>CM077150.1:140919420-141519420 GCA_039583875.1 Platanthera guangdongensis
AGATCACCATAATTTTTGGAAATCTTTGACCCTTCTATAACTTGGGTAGGTCCAAGTTGTAGACCCTCTAAGGCCTTACTGTTATTGCTGTACCAACATAGATCCCTCTTGGGGTTGTGTGAGCAAACTTTGTTGTAGACTTACCATTGTTGTATATATCTTTACAAACCAAAGATCCTAAAAAATAGGATAGGATTTGGTTTTCCCTCCCCTCTGGGATTTGCAGCTTTTCTGTCTCTACAACTGCCTTTCACAATCTCACAGGGGGTCTTATTGTGACTTTTGGTGATAGTAGCCCTATTAATTACATGGCATGCAGTGTTTACTGCCTCAGCCCAGAAATATTCTGGGAGAGATGTGTCACTAATAGGGTTCTACCAGCCTCTATCAAGATTTTATTTTTTCCTTTCAGCAATGCCATTTTGCTGAGGTGTTCTTGGTGGAAAATTCCTAAATATCCCCAAAGTCTTCACATAGCTTTGTCATACTGTCAGACTGGAATTCAGAACCATGTCACTTCTTATTTTGACCACTGTACTGTCTAAACATTCTGAATTTGTTCGACAAAACTATAAAAGATACTAGAAGTTTCAGATTTCTGTCTAAGGAAGAACACCCAGGAAAACCTTGAGTAGTCATCTACAACTACAAATGTGTAGACCTTCCTACCTAGGCTGTGAACTGGCCTAGGACCAAATAGATCCATATGCAAGAGGTATAAACACCTCACAGCATCTTTGTTCTCAATGCTATTAAGGTGGATTTGGTCTGCTTGCCCTTTTGACAAGCTGAGCATATCCCAGCCTTTTTACACTTAACTTGAGGCCATTCCTCACTAACTCTTTGCTATAGAGTTGGCCAATTGTCTTGTAGTTAAGATGGGCTAGCCTCTTGTGCCATTTGACACAATGAGAGACTTTCTCATCAGCTACCAGACACACATGAGAAACATTGTTCTCACACATAATGTCTAAACAATAGACATTTCTCTTCCTATAACCTGTCAGAATGATCTTTTGATCATTTGACCTCCTGATATGACAACCATCTTTGACAAATGAGATGTCATATCCTAGATCACTCAGCTGACTTATACTTATGAGGTTGTGTTTCAAACCTTTAACATGAGCCACTTGAGTAATAGTAATAATGTTGCTAGAAATGTTACCAAAACCTTTGATGATTCCTTTTCAGAACCACCAAAGTGACTTTAGGACCATCCTTGATTGGTGTGTAGTCCTTTAGCAATCCCCTAGTTCCAGTCATGTGCCTGGAACATCCACTGTCCAAGTACCATATTGGGGCATGGCCACTTGGACTCACCTGCAAACAGATTAGTTAACCTTAGAACCCAAAGAATTCTTGGGTCCTTGATGCTGGTTAGTTTGCTTCTTAACAAAACTACCTGTAGCTTTTCTAGCAGGCAGATTGCTACTCACCTTGGCACTTGAATTGTGCCAACAGTCTATGGCAAAGTGGCCTATCTTGCCACAACAACATCACACCAAATCTATTGTACCTATGTTTAGGTCCAACCCTAGCTGTTTTGGTTAACCAGCATGCTCCTTTTTTGAGTACTGGGGCTTTTGCCCTTACACTTGGACTGAACAGTCCTAGCAGGTTTAGTAAACCCCAATCAAGTTTTACCTTTCTGAGAAATGAACTCACTATCAGAGGTAGAACAAACTTGGTTTTAGAAAACCTTGCTACTATATCTCTCTCCTTCTGAAGACTAATCTCTACTCCAGATTTCTGATTTGATCATTCTTGAATGTAATAGCCCCCATCTGAATAACAGTAATGTTCTTCAGTCTGGCTATTTCATTTAGTTTCAGATCAAGCAACTTATCAAAATCTGTTACACGCACTTTGAGATCTGCAATCTCCTTAGCCTGACTCTTGGCCAAGGATTTGCTTTTCTTTAAGCTTGCAACACTACTCTATATTCATCTATCAACTGATGAATATCCCCTTCAGATTCTGATGCACTAACATCACTTGATGCCGATGTATCTGAATCTGACCCAGTACAAGAAATTGAACTATCAGAACAATTTTGTACCTGACTTGGTCCAGGCTGATCCTGGATTTTGTCTCCTTCTGATAAGGCCATCAGTCCCTGACACTGATTGTCCTCATGCTCATATATAGAGTTCATTAACTGGATGAACTCCTCTTCATCTTCTTCAGCAAACAGTCCAATATAAGCTTCAGCTTCTGAATCAGTTTCTGAAGATGACATATCAGACAGACTTTTGTCTTTCTTAACAACAAAAGACCTTTCCTTTTTGCCCTTGATCTGAGTCTTCTTCTTATCAGTGACTCTTTCCTCTTCTCTGGACAGTTAGCAACAACATGTCCCTGTCTGTTACAACAATAACAAACTATCTTTGAAGATGTAGTTCTACTTGACTGTGGCTTTCTCCTGTCATTCTTTGATGACTTCTGTGAAGTGGATGGCTTAGACCTCCACTATTTCTTCTTTAGGAACTTCCGAAAATGTCTTGTGAAAGCTACAAAGTCCTCATCACTCTCACTGCTTTCAGAATTCTTGCTTTCTGTTTCATCTGTCTCAGTCTCAGCAACTTTTGGAGGTGGAGATGGAGACTTACTTTTATATTTCCTAGTGGCTTCTGTCTTGAAAGCCACAGCTCTTTCTTTGTGCTCAATTCTTGTAGTCTTCTCCTCCTCCTTCCTTACCATCAATTGCATCTCATAGGATAACAATTTTCCAAATAATGTTGGAGGAGGAATGTCTGCTAATTTGGCTATTTCCCTTATGACACAAATTTTGGTATCCCAGTCTTTGGTTAGGGATCTCAAGAACTTATCATTCAGCTCATAGTTGCTGAATTCTCTTCCATAATACATCAACTCATTGACAATCCTATAGAATTTCTTGTAGCATTCTGTTATAATATCAGACCTGCCTTGTCTGAAACTTTCATACTCCTGATTTAATAAAGACTTTCTGTCATGTCTAACTTCTTCAGAGCCCTCCATGTACACTATCAGTGTGTCCCACATTTCCTTTGATGTTTTACAGTGAATTAAATTCTGGAATGTGGCATCATCTATTGCACTCACAATAATATTCTGAGCCCTCTTGTCCATAGTGGCCAGAATAATTTCATCCTTGGTCATTTCAGAATAGTCTTTTGGAGTTCTCTGATTTGCATCTAACACAGATACCTTCATTGGCACATATGGCCCTTCTTTAACAGTAATATAGATTCTAGGGTCAGAGGCTTCCATAAATAGTCTAACCCTTTCTTTCCAGATGCCAAAAATCTCCTTTCTACAGATTGGCATCTTCATGGATCCAAGTTCTTTGTGATTCTCTGTGGAACCCATTTTCTTGATTTTCTTGATTCTGCACTTGATCATACTGAATCTGCCAACAGGATCTTTTACTCAGATAGTTATGTCCTTTTTGAGTAACCTCGCTCTGATACCACTTGAAATAAATTATACCTAATCACCTAGAGGGGGGGGGGGGTGAATAAGTGACCTTATCTTTTTAAACTTTTAGGCAGAAGTAATCACAGAATTCAGAACTTTAACACAACATACACAGAATCAATCACATACACAGAGTACACACAGTTTTATAGTGGTTCCCCAAGGTCTGGGTGCATCCACTTTCCCCTTCGCATATCTAGTAGTGTACTAGATTTGGCCAACCTCCTCCACTATTCCTCAGATCCTCAGATCTTACACTCAGAACCCCAAACAGGATCCTACAACTCAGGCTCAAAGCCCTACCACTCAGTCTTCACAAAGACCTACACTCAGCCTTCAACAAGGCCTACACTCAGCCCTCAACAAGGCCTACACTCCGAGAAATGGATCTCCTACACTCAGGCACACAGGCCCTACCACTCAGCCTTTATAATTTTAGGCTTACAACTCAGATCGCTAAGGACCCTACAAGAAATTAAAATTACAAAGTATAAACCTACAACTCAGAATAAGAGAGAAGAGTTGACAGGTTTCTTGATGAGTTCTTGGAAGAACTTTGCTGAGATCAACCTCTCTTGGCTTTCTTCAAAGCTTCTTGAATTTAGAACATAATAGGGTTGAGTCTCTATGCAGCTGATCTTCAATCACTGCTAACTTAAGAATCAAAACACAGTCTGAAATTTTCTTCACAGCCTAGTTCCACAACTGTTCTTCTTGGATGGAGCTCTCTCTCTCCAACATCTTAGATCTTCACTTGAAGGTCTTCTTCTAGTTGTATTGTTCTTCACTTTGTTGATTTCGAACTCTTTTCAATCATCATCTTTTGTTGAAGTATAAGCCTTTATATAGACTTTCTTCATGGTGACCGGCTGATCTGGTTCCTAACAGCTTTCTGACATCTCTGACAGTTGCAGTAGACCGGCTGGAATGGCAGCTGTCAAGTCATCCAGTCACTTCTTGAATTTTCTGTAACTGTCTGAAAGTGTCGAGACAGTCATTCTTTAAGTGTCGGCACTTATAGACTAAGTGTCGACACAAGTAGACTAAGTGTCGACACAAGCCTTCATAGTGTCGACACAACTCCTTGTGTTGTAGAATCTGCTTCTCAACACTGCTTCTTCAACATGTGTCGACACAACTCCTTGTTCTTTAGTACTTAGTTGAATTCTTGTAAGTGTCGACACAACTCCTTTGTGTCGACACATCTTCTTGTGTTGATACTTGTTAAGTGTCGATACATCTTCTTGGTGTCGACACATGCCTTCTGTGTTGATTCTTTTGCTGAGTGTCGACACATCTCCTTTGTGTCGACACTTGTACTTAGACTTCATTGAAATTTGCTGAGTGTCGACACATCTTCCTAGTGTCGACACTTTCTTCATGTGTTGAGACTTTTGCTGTGTGTCGACACATTCTTCATTGTGTCGACACTTGTACTTAAACTCTGTTGAAGTTTGCTGAGTGTCGACACATCTTCTAGTGTCGACACTTGTACTTGAGCTTTGTTGAACTTTTGCTGAGTGTCGAAACAGCCTCCAAGTGTCGACACTTTTGATGTCGACAAAGTTCCTCTGGATGTCGACACTGCTTTTAAGTGTCGACACAGCTTCTCTGGACATTTCTTCATTGTGTGTCGACACAGCCTGTATGTGTCGACACTTTCCTTTTGGTGTCGACTTTGCATTCCTGGTGTCGACACAATCACTCCAAGTGTCGACACTGCTTCTCTGGGTGTCGACACAATCCTTCTTAAGTGTCGACACTTCTTCTGGGTGTCGACACATGGACTTAGAAACTTTTCAGCTTTCCCTGAAAATACTTAACCTGCACAACTAAACTCAAAACACATCAAATACATTTTGATGTATATCATTGAGTAGGGTGAGGTTTCTTCAAATCAGGTACATGTATTCCAATGTACCCAACACAACTTAGGCAGACTAAGGATGAATGCTTAATCTCTTCCTCATAGTCCTCGTCCTAGAGCTGGGTCCTGCTTCAATTACTCCTTCAGCGAGTCTCTTAACGCTTGTCTGGACACCCAAAAGACCCGCTTCCAACCACTTTACCATATCTATTACCTCCACCAAGCTCGAGTCTGCTATAAACAAAAGTGGTTGCCCTAGGAAATCTGCCATGTCTATTATCTCCGCTAGATTTAAAATCCGCTATAAATAAAAGTACTTGCCTTAGGGGATCTCGCAAGACTTTATACAATAGGTTTACATACCTGGGGTCATCGAAACTTTAAGAGATAGACGTATAAAGGTATGTACCTCAGGTCAGGCTGGCTAGTCGAAGGGTCAAAGTTGGGCATACTCAGTGTGAATTACATATGGGCACACAACTGCTTCCGCTAAGTCAGTTTGTCCCCAAACTGAACAATCGAACGGGGGTGGTACCATTGTTGAATGACTTCTTTAGTTGAGGATCATGGAAAGTTGATTACATTTGTAAGACCCCCCTTCCGGATCCCAAAACACGGCACGAAGGGGGTCTTATGCCCAGAATAACCGCCTTAAGGTATCATTAACACACGAGCTAACCTGTACCGCAGGACGCCTATTCTGCCGGCTACAACCAATACCAATATATGCCAACCCAACCAAAATAATAATAAGAGAAGTCAAATCCAAACAAAGCATATATGTCCAAAAGTACATCAAATAAAGAAGCTAAAACATGCTTCTATAATATCAGAGTACAACTAATAAACACCCAAAATGCTACATCAGAGTCGCTCAACACTCACATCTGTAACCAACGGTAGCGACGGTATCGTCCCTTCATGCCCTATCGTCCTGGACTGGCTCTCCTGCTGCATAGTCTGCGGCTGCTCTACCTGCGGGGTGACCTCCTAAAAAGGAAGACGTAGCAACCGTTAGTCGAAAAGACTAAGTGGCTTCACATCCCCTCCCCGGCGACTACTCGACACCGGGCGGAGAAAAGAGCAAGGGTACAAAGTATAATAAATAGTATAAGTAGATACAAGCAGGTGGTAATAGTACAATAAGATTAACAGCAGTATAATCTAGCAGTTCTACAAAATCAATAACGAACAATCAAGTATAAGTATCTACAGCTGGAAAGTAACTTAACTTATAAAGATGCCGATACAAGCTTATAAGTTAAGGATCAGTTTACATAAAGTAACTCATCGTATAAGAGTGCCCATACAAACTAATACGATGAGGATCTTATTTGTGCAATGCTATGTAATGGTATGTGTGATATGCAATGACTCAACCATGATCACATACATGCAACTGCTGTGTCGACACAGACTAGTAGTTCCCACTTTTCAAGCATGTAGCTAACCTCTCAGGCACCAACCGCCGTAGCCAGGCGGCGATAGTAGAGAGAGATTCTCTACTACTAAGCTGACATCCACACTACTTCACTTAGGCATCCGTACGCCTCAACGCTAAGAACACAATAGCGGAGCCCATGCGTACTATGGCCCAGCGGGAGTCTCAGATAGATGTGCACCAAGAACCAAGCCTTGAACTAGCCTTGTGTGACCCGGAAGGAGCCTCGGAAGAAAGCACGAGGACCAAGCCCAACAATTCACTTGGCACGGAAGGAGCCCAGGGACATGAACACCGAGGACCAAGCCCAACCGTCCAAAGTCTAACTGTCAACTCCCGTCGGTGTGACGACTGGCGAGCCCGTAGACCTGCCACTCTATCCTTAACCCAGGATTACAACACCGCGTGTCGACTCACACTGCATGCAATTCCACATCACCGTGGCATGGAAGGAGCCTCGAAGAAAGCACGAGGACCAAGCCCAACCATTCACTCGGCACGGAAGGAGCCCCGAGATGTGAACACCGAGGACCAAGCCCAACTGTCTGACTTTGACTCATCTCATTGTTATCCCAACTAGTGACGGTCAACACCGCACTTACATCCTTTCACAATGCTACCCGTAGGGAGACGACACTCTAAGAATTTGAAACTAAATTCATTCCCTTAAACAATTATACACATGGCCATAGGTTATCATCCTACCTTTCATCTCAAATGATTCAACACGTTATTAACATGATGCACATTTATATTAGTCTACCAATTTCTATCAAATCATTTCGTTTAAGTATGCTTCGCTTCACAAATCAATTATGTTGAATACAATTAATAAACTTCATCATTCATTGGAATAAGATGGTTAACATAAAAGATTTCACCAAACCTCAAGTTAATTTGCAACATTATCTCTACCGAGTCAAAATCCAATATTATTCCAAACCCAGAATTTAAGTATAGGATAAATCTGGACAGCAAATTTGACTGGAGATTCCCAAAGCTACATGAATCCGGTGAAGATGTGTAACCCCTCGATCAAAAGGTCTTTCCATGGGCTACAAATGTTATGTTCAGACCACAACCCAGATTCAAAAGTGTCATACTTGAAATCAGCCTTGAAGTCTGCTGCGTACAGAACACAATTTCGGCATGCAGGATTTATCAGATGTCATATTCGTTCAAACTTTCCTGTGGCTACAGACTTCTCCTGAAGTCGTGCAACCACCCATTGGAAAGGTATTTTCAAGGAATTCAACGTTCATGTTTAGTCAACAGCCCATATCTGGCCAGATCACATCTGAAAATGGCCAAGAAGATCGCTGCACACAGAACACAAATTCTGCACGCATCTTAAAGCAGAATGAACAGCATCAGTTCATCTTCCTCCTCAAGTCGATCTTCCAAAATTACCTCCAGAAATTCCTCCTCCCTTATTCACCCTCGTGAGGCCATGAATCTTCACGAAACCATCCTCCATCTTCACATAGAAGGTTGGAGAGGTTGAAGACACCACTAACCTTAGAGCACAAGCCCTAGAACGGCCTCTTCCTAGAGAAATCACCATCTCACTAGTCTAGACTCTTTTGAGTCGACATCTCACCTAGATATCTACAGATCTAGCACCAATGTAGAGGGGAGGAAGCTCACCTTATTTACAACATTTCCACCATTTCCGGCCATGGATCGTGTAAATCTTCTCGGCGGCATCTTCTCCTTCACGGCGGCGGTGGATCTTCTCCCCTAGGACTTGCTCCAGTAGTTTCTCCCTCTCTACAGAAGTTCTCTCAGAAAATGGCAGGAATGAGGAGTGAAAACGGCTAGGGTTTTCACTACCCTTATAAATGAAAAGTGATACGGGTACGGACACGCCCGTGTCCTTACCCGTGTCCTGCTTGGGCGAAGCGTCGACGATGGTTTTAGTGTCGGTTCAATACTCGACACGGGAAGGGACACGCCCGTGTCCCTACCCGTGTCCACATGATACGGCCGTGTTCTTTGGCCGTGTCCTTCTCTGGACACGCTTCATCGAACTCAACTCGACACACACATACGGGTAGGGACACGCCCGTGTCACTACCCATGTCCTTCTCGGGGACACTTCGTTGAGCTCCACTCGACACACACGGGTAAGGACACGCATGTGTCTCTACCCATGTCATCTTCACATGGGTAGTGACACGCCCGTGTCACTACCCGTGTCCTTCTCCGGGATAACTCGAGCCATCGACTCGAGAGTTGCTTGGCTTGACACGGGTTGGGACACGTCCGTGTCTCTACCCCCGTGTCCTTCAAGGGAACAATGGTTGAACATACACGGGTATGGGGCATGCTGTGCCCCTGCCGTGTCATCCTGCATACGGGTAGTGACATGCCCGTGTCACTACCCGTCCTTCACTAGACATACTCGAGTCGTCGAATCGAGAGCAGGGTTCTCCCACACGGGCAGGGACACGCCCGTGTCTCTCCCTGTGTCCTATTCTATACTGATTTCTCCTCCTATTTACAAGTGCAGCCCAGTTTCCAGCACTGCCCTTAACCCAAGTCAGCTCTCCTGACTCAAAAATGCGTACGATGGGCCTAATGTGAATCGGGATGTTACAAACAGCGTCATTGGTAAGGGTTAAATCATTTAGCTTCTCACACAAATATGTTTCCTGCAAAGTGTTACTGGTAGAAATTTCTTTCTCCTTGTAAAACATGTTAGTTTCATCAAATTAAATATGTACAGATTCTTCAATTTTCATGGTAGATTTATTAAAGACCCTATAAGCCTTGCTTACTTGGGAATATCCAAGAAAAATTCCCATTTTAGCCTTAGCTTCAAATTTTCTAATGTGTTTCTTATTATTATTGTGAATGTAACATAAGCAACCAAAAATTTTAAAATAGTCTACTTTAGGTTTCTTCCTTTTAAGTAGCTCATAAGGAGTCTTATTATTAAGCTTGTGTATAAGACTTCTATTCAGTACATAATTTGATGTGCTCACAGCCTCTGCCCAAAAGAATAGGGGAAAATGAACATCTGCAAGTAATGTGCCTACAGATTCAATGAAGATTCTATTCTTCCTTTCAACAACCCAATTTGTTGAGGTGTTTTGGGAGCTGAGAAGCAGTGTCTTATACATTCCTTCTCATAGAACTCTTGCATAAGAAGAGATTCAAACTCAGTACCATGATCACTTCTGATCAATGTAACTGCAGTAGAGTACTCAATCTGTATATTCTTGAGAAACTTTGTAAGAACCTTGAAGTTATCAGACTTAGATCTTAGAAAGAATACCTAGGTGAATCTAGAGAAGTCATCTACAATCACTAAAGTATAAGATTTCTCTCCTAGACTTTGTACTGCAATAGGGCCAAAAAGGTCCATATGTAGTAAGTACAATATTCTAGGTGAGTCACTTTTATTTACTGATTTAAAACTATTTTTAGTTTGCTTTCCTAATTGACAAGTCTTGCAAAGGCTTTCCTTCTTGTAGGGGCAAGAATGCAATCCTCTAACAAGGTTGTCCCTAGATAGTTTGACAATGTTTTCAAATTTACATGACCTAATCTCCTATGCTAAAGTTCATTATTGTTACTAGTTTGATTGAACAAACAAATTTTAGAATTAGCTGACTGGAAGTGAACTATGTAAATGTTTCCTACACTAGTGCCAGTCAAACTATATGGTTATCTAAAGAAGTAATAATACAAGAAGTTTTATTGAATGATACCTGAAACCTTTCATCACATAATTGACTTATGGAGATGAGGTTGTGCTTTAGTCCATTTACATAAGCTACCTCCTTGAAGGTGACAGCTCCAATCTTGAATTTTCCATAGCCTTCAGTCTGGCCACAATTGGAGTCACTAAATATTACTTTTGTTCCTAACATTGACTTGAAGTTGATTAGGTTTCCTTGTTTCCAGTCATGTGTTTAAAAGATCCACTATCTAGATACCACTGTTGCTCTATGGTAGGATAGTCTTTCTCCTGCAAGAGAATAGATTAGCTATTCTTGACCCAGGTTACCTTGGGTCCTTCTATTTTCACATAACTAAAACTAGAGATATATGAATATTCAGGTTGGCATTTATAACCTAAAGGGTGATATCTTTTAGGTGGTATAATCCATTGATTAAATTGATTAGTAGAAGATCTTGATTGATTGTAGGTTTTAGAAGAATTAAAGTTGCTGTTAAAATGAACTACGTTCGACGAATTCTGGTACATTCGTCGATCTGAGTTCGATGAATGGGGATGAGTTCGCCGAACTCCACTCAGAGAATGAAAATATTCATTCTCTGGGCCCCAAAATCGTTGATCTTGGGTCGACGAACCATATTGGTTTCATCGATCGTAGTTCAATGAATTATTATAATGGAAATCTGCGTTCGGAGTTCGTCGAATGGAGTTCGACGAACTGTATACATTTCGTCAATCGGAGTTCGACGAAATCTGTTGAACATAGTTATAATTTAGATTTTTCTTATTCTGTTCCTTTTCTTATTCTTTTGTTTTAATTCAGTTGGTATAACATTATTATTATCTATTTTCTATTTTCTTTTTTTAGAAACAAACTTAATTGGTGTTATCAGAATATTTTTATGAACTTGTGGGGGTTGTCTTGATGATGCACCTAAGCCCAGCTTGCCATTTAACCTGGCATTAACTATGCTTCTGATGTCCATCAACTTGATGTTTCTCCCATTTTGGGATTCTTCAAGTTTCCTAACCCTAACTAATTCAGATTTTAATGATATAATCTGTTCTTGGGCGAAAGATAATTCATCTTTTAATTTAATATTTTCAGAAACAAAGTTTTCATGATCTGTTAATCTTTCCCTAAGTGATTTAATTTCTTGTTCAGAATTTATTAAATTTATACACATAGATTTAAATTCAGTTTTGAAACTATCAGAATTGTAATCAAAGGATGATAATACCTGATCAGCCTCTGATTCAGAAGATTTTCATTATTTGATTGTTTTGCTAGTTCCTCAGCATCAGATGGACTGTAAAGGCATTGATAGCCATAAGGCAAACTTCCCTTGCCTTAGCTTCTTCTTCCTCTTCACTGGAGCTAAATGATGAAGATTCTTCTTCAATATCACTCCAGGTATCAGCCACAAAGCCCTTCTCTTTTCTCTTGTGCTTGCTGGAAGAAGGCTTACTGTAGTGATTCTTATTGGAGTCCTTTTCTCTCCTTTTCTCCTTCTTTTGATTTTCAGGACATTCTGAAATGAAGTGACCTGGCCTCCTACACCCAAAACAAACAATTTCTTTAGTGGGTATTTTGTCATACCTGGGTTTGTCATCATGCCTGGATGACTTTCTTCTGAAGTCCTTCCTTGCCATCTTATAGAATCTCTTGGCTAAGAGACTCAAGAGTTCTTCATTTGATGTTGGAGCTTCAGTTTCTTCTACAGCTTTAAAAGCTATGTTCTGCTCCTTTCTTGATGTTGTAGGAGTCTTCTAATCTACATCTTCCCTGGACTTTATCAATTGCTCATATGATTTGAGCTTTTCTAGGAGAGATTCTGTAGACATCTCATTCATGTTTCTAGCCTCCTTAATTGGCCATATCCTGGAATCCCAAGTGCTGGGGAAGCATATTAGGATTTTGTCATTCACCTCAGTGAGAGAGATGTCTTTGTGCAAGGACTTCAGCTCACTGATAATTGAACTCTATCTTTTGTACATTTCACTAACATACTTAGCTTCATCTTTCTTGAAATTTTCATACTGAGAGATAAGGTTTGATCTCCTGTCCTTTCTCTCATCAACCGAACCAGCAACCATCTAGTTGAGTGAGTCCCATATGGCTTTTGCAGATATGCATTCAGCCACTTTCTGAAATATATCATCTGATATAGTCTGAGCCAATATATTCATGGCCTTTGTATCTGCAATATTTGCCTTCTTCTGAGCATCTGTCCACTCAGGTGGTGGAACAACATGAGTGCTTGAAGTAGAAGTAGATGTAGTAGTAGCTGTTGGTTGAGGAGGACCGGTCAAAATAGAATTTTATGTGTCCTCATCAATGGAATTCATATAGAGCCTGATTCTTGCCTTCCAGATTGCAAATTTATTCAAGTTGTAGACTGGAGGTCTGGTGCTTGCGTAATCTTTGTTCTGTGTCATGTTGTGTAATAAATAAACTAAGATTAGATCTAACAAAGGATCTTTTGGTTCAAGTGTTAGCTTGTACAACCAAAGGAACCTTGCTCTGATACTAATTGAAAGATAGGGGTTAGATCTGATTAGTCTAGGGGGGGTGGATAGAGTATGTAAAAACTTTTGGGTGTTTAAGATTTTTATCAGAGTGAAGAGTATGTGATACCAATAATAACAGAAAGGAAAAACAGTCTAAATTAATCTACTCTAACACAATAATCTAATCTATCACAGCCACAACAAGAACAATCAGAAAAAGGGCAACCAGACAACACAAGAATTTATAGTGGTTCCCCAACCTGGGTACATCCACTCTTCTACCACCCTAGTAGGAATCCACTAGCAGGTTTTGATCAGGTGACTGACACCTTTGAGCTTTTGATCAGGTGCCCAAAAACCAAAATAAACTTTTGAAGTGAGTTAATAAACCCTTTATATAGGAGGGGGAAGAGAGATTTAATGGTGTCTTCTCTTTCTCTATTCAACACAGAAGACAAGTGGATTGTTGTCGTCAATGCTCCTTCAGAAATCACTTGAAGACTTGCTCAGGATGTAGGTCTTCTTCCTTGACTTGAAGTGATCCAGGAACTTCTGACTGATTCAGTGTTTGTTGTCCTTGAAAGATCCTGGAGTTGAAGTTGAAGAAGACTCTTGATAGTGATTGTTGTTGTTCTTCTTCTTCAGTAAGGTCAAGGAGAAAACAAAGTGTTTACTACACTAAGAATGTCTGAGACTGTTTCTGTATTTTTCTGTCTCTTCTCTGTGATATGTTCTCTTGTTTCTTCTTCCTTATTACTGTCGACTGAAAAGAGAAAAATCTCTTTTATATTTTCTAGTTCTGCATTAATTACTGACTGCCTAGAGAATGAAAATTGGCTGGAGAATATTTTCTTTAATCAGTTTCCCCAACTGTCCCAATTAATTAAGCAAGTAATTAACCTGATGAAAACATAATTAATGCTGCCAATAACGGCTATATTCAGAGAATATGTGCATTAATTACTCAGGAAAATATTGCTAAATAATATATGAAATATGTATAGAAAATGAGGAAAACTCTAAGTCTAGAACTGCAACAGATATCGTCGACCATAAAACAGATTTCGTCGACCTGAGATCCAAGTTCGTCGAGCTGAGAAATCTTGTTCGTCGACCTGAGAAAACATGTTCGTCGACCTATGATCCAAGTTCGTCGACCTGAGCACAGTGAACTGCATCTTGTGAATAACTTGCCAATTCGACGCTCCAAGTTCGTCGAGCTGATAATCTATCTTCGTCGAGCTGAGTTCAGAGAAAGTATTCTGCAAAGAATGTGTTGAAGTTGAAATCTAGACTTCGTCGACCTGAGCTTGAATATCGTCGAGCTCAACTCAGAGAATTAACTCTGAGTTCGTCGATCAGAGATCGACGATCGTTGAGGTGAGTTCAATGAACGTCGAACTTATATACTGAATTTGATTTTTTCTAAGTCTTGAGTCAATATGAGGTCTTCTGCTGGCTGGTCCATGTAAGGTTGAACCTAAAGACTTAGCCTAAATTCTAAGAATCAAAACACATGACCCTGGCTATAAATTTATGGGTCTGACATCATAAATAGTGAACGTAGCCCAAATCCAACTAGGGATCCAACAGACGCTTCATATTTTGAAAAACCTTATATCTAGATTTTTGTCGTGCTCCATCCCGCACTTTCTGTTCTCTTTCTCTTGCTCTCTCTTTTGCTTTTGCAGGAAAACTATGGCAATTCTGGTACTCTCACTCTCAAGCATGAAGTTCGACACAGGATTCGACATTGATTTTGACTCCTCCCACACAAATCAAATCTTCATAGATATTCTCAAACTTTTTGAAGAGCAGCGTCTGAAGAGATTTATGGCAACAAGGATCAAGATCCCAGCAAATGAAATCCGAGAATTGGTCTTTACTTCAACATCTCCTGATGCGCATACTATGATCGACACCATCAACGGAAATCAGGTCACTATAACACTTGAAGTTTTATTTGAAATTTTTGATTTGGCTTCTACAGAAGATGATGTTGAATTAGTTAATGATGAGTGATTGGCCCGCGAACAGACTCTTACTGTGGTTGGTTCGGTGAGTCGATCTCCGCGGGCTTGCTAGGGTAGGCAAGTGCACCTATCGCAAGTAGTACTCGATATTCGGGAGAATACCGAGGTCGTATTATTCCCGGGAACGGGTTGATTACCCCTACTCCTCCGAAAACACTATTATTTTACCGAAATAGAAGTTGAGGGTTTTAAGTAAAATAGGAACGAAAATAGATTTTAAGAAAGTAGTCGATGAAGAGATAACTCCCGGTATCGAATTGCGTTAGGATTAAAAATAGATTTGAATAACTAGATATCTAAAGTTTCAATTTAATTAATGCGGAAACTTGGCCGTGGAGGTTCAAAATAATGAGCTCACCTATCTCTAGGAATATCGCTCACCTAGACATTAAGGCTATTCGACCGGGCTCTCGTCCGACGAAGGATTCCCCTTAATGCCCGTAGTACGCTAAGAACCCCGCTATTGGGTGGGGAACCCGATCCGGTAGAGTTAGCGCGCCTCCTCTCTCGAGGGTTAGTGCGGAACTCTATCTACCCAGGGGTGATCTGTCCATATGCACGGCCTCTCGGCTAGCTAGCGTATGGATAACGGAAATAGAGCCCACACATCGATATGTGGGTCTACGCGTCGTTAACCCGGGGTAAACCTTAAGTTTTTAATTAAATTGAAAAATTAGACATTTGGTTATTTAAAACATTTTAGATCCCAAAGCTCTTCGATACCGAGGGCTAAAAGCAATTAGCCACTCATCGGAATGGGGATAGCTTATATGTTTAGTTATGCGAGCGTCCTAAACTATTCGCTGAAAGGTTATAAAGAAAATAAGAAGAAAAGCAAAATAACCTAATTTTAGAAAAGTTGTTACAAATAAACACACCTGCACTCATTCAAACATATAATAAAAGGAAGAAATAAAACTAATTTACACATAAGAGAAAATTGCATAATTGACATTTGCAGGTCCCACTCAAACGAGTGGGGGCGAGAAATAAAAGTTGAAAAGTGCATAATTGAAATTTGCAAGTCCCACTCAAACGAGTGGGGGCGGGAAATAAAAGCTGAAAAGTGCAAGTCCTACTCAAACGAGTAGGACTGAAATGAAAGCGAGTCCTACTCAAACGAGTAGGAGAAAATAAATGCGATTACAGGGCTATCTTAAATATTTACATCAAAATACAGTCCGACCATTTAACTCCTAGCGAGTAGGCGGAAAATCAAATCCAGCCATTTAACTCAAGTGAGTAGGCGGAAAAATAAAGAATGAAAATTACAAGTCCTACTCAAACGAGTAGGACTGAAAATACAGACCGGCCATTTAACTCAAGTGAGTAGGCGGAAAAATAAAAACTACAAACACTTGCTTGAATCAAATCCAGCCAATTAACTCAAATGAGTAGGCGGAAAAATATAAATTACACACGCACTCTACTTGAATAAAATCCAGCCAATTAACTCAAGTGAGTAGGCGGAAAAATAAAAACAACACACGCACTCTACTTGAAAGTAACTACTCACGCACTCGACATAAATAAACACACACACACACACTTGCATAATTTAACTTAGGAGCTGAAAAATATCTCATACACGCACACACTCGTGCTAAAATAATTGCAAAAATCAAAGTTATCGAAAAATTAAAATGACTGCATTTCTACCGCTGGAATGCAGTAGAAATGCATAAAAAGGCAAAATAAAAATTGTTTGAGCAAAAAGTTTTCAAATTAAAGTGAGAAGGGCAAGTGCCCGAAAAATTAAAACGTTTACATTTTTACCGTTAGATTTTGATAGAAATGCTTAAAAAGTGAAAATAAAAATTGTTTGAGCGAAAATATTTTTTGTGAGTACTTAAAATGCAAGTTTATGAAAAATAAAAATGACAATTTATATATTATTATAGCCTTGTAAAATGGTTTAAAAAGAGAGAGTAAGCTAAAAAGAAGCAGTAGTTTTATAGCTAAAACAAAGTAAAAGAAGTTAAGAGGAATGAAAACTACCTTTTTTAATGTTTTACAAGTTCATAAAAGCGCATTTTGAAGCATGAAAATCCTAAGTCTAACCAAATTTAAAGAGTTTGAGAATGAAAACGACCATAATAACGGCTATAAATTTTGTTATAATTGAAAAGAAAACGTGAACATTTGCGTTTTAAAACATAATTTTTGCAATTTTAAGCTCATACACACATACGCATTATGAAAATAAAAATGCAAGTATATAAGATTGATGAAAAGGAGGCTATTTGGAGAAATTTCAAAGCATGTAGGATGAAATAATAACGATTTTTATTACAAAAAAAAGGGATTACAAGAGTTCAAACATACAAACTTAAAAGGAGAGGGAGGGGGGATCCTTACATAGCACTAAAGCAACTCCAACAGCAGCCCTAATACATCAAAATGGTTCGGATTTTGGGAACCCTGAACTCATACAGCAGCTGCCTTTTTATAGGCAAAAATTTCCAAGTACACGCCCTCCGACACGGGCGTGTCGGGGGGCGTGTCAGCACTATTTTACCGCGGGATTCGGCGACCTGACGGATTTGACGGCGATTTGACTTTCCGGCCGAAAACGCGGCGGTCACGCCCCAAGTCACGGGCGTGACGGTGGGCGTGTCATTCGGCGCTTTAAGGCGATGTTGACTTCGGGATTCGCCGGCGGCAGTTTGTCGGGCGGACACGGGCGTGGCGCACATCGGACACGGCCGTGTCCCTCTTGGGTTCGACGAACGTTGAGCGCGAAACATTGACCTGGCTGGCACGGGGCGTGTCGGGCTGCCACGGGCGTGTCGCACATCAGACACGGGCGTGGCCCTCTTGGGTCGACGAAAGTTGAGTTGAAATCATCAAGCGGGATGGACACGGCTGGGTCACGCCCCGTGTCGGATTGACACGGGCGTGTCGGATTATGGAACACGGGCGTGTCGGGCTTTCCTCTTCAAAATTGGCCTCTTTTCGGGATTTTGAGCTGTCACGTCCTGGTCACGGGCGTGACCAATATGTCACGGGCGTGACATGTCATTTTTGCAGATTTTGACTTTTTTTCCTGACAAATAAAATAAAGCAAGTTAGTATAATATTTACAAAAATAGGAGCATTTTATTGAATAAAAACAAGTAGAAATGACAAAAAATAAATAAAACGACTTAAGTAATGTACATAAAATTAGGTATATTTACAATTCATCAAATACCCCCATACTTAAGCTTTTGCTATTCCAGAGCAAAAGTTTGAGATGAACTTATAAGGAATAAAAAAAAAACTCTAAGTTTAGCTACCGCTTAATCAATTATAAGAGAGATCTAAATAAATAAACGGGGCGTAAGAGTTAAGTCCTAAATTTATGAAGATGATTTAAATAGCGCAAAAGTTTTGGCCAAAAGACTTCTTGATATAATCAAATAGAAAGCAATAATTGTAAAGGTTAGATTAACAAGAATAGTTTGGAATTATATGAACTTTTAGCCTATAGGAGTTTTACTGGAAATAATGCAATTTACAAATTATGCTCTCAAAACGATTTTTGAACTAAATCTAGAATCGTGAAATTGACTAAGGGGGTTGATGTTGGTTTATGAAGAGAGTTTTGATTTTTGGGCCGAGGTAGTTTTTTTTCTCGAACCTCCATGTTTTTTTTTGATTATTAGGAAAATGAAATCTTATTTTCCTAATATTGATTTTTTTTTTCAACTTCATAATAAATGTTAACCCAATGTATATGTGTAGGAGTAATGAATTTTATCCTCTTACTCCATAGCATATAATCTTTTAATCTATTGGGTGCCTATGTTTACGGAACGAAATCTTATTCCCATGGACATAGGATCTTTTAAGGATAACAATTTTATCATGCCAAGTCAGTCATGATAAGGACGGTGAGAAAAGAAAACTAGATTTTTTATTAAAAAACAATTTTGAGAGCAACCTTAATAAATTGTAAGTTCCAATTTTTCAGAAAGCTAAAAGTAAAAATAATTGAATCCTATAATCGTTATTTTCTAACATAATACACGTGCTCCTATCAATGAAAAATTAGAAGTAGTGCCTAAAACGAGTTCGCTATTTTTAACAAAGCATAATGAATTCTTTAAAACTTAACCCCGAATATTTAAATTTTTCAATCAATAATTAACAAACGAATAACAAACAAAGAATTAATAAAATTCACATATAAATAAACTCAAAGCAAAATTTTTGGATAGCAAGAAAATTAAGGATGGTATATTTGATTTATTTGTTTCAAAATATTTTTTGGTTTTTTTAGAGTTTTTTTTGTTTTTTTTTCATCATTTTTTTTGTGTTTTTTTTTTATTTATTATCTCTTTTTTTTTGAAGTTTAGTGAACTTATTATCTTTTTTAGATTTTTAAGGTTTTGCGGAAAGTGGGAGAAAAAGAGATGGTATGAGAGAGAAAAGGAAGGGGGAGAGAGAAGATTATTTACAAAAAATATTTACACAGATTTTTACAAAATGAAACTAAACATGTTTTTGGAATTTTGGTTTTATGAATTTTTTTTGGAGTTTTTGTTTTATAATTTTTTTTTGAATGTTTTTTGTGTTTTTTGGGATTTTTGCTTTAAAAAGACATAAAACAAAAACATTTTAAAGACAGAAAAAAAAAACTTAGGTTTTTGGGATTTTGTTTTCATTTTCAAATTTTTTTTTGAAGTTTTTGTTATTTTTATAGTTTTTTTTTGTTCATATATATTTTTTATGTTTAAAGTGCAGAAAATAGAAAGACAGTGCAGAAAATAGAAATATGAAAAAGAAAGCGAGAAAACACCCCCATACTTAAGTCCAACATTGTCCCCAATGTTGTAACGTAAGTATGCGGAACAAAATAGGGAAGATAATATATACAAAGAAAAGAAAGAAATGGGGGGTAGAAGCTTCCCTGAGAGGAGGTGGGGGAGGCGCAGTTTAGGAACCCTGCATTAGGAAGAAAAATAGCAAAGAAAAAGGTAAAGAGATAGCGAAAAAGATAAACATGGGGTGCCTCCCAGGAGCGCTTTGTTTATAGTCGCGTAGCTTGACTATGTTGGCGGTTTATATATCTAGGAGGGTTATGGATTCGAAATTACCGTCCACAGGATCGCCTGCGATGTATAATTTTAAGCGATTACCGTTCACTTTAAACGAGCCTTTATCCGGGTGGGAGACGAGTACGGTCCCATAAGGCCAAACCTCTTCAACTTTGAAGGGGCCGGACAAACGTGATCTAAGTTTCCCGGGGAAAAGTCTAAGTCGTGAGTTATAAAGAAGGACAAGATCGCCCGGAGAAAAAGTTTTTGGGGGCTTGAGTTTTCGGTCGTGATAAAACTTAGAACGCTCCTTATAGAACTTATTGCTCTCGTATGCGTTGGCACGCCATTCATCGAGCTCGTTTAGTTGCAGTTTTCTATTTTGGGCGGCTAAGTTAGCGTCGAGATTTAAAAGTTTTAAAGCCCAAAGTGCGCGATGTTCTAATTCGACGGGTAGATGACACGCTTTGCCGTACACTAATCGATACGGCGTACAACCAATTGCGGTTTTGTATGCGGTACGATAAGCCCACAACGCATCGTCGAGCTTGATGGACCAATCTTTCCTATTAAGTGAAACGGTTTTCTCTAATATGCGCTTTATCTCCCGATTTACTACCTCTACTTGGCCACTAGTTTGCGGGTGGTAGGGGGTGGCAAGTTTGTGCGTGACGCCGTATCTAGCTAACGTCTTAGCCATCTGGGTGTTGCAGAAATGCGTCCCCCGATCACTTACAATAGCGCGCGGAGTGCCGAAGCGAGAAAATAGCTTTTTAAGAAATGTAACGACGACTCGCGCATCGGTGGTGGGGAGAGCTTGCGCTTCCGCCCATCTCGATACGTAGTCGACCGCTACTAAAATATACATATTTTTGAAAGACGGAGGTAGTGGGCCAACAAAATCTATGCCCCATAAATCGAAGACTTCGCATTCTAAAAACATGTTTTGGGGCATCTCGTCGCGACGAGAGATGTTACCCGACCGCTGACAGCTATCGCATGCGCGCACAAAATTGTGAGCGTTTTTGAATAGAGTGGGCCAAAAGAAGCCCGCCTCTAGCGTCTTCCGCGCGGTCCGGTTAGCTTGATAATGCCCACCAGCCGGACCCTCGTGGCAGTGCCTAAGGATTTGCGTGCACTCCACACCCGCGACACATCTTCGGACTGCTTGGTCCGCGCAGAGACGAAAAAGGAAAGGGTCCTCCCAAAAGAAATATTTCAAGTCAGAAAAGAATTTCTTCTTTTGCTGGCTTGAAAAGTCTTTTGGAAGTACCCTCGCAACTAAATAGTTTGCAAAATCTGCGAACCAAGGCGGGGAAGAAGAACTAGTAGTTATGGCAAGGAGGCGTTCCTCGGGGAATCTGTCATTTATGTCAGATTCGACGAGCGCTTCCGCAGCGGGATTTTCTAAGCGGGAGAGGTGATCGGCGGCTAAATTTTCCGCGCCCCTCTTATCCCGGATCTCTAAATCGAACTCCTGCAAGAGGAGGATCCATCGAAGAAGGCGGGGTTTGGCGTCCGTTTTTGCTAACAAATATTTTAAGGCGGAATGGTCGGTAAATACGATAACTTTGGATAACGTTAGATACGAGCGAAACTTATCGAAAGCAAATACGACGGCTAAAAGTTCCTTTTCCGTTGTCGTATAATTTCCTTGTGCGGAAGTGAGGGTCTTGCTAGCGTAGTAAATAGGATGAAAATATTTGTTTATACGTTGGCCATGAACGGCTCCTACAGCAATATCACTAGCATCGCACATAATCTCGAACGGAAGGGTCCAATCGGGCGCCACTAAAATAGGTGAATTGATAAGTTTTTGTTTTATGAAATTAAATGCAGACTCGCATTCGCTATCAAAGACAAAATTTGATTCCTTTTCCAAGAGGCGAGTTAGCGGCTTTGTTATTTTTGAAAAATCTTGAATAAAACGTCTATAAAAGCCCGCGTGCCCTAAGAAACTCCTAATTGATTTAACGTTGGAAGGCGGGGGAAGTTTTTCTATAATTTCAACTTTGGCCTTATCGACCTCCATCCCCTTAGACGAAATCATATGGCCGAGAACCAAACCTTCTCGAACCATAAAGTTACATTTTTCCCAATTTAAAACAAGATGCGTGTCCTCGCATCGCTGAAGGACACGGTCTAAATTATGAAGACAGGACGGGAAAGAGCTTCCGAAAACAGAGAAGTCATCCATAAAGACTTCCATAATGTCTCCTACCAGCTCGCCAAAGATCGCCAGCATACATCTTTGGAATGTAGCGGGCGCGTTGCAAAGGCCAAATGGCATTCTTCGACATGCGAAGGTACCAAACGGGCAGGTAAAAGTTGTTTTCTCTTGGTCATCGGGGGAAATGGGGATTTGGAAAAACCCCGATAATCCATCGAGAAAACAAAAATACGGATGACCAGACAAACGCTCTAAAATTTGGTCTAAAAATGGTAGTGGGAAATGATCCTTACGGGTGGCGTCATTTAGTTTTCTATAATCGATGCACACCCGCCAACCCGTAACAGTACGAGTTGGGACGAGTTCATTGTGCTCATTCTCCACTACGGTAAGACCGCCCTTTTTGGGCACCACGTGAATGGGACTAACCCACGTACTATCCGATATGGGATAAATAATCCCCGCATCTAATAATTTAATAATTTCGGCCTTAACGACGTCTTTCATGTTTGGGTTAAGACGTCGCTGCGGCTGAATAGTTTTGCGGCAATTATCTAGAAGAAAAATCTTATGGGTGCAGAAAGACGGGTTAATCCCTTTGAGATCAGAAATTTTCCAAGCAATTGTGTGGCGATGTTTAAGCAAAACTCCCAATAAATCGGAAGTCTCCGATTCGCTCAAATGCGAAGAAATGATAACAGGGAGTGTATCATCTTTCCCCAAAAAGGCGTATTTGAGTGAATCGGGTAGGGGTTTGAGTTCAAGGTAGGGCGGTTCTTCTAACGAGGTTTTAATTCCTATGTCTTTCTTACCAATTGGTTCGAAATACAAGTCTATAGAGGTATCCTCATCGCAGTTAAAATTTTCGAGTGCAAAAAGATCGTCGTTTAAAAACGTAGACTCAAAAATAGGGGAAGAACAATCTCCGAGATATGTGTCTAAATTATAACAAAAGTCATCGCTCGATGACGAGTCTCCTATGGAGGGATTAATAGAGAAAGTAACTTCGTCATCTCCTACCCGAAGGAGGAGACGACCGTTACTGACATCAATTAATGCGCGGGAGGTGGCGAGAAAAGGGCGACCGAGTATAATTGGTACATCGGTGTCCTCCTCGATGTCCAAGATGACGAAGTCTACCGGAAAGATAAACTTATCAACTCGGACAAGTACGTCCTCCACTACCCCGACGGGAAACTTAACCGAGCGATCCGCTAGTTGGATTCGCATTTTAGTAGGGGCCGGAGTGCCCAAACCTAATTTTTGAAAGAGCGAGAACGGCATCAAATTAATGCTCGCGCCTAAATCTGCAAGAGCGTATTTTACTAATATATTGCCAAAAAGGCACGGGATGGAGAACCGTCCCGGGTCATTTCTTTTTAGGGGCAATTTATTAGTAAGAGCCGCTGAGCAGTCAGCATTAAGAGAAATATGCGAAATATTTTCTAATTTTTGTTTATTGGAAAGAAGTTGTTTTAGGTATTTCGCATATTTAGGCATCTGAGAGAGTGCCTCGCAGAATGGAACATTAATATGAATTTGTTGTAATAATAAAATAAATTTTTCAAATTGCGCGTCCTTACGCTCACTATTAAGTTTATGCGGATACGGCAAGGGCGTTTTAATAATTTTTTCATTTAAAATTTGTAAAGGCGGCGAAATCAAAGAAGGGGGAAGAGGGGTCGGAGGTGAAATATGTACCTGAGGATCGGTCCGTTTTGGATTGATCACCTCCTTTCCGCTACGGAGGGTTATAGCGTTGATATTTTCCCGCGGATTGGGCTCCGTGTTTCCTGGCAGTGCCCCGAGCGCGCGCTCGGACATCATTCGCGCTAGCTGTCCAACCTGGAGTTCTAAGTTTTTTAGCGATCCGGTGATGTTCCGGATATTTGACTCGTTGGAAGCTATATATTTAGAAAAATTATCCTCCATCGGGGAGGGTTTTGGAAGAGGGGGAGGCTGCAGAAATCCAGGCGCGAAAGAATTGGGGGGGCGCTGCGCATTATTCGGATTGCTCCATGAGAAGTTGGGGTGGTTCCTCCAACCCGGATTATAGTTATTGCTATAAGGGTTGTTATTGGGGTTGAAGGAAGGTCGCCCAGCATTTCCCACGTAGTCTACGAATTCATTTGCTACGCCGGCATTAGGGGGAATCGCCCAAGGAGGAGTGGTGGAGGCAGCAGACATCTCCGCCACCTGCTTTGTCAGCCTTTCAACTTGAAGGGCTAAGTGGGCAGTGGCATCCACTTCGAAGAGGCCGGCCGCCTGCTTGGGACGTCCCCGAGGGACGTTCCATTGGTAGGCGTTCATAGCCATCTCTTCAATAAGAGCTTGGGCAGCCTCGAGGGTCTTATTATTCAAGGTACCCCCGGCAGCCGCGTCAATCATTTGACGCGTCTGATAATTAAGCCCATTGTAGAAGATTTGGACCTGCAACCACGCAGGCAGCGCGTGGTGCGGACACTTGCGGAGGAATTCCTTAAAGCGCTCCCAAGTCTCAAAAAGAGACTCAGAATCGTTCTGCACGAACGAAGAAATGTCCGCCCGTAACTTTGCAGTTTTGGCGGGCGGAAAATACTTCGTTAAGAACCGCTCCGCAAGCTCGGCCCAGGTGGTGATACATCCTCGTGGGAGGGAATTCAACCACGCCTTAGCTTTGGATCTGAGGGAGAATGGAAAAAGGCGCAAACGAATGGCGTCATCAGTGACGCCATTAATCTTAAAAGTGTCGCAAATCTCCAAAAAACTAGACAAATGAACGTTCGGGTCCTCATCCGGCTGTCCATCGAACTGCACGGCGTTTTGGATCATTTGGATAACGCTCGATTTGATCTCAAAATTATTGTTCGCCACCGTCGGGCGGACAATACTGGACCCAGTATCGTCCAAATTTGGCCGGGCGTAATATGACATTGTACGCTCGAGGGCCGCGTTCGGATTGGGGTCGGCCATAGGAACGACAGAGGGTTCTCCGATGGATTCTGCGGGATCCAAAGAGGGATTTCGGCGTTGAGACCGAATACGCGCAAGAGAGCGTTCGATCTCAGGATCGAAATCCAAATTTTCGGACTCCGAAGGCTGTCCACGGGTCATACACCCGAATGAAAAGTAGAAAAATTAACTCTCTTTTTTTTCGGATTTTGAAGAAAAGTTTTTTAAGTTTTTGTTTTTAGTTTTTAGAAATAAAAGTAAAAGTAATAGAGTTCGGATTCGGAATAACAACTCAAAGAGAGTCCCCGGCAACGGCGCCAAAAACTTGATTGGCCCGCGAACAGACTCTTACTGTGGTTGGTTCGGTGAGTCGATCGCCGCGGGCTTGCTAGGGTAGGCAAGTGCACCTATCGCAAGTAGTACTCGATATTCGGGAGAATACCGAGGTCGTATTATTCCCGGGAACGGGTTGATTACCCCTACTCCTCCGAAAACACTATTATTTTACCGAAATAGAAGTTGAGGGTTTTAAGTAAAATAGGAACGAAAATAGATTTTAAGAAAGTAGTCGATGAAGAGATAACTCCCGGTATCGAATTGCGTTAGGATTAAAAATAGATTTGAATAACTAGATATCTAAAGTTTCAATTTAATTAATGCGGAAACTTGGCCGTGGAGGTTCAAAATAATGAGCTCACCTATCTCTAGGAATATCGCTCACCTAGACATTAAGGCTATTCGACCGGGCTCTCGTCCGACGAAGGATTCCCCTTAATGCCCGCAGTACGCTAAGAACCCCGCTATTGGGTGGGGAACCCGATCCGGTAGAGTTAGCGCGCCTCCTCTCTCGAGGGTTAGTGCGGAACTCTATCTACCCAGGGGTGATCTGTCCATATGCACGGCCTCTCGGCTAGCTAGCGTATGGATAACGGAAATAGAGCCCACACATCGATATGTGGGTCTACGCGTCGTTAACCCGGGGTAAACCTTAAGTTTTTAATTAAATTGAAAAATTAGACATTTGGTTATTTAAAACATTTTAGATCCCAAAGCTCTTCGATACCGAGGGCTAAAAGCAATTAGCCACTCATCGGAATGGGGATGGCTTATATGTTTAGTTATGCGAGCGTCCTAAACTATTCGCTGAAAGGTTATAAAGAAAATAAGAAGAAAAGCAAAATAACCTAATTTTAGAAAAGTTGTTACAAATAAACACACCCGCACTCATTCAAACATATAATAAAAGGAAGAAATAAAACTAATTTACACATAAGAGAAAATTGCATAATTGACATTTGCAGGTCCCACTCAAACGAGTGGGGGCGAGAAATAAAAGTTGAAAAGTGCATAATTGAAATTTGCAAGTCCCACTCAAACGAGTGGGGGCGGGAAATAAAAGCTGAAAAGTGCAAGTCCTACTCAAACGAGTAGGACTGAAATGAAAGCGAGTCCTACTCAAACGAGTAGGAGAAAATAAATGCGATTACAGGGCTATCTTAAATATTTACATCAAAATACAGTCCGACCATTTAACTCCTAGCGAGTAGGCGGAAAATCAAATCCAGCCATTTAGAAGTTGACTCGGGATTTTGTTTTCATTTTCAAATTTTTTTTTGAAGTTTTTGTTATTTTTATAGTTTTTTTTTGTTCATATATATTTTTTATGTTTAAAGTGCAGAAAATAGAAAGACAGTGCAGAAAATAGAAATATGAAAAAGAAAGCGAGAAAACAATTATTAGGAAAATGAAATCTTATTTTCCTAATATTGATGTATTGTAAAATAAAGAATTCTTTTGGGGTTGATGAATTGTAAATATACCTAATTTTATGTACATTACTTAAGTCGTTTTATTTATTTTTTGTCATTTCTACTTGTTTTTATTCAATAAAATGCTCCTATTTTTGTAAATATTATACTAACTTGATTTATTTTATTTGTCAGGAAAAAAAGTCAAAATCTGCAAAAATGACATGTCACGCCCGTGACATATTGGTCACGCCCGTGACCAGGACGTGACAGCTCAAAATCCCGAAAAGAGGCCAATTTTGAAGAGGAAAGCCCGACACGCCCGTGTTCCATAATCCGACACGCCCGTGTCAATCCGACACGGGGCGTGACCCAGCCGTGTCCATCCCGCTTGATGATTTCAACTCAACTTTCGTCGACCTAAGAGGGCCACGCCCGTGTCTGATGTGCGACACGCCCGTGGCAGCCCGACACGCCCCGTGCCAGCCAGGTCAATGTTTCGCGCTCAACATTCGTCGAACCCAAGAGGGACACGCCCGTGTCCGATGTGCGCCACGCCCGTGTCCGCCCGACAAACTGCCGCCGGCGAATCCCGAAGTCAACATCGCCTTAAAGCGCCGAATGACACGCCCACCGTCACGCCCGTGACTTGGGGCGTGACCGCCGCGTTTTCGGCCGGAAAGTCAAATCGCCGTCAAATCCGTCAGGTCGCCGAATCCCGCGGTAAAATAGTGCTGACACGCCCCCCGACACGCCCGTGTCGGAGGGCGTGTACTTGGAAATTTTTGCCTATAAAAAGGCAGCTGCTGTATGAGTTCAGGGTTCCCAAAATCCGAACCATTTTGATGTATTAGGGCTGCTGTTGGAGTTGCTTTAGTGCTATCGAATAGTTTAGGACGCTCGCATAACTAAACATATAAGCTATCCCCATTCCGATGAGTGGCTAATTGCTTTTAGCCCTCGGTATCGAAGAGCTTTGGGATCTAAAATGTTTTAAATAACCAAATGTCTAATTTTTCAATTTAATTAAAAACTTAAGGTTTACCCCGTGTTAACGACGCGTAGACCCACATATCGATGTGTGGGCTCTATTTCCGTTATCCATACGCTAGCTAGCCGAGAGGCCGTGCATATGGACAGATCACCCCTGGGTAGATAGAGTTCCGCACTAACCCTCGAGAGAGGAGGCGCGGTAACTCTACCGGATCGGGTTCCCCACCCAATAGCGGGGTTCTTAGCGTACTGCGGGCATTAAGGGGAATCCTTCGTCGGACGAGAGCCCGGTCGAATAGCCTTAATGTCTAGGTGAGCGATATTCCTAGAGATAGGTGAGCTCATTATTTTGAACCTCCACGGCCAAGTTTCCGCATTAATTAAATTGAAACTTTAGATATCTAGTTATTCAAATCTATTTTTAATCCTAACGCAATTCGATACCGGGAGTTATCTCTTCATCGACTACTTTCTTAAAATCTATTTTCGTTCCTATTTTACTTAAAACCCTCAACTTCTATTTCGGTAAAATAATAGTGTTTTCGGAGGAGTAGGGGTAATCAACCCGTTCCCGGGAATAATACGACCTCGGTATTCTTCCGAATATCGAGTACTACTTGCGATAGGTGCACTTGCCTACCCTAGCAAGCCCGCGGCGATCGACTCACCGAACCAACCACAGTAAGAGTCTGTTCGCGGGCCAATCAAGTTTTTGGCGCCGTTGCCGGGGACTCTCTTTGAGTTGTTATTCCGAATCCGAACTCTATTACTTTTACTTTTATTTCTAAAAACTAAAAAAAAAACTTAAAAAACTTTTCTTCAAAATCCGAAAAAAAAAGAGTTAATTTTTCTACTTTTCATTCGGGTGTATGACCCGTGGACAGCCTTCGGAGTCCGAAAATTTGGATTTCGATCCTGAGATCGAACGCTCTCTTGCGCGTATTCGGTCTCAATGCCGAAATCCCTCTTTGGATCCCGCAGAATCCATCGGAGAACCCTCTGCCGTTCCTATGGCCGACCCCAATCCGAACGCGGCCCTCGAGCGTACAATGTCATATTACGCCCGGCCAAATTTGGACGATACTGGGTCCAGTATTGTCCGCCCGACGGTGGCGAACAATAATTTTGAGATCAAATCGAGCGTTATCCAAATGATCCAAAACGCCGTGCAGTTCGATGGACAGCCGGATGAGGACCCGAACGTTCATTTGTCTAGTTTTTTGGAGATTTGCGACACTTTTAAGATTAATGGCGTCACTGATGACGCCATTCGTTTGCGCCTTTTTCCATTCTCCCTCAGATCCAAAGCTAAGGCGTGGTTGAATTCCCTCCCACGAGGATGTATCACCACCTGGGCCGAGCTTGCGGAGCGGTTCTTAACGAAGTATTTTCCGCCCGCCAAAACTGCAAAGTTACGGGCGGACATTTCTTCGTTCGTGCAGAACGATTCTGAGTCTCTTTTTGAGACTTGGGAGCACTTTAAGGAATTCCTCCGCAAGTGTCCGCACCACGCGCTGCCTGTGTGGTTGCAGGTCCAAATCTTCTACAATGGGCTTAATTATCAGAAGCGTCAAATGATTGACGCGGCTGCCGGGGGTACCTTGAATAATAAGACCCCCGAGGCTGCCCAAGCTCTTATTGAAGAGATGGCTATGAACGCCTACCAATGGAACGTCCCTCGGGGACGTCCCAAGCAGGCGGCCGGCCTCTTCGAAGTGGATGCCACTGCCCACTTAGCCCTTCAAGTTGAAAGGCTGACAAAGCAGGTGGCGGAGATGTCTGCTGCCTCCACCACTCCTCCTTGGGCGATTCCCCCTAATGCCGGCGTAGCAAATGAATTCGTAGACTACGTGGGAAATGCTGGGCGACCTTCCTTCAACCCCAATAACAACCCTTATAGCAATAACTATAATCCGGGTTGGAGGAACCACCCCAACTTCTCATGGAGCAATCCGAATAATGCGCAGCGCCCCCCCAATTCTTTCGCGCTTGTATTTCTGCAGCCTCCCCCTCTTCCAAAACCCTCCCCGATGGAGGATAATTTTTCTAAATATATAGCTTCCAACGAGTCAAATATCCGGAACATCACCGGATCGCTAAAAAACTTAGAACTCCAGGTTGGACAGCTAGCGCGAATGATGTCCGAGCGCGCGCTCGGGGCACTGCCGGGAAACACGGAGCCCAATCCGCGGGAAAATATCAACGCTATAACCCTCCGTAGCGGAAAGGAGGTGATCGATCCAAAACGGACCGATCCTCAGGGTTCCTAAACTGCGCCTCCCCCACCTCCTCTCAGGGAAGCTTCTACCCCCCCCCCATTTCTTTCTTTTCTTTGTATATATTATCTTCCCTGTTTTGTTCCGCATACTTACGTTACAACATTGGGGACAATGTTGGACTTAAGTATGGGGGTGTTTTCTCGCTTTCTTTTTCATATTTCTATTTTCTACACTGTCTTTCTATTTTCTGCACTTTAAACATAAAAAATATATATGAACAACAAAAAAAAACTATAAAAATAACAAAAACTTCAAAAAAAAATTTGAAAATGAAAACAAAATCCCAAAAACCTAAGTTTTTTTTTTCTGTCTTTAAAATGTTTTTGTTTTATGTCTTTTTAAAGCAAAAATCCCAAAAAACACAAAAAACATTCAAAAAAAAAAATTATAAAACAAAAACTCCAAAAAAAATTCATAAAACCAAAATTCCAAAAACATGTTTAGTTTCATTTTGTAAAAATCTGTGTAAATATTTTTTGTAAATAATCTTCTCTCTCCCCCTTCCTTTTCTCTCTCATACCATCTCTTTTTCTCCCACTTTCCGCAAAACCTTAAAAATCTAAAAAAGATAATAAGTTCACTAAACTTCAAAAAAAAAGAGATAATAAATTAAAAAAAAACACAAAAAAAAAATGATGAAAAAAAAACAAAAAAAACTCTAAAAAAACCAAAAAATATTTTGAAACAAATAAATCAAATATACCATCCTTAATTTTCTTGCTATCCAAAAATTTTGCTTTGAGTTTATTTATATGTGAATTTTATTAATTCTTTGTTTGTTATTCGTTTGTTAATTATTGATTGAAAAATTTAAATATTCGGGGTTAAGTTTTAAAGAATTCATTATGCTTTGTTAAAAATAGCGAACTCGTTTTAGGCACTACTTCTAATTTTTCATTGATAGGAGCACGTGTATTATGTTAGAAAATAACGATTATAAGATTCAATTATTTTTACTTTTAGCTTTCTGAAAAATTGGAACTTACAATTTATTAAGGTTGCCCTCAAAATTGTTTTTTAATAAAAAATCTAGTTTTCTTTTCTCACCGTCCTTATCATGACTGACTTGGCATGATAAAATTGTTATCCTTAAAAGATCCTATGTCCATGGGAATAAGATTTCGTTCCGTAAACATAGGCACCCAATAGATTAAAAGATTATATGCTATGGAGTAAGAGGATAAAATTCATTACTCCTACACATATACATTGGGTTAACATTTATTATGAAGTTGAAAAAAAAATCAATATTAGGAAAATAAGATTTCATTTTCCTAATAATCAAAAAAAAACATGGATGTTCGAGAAAAAAAACTACCTCGCCTCAAAAATCAAAACTCTCTTCATAAACCAACATCAACCCCCTTAGTCAATTTCACGATTCTAGATTTAGTTCAAAAATCGTTTTGAGAGCATAATTTGTAAATTGCATTATTTCCAGTAAAACTCCTATAGGCTAAAAGTTCATATAATTCCAAACTATTCTTGTTAATCTAACCTTTACAATTATTGCTTTCTATTTGATTATATCAAGAAGTCTTTTGGCCAAAACTTTTGCGCTATTTAAATCATCTTCATAAATTTAGGACTTAACTCTTACGCCCCGTTTATTTATTTAGATCTCTCTTATAATTGATTAAGCGGTAGCTAAACTTAGAGTTTTTTTTTATTCCTTATAAGTTCATCTCAAACTTTTGCTCTGGAATAGCAAAAGCTTAAGTATGGGGGTATTTGATGAATTGTAAATATACCTAATTTTATGTACATTACTTAAGTCGTTTTATTTATTTTTTGTCATTTCTACTTGTTTTTATTCAATAAAATGCTCCTATTTTTGTAAATATTATACTAACTTGCTTTATTTTATTTGTCAGGAAAAAAAGTCAAAATCTGCAAAAATGACATGTCACGCCCGTGACATATTGGTCACGCCCGTGACCAGGACGTGACAGCTCAAAATCCCGAAAAGAGGCCAATTTTGAAGAGGAAAGCCCGACACGACCCGTGTTCCATAATCCGACACGCCCGTGTCAATCCGACACGGGGCGTGACCCAGCCGTGTCCATCCCGCTTGATGATTTCAACTCAACTTTCGTCGACCTAAGAGGGCCACGCCCGTGTCTGATGTGCGACACGCCCGTGGCAGCCCGACACGCCCCGTGCCAGCCAGGTCAATGTTTCGCGCTCAACGTTCGTCGAACCCAAGAGGGACACGCCCGTGTCCGATGTGCGCCACGCCCGTGTCCGCCCGACAAACTGCCGCCGGCGAATCCCGAAGTCAACATCGCCTTAAAGTGCCGAATGACACGCCCACCGTCACGCCCGTGACTTGGGGCGTGACCGCCGCGTTTTGGGCCGGAAAGTCAAATCGCCGTCAAATCCATCAGGTCGCCGAATCCCGCGGTAAAATAGTGCTGACACGCCCCCCGACACGCCCGTGTCGGAGGGCATGTACTTGGAAATTTTTGCCTATAAAAAGGCAGCTGCTGTATGAGTTCAGGGTTCCCAAAATCCGAACCATTTTGATGTATTAGGGCTGCTGTTGGAGTTGCTTTAGTGCTATCGAATAGTTTAGGACGCTCGCATAACTAAACATATAAGCTATCCCCATTCCGATGAGTGGCTAATTGCTTTTAGCCCTCGGTATCGAAGAGCTTTGGGATCTAAAATGTTTTAAATAACCAAATGTCTAATTTTTCAATTTAATTAAAAACTTAAGGTTTACCCCGGGTTAACGACGCGTAGACCCACATATCGATGTGTGGGCTCTATTTCCGTTATCCATACGCTAGCTAGCCGAGAGGCCGTGCATATGGACAGATCACCCCTGGGTAGATAGAGTTCCGCACTAACCCTCGAGAGAGGAGGCGCGCTAACTCTACCGGATCGGGTTCCCCACCCAATAGCGGGGTTCTTAGCGTACTGCGGGCATTAAGGGGAATCCTTCGTCGGACGAGAGCCCGGTCGAATAGCCTTAATGTCTAGGTGAGCGATATTCCTAGAGATAGGTGAGCTCATTATTTTGAACCTCCACGGCCAAGTTTCCGCATTAATTAAATTGAAACTTTAGATATCTAGTTATTCAAATCTATTTTTAATCCTAACGCAATTCGATACCGGGAGTTATCTCTTCATCGACTACTTTCTTAAAATCTATTTTCGTTCCTATTTTACTTAAAACCCTCAACTTCTATTTCGGTAAAATAATAGTGTTTTCGGAGGAGTAGGGGTAATCAACCCGTTCCCGGGAATAATACGACCTCGGTATTCTCCCGAATATCGAGTACTACTTGCGATAGGTGCACTTGCCTACCCTAGCAAGCCCGCGGCGATCGACTCACCGAACCAACCACAGTAAGAGTCTGTTCGCGGGCCAATCAAGTTTTTGAAAATAAAATTTTTGTAGGATGAAATAATAACAATTTTTATTACAAAAAAAAGGGATTACAAGAGTTCAAACATACAAACTTAAAAGGAGAGGGAGGGGGGATCCTTACATAGCACTAAAGAAACTCCAACAGCAGCCCTAATACATCAAAATGGTTCGGATTTTGGGAAAATATTAGGAAAATAAGATTTCATTTTCCTAATAATTGTTTTCTCCTAGCGAGTAGGCGGAAAATAAAATCCAGTCGTTGTAGTATAGTGGTGAGTATTCCCGCCTGTCACGCGGGTGACCCGGGTTCGATCCCCGGCAACGGCGCCAAAAACTTGATTGGCCCGCGAACAGACTCTTACTGTGGTTGGTTCGGTGAGTCGATCGCCGCGGGCTTGCTAGGGTAGGCAAGTGCACCTATCGCAAGTAGTACTCGATATTCGGGAGAATACCGAGGTCGTATTATTCCCGGGAACGGGTTGATTACCCCTACTCCTCCGAAAATACTATTATTTTACCGAAATAGAAGTTGAGGGTTTTAAGTAAAATAGGAACGAAAATAGATTTTAAGAAAGTAGTCGATGAAGAGATAACTCCCGGTATCAAATTGCGTTAGGATTAAAAATAGATTTGAATAACTAGATATCTAAAGTTTCAATTTAATTAATGCGGAAACTTGGCCGTGGAGGTTCAAAATAATGAGCTCACCTATCTCTAGGAATATCGCTCACCTAGACATTAAGGCTATTCGACCGGGCTCTCGTCCGACGAAGGATTCCCCTTAATGCCCGCAGTACGCTAAGAACCCCGCTATTGGGTGGGGAACCCGATCCGGTAGAGTTAGCGCGCCTCCTCTCTCGAGGGTTAGTGCGGAACTCTATCTACCCAGGGGTGATCTGTCCATATGCACGGCCTCTCGGCTAGCTAGCGTATGGATAACGGATATAAAGCCCACACATCGATATGTGGGTCTACGCGTCGTTAACTCCGGGGTAAACCTTAAGTTTTTAATTAAATTGAAAAATTAGACATTTGGTTATTTAAAACATTTTAGATCCCAAAGCTCTTCGATACCGAGGGCTAAAAGCAATTAGCCACTCATCGGAATGGGGATAGCTTATATGTTTAGTTATGCGAGCGTCCTAAACTATTCGCTGAAAGGTTATAAAGAAAATAAGAAGAAAAGCAAAATAACCTAATTTTAGAAAAGTTGTTACAAATAAACACACCCGCACTCATTCAAACATATAATAAAAGGAAGAAATAAAACTAATTTACACATAAGAGAAAATTGCATAATTGACATTTGCAGGTCCCACTCAAACGAGTGGGGGCGAGAAATAAAAGTTGAAAAGTGCATAATTGAAATTTGCAAGTCCCACTCAAACGAGTGTGGGAGGGAAATAAAAGCTGAAAAGTGCAAGTCCTACTCAAACGAGTAGGACTGAAATGAAAGCGAGTCCTACTAAAACGAGTAGGAGAAAATAAATGCGATTACAGGGCTATCTTAAATATTTACATCAAAATACAGTCGACCATTTAACTCCTAGCGAGTAGGCGGAAAATCAAATCCAGCCATTTAACTCAAGTGAGTAGGCGGAAAAATAAAGAATGAAAATTACAAGTCCTACTCAAACGAGTAGGACTGAAAATACAGACCGGCCATTTAACTCAAGTGAGTAGGCGGAAAAATAAAAACTACAAACACTTGCTTGAATCAAATCCAGCCAATTAACTCAAATGAGTAGGCGGAAAAATAAAAATTACACACGCACTCTACTTGAATAAAATCCAGCCAATTAACTCAAGTGAGTAGGCGGAAAAATAAAAACAACACACGCACTCTACTTGAAAGTAACTACTCACGCACTCGACATAAATAAACACACACACACACACACTTGCATAATTTAACTTAGGAGCTGAAAAATATCTCATACACGCACACACTCGTGCTAAAATAATTGCAAAAATCAAAGTTATCGAAAAATTAAAATGACTGCATTTCTACCGCTGGAATGCAGTAGAAATGCATAAAAAGGCAAAATAAAAATTATTTGAGCAAAAAGTTTTCAAATTAAAGTGAGAAGGGCAAGTGCCCGAAAAATTAAAATGTTTACATTTTTACCGTTAGATTTTGATAGAAATGCTTAAAAAGTGAAAATAAAAATTGTTTGAGCGAAAATATTTTTTATGAGTACTTAAAATGCAAGTTTATGAAAAATAAAAATGACAATTTATATATTATTATAGCCTTGTAAAATGGTTTAAAAAGAGAGAGTAAGCTAAAAAGAAGCAGTAGTTTTATAGCTAAAACAAAGTAAAAGAAGTTAAGAGGAATGAAAACTACCTTTTTTAATGTTTTACAAGTTCATAAAAGCGCATTTTGAAGCATGAAAATCCTAAGTCTAACCAAATTTAAAGAGTTTGAGAATGAAAACGGCCATAATAACGGATATAAATTTTGTTATAATTGAAAAGAAAACGTGAACATTTGCGTTTTAAAACATAATTTTTGCAATTTTAAGCTCATACACACACACGCATTATAAAAATAAAAATGCAAGTATATAAGATTGATGAAAAGGAGGCTATTTGGAGAAATTTCAAAGCATGTAGGATGAAATAATAACGATTTTTATTACAAAAAAAAGGGATTACAAGAGTTCAAACATACAAACTTAAAAGGAGAGGGAGGGGGGATCCTTACATAGCACTAAAGCAACTCCAACAGCAGCCCTAATACATCAAAATGGTTCGGATTTTGGGAACCCTGAACTCATACAGCAGCTGCCTTTTTATAGGCAAAAATTTCCAAGTACACGCCCTCCGACACGGGCGTGTCGGGGGGCGTGTCAGCACTATTTTACCGCGGGATTCGGCGACCTGACGGATTTGACGGCGATTTGACTTTCCGGCCGAAAACGCGGCGGTCACGCCCCAAGTCACGGGCGTGACGGTGGGCGTGTCATTCGGCGCTTTAAGGCGATGTTGACTTCGGGATTCGCCGGCGGCAGTTTGTCGGGCGGACACGGGCGTGGCGCACATCGAACACGGGCGTGTCCCTCTTGGGTTCGACGAACGTTGAGCGCGAAACATTGACCTGGCTGGCACGGGGCGTGTCGGGCTGCCACGGGCGTGTCGCACATCAGACACGGGCGTGGCCCTCTTGGGTCGACGAAAGTTGAGTTGAAATCATCAAGCGGGATGGACACGGCTGGGTCACGCCCCGTGTCGGATTGACACGGGCGTGTCGGATTATGGAACACGGGCGTGTCAGGCTTTCCTCTTCAAAATTGGCCTCTTTTCGGGATTTTGAGCTGTCACGTCCTGGTCACGGGCGTGACCAATATGTCACGGGCGTGACATGTCATTTTTGCAGATTTTGACTTTTTTTCCTGACAAATAAAATAAAGCAAGTTAGTATAATATTTACAAAAATAGGAGCATTTTATTGAATAAAAACAAGTAGAAATGACAAAAAATAAATAAAACGACTTAAGTAATGTACATAAAATTAGGTATATTTACAATTCATCAATGAGTATGAGAATATGCTGAGATGAATGGGTCACTCTGAAGGAAACCCAAATAAACTTCTGAAAAAGAACTTGTCTGTTCAATATAAGTTTCTTGCAGACATTGTAGGAAAGGTATTGTAGGGCATGTATACTGCCCATGACTATATCGCCAGACACCGGTTTCTGGTGATGAGTGCTCTGGTTGATAAGAAATCAGTTAACTGGGGACAAATTTTATTTGAGCTGATAAAGAAGAAAAACTCAAAGAAAGAGTTATGTTTTTGGAGGATTCTTGGAATCTTCCTCTAGGAAAAGGCACCAAAACTATTGGTTTCCCAGCCAATCTTCATTAATGCCTCAAAGAGGATCACCTCTGCCCTATTTGGCAGATGGGAGAAGACAATTCCTAACCCCTCCAGGGCCTCCTCTTCCTCAAGGACTTTTGAGAACACAAGGGAAGTTACAGCCGCTCCTCCATCTCTAGAAGATATCCCTCCATCCACCAACATTCCTTCTCCTCCTCAACAACAATGATATCGACAACCTCTTTCACCTCCCTCTCAACCTCCTCAATATCCTCCATCATTCATGAGGAAATTCCCTCTCCACCTCCTCAATATCCTCCTCAAACTCATGTTTCTAACATACAATCTACCTCCTCACAACCTAACTTCAATCTACTGTCTCCTCCGCCACCATCTCCACATCACTCACCAGTTCAGGAAACCACCTCCCCACCCCCAACTATAGTTCCTACTTCTATCGCTGCAATTCCTTCACTTAATATCCCTCCAGTCACCACCACTGACATTCCATCCATTCCCACTTGCACATTTCTAGAATACACCAACACAGACTTCTCTCTAGCTTTCTCTGTGTGTTCAAATTGTTGACATCACACTCCTTACTCCTCCTTTGCTCCTGAACCCCTCTACCTCAACTTATCTGATATAGCAAAAGATCTTCTTGCTTTTATTTCTCCAACTCTTGAGCAACTTATATCAAATGCTATTGCTCCTCTCTCTGCTTCCATCATCTATCTCTCTACCAGAACTGATGCTCTTTCGTCTGTCTCTTCTTCTGGAGGACTGGCTTCAGGACCCTCTGAACCCAGCCAGGGGGAGATGTTCTGTAAAGAAGCTCCAGTTCCTCCTCCTGCATTAGCAGCATCAATAGCAGATTCTGAGTTGTTTGGTGATTCAGCAGAAGCTCCAGCAGAGATAATAGATTTAATTGAGTCGGATACAGACATGGATGAGGCAATAGCAGAAATAAACAATGTTGGTGTTTACATTATAAATCCCACAGTTGATCTAAATTCTTTATTGGATTCTTTTTCTGCTTACAGAAATATTCTACCTAGCTTTAATGTACAGAACAATGCTATTGTACCTTATACTGCTCCAATAAGCCCTGAGGTTGTGGATCAACTAAAGACATATTTTGTAGTTTCTGAAATTTCAGATACTTTTGCTGTTAGTGAACTAGCTCTTGTGCAAATGACATTCTCTCCACCAACCTTGGGCTGGTGTGAGTCTCCTATGCCAGATTTGGATGACATGATGTTTGCTGACATGGAAGAAGAAGCAGGACATATTCAGATTTCTATAGATATCTCTACAGAGCCTACAAGCATTGCATAGCCATAGATTCCTGGAATCTCAGCTGATTTGCTAAAGCATCTAGATGATCTTTATGATAATCCTGAACTTTCTTCCCAAGAAGATGATGATGACACTTAGTCAGATGACTCAGATAACAAAAGTTCAAAGAATAGAAAGGCTCCTGCAAAATCTGCTCCTCGAAAGGTTGTTCCCAAGCCAAACCCCTCTGCTGATATCCCATACTAGATCCTGCACAACATAACACTCACTCCAGATACTCCAAACTGGATGAGGTATTCCAAAAATGAACAAAAGGTTAGGAAGAAGAGTAGGAAATACTCTCCTCCTCTAAAATTCAAGAGAGGTCCTCCTCCTCATCCTCATCCTGCAGCAGGATCCTCTGGAAGCATTTCTCAAGTTCCAAGAACTACATCTTCTCATCTGCCTAGATCTTCCAGCAGCAGACAACAGTAATACTCTTCAAGCAGCAGACAACAACAGTACCAGAGACACAGCAGGCAACAGAAAGTATCTGAAGATAATCAACCAGACAATGCATCTCCCGAAGGCCTATTTCTCCTGTTTATGATCCAAAAATGGATCCCAACTTCAGGATGACCAGATTTCAAGAACTGATAGCTCTTTCCCAGATCAGAAAAGCTAAAGAAGAAGGATAGGACACTTCAAAGTATACCACTATATCCTCCTACATAAAGAAGGAGCTATAAAGTATCAGGTACATAATCTCTTTAATACAGATGCTTATATGTCTCTACATCCAGAAGATGTTGTTCCAAGAGCTGCATCAGTAATAATCCTTGGAGCCAGTGACATAAAGATGACCAAACAGGAAGCTGCTGATCCCAAAAGGAAAATTATCTTTACCAGATCTACCTCAGAAGAGCAGAAGAAGGATTCCAAGGAAAGCTGAACAATTCTTTTTATATATTTTTTAGAACTATTGTTTATTTGTTACTTCATAAGGTACTATGTTAATATTTGCTGAACAATTTTTAATTCTGCCAGATATCTTTTATGCTTTGTGATTTTTTCTCTTTTCTGTTATTCATAGTGACCTCACCCAAATAGGGGGAGATTGTTGGATCCCTAGTTTGGATTTGGGCTAGGTTCACTATTAGGTTGTTGACCCTTCATGTATAGTCTTGGGTCATGTTGTTAGTTCTAAGGTGTAGGTCAGTCTGACTAGGATAGTTAATCTTTGATCCAGCCCTCAGAAGACATCAGAGTCCCAGACTTAGAAGAATGGCAGTTTTTAAGTGTTCAGAAAATTAGTTTGAAGTTCTTCGAACTCAGCTCGACGAACTCAGAGTCCCTAATCTGAGTTGAGCTCGATGAACTTACAGCTCAGCTCGACGATCTTCTCTCTTCTCTCAAGTTCTCAGCTCGATGAACTTTAATCTTTGGTCGATGAACTTAGAGCCCAGCTTGGACCGTTATTTCTCCAGATCAACTTTCTCAGATCTCAGCTCGATGAAGTCGATTTCTCAGCTCGACGAACTTGGAGTTTTTGTCGACGAAATCTGTTCTAAGCTCGACAATTTCTATCAGTTCTTTATTTCACTTCTCTGCAGTTAATTTCTGGATTGACCAAGGCTTATATATTATATTATTATCTATATTGCTCTGAATAATTAATTGCATATATTCTTATGAATATAGCCATTCATTGACATCATTAATTAATTGATTTCACAGAGTTAATATTCGGCTTAATAACTGGGACAGTTAAGGAATTGATTTATTGCCCGTCTAGCCATTTGTCCAAGTTCCAAGATTTTAGCAATTAATCATGGAGAAGAATTCAAATTCTGAGATATAATTTTTGCAGGAAGATAAAAAGGACTGTTTTTCAGAAGTACAAAAAACAGAACAAGGAAGAGAATAGAAAAATATATACAGAGACACAACAGATACACACAAGCAGACAGACAAGAAAGAAATTCAGTCTGCATACTCACAGTCTTCATCATCTGCAACTCTTCAGAGCTTTCAAGAGATAACAAAATACAATTAGTCTGAAAGCTTCTGGAGATCATCATTGAAGGCATAGACCCTGCAAAGCTTCCAACCATTCCTGAGCAATCATCATCTCAGGGGGAGCTTTGACATCATCAAGCAATCCACTAGTCTTCTCATTTGCTTTTGAGAAAGAGAAGACAACATCAACTTTATTATTCCCACTATACACAGGGTTTTAACTCCCTTCAAAAGTTAAGCACTTAGTTCTTAAGTCTCCTTATCAAAAGACTTAGCTTAGTTTTTGGGCACCTGATTAAAAGCCTAAAGGGTTGTGAGATCTCCCTTCAAATAGATCTTGTGGTGACAGGGCACCTGAGCAAAACCTGTTGGTGGCAGGGCACCTGATCAAAAACCTGTAGTGGATTCCTACCAGGGTGGTAGAAGAGTGTATGTACCCAAGTTTAGGGGAACCACTATAAATTTCTTTTATCTTCTGGATTGCTTTCTTTTTTTTATTGTTGTGTGCTGTGTTAGTTTTTCTTTTCTGCTCTCTCTTAAGATATATTTAACACTATTTTAATTCTACTATAAAAACCAATTAAGTTTTTAAAATACTCAATTCAGCCCCCTAGAGTTAAACAGATCTATCCCCTCAGGTTGTAAAGCTCTTACCATCCTTCAATGTCGAACGCATTCATCGAACTCAGCTCGATGAAATTTGCGCCAAAGGCCAGAACGTCAAACTGGATACGTCGAACTCAGCTCGATGAAATCTGCACCAAAGGCCAGAACGTCGAACTGGATTCGTCGAACTCAGCCCGACGAAATCTGCTCCATAGGTCAGAACGTCGAACTTTATTTGTTGAATAGTATTGAGTGAATTCAATACACTCAAAGCCTAAGAGCCATATTCGCCAGGTAAACCCTTTAATTGACGAAGGCATTGAGTGGACTCGACGCACTCAATACTTAAGTGTGATAGTCAAGGCACTCAACGCCAATATTCACAGAGTTAACACTTAACCGGCAAAAGCGTTGACTGGACTCAATGCTCTCAACGCTTTCAGCACGATGGCGTTGAGTGAGCTAAACACACTCAACGCCTAATGCCTTAGAATCTTTTCAACCTCCATGACATCGAGTGAACTAAACACACTCAACGCCTTCAACCCCATGGCGTTGAGTGAGCTAAACACACTCAACGCCAAATACCTTAGAATATTTTCAACCTCCTTTTTCAATATCCTTCAACTTATCATATGACCTAAATAGTACAGATCCAATCTCCCAATTTCTCCACAATCTTATGTGCAACCCTGATTGGCGCATAATGTGTTGGTAGTGAGGCTACAAGCTTGATAACTTCCAGATCACTATGGTTGCACCAACAAACACATCCTGCACCAAAACTAAATCTAAGGGTGTAACTGAAGCTATACTAGGTTCAACCGAACTCAAACTTAAAGGTGGTTAACTTTGCTTCATCTATTGGCTTAGTGAAGATGTCAGCCACTTGCTTGTCTGTGGGGACAAACTCAAAGCTGATATCTTCCTTTTCCACATGCTCCCTAATAAAATGATATATAATTTTTATATTCTTAGTCCTGCTGTGTGAGACAGGATTCCTAGTAATAGAAATAACACTTGCAGAATCACAATAAAGAGGGGTTCTACCTACCTGGAGGTCATATTCTCGGAGCTGATGCTAAATCCACAGTAACTGAGCACAACAACTACCTGCAGAAATGTACTCTGACTCTACAGTTGATATAACAACACTTATTTGCTTCTTGATACTCCAAGACACTAGTCTTCCTCCTAGGAACTGACAGGTTCCTATAGTGCTTTTCCTGTTCTCTTTGCATCTTGCAAAAATCTGCATCTAAATAGCCCATTAGTTCAAAATCCCTATTGTAAGGGTACCATAGGCCAAGATCTGGTGTGCCCTTAAGATATCTCAAAATCCTCTTTACAGCAGAGTAGTGAGATTCTTTAGGGCGGGCCTGATACCTAGCATAGACACATGCAAAATACATGATGTAAGACCTACTAGCTGTGAGGTATAGAAGGCAGCCAATAATCCCTCTATAAAAAGTTTCATCAATAGGTTTCCCTGCTTCATCTTTTTTTAAAGGCATACTTGTTCCCATGGGAGTTTTCATGATGGATGCATTCTCCATTCCATATTTCTTAATCAACTCCCTGATGAACTTGGACTGGGATATGGATAAGCCATCACCAGTATGTCTAACTTGGAGACCCAAGAAGAACTTGAGCTCACCCATACTACTCATCTCAAACTTCCCTAGCATAAGTTTAGCAAATTTTCTGCAAAGGTTGTCATCAATAGATCCAAGTATAATGTAATCAACATATATCTAGACTAGGATGATCTTGCCCTTAGATTCCCTTAGGAATATGGTCTTGTCTATTGTTCCCCTTAAGAATTTGTTCTCAATGAGGAAACTAGAAAAGGTCTCGTACCATGCTCTAGGGGCTTACTTCAACCCATATAGAGCTTTCCTAAGCTATAAACAAAGTCAGGAAAGTTAGAGTCAACAAAACCTGATGGCTGTTCTACATATACTTCCTCTTTTAAGTCCTCATTCAGAAATGCTGACTTCACATCCATCTGGTAGACTTTGAATTCTTGATAGACAACAAATGCAAGGAAGAGTCTTATTGCTTCCAATCTGGATACTGGGGCAAATGTCTGGTCAAAATCTATTCCTTCTTCTTGTATGTATCCTTTAGCCACCAGTCTAGCCTTGTTCTTGACAATAATGTCATTCTCATCTAACTTGTTCGGGTAGATCCACTTAGTTCCTATGACATTATGTCCCTTTGGTCTGGGAACCAGCTTCCAGACTATACATCTCTTGAACTAGTTTAGTCTATTCTACATTGATCCAATCCAAAATTGGTCTTTGATTGCCTCTTCAAACTTCTTGGGCTCTACTTGTGATAGGAAACTTGAGTAAAGTGCTGTGTTGATACTCTTACTCCTGTTCAGTACTCCTTAGCTTGCCTCACTAATGATTTGGTGTGCTGGATGATCCCTTAGATGCCTTACAGTTGGAGGAAATCTAACTTTAGTTAGCTACTCTTCATTATCTTCAGCTGGCTGTTGTTTATCCTCAACTTGTGAGTTTTGAGCTCCCTCTAGAAAACACACATCTTTTCCCTTATCTTGGACTGCTAGAGCATTTTCCTTTATGGTAAGCTTGTCCATCACCTACTCTATGCCTACAGAACTAGAAGCAGAGCTAGTCAGCTCACAATTAATCATGTTGGATTCTTCAAAAACAACATGAACTGACCCTTCTACAACTGGACTTGTCAAGTTGTAGATCCTATATGCCCTATTGTTGTTGTTGTACCCAACAAAGATCCCTTCATGGGAATTGATAACAAACTTAGTCACACAAGACTTTCTATTATTCAGGACATAACACTTGCTACCAAAAATCGTGAAGTAGGACAAGTTTTGTTTTCTGCATTTCAAGTTCTCATAGGGAGTCTTCTTGTAGCTTTTGGTGATAGAAGCCCTATTAAGGACATGACATACAGTGTTTACTGCCTCAACCCAGAAATATTCTGGGAGAGATGTGTCACTTAACAAGGTCCTACCAGCCTCTATGAGGGTTCTATTTTTCCTCTCAAAAATTCCATTTTGTTGGGGTATTCTAGGAGAGGAGAATTGCCAGTAAATCCCTTACTCTTCACAGAACCTTGTCATGCTTACATCCTGAAATTCAGTCCCATGGTCAGTTTTGATTTTTACCACAGTACTGTCTAGTTCATTCTGTATTTGCTTGACAAAACTTTTGAATACTTCAAGGGTTTCATCCATTATCTTAAGGAAGAACACCCAAGCAAACCTATAAAAGTCATCAACAACCACAAGGGTGTAGACTTTCCTAACTAGACTTTGAACTGGCATAAGATTAAACAAGCCCATATATAGGAGGTATAAGTACCTCATTAAGTCTTTGTCCCCAATGCTCTTGAAGGAGGTCTTGGCATGTTTGCCCTTTTGGCATGTATAATAGATACCGTCCTTAGTGCATTTCAACCTGGGGATATTTCTGACTAACTCTTCACTAAAGAGTTTGCCTATGGTCTTGTAGTTCAAATGAGCCAGCCTCTTATGCCATTGGACACAATATGAGGCTTTCTCATCTGTAACTACGCATATGGGAGAGTGCTTACTTTCATAATCAAAATTTAGACAATAGATATTTCATCTCCTAGTGCCTGTCAAGATGACCGCTTGGTCACTTGAACTTCTAATTTGGCACTCATCCTCGAGGAACGAAATGTCATAGCCAAGATCACATAGTTGTGTTATGCTTATGAGATTGTGTTGCAACCCTTTCACATAAGCTACTTGCGTGATAGTGCTTATGCCATTTGATATCTTACCATACCCTTTAGTTACTCCCCTTTCTGAACCACCAAAGATGACTTTGGGTCCATTCTGTACTGGAGTGTACTCCTTCTACAAGCACCTTATTCCAGTCATGTTCCTGGAACACCCACTGTGTAACTACCATTTAGGGGAATGGCCACTTGGACTAACCTGCAAGGCATAAATCAGTTAACCTTAGGACCCCAATTCTTATTGGGTCCTAGGTGTATGTTAGTTTGATAATAAACATTCCTACCTATAGCTCTTCTGACATGTAAGCTCTCTCTTGCTCTTGACAAACTTGTATTGTGCCAGCAGTCTATAGCATAGTGGCCCACTTTTCCACAACACCAACACTCATAGATATTGGCCCTTCTTTTAAGAGCTAGTCTAGTGGCTATGTTGATAGCGGCTCTTGGTCTAGGAGCAGCAACCGTCCTATTCTTGTGTTTCCCAGCCCCAGTCGGACTAGTGGTGAGTTTGGTATTAGAAGTGCTTTTGATATCTTGAGCCCTACCATCAGCTGCTTTCTTTTCAGAGAGCGCACTCTTAATGGCCTCGGAGATTCCCACATCTGGTCTACTGACAGACTTGTCCTTAGTCTTAGAGTGAGTTGGAATGTTTTGAGAATAGTCTGCAGCTTAACCTTGAGTGAAGGGGTTGATGCACCAAACACAAATGGTCCAGGATGGGCCATTTGTATTTCCTCATGGTCTGCCTTGAAGGCACTTGCACCGTTGCTATATATACCACCCTAGAAGTGAACATCTTTATTCACAACAGTGGATCTACCATTCTTACAGTGACCATGGATACTTTCTTGATCATACATGTTAGAAGCTAGTAGAACTATCTTGAAAGGAATATGAATCCTGGAGGCTAGAGGTTGCACTGGAGCCTTGCCCTTCCTTTTGGGATTGGCAACACTAGTGCTTCCTTTGAAACCCAACCGCTTCTTACCCTTTTGGGAAGAGAAGGTGTCTATCAAGTGAAGCACTGAACTGGGCTTTGAATAGCTAGCCACTATCTCTTCTCTCTCTCCAACAGGACTTCCAAGTCCCTTATTCTATTTTCCTAGTACTCTATGTTACCTATCTGAATGAAAGAAATAGTTTTCAGCTCACTGATCTCTTTCAATTTCTGATCAATCAATGAAGATGAATCAACATGCTGGAAAGCAGCAAAATGAAGGGAGGCAGTTTCCTTAGCTTGCTTCTTAGCCAACAGCTTGCTTTCCTCAAAAGCACTCAGAAGGATACCATATTTATCAATTACAGAATTGACATCTTCCTCTAATTCAGACCCATCTTCATCACAAGATTTAGATTCCTTTGAATTAGGACTGCTCTCATAGCCAGTTTTAGTGGAGTGTCTGGTCTGAGAATGTACCTTTGATTGACCATGCTGTTCCTGGATGGATTCTTCATATGATATTAGGCCATAGCAGTAGTTGTCTTATTTTTCTCCTTCATCCACCTCTGTATCACCATCTGACTGTGATAGAGGGGCCCTAACTTCAGTCCTGGCAGCAGGATGATTAACATTAGCTTCTCCAGCAATAGCAGCCAACATCTCAATGATGTCTGCTTCTTCAGATTCTACTTCAGCATAGTATAGCCCAATGTAGACTTCATCATTCTCTTCTCTTTCTGACTCTAAAGATTAAGAGTCAGTTCAGCCTTTTCTTCTTAGCAATGAAGGATTTCTCCTTCTTACCTTTTTGCTTGTCGTCCTTCTTCTCACCAGATTCCTTTCTTTTGATAGGACAGTCGCCTATTACATGCGCTGGCTTGCTGCAATAATAGCAAACCAGTTTAGATGAAACATGTTTGTTAGGATTAGAACCATACCTGTCCTCCTTAGAGGATTTCTTCCTGCCCTTTTAGTAGTCTTCTTTGGGATGAGCGGAGGAGGAGGGCCTATTTTTCTAGTGTTTCTTCTTCATAAACTTCTGGAATTGCCTGGAGAAGACAGCAAAGTCTTCATCAGACATATGACAGTCTGATGTGGTGGTCTCTAATTTTTTTGAGTCAGAGTCAACATCCCTCCTTGGTGGAGATGATGTATTCCTTCTGCTCCTCCTTGTGGCTTCAGCTTTAAAGGCCATAGATTTTTCTTTAGCCTGGGACTTGCTGACTTTCTACTCCTCTTTCCTGAATGTCAACTACATTTAATAGGACAACAACTTCCCAAACAGAGTTGACGGTGGTGTGTCAGCTAGCTTATCCACTTCTCTGATTGCACAAATCTTAGTATCCCAGTATCTGCTTAGAGATCTGGGAAACTTATCATTCGGTTCATAAGTGTTGAAGACTCTTCCATATGTCCTCAACTCAATGAAAATTCTGAAGAACCTTTCATAGCATTCAATTTTGCTATCAGTCTTTCTCTGCATGAATGCCTCAGAATCTTGATTGAGCATGTACTTCCTGTCATCTCTCACTTCCTCTATTCTCTCCATGTAGAACACTAGGGTGTCCCATATCTCCTTTTCAGTCTTGCAGTGAACCAAATTTTGGAAAGTGGAGTAATCTATGGCAGTCACATTTATATTTCATGCCCTCTTGTCCATAGTGGACAGAGTAACTTCATTTTTGTCATCTCAGAGTAGGTCTTGGGTGTCTAGATATTTGCATCTAGAACTGACACTTTCATAGGGATGAAAGGCCCTTCCTTAACTGTGATGAAGATCCTAGGGTCGACTGCCTCATAAATAACCTAAACCTCTCCTTCCAGATGCCAAAACCTTCCTTCCTATATATAGGAAGCTTCATGGAACCGAACTCTTTATAGTTCACTCCTGAACCCATAAAGATAGATTTTCTTGCTAACCTTGGAGATATACTCAGACTGTTAAGTCTACTTTGAGCAACCTCCCTCTAATATCACTTGAAAGTCTTGTCTTCAAGGTCAGCTAAATACCTAAAGAGGGGGGGGATGAATAGGTTTTTGGACTCTTTTTAATTTTCTAGTCCTATATCTTAATAGTTATGCTTGGTGAGTTGTTAATTTTAGCTTTCACGAAATTCAACCAGACGACACAAATATTTTATGGTGGTTCCCCGATCGTGGGTACGCCCATTGTCCCTCTACACCCTTCTAACAGTGCGTTAGGCAAGGCTCTCCCCCCCCCAAAAAAAAAACTTGGCTCAAATGAGCTTACAACTTGATCCCGCAGGACCACTCAGTATTCTCTAATAATTACCACTCAGTCAATATGCCCTACGACTCAGATCCCAACTGGATCCTACCTCAGCCTTTATAACACAAGCCTACCACTCAAATTCTAATAGGAATCCTACCTCAATCTTTTTAAATCAGGCCTACCACTAATATTCTCAAAATATTCCTACCCACTCAGCCTTTATAGATTAGGCCTACAACTCATATCCTAAGCGATCCTATAGAAAATAGAAGTGTATTGAAATAATTAGACACCAGAGAAAAAGCACTGTGTCGGTCTTCCTGGACTAAGCAGATATCAGCCCTATCTTCTTAACAACAATAAGTTGACATGGAATTCAGTTGATTCACGACTTGTGCTCGAAGTTACTTGCAGAAGTCTCTGCCTCTTCTCTTTCAGGAATCAATCTCGACCTTGTTGTCGTAGATGAATATTGTAGCAGCTAATACTTTTAGCTTTCATGTTGTCTAAACTGAACAGGTCCTTCTGACTCGGCAGCAATGGCGAGGAAGAAGATGATGCTCAATCGTAATTATATATTCAGAAAACCCTAATTGCTTGGTGTCGACTTAGCCAATCTTTCCCTTTTATTTCTTGTCGATCAACGACTCTTTGCGCTGTGGGGCTCAGCCTTAATTGCATATCTGCCACATTCCATTTGTCGAATATGACAAAGGCTGGCCCTCGGTGCCATCAATGGCTTACTCCATCTTTCCCGCAATGATTTTGAATTACATTGACTTTGTTGACTTTTGTCGACTCATGCTGATGTCATCCATTTATGGACTTAGCCAAAATCAAACAATAGCATAGACATTGAGTAAGTAAGCATCACTCAACTCCAAAACACTTAGACAGATTTTCTGTCATTAGGCGTTGAGTGAGCAACCTTCACTCAATGCCAACACACTTAGAAAGTTTTTCTATCTCTAAGCATTGAGAGCGTTGAGTCCACTCAATGCTTTTTGCCTTTGCTATGAGAGCGTTGAGTGTGTCTTCAACACTCAACGCTTTCTACCTTAGCCAAACTTTCGGTTAGTTGGTGTTAAGTGAGCCTTCATCACTCAACACCAAGTTACTTAGACAGATTTTGTCACCTGGCATTGATTGAGTAAGCTTCACTCAATGCCAAACTCCTTAACAGACTTTCTTCCGTTATCTGGCGTTGAGTGAGTAAGCTACACTCAACGTTTTTGGACTTAGCTGATTTTCTGTATCTAAAAACACTAGCTCTAACTGGATGATAATCAGTCAACTCCTTTTATCACATGGCGTTGAGCGAGTGATCTTCCCTCAAAACTTGTGGACTTAGTCAAATATTTAGACAGAATTTTTGTGTCTTTGACTGACTGAGCAATACTCAATAATTTTGATGTTATGGCATTGAGTGAGTGGACTTCACCTAACGCCTGCGGACTTAGCCACTTCTCAACCAATTTTTCTTAAGGCTTTGACTATCTCAGCCTATCTCATAGCTTTTTGTTACATGACGTTGAGTGAGTAGACTACACTTAACACCCATAGCCTTAGCCATATTTTTGCAGTATCTTCTTAAGCTTTGCCTATCTCACAGCCTTTTGCTGGTTGAGTGAGTAGACTACACTCATTGCGTGTGGCCTTAGCCACATTTTCAGCTTGCCACTTGTTAAACTTAAACTAACTTAGCTATATTCAATGGTTTTACTTACTTGGCGTTGAGGGAATAGGCTTCACTAAACTCCTGTGGACTTAGCTGCCTTTTAGATCTTCACTGTGTCGAGGTAGTTGAGTTATCTCGACACTAAAGTATACTGGGTGTCGACATCTTTAAGTCTGCACTCAGTTCTTCATTGTGTTGAGACAGTTGTATTGTCTTGACACTACTATCCTGAGCTATCTCGGCACTTCTGTCTAAATTGTCTCGACACTTCTCTCATAGAGGTGTCGACATCTTTGTCTCGACACTTTTGTCTCGACACTTTTATCCGTAGTTATTTCTCCAATTTTTCACCCTGCACCTGTCATTGAATGAGCTTGCTTCACTCAACGCCCGTTGAATTAAGACACATTCCTGCCTGTCCACCAGTTTGCTTGGTGTCCACCTGCATGCATAAAGTTAAGCACACATCAAATACAACTTATGTGTGTGACATTGACTAGTATGACTTCTTATAAATCTGGGCCATGTGGATCAATTGACCCAACAACCTTCATTTTTGCCAAGCCCACCATCGCCTTCATTGAACCCAGAGGAGTGGAAAAAGACTGCTGAAGCTAAGCTTTTGCTGGAGAAACCAGAAATCGAGCTAACTCACCGTAGCAAGGGTCGGCCATGGCTCACCACTACCGTACCCGCCGCCAAGCTAGCTTCCAGGCCCGTTTCTCCTCCACTCCCTCTGTACTAGTCTTCTAGATCCTCTATGAGAGATATTGGGCTCAATTGAGCCCAATGACATGTGAGAAAGAGGGAGAAATACGAGCTTTTCTTCTTACTCGGGTTTGCCGGAGGAGCTGCCTCCGGCGGCCATGTCGCCGTAAAATACCAGCCGCCACCTCAACAGAGGTGGTGATGATGATCACCGACGGTGGCAGTGGATCAGTGGCCAGGAAATAAAGTTTGAAGTTGGTATATGCGGGTTAATCTGGATCATTGGCTGGAGGAGGAAGTTGCATGTATGTCGCTGATTTAAATCTTATAAACTATTGCATATTATTATTATTATGTGTATTTCTATCACATGTTAAACAACCACTTACATGATAATTTTAGGCCTTGTATATGCATATGCAGAGGAAATTTTCAACATAGAAAATGTAGTCCTAGGTCTTACCTTTATTTTGACACCCTGAACTTGCAATTTGGAGCAGTGTAGCTCTATATAGGATCATTCTCCTAGGACTGCTCCTATAATAGGGCAGAACTTCAAATAAATGCCTAGGCTAATATATAAGTCCACATGCAGTGAAATTTACATCAAGCATATGTGTATTTCATGCTTAGACTATGCCCAAAGAATGAGATTTTTCGGAGGATATTTTAGTATAGTTTTAGTTAAAATTTTATTTATTAAATAATTGTAACATAGAGAGTTTTACCACTCCAAAACCACCCAAATTTGAGTGGCATGGCTCTAGGGTCATCATATGATCATGGTAAAAGTTTAAGACCATTTGGACCTCTGTATGTTGGTGAAATCCAACATGCATGGTGGAGGTAGATATACAAATGGTGTGCCGATAATTGCAATGGAAAAATGAGAAATTCGCCCATTTGGCCCAATGCTTGTCCATGATATTTTGGACAGAGGCTCATAGGGACGAAATACACCTCACACATAAAGATTGGGATTTTTGGGAGCAAAAATCCCATTATTTTGAATTATTGAAAAATATGTTCATTTAGAAATAGAAATGAGAAGTAGGGCTACTGACTTTAAGAAATTTCAAAGTTTTGTTTCAAGCACTAATAGGAAATTTTACATCTCTGGAAAAAGTAATGAGCTTGTTTGAGAATTATATCTTGTGTATTTAGTATATTTATAATTTTACCCTTTTGAGATTTAAATTAAATGTAGGGGTAATAGTGTTTGGAAAATTATGGAAACATGTATAGACTCTTATTTTTGTGATATAAACGCATATGAACTTATCTAAGAATATTTAGATGATTAATTATGCTGAAAAACTTAGTAGTGGAATTTTTGTAATAATGTTCACATGTAATTATTTTATGTCAAATCACTGGCTAGGAGTATGAAATTCTATTTTGGAGTACTATTATGACAATGTTAATCACCAGTAATTTTTTATGAATTTTTAGTTGAATATTTTAGGTACTTCATTTGGAAAATGAAATAATTGTGATTATAATCATAAATAGGAAATGAATGATAAATCAAGTGAAAAAATTAGCATCTTTGGTGAACAACCATTTTTTTAACCTAGATGAACTCTAGATAAATTATCAAGACATAATAGACCATTAGATATAGTAGTTCATGTTCAAAGTGACCTTGGTCACCTAATTAAATGATTTAATTTATGGTCCTAAATACTTCGAAAAATGATGAAATTCTAAATGGTCAACTTCATACACATGACAAACCCATGATAAATATTTAGGGGCCTTTGACACAAGGAATTGGATGTCATCTCATACGGGTTAGAAATAGATCACGGGCAAGAATTAGATCACGGGCTACGGTTAGTTAAAAGTGACGTGTAACACTACGACCAACGGAGAAATGATAGGTGGTTGGATTGAGAGATGTATTGGGAAGTTGAAACCCTGCTTGGTGTCGTGAGTTTCACTATATAGTAACGAGAGATAGAGTGCAAGCCACAAGTAGAACAACTATAACGGGGCCCGATGAAAGATCGTCGCTATCCCAATCAGTATCTTAAGACATTAAGTTTACTCAAGAGTAATAATGAGATTGGGGTATTAATAATGGGTAGACATTAATATAAGTGTCCTTGAGAACGGGAGCTTTAGGCTTCAGCCCATCGTAGTTCCTAGTGCCCTCGAGAGACCTTCACCGGGCATGCCCTAAGAAGTACAAGGATTAACCCTAAACTGCTATATATAACAAAAAATAGACAAGAGTAGTCTAATAGATTAAGGGAACAATGTGAAAAACTCACCTGTATAGGGTTGGAGGGATTCAAGATGGGTTTTGTCCTGTGAGTTGGAGGCTCGGATGAGGATACATGAAGGGTTTAGTCCTGCGAGCGGAAGCTCGGATGTGTAATACCAGAACGAGTTTAGTCCTGCGAGCTGGAGGCTCGGGTGGTTACTTCAGGACGGGTTGGTCCTACGAGCTGGAGTCTCGGGTTTAAAAATAACTTGTATGTGCATAAAACATATTAGTGGCGGGTCATGCGGTACTGGCCAGTCGTCACACCAATGGTAGTACGGTGACTTAGGTGAGGTGTGTGGGTTTGAGGGGCCAGTAGGTTGTTTACACTGCGGTCTAGAGGATGATCGCCAAAAACACACACCTGACCAAAAAGACTGATGGATTTGCCAGCAAATTAGTAAGTAGACACTCTAGAGTGCAACTCAAACCTACACAGAGGTGCATGAAGGGTCTAGTCCTAGTAGTGTGTATACCTGCCTAGGAAGTGGAGACGCCTGATCCACTGCTACCGTAGCCACAACATTGGAACCAGATAGTTCAACTAACTCCAAAAAGTAGGAACTAAAGGTCTGTGATCACAGAGTCGTGTGTGTGAGTTGCACTTGTATGAATCATAACCCGCATAACAAATCATAGAATATATACATACTTAGGTCATACGTACCGCAGATCCTTATCATATAAATTAATATGGGATCTTTTATATGATAAGTTATATTCCTGAAACTTCAACTTATAAGTTTGTATGGACATTTATATAAGTTAAAGTACTCCTGTGATGATAGTGTAGCAGTAGATAGTTTACATTTCTGCTCAGTACTTTCCTTACTTACCTTTCAGAACTTCTTTTCAGTACTATTGTTCTTACTTCCTTATTTGTACTATGTAGAACTGCTAACGTGTATACCATTATGTTAGAGTAGAACTATTATCACATGCTTCCATTTTGATACTACTTTATTGTCCTTCGCTTTCGTCCTCCTGCACGGTGCCTAGACGTTGCAGGGCTGAGGCGAGGACAAAATGGCTTAGTCTTTATGACTAACCATCGGTTGTGACTGTATAATTTTAGGAGCTCGAGGAGTTGGATTGCCAACACACTACTACTATAGTTCAGCGTTAGGTGATGACCAGTGTTTTAATTATAGCTTCCGCTTAGTGTTTTTTGAGAGAGAGACTTGATTTTATTTGGCATGTATCAGGTATAAGCCCTTCTCTCATTTTTGCACTCATTGTGGGATGTTGTACTTTTCATCTATATATGTGATGATATTGATATGACTTGTGGACTTGACAGTTTTCATTTACTGCTAGTTATACTTCCTTTCTCGATTAGACAACAGGTTGAATGATCATATAAGCCGGCAAGATCGGCGTCTTGTGGTGTTGACTAGCCCGTATGTGCCAGTGTCACGGTAAGCGGCGGTTCTAGGCATAAGACCGGGTAACCTCCTGGGTAAGGGGGAGGGGTCTTACAAACTGGTATCACTTAACAAACGATCATATGAGATAGAAGTATACAACGCTAGAACACCCTGCTCGAGCATTAGTTTGTGGATAAACTATGTTGCTGAAGCAATGGTGTGCCCATGTGTAAAAGTCACAGAAAACAATCCATTTAAAAACAACAAGTTAGGCCAATCATAATATAAACCTTACTTCTATATAGCCCCAAAGGTCGTCGTACCACAGGATGTCGTTCCTCCCCCTACAACTGCCACACCTTTCCAGCAGACGGAGATGGGGCAGACTATGACATGCATCCTCAATGCCTTTAGGGACCAGCAAGCCCCAATCCACTAGCCAAATCCGGGATCGAGTTGGCTAAATGCTTTCAAGAGTTTGTCTCCGCAAATATACCACGAGATAGAGAATGCAGTGAAGATAGAGGAGTGGCTAAAGACCATTCAGGAGATAGTGGTAGGCATCAGCTACCCGGTCAGTAAGATGGTTACCTTAACAACATCCATATTAGATGTTCATGCAAAGAGGTGGTGAAAGTCCCTGCTGGACTCCATGTATGCCGATCTAGAGCTGTCAGACATCACTTGGGAGGAGTTCAGTGAGGTCTTCTTAGAGCATTTCGTGTCTGTTACAGTCAAAGATGAGTTAGAGGAGAGGTTCTTGAACCTCAAACAGGGGAGAAAATCAGTGACGGAATACCCGAGGGAGTTCTCCCATCTAGCCAGGTTTGCGGGATTCATGATTTGGATGATAGGAGGTACGCAAAGAGATTTTACTAGGGACTTAGAGACTCTACGAGGCAGTCTCTACTATTCATCTCACATGACACTTAATCTCAGATCTTTGAGATGGCAAAGAAATTGGAGGTAGACCGGCTGATGGTACAGAGCAGGGGAAAGAGACCACTGGATGGGTCATTCTTTGGGGAGAGCAGCGGGGGCTCATAAAGAGGCAAAGTGATGAGCCACAAGGGCGATGGAAGACATTATCGTCCTAATTTTAGGCAGGAATAGAGGCCTCCCCCAGTACTAGCTCCTCTGCTACTACAGACCCATGACCCGATGAGACATGATGATCGTGGCCACCGACCAGTGATTTGCTATAGGAGCCTACAGCCGGGGCACATCAGGGCTGATTGCCCTCAGTAGTTTCATCCATCTCCTCCACCTCCAACAGCCCCTCTAATGCAGCAGGGTCGAGGCCAAGGATGAGGTCAAGGACAAGGTCGAGGACATTATGGTAGAGGTCTAGGATAAGAGAATATGTATGCAATGGACCACGCCGAGCCAAGGAACTCTGAGGAAGTTATTACATGTATTTAAATCTATTGCAAGTAAAATTTCAACATATATACCATACGACCACTAGAACACCACATACTTTAACTTAAACCCCAAATATCAGGTTTAGTGTTTATTAACAGCAAGCCTACCCATACCTTATTCGATAAGGGTACTTCACACTCATTCGTATCTGAAGCATTCTTGGAGGGAGTAGTAGGCATAGACCGATTCACTGGCGTGACCTGGTGGGTGCGTCTACTAGATGGATCGGAGCTTCTATCATCTGCCAAGAGCAACATGGAGGCAGAGATTGGAGGGAAGGTATTCGAAGAACCGACAATGATTTTGAGAATGTCGGACATCGATTTGATCTTGGGCATGACTTGGTTACATTGAAACCGCGCCCGAATCGATTTACCGTCAAGGAATATAACCTTACAACATGGGGATGCCCACATCATCATCGAAGGTATTATATATGTTTCCCGTACTCTTTTATCATCAGTGCAGGATATCAAGGCCTATGAGCAAGGAGATGAGGTGTACGCAATCTGCTTCGAGATGGCGAAAGAAGAGGCCTCTGTTGCTGATATTCTAGTAGTTTGGGATTTCTCTGACGTATTTCCGGTGAAATTGCCTGGATTACCTCCAGCCAAAGACATCGATTTTCGGATCCAGTTGGTGCCTGCAATGAGGCTTGTGTCTCGGGCACCTTACCAGATGGCACTCAAGGAGCTAGCAGAGTTTCAGACTCAATTATAGGAGCTGGTATAGTCGGGTTTTGTCCGGCCAAGTTCATCTCCATGGGGAGCACCAGTGATATTTGTGAAGAAGAAGGATGGACCTTTATGACTCTGCATTGAATACCGGGGTTGAACCGGTTGACAGTGAGGAATACACATCCGCTGCCCCTAATTGACGAGCAATTTGACTAGCTACAAGGTGTATTCTAGTTTTCCAATCTCACCTTAAGGTCAGGATACTACCATCTGTGCATTCAGGAGGATGATATACCGAAGAGGTCCTTCAGTTCTCGGTACGAACTATACGAGTTCACGGTAATGCCCTTTGGGCTCACGAATACACCTTCTGCGTTCATGAGTATGATGAACCTTGTGTTCGAACCAAACTTGGATATATTCGTCATAGTCTTCATTGACGATATATTGATCTATTCCCGGACAAAGGAAGAGCACACCCAGCATCTGTCTCTAGTGCCAGGCAAACTGAGGGAGCATTAGATGTACGCGAAGTTCTCCAAGTTCCAGTTCTGGCTACAGGAGGTAGCATTTCTGGGCCACACCATCAGTGGAGCAGGGTTGACTATGGACCCGACCAAGGTGCAGGCAGTCAGATATTGGCTACTGCCCAAGTCAGCTTCAGACATCCGTAGTTTCTTGGGACTAGTGGATACTATTGCAGAGTTTGTGGGGGGTTCTCAAGGATAACACTCCCCCTCACGTCCTGGACGAAGAAGGATATGGCTTTTACTTGGACTAAGAAGTGCGAGGCAACGTTTCACGAGTTGAAGGACATGCTCACCTCCTCCCCATCTTTGCACTTCCCTCTGGGATGGAATAATTTCATATTTATACAAACGCATTATATTAGGGGATGGGTGCAGTCCTGATGTAGCATGGGCACGTTATCATATATGCTTCGAGACAACTAAAGAAGCACGAGCAAAACTACCTCGTACATGATTTGGAGCTCGGGGAAATAATATTCGCGTTGAAGATTTGGAAGCATTACTTGTATGGGGTTCATTGCGATATCTTATCATATCAAAAGAACCTCAAGTATATTGACACACAAAAGGATCTAAATCTGCACCAGCAGAGATGGCTTGAGTTCCTGTCCGATTACAACTATACGATGCATTATCACCCAGTGAAGGCGAACACTGTGGCGGATGCCTTGAGCAGAAGAGCTGGCACTACTGGACCGGAGCCCCGGGTGATGGCTATGGAGCTAGTATGAATGATGGAGGAGATGCAAATTACTATGTTTTCCAGGGCTGAGCCGAATGTTTATCGGGAGTACTTGAACTCCTTGGTCATCGATTTGACATATGGGAGTGCATCAGGACACAGTAGAGGCTGGATGCAGCTTTGGAGCTAGTATTTAGAGCCCTGGAAGGGGGCGAGTCAGAGGATTATTCATTGCATGACGAACTTATTCATTTTCATAGCCGCATTTATATACCCATAGGAGGTGGTATTTGAGAGGATATACTCAGGGAGGCACACTGTTCTCAGTACTCGGTGCACCCTGGTATCACCAAGATGACAGCGGACCTGTGGAGTAACATGCACTAGCCGGGGATGAAGAGTGAAATCGTATATTATGTGACACATTGCGAGACCTGCCATCAGGTAATGTCAGAGTGCAAGAGCCCAAGAGGACTACTACAATCATTGCTAGTGCCAGAGTGAAAGTTCGAGGATATATCTATGGACTTCGTGCATGGTTTGCCTCGCTCTCACTCCGAGCACAATTCTATTTGGTCATTGTTGATAGACTGACTAAGGTGGCCCGATTTATACCGATCAGGAAGGACAACCCAGTTTCTGTTTTGGTGAGGTTGTTTGTGGAGTAGTTCGTCAGGTACCACAACGTCCCAGGACGATTGTCTCGGACCATGATAGTCTATTCACCTCTAGGGAGTGGAGAGAGGTGCAAGTATACTTAGGTTCTCAACTTACTTTTATCCCCACTTTCCACTCACAGATCGACGGCCAGACAGAGCGGGCCAACCAGACTATGGAGTATGTGCTGCGTTTATGTATACTGGACACGAGGAAGCCCTGGGAGAGACTGTTGTCACTGATTGAGTTCTCCTATAATAACAGTCACCAGACGAGCATTGGGATGAGACCATTTGAGGCCTTATATGGAAGAAAGTGCCAGACACCGCTATATTGAGTCCAGGATGAGGACCCCAGGGCACTTGGATCAGATTATATTAAGGATACGGATGCTCAGATATGGTTGATCAGGGATCAGATGCTGGAGGCACTGAGTAGGCAGGCCAAGTACTACGATGTGAGATATCAAAAAGTGGAGTTATAGGTGGGGGACTGGGTGTTCTTGAAGATACGTCCGGTGCATGTTGTCTCATAAGTGCAGAGGCACAAGAAGCTCAGCCCTCGATATATGGGACAAAACTTGATCGTGGAGCGGATTGTTACCTTGGCTTACCAGTTAGAGCCACCGCCAGAGTTTGGGAATCTACATGATGTCTTCCATGTATCCTCTCTTCCATGAGCTCTCCTTCAACCAGAGCAGTATATTACCCCTACAGCAGGCCCGGTAGCACCTGATAGATCAGTTCGTTTGGAGGCGGTCTGGATCGATGATATAATGATTAGTGTTGCGGAAGAAGAAGGTTCCCCTGGTCAAGGTGATGTGGTCCAACCATGGACGGGAGGAGCACACCTGGTAGTCGATGGATCTGATGCAGGAACGATATCCATGACTCTTCACCTCAGGTATATTTTAATTATGTTTGAAAGTTTCTTAAAATTCTGGTGTGTAGAAACCATGTAGACCCGAACTTGAATTTTGGGGACGAAATTAATTTTTTGTTTATTGGGATTTATAACATCTCATTTCCTACTAGACCCCTTAACTAAGATTATGGTAGGACATATGGTGGATGAATGGGGATAGATTAGGTTTAACACAAGGTTTAGGGTGGATTCACATAGGACCCACTATGGGGTTCAATCAACTCTAACTTAGGAAAAGAATGTTCTAGAGACAATAGGTGTCGAGTGTGTTGAGTGCACTCATCGCCACTCAATGAGGCATCAAGAGCGTTGAGTGCACTCGACACCATGCAATGAGGCATTGAGTGGACTCAACGCAGCATTGAGTGGTCTCAACGCCACTCAGCGCCTTTGACTTAGAAACATTCTGGATGCTGAGGCTTTGCGTGGACTCAACGCGATGTTGAGTGGTATCAACTCCACTCAATGCTTTTGACATAGAAATATTCTGGATGCTAAGGCGTTGAGTAGAGTCAATGCGGCGTTGAGTGGACTCAATGCGGCGTTGAGTGGACTCAACGCGACGATGAGTGGACTCAGCGTGGCGTTTAGTGGACTCAACACGACATTATGTGGAATCAACATGACGTTGAGTGGAATCAATGCGGCATTGAGTGTACTCAACACGACGTTGAGTGGTCTCAATGCCACTCGACGCTTTTTACTTAGAATCATTCTGGATGCTGAGGCATTGAGTGGACTCAATGCAGAGTTGAGTGGACTCAATACAGCGTTGAGGGGTCTCAACGCCACTCAACGCTTTTGACTTAGAAACATTCTGGATGATGAGGAGTTGAGTGGACTTAACACAACATTGAGTGGTCTCAATGCCACTCAATGCTTTTTACTTAGAAACATTCTGGATGCTGAGGTGTTGAGTGGACTCAACGCGGTGTTTAGTGGTCTCAATGCCACTCAATGCTTTTGACTTAGAAAACTCAGGACTCAACAAGGCATTGAGTGGTCTCAACACCACTCAATGGTGCTTTGAGTGGTCTCAATACCACTCAATGCTTTGGGACTTAGATCTTTTTCCCTCTAAAAATAGTGTTTACTGGTTCATATGTATGTGTTGAACCGAATTTACGGGATAAGTGCTAAAGGCTCATTGGACCCCATTTCCTCAATCAAGACCTAGTTAAAGCAATAAATGGAGGTCCAATATTATAGTGTCTCAAGGCCAAGACCGATTTAAAGTGATGATTGAAGGTCCACTATCAGGGTGACACGTGGCAATCCACTTAAACCCTAACTCTTCTTACAAAAGAAAGAAATGAGAAGGCCACTGTCACCTTCATTCTGGCCAAGCTCACTGTAATACCCCTATCTGTCATATGGGATATAACAGAATGTTCGGCCGGGGCCCCACACCATATTCCATGGACATTTAGCAGAGTTACATATTAATACCAAAATACCAAGACAAATTATATCGAAACCTAACACAGAGCATTCTAGCGGAAGATTTTAAGCAAGGAAGAAGAACCCATCACAGCATATGAATGTCCACTACAACCACAATAGGAATGAAATAACATACACAAAATTCTTGGCCTTATGGCCTTACAACATTCATCTTGAATTAAAGTGTTTTACATACTTCGACACGCAGGTTGACCATATATGAAAAATAGTAAAATTAAACACTTCGCTTTGTCCTTCAAGGGCCAGCACAACATCATGGGTCTTAGCCCGCTACTTGCCACTTGGCTCACCTGTTCCTGTAAGAACATTCCACCGCATGGTGGCGAAACAAAGCAACGGTCAGCTAAAGCTGACCAAATTATAATGACCCCGCCCCTTACTCGGGGTGGCGGTGCTCCTTCCCTGCAAATGTATTAGCAAAATCCAACGTATAAATGAAAGTGCAATTTAAGCACACTTCACCACAGGCGTAGGCACGAACCACCACATACCCCATGCTCTCAGGACACATTCTTAGTGAATCTGATCCATTCTGAGACTTCACCACAACCCCAGGATGGCAACCATCGTGAGCATTTTAGTCTTTCCGGCCAAAGCCTAAGACTCGCCCTCTATGCCCCCGGTAAGTGCCACGTACTTTAGGTCTCTTTAACCGAACCACACAGAGTATGTGCGGTTCCACTCAACCCGTTACTCACATCGCCATGTCAATTTAAGTCATCGGCGCTGGTCAAGCTTCCCCGATTCCAAACATATCGATCATACAATAGTACATAACTTGGTTATGCACAAGGTTGGGTGTCAGACCACCAAGCTGTCTCCCAGAGCACTTAGCCCAACAAACTAGCCCCCAGGTATCCGCGAGACAAGCCTCACAATAGCTCTTTCAAAGAGCTACCACCGATAGTAACACTACCGCCTCGCGGTACCTGGCAGACATGCGTTCCTGCCCAGTTTTCCGGGTGCTCCTTAGTGTTAGTCCCCAAAGTTCCATACTACAATCTACCACGTAGAAACCCAAAAACATATAGCATGGAGTCTTCTCCGGTAATTCATGCATAATGAAAACATCACCAGTCCAGACCAACCCGTCCGAATGGGCTTCACACAATATGCATATGTTCGTACTTTGATTTTGAACTCTATATGCAAACTATGGGGTTAATCCATATCTACCCAAAGGAATACCTCACGCTCACCGCACACTCGCGGTAGAGGGTTTCCTATGTAAAAGGAAGAGGACTTCACATGTCCAAGTAGAGAATCATTCCCCTAGAGGTTCGCTTCGACCCCATGGAGGAGAAACTAGCCAGATGAAAACCACCGCAACGGACTCGCCTCCGCGGATCTGGACTCGGCTCGCAATTTGGAGCTCCGAAGCTCCAACAATGGCGGGATTCCTCCTTCTTCTTCTCCCTTTACCCTCCCCTCTCTTTACCTCTTAGAAAGAGAATGGGCTAAAGGAAATGTGGTTTAAACCCTCATTTCCAGGCCTTGTCTCATTAGGGAAGATTTTGGACCGTCGGATCACACCTAAATAAAATGAAAGGCCTTGATTTGCCATTAGAATGATCTCCTTGGTTCCGTACACGGCCTGTGATACGACTGTGTCACAGGATGTGTCCCACAATCACAATAAAATGGCCAAACACAGAACAAGACACGACCTTGGACACACCCGTGTCACATGCCATGTGCCTGACATGGCACAGGACACACCCATGTCACAACCCATGTTCCTCAATCATAGTAAAACGGACAAACGCAAAACAGGACACGACCCTAGACAAACCCGTGTCACAGTCTGTGTGTCAGACATGGCTCTAGACACACATTTGTCACAGGCCGTGTGAAATTATAAGGGATCCAAAAGTCCTTCAAAACACTTCCAATTCATCCCCAATTTTCATAGGGCTTCGCTAAGGGTATTTTAAACGTATTGACCAATTCGTATTCGTGTTTTGGGCGTTACACCCACCATCACCTTCATTAATCCCAGAGGAGTGGAAAATGACTGCTGGAGCTAAGCTTTTGCTGGAGAATCCAGAAATCGAGCTAACTCGCTGGAGCAAAGGTCGGTCATAGCTTACCACTACCGTACCTGCTGTCAAGCTCGCATCCAGGTCCGTTTCTCCTCCCCTCCCTCTAAGCTAGTACTCTAGATCCACTAGGAGAGATATTGGGCTCAATTGAGCCCGATGCCATGTGAGAAAGAGGGATAAATACAAGCTTTTCTTCTTGCTCGGGTTCGCCGGAGGTGCCTCCTCTGGCGGCCATGTCGCCGGAAAATGCCAGCCGCCACCTCCACGGAGGTGGTGGTGATGATCGACGGCAGTGGCAATGGCTCACTGGCTCGAAAATAATGATTAAAGTTGGTACATGTGAGTTAATCTGGATCATCGTCTGGAGGAGGAAGATGCATGGATGTCGTCGATTTAAATCTTATAAACTATAGCACAGTATTATTATTATGTGTATTTCTATCACATGTTAAACAACCACTTACATGATAATTTTAGGCCTTGTAGAGGCATATTCAGAGGAAACTTTCAACATAAAAATGTATCCATGTGTCTTACCTTTGTTTTGACAACCTAAACTTGCAATTTGAAGCAATGTTGCTCCTTGTAGGGTCATTCTCCTAGGACTGCTCCTATACTCGGGCAAAATTCAAATGGATGCCTAGGCTAATCTACAACTCCACATGTAGTGGAATTTAGGTGAAGCATGTGTGTATACCATACTTAGACTATGTCCAAAAATGATAATTTTTGGAGGAGATTTTACTATAGTTTTTGTCAAAATTTGATTTATTTAATAATTGTAACCTAGGGAGTTTTATAGCTCCAAAACCACCCAAATTTGAGTGGCATGGCTCTAGTGTCATCATATGACCATGGTAAAAGTTTAGGACCATTTGGACTTCTGCATGATGGGGAAATATAACATGCACGGTGGAAATAGATTTGCAAATGGTGTGCCAATAGTAACAATGGGAAAATGGGAAATTAGCCCATTTGGCCTAATGCTCGTCCATCAGATTTTTGATAGAGTCTCATAGTGATGACATACACCTCCCACAGAAAGATTGAGATTTTTGGGATGAAAAATCCTATTATTTTGAATTATTGAAAAATAGGTTCATTTAGAAATAAAAAATGAGAAGTAGTGCTACTGACCTTAGGAAATTCCAAAGTTTTTTTTCAAGCCCTAATAGGACATTTCACATATATGGAAAAAGTTATGAGATTGTTAAAGAATTATATCTTGTGTATTTAGTATATTTACAACTGTGCCCTTTTAGGATTTAAATAAAAAGTATGGGTAATAATGTTTGGAAAATTATGGAAAAAATGTAGACTCTTATTCCTATGATATAAACCCCTATGAACTTATCTAAGAATATTTGGATGATTAATTATACTGAAAACCTTAGTAGTGGCATTTTTGTAATAATGTTCACATGTAATTATTTTAGGTCAAATCATTGGCAAGGAGTATGAAATTTTGTTTTGAGTACTATTATGATAATGTTAATCACAAGTAGTTTTCTATGAATTTTTAGTTGAATATTTTAGGTACTTCATTTGGAAAATGGAATAATTGTGATTATAATCATAAATAGGAAATGAATAGTAAATCAAGTGGAAAAATTAGCATCTTTGGTGAACAACCATTTTTTAACCTAGATGAACTCCAAATAAATTATTTAGACATAATGGACCATTGGATATAGTAGTTCATGTTCGAAGTGACCATGGTCACCTAATTAAATGATTTAATTTATGCTCCTAAATACTTAGAAAAATGATAAAATTCTAAATGGTCAACTTCATACACATGACAAATCCATGATAAATATTTAGGGGCCTTTTGCCCAAGGAATTGGAAGTCATCTCATACGGGTTAGAATTAGATCATGGGCTGCGCTTAGTTAAAAGTGACGTGTAACACTAGGACCCACAAGGAAATGATAGGTGGTTGGATTGAGAGATGTATTGGGAAGTTGAAACCCTACTTGGTGTCACGAGTATGTCACTACATAGTAACGAGAGGTAAAGTGCAAGCCATAAGGAGAACAACTATAACGGGGCCCGGCGAAAGATCGTCACTCTCCCAATTAGTACCTTAATACATTAGGTTTAATCAAGAGTAATAACGAGATTGGCGTATTAATAATGGGTAGACAATAATATAAGTAAGTGTCATTGAGAAATGGAGCTTTGGGCTTCAGCCCATCGTAGTTCCTACAGCCCTCGAGAGCCCTTCACCGGGCAAGACCTAGGCAGTCCAAGGATTAATCCTAAACTGTTATGTATAACAAGATTTAGAAAAGAGAAGTCTAATAGGTTAAGGGAACGATATGAGAAACTCACCCATATAGGGTTGGAGGGATTCAGGATGGGTTTAGTCCTGCGAGCTGGAGGCTAGGATAAGGATATAGGATGGGTTTAGTCCTGCTAGCTGGTAGCTCGGATGTGATACCAGGACGGGTTTTGTCCTGTGAGTTGGAGGTTTAGGTAGTTACTTTAGGATGGGTTGGTCTTCCGAGTTGGAGGTCCGGGTTTCAAAATAACTTGCAGGTGCATAGAACATATTAGTGCCGGGTCATGAGGTACTGGGTAGTCGTCACACCTACGGTAGTACGGTGACTCAGGTGAGGTGTTAGGGTTTGAGGGGCCAGTAGGTTATTTACACTGCGGTCTGTAGGATGATCCCCAAAAAAACACATCCGAGTAAAAAGACTGGTGGATTTGCCAGCAAATTAGTATGCAGAGATTCTAGAGTGTACCTCAGACGTGTACAAAGGCGCACGAAGGGTCTAGGCCTAGTAGTGTCTATACCTACCTAGGAAGTGGAGATGCCTGCTCCACTTCCTCCGTAGCCACAATGGTGGTACCAGAGAATTCATCTAACTCCAAAAAGTGGGAACTAAAGGTCTGTGATCACAGAGCCGTGTGTGCGAGTTGCACTTGTATGAATCATAACCCGCATAACATAACATAAAATACATACATACTTAGGTCATATGTACCGCAGATCCTTATCATATAAATTAGTATGAGCTCTTTTATATGATAAATTATATTCCTGAAACCTCAACTTATAAGTTTATATGGACATTCATATGACTTAAGGTACTCCTGTGATGATAGTGTAGTAGTAGATAGTTTACATTTCTGCTCAGTTCTTCACCTTACCTTTCAACACTTCTATCCAGTATTACTATTCCTATTTCCTTACTTGTACTATATAGAACTACTAGCGTATATACCGTCATGTTAGAGTAGAACTATTGTCACCTGCTTCCATTTTTATATTGCTTTGTTGTCCTTCGCTTTCGTCCTCCAGCACGGTGCCTAGGAATCGCGAGGGTGAGGCGAGGACAAAATGGTTTAGTCTTTATGACTAATGGTGGGTTGTTAACTTTATCATTTTAGAGCTTGAGGAGTTGGAGCGCCAGCATGACCAGTAGGATGAGGTGGCAGGACCTGAGGTGCAGTTGCCACGTACTGCTATTACTATAGTTCAGCGTCAGGTGATGACGAGTGTTTTAGTTACATCTTCCTCTTAGTGTTCGTGTGAGAGAGACTTGATTTTATTTGGTATGTACCAGGCATAAGCCCTTCTCTTATTTTTTTACTCATTGTTGATCGTTGTACTTTTCATCTATATATGTGATGGGATTGATGTGACTTGTGGACTTGCTAGTTTTCATTTACTGATAGTTATACTTCTTTTCTCGATTGACCAACAGGTTGAATGATATTATAAGTCGACATGATCGGCGTCTTATGGTATCGTTTAGCCCGTATGTTCTAGTGTCTCCATAAGGCAGCAGTTATGGGCATAAGTCCGGGTAACCTCCTATGTAAGGGGGAGGTGTCTTAAACGCAACTATTCCAGCTCGTGCAGGTCCATATAGTATGTTGCCTTAGCAATAGGGCGAGTACCCAGCTCCAGTTCTATAACAAACTCCACATCTCTTTCAGACAAAAGACCCAGAAGACTATCTAGGAAGACATCAGGAAACTCTCACACAATAGGAACATCCTCGACACACGGCAAACTACCGACGACTTCCAAAATAGAAACCAAATTTGCACAACAACCAAAATCTAAAAGCTTCCAAGAACATACCACATAAATAATCGGTGAATCCTGGCGCGGAAGGTCATACACACTCTTGGGGTGGTTGTTATCCATCTTGAAGTCCAAACACTTAACCTTGTATTGGATAATTGCATCATATATGGACAACCAGTCCATTCCCAGAATCACATCAAAGTCCTCCAGGTCTAGCACCTTCAGATCGACAAAAGCTAGAAAATCGCCTAAAAGAATAGGACAGCTCTAGATACCCTTGTCCGACACCACTGAGTCACCAGAGGGAAACTTAATGCGAAATGGATCACCAACTTAATCAAGAGTCAAACGATGACGTTCCACGAATGAGTGGGAAGAACTGAAATAAAAAAGAATGGGCGCCCAACGATTCATTACCTCAAACTTCCCTATAAAATCACAAATGTAACTAATCAACCAACATTGAAACTAAAGCTACGAGTTAAGAACTAGATTAGAATCTAAACTGATATCACTTTGGAAGACGTCTGCGCTTCTACCAAAGTCATCACATTCAGCTTGCCCTTCACTTTGTCCAAATGTTGCGGCTATGGCAAGGCTTGAAGTGGAATTGGTTGCATCGAGTGCTGAGACATGGGCATCTATACTTCAAGTGACCTTTCTGTCCACATTGGAAGCACACCTTATCTTTACTCCTTCAACGGGCAACATCATGTCCTTTCTACTTACATGAAGCACAGATTGGATCTCTTTTGGGGGCTCTGAATTGTAAGCACCTATTGTTGCTTCTGAACTCTCAACCTTTTGAAATACTTTTCGAATGGATGGCCTGGCCGGCCATAGAAACTACACACCTCCTTGCTTCCTTTCTTCGAAGCAGGGCCAGAATACCGGGAGCTTTTACTATCGTCAGACATTCTCTTATACTTCCTCATTTGAATACCTCGATTCTTGGCATTGTCGATTGCTTCGACTTTTAGAGCAGCTTCCACTGCCTCAACATAATTCTCAGTTCCATACGCACTAGCCAATTGTTGGATGTCACTCCTAAGACCACCCAAAAAGTACTTTACTCTATTCACTTCAGAGGCTACCATATCCTAGGCAAGCCTGCTCAACTTGCTGAACTCTATCTCGTACTCACTGACTGAGAGTTGTCTTTTCTTTAGATTCAGAAAGTTGTTCATCAAATGGTCTTGCTCGACTAACGACAGAAATGTCCTCGGCAATAACTCCTTGAAAGTTTCCCACGAACATCCATCTGTAAGGTTCTCTTTTTCTCTTCACCACTAGCTCTTTGCAAGACCCTTCAGCTGGTATACCACGACCATCACTCTTTGGTTAGCATATATTCCTGAGTACGAGAACATTTCCCCTATAGCGATGATCTAGTCATCCAAAGCCATGAAGTCAGCTCTACCATCATAAGTAGGAGGTCCTAATTGCTGAAAATGCGAAATGAAATTCATCTCTAGTGGCAGCAAAATTGGAGGTACCAAAGGAGTAGGGGGAACAAGAACGGCTTGACCCACAGTAGGGTCCTACACTCTAGGCTACTATCCTGAAATGACAGTCAAGAACGCCTGAATTTGCGATTACATCTCAACCATCTGCCTTGATAGAGCCTCACTTTGTATACCAGACGACTTGCCCTCAGACTCGGCAGTCAACCTCATTGCAATATGCTTAGGTGGCATCCTAATAATACAACGAACAACTAATCAAAACCTAACTTAATGCTAGAACTACCCAACTTAGTTCAGACCATACATGTATATATACTTGCTCACGCTGCTAACTTACTCTGGGATTTTCATAAATGATGATATGCTTAACTTAGGATGATATACCATCATCCTCTTAACTCATGTGCATAAACTATGAATGCATGAATTCTTATTCTTTTTGGTTTAAATCCATGTGTACGTATGTCATCATATAAATCTTAACATAACATGTGTGTTAATGTTATGTTATGTTATGCATGTTGTGCTATGCATTCTAATAAAGGTCTTACTACATGTATAAATGACATACACATGAAATATTATGCATCCCATACTACATAATATCACATATAATGAAAAGGTAAAATCTAATGGGCATTCATGTGATGATTGTTATGCATCCCATACTGCATAACAGTCACATGTTGCTTCCTATGAGGATCTATATAGAAACACATATTATGCATCCCATACTACATAATATGCCATGTATACTTTTTATCATGCTTGTGAGTGTAGTGTTCATGCTTCAGCCAAGCTGTACTGTTGACATATCAGCGTGTGTATAAAATGGAACAAGACCACTAAAGCTACAACTCTGATACCGACTGTCACAACCCGCATTTTCTCATCATAAAACAATATATTAGAGTAAGAGAAAACACGTGCTGTGATGCCACGCCGTGCAGGGGATAATTGCAAATGCTTAGGCAATAACCTACTCCTAATATTTTTTATGAAATTCTCAAGTTTATGTTGAAGAAAACATATTTTAGTTAAGTTTGATGGCCATATCCCTCAGATCAGTGGATCAACTAGTCCACAGATGATAATACAAATATATGTCGTGGAAAATATTTCATTTAGCTTGATTATTATCCCACATGAGCAGAGACCTCCAAAAGGACAACTCATGATATGAATACATCTTGATTTAATATAAGTAGAAAAAGAACTTTTACGTTCGTTAAAATATAATGACATTTGATTTAAAAGATTCCATGAGTATGAGATAAGCATAATGATACTTTTATAGCTTGGAAATAACTAACATGCAATTCTACCATAAATCCTTCCTATAGAGCAAGTAAAACCAGCAAATCATCTAGAGAGAGTGACTTAGCAGCTAACAAGTAACTTAACATTCTACAAAATCTCCAATGGGCGTCAATAACCTGACAGGAACCCACCAAAAAGCATGTATGTCTAAACTAAAAACAAAACCACCTCACGAAGGGGAGTTAAGAACCACAACTACTACTGCTGAAAACCTGAGGCAACTAACTCTAGCCACCCAACCTGCTACATCTCCGAGCCTGAGACATTCAAAAGAAGGAACGCCTCAGCAAGAATGAACAATTGACAAAAGAAAGCCAAAGGTAAATAAACAAGAGAAGTTAAAGGGCTACCAGACCAAGACAGAATAGCTGCCAAACTACAACATATAAAACATAAAATAATAATAAGCAAATGAAGAATTTTTCAAAGTTTTAAGTATGAGAAGTTGCACCAAGTACGTTATGAAGCCATACTTCATTAATATATGCAAGTGCATGCATACGAACATATGTGTGTGTGTGTGTATATATATATAAACAAAAGAGACTGATCAGCTCAAAACACGTGAATCATTAACATCGGTAAAAATGGTACTAAGTTGGGGGGGCACATTGTCCAACACCAACCTTCAGACCAGACATCTCAAAAGGCACTATGGTAGTGGCCACATTATCCAACACAACCCAACAGCCCATAAGGAGAGAAGAAAACCCACCAGGTGTAATGATTCACAAACTGACACTGAGGTGGTGATCCTTTATCCATTGCCAACCAAGGCCACAAATAACCATACATTATATTAATAAATGAAAAGAAACCCAAGGATTAACATCGAATTTCCATGACGATGTAAAAGGAAGAAAACCAAAAGTTTCTAAGGTATACTCGATGAGTATGACTTGACAAACTCGTAGTCACTCGACAGATACATTAAAAATACTCAACACTCGCTCTGAAATCAGTCGATGCCAAGACTAAAGCCACTCGACGCCTCTCTGCTTCACTCGATGCCAAGACAGATGCTCTGAAATCACTTGATGTCAAGACTACTACCACTCGACGCCTCTACGCTTCACACGACGCCAAGACAGATGCACTGAAATCACTCGATGCCAAGACTACAGCCACTCGACGCCTCTTTGCTTCACTCGAATCCAAGACAGATTCATTCAATGCACTCGACGCCAAGGCAAAGTCACTCCGTGCCTGGACTTAACTCAACGAATTTTACTTCACTCGACTCCTAGCTGAGTTTACTCAATGCACTCGACGCCAAGGTAGCTACATTCAAAGCACTCGACACCTAACTGAGTTTACTCAACGCACTTGACGCAAATATAGCTACACTCAAAGCACTCGACACCTAACCGAGTTTACTCAATGCACTCAATGCCATGGCAGCTACACTCAAAGCACTCGATGCTTAACTGAGATTACTCAACACAATCAACACCAAGGAAGCGACACTCAAAGTACTTGATGCCTAACTGAGTTTACTCAACGCACTCGATGCCAATGCAGCTACACTTAAAGCACTTGATGCCTAAGTTCACTCAACGCCTAAGGTAGAATCCTAACAAAAACTCTCTTATATAAACATAGTTTAATAAACTCATAAATTTTGACAATAGTTAAAAACGGAGAGAGAAGGAAGTTCGTCGACCTGAGCTCGAATATCGTCGAGCTCAACTCAGAGAAGGAATTTTGAGTTCGTCGATCTGCGATCGACGATCGTCGAGCTGAGTTCGAAGAACTTCAAACTGATTTCTTAATTCTCTTAAAAACAGCAACTCTTCTAAGTCTTGATTTCTGAAGTCTTCTCAAGGCTGGGTCATAAGATGTCAAACCTAGTCAGACTGTCCTTAACCTTAAAACTAACAAATTGACCCTAGGCTATATATGATGGGTCAAAACCTAATAGTGAACCTTAGCCCAAATCCAAAATAGGGATCCAACAGGGACACTGGTTGAGCTCCGGACACAAGCTCAATCTGAGGGTCAACCTATCGCTGTGGTGGCAAACCCGGGAGGGACTCAGGGAAAACATCCAAAACATTTCGCACCACCGGAACTTTGGTGAGCACTTGAACTTGAATCTTCATTTTGAAGTAAATGAGTAGAATATACATATCATACAACAAAACATGCATCTGATGTAGGCATACATATAGTATATAATATAGGTATCAATATCTGAAGTAACTCTAGCATCTAAGATATATACCTATCACTACATCGGGGGTCGGTCCTTGCTGAAGGTCCAACACATAAGCTTCCAAGGGCACTGCTCGGTCCTGCTGACCTTTCATGTCAGCTCTACCCCTTCATCCGTTTTGGCCCTGTCCACGCATTGTCGTCCTCCTTGAACTACTCCTACAAATCTTGTCCTTCCTACCTCCTGTTGGCAGAAAGCTTTCATGTGTCTCAACTGCTGGCATAGAAAGTGGTTCCCTACAAGAGGAACATATCATTAAGCTACTGGCACTGGTTGTGGTACTGGAGCTGGCCTGGGCTCCTGCTGCGGTGCTGGTGTGTTCCTATATGGCTGCCTATGCTTCCTCTATTTGTGCTCTCTCTCCTATTGGCGGGGAGAAGATCCTCTATCTCATCCTCGACCTCCGGGGACCTCAACCTGTCCTCGGTGCTGGGCACCATCCTATGGTCTAACTCCAACGTCGCGGCGCGTGTAGCTATGTTATGGAAGGTGTACTGAGAGATCATAATCAAGGCCTCTCTCAGGTCATCTCATAAGCCTCAGTAGAAATGAGAAACTCTATCTCTGTCTGTGGCTGCTAAGTTCCTAGCAAAACATGCCAGGTGGATGAACTCTCTCATATAATCTGACACCGTCCGGTCACCCTGTCAGATGTGCAAGAACCTCTCCTACAGCGCAGCTCGGTTGGCATCCGAGATGAAGTGCTCAAGGAAAATCTCTAAAAACTCCCCCCCATAGAATAATGCTCAATAGTCGTCTTTTGAATGTCTAGTGGCTGGCCTCTCTCCACCATTCTAAAGCATATCCCTCTAACAAGGTCATCACTAGTGACACTGCAGCTACTATCGGGCACATCATTTCTACCAATAGCTCCTCTATGCGCTGAACCCACTCTTTTGTCTATATGACAGTCTCCGTGCCTCTGAAGGTGGGAGGCCTTAGCCCCTAAAAGGCCATCAATAGGTTAGTGGGTACCACAAACTGCTGTGGTGGCTGTGCCAAAGCTATACGGAAGGTCGCCATGATAGTTGTCAATGTTTGCCCCATGTTGGTGTCGGCAAACAGTATAGCTGTAGGGGTAACTGGGTTTGGAGGTGGGGTGGCGAGGACATATCCTCTGGAGGAGGATCTTAAGTTACTAGACTCTGGTATGTCTCGAGAAGTAATAGGAAAACAAGTGTCAGTATTTTGCAAAAGTAGGGGATATTTGCAAAAGACTAACAAAGCGGAAACAAAGGTGTGCGGGCGTGCTATCACACAATCTAGAAACCATAAGCCTCTACATTAGGGTCCACCAGGCTTCCGTTGCATGGTTCGTCCTGAACCAAAGAACAAATTAAGGGATGGAGGGATCCTGAGACTGCTCCACAAGGATGGATCCTGATCGCTCTGATCTATTTGTAAGACCCACCCAACCTTTGCCCGGGTCGGGCCGAAGGGGATCTTACTGCGCAAGACGTCCACAGAGAGCTCCTTAAGGGGTAACGACCCACTCTGGTAAGCACTAGTTGGCTGCCTTACTCGGCATGAATCACAACATTCACATCATATCACATCTCAAAGTATTGCGGAATCATTAACATGAAACCACAGCAAATATATATAACTATATATATTTAACAAATACCTCAAAATGTTGTAGCCACTGTTTATACATAGATCCTGAAGGCTATATAATACTACAACTAACAACTCCTCTCTCTCACAACTCTACTTGCTAGTACTCACGTCTCGAAACTCAATAGACGACGGGGGTGCCTCTGCTTGAGTAATCCTATCAGCTGGCGTACCGTCCTGCAGCAGCTGGTCGCTACGGCGCTCCATCTCCTATGAATGTTTATTTAAATAATCGTTAGTCACAGAGATAAGTGGAAACAAATCTCCTCCCAGAATCCATATCTTGGGAATGAGCTCACGCACCCAACAAAAGTAAATAGCGAAGCATGAAAGGGTTAGTACAACATTTCATAAATAAGCTAGGAGCAACCAAAAAGAGGTGAAGAATAGTATAACTAGACTAGCAACAATAGTATACATCAGATATAATTTAGGCTCTACTAGTACAGCAGCATAACAGGTATTCATAACCCGTGCAAACATCACAAGCATTCACAGCCGCATACACATCGTAAGCATTCATAGCCACGTACCCATCGTAGGTATTCACAGTCGCATACATATAGAAGGCATTCACAGTGGCGTACACATCGCAGGCATTCACAGCCGCGTATACATCAAATGCATTCATAGCCGCATACACGTCACAGGCATTCACAACAGCGCACAACACCGTATGTCGACATAGTATGGACTGCTTCTTTTCAAGCAGAGTAGGCAGCCCCGCGGGCCTCACCGATGTGGCCGTCGGTGACAGTGACCAGTCCTGCCACTTCTGGGGGTGGATGTACCGCACAGGCCATACCCTAACGTACAATCCCGTGTACTCTTGGATATGAGCGACATCCGATGATTCAATATTTTTTGGTGAAAAACGGAAGAAACCTGACGGGGAAAACATAACAGATGGACACCCATGGTACTCATTTCCCTATCGCCTTGAGTCGTCGAACTTCCCGCACTGGTACGAATAGTCTGCGGAAGTGACTGACTCTCCATAGTTTACCACAAGCATTTTACAAGCAATCAAACAGTCAATTTTTGCTAGCACGCACCAGGTCTGTACCGGCCTGCCCTACTATGTTTTAATCTTCGGGCAGTAACGCTCAGCTCACCTTTCAATAAGGAGCATGAGAGCACTTTAAATGGGGCTAAACTTGGAGGAACACCCCAACTCCGGTTATCCCCAACTAAGGCTCGACCTTAACAGATGGCGGCTCGTCAGTGTAGGACCCATGCTTATAATAGTAAATTGTAGTAATGAAAATACGGTAATTAAAGCTCCTGATAATATAAGCTGCAAAATTAGAGTGTTGGAATGAAATGTGACTAGTACAAAATTGGAGTAGTACTGAAACGAAAGTACTGAATTAAACTTGACCGGTACGAGAATGGAGGAGAATTAAAATGAAAGTACTGAATTGAACTTGACCAGTACGGGACTGGAGCAGAACTGAAATGAAAGTACTGAATTGAACTTGACCAGTACGGGACTGGAGCAGAACTGAAATGAAAGTACAGAATTGAACTTGACCAGTACAGGACTGGAGTATAACTGAAATGAAAGTGCTGAATTAAACTTATCTGTACAGGACTGGAGTAGAACTTAAATGAAAGTACTGAATTGAACATGATCAGTATGGGACCTGAGTAGAACTGAAATGAAAGTGTTGAATTGAACTTGACTAGTACGGGACTGGAGTAGAACTAAAATGAAACTACTGAACTAAAATAAATAAAGGAACTGGACCTGTGCAAGACTGAAATAATTATAAAGAAAATGGTTAGTAGTTCTATCACTCCATTTAGGAGGCTTCAGTTCCATCTCCGTTCTCATGAGTTATTTTCAATTCCTTCTCCGTTCTCCGGAGGTATGTTCAGTTCCTTCTCCATTCTCAGGAGGTATGTTCAGTTCCATCTCCATTCTTAGGAGGTTTAGTTCAGTTCCATCTCCATTCTCATGAAGTTTCTTTAGGTTTCACCCATTATTAAGATCTGATAACAGTTCAGTTGCGCCCTTTTTAATCACGGCTTAATCGGATCAGGGGAAGCTTATTATAAGTTATATTTTTATTATTTATCCGAGAATCAACTCACTTGCTTATGTCGGATCAAATCCGATAATCTTGTTAGAGGGCACATTCTTCCTCGAATTTCAACGTCGAATATTGTTTCGAACAAATGAGGGAAATTCTTTACCCGAAACGAGGTTGGGGATTATATTACTCGAAGCTCATACTTTCATATTCGAGTTCACCCAAAATGCTCACGAGTTATTTTAAGAAAGAGGCACTCGGTGGTTGTGCAAAAACCTCGAAATACTCGGAGATGGAAAATCTTGCCTCGATAACTCTCGTTAATTAATCAATTAAACTTAATATTCAATGTATAAGGTGGTCACGCGCTTTGATTTTCATTTTTGAAGAATTTGAGTGCATAAATTTCCGAGCGCGACCCACGGCTCCAAGAAATTAGAAAAATCCTCAATTTTTATCCTAAAGTTCCCAAATTTTAATACAACCTTTAAGAGGGCCTAAAAAGGGCCTATTAATTTTTTCAAAATTGTTCGAGCAATTTTGAGCCTCTTAATTGGCCAAATAATCTTTATTTAGGCATTGAAAAATATCAAATTAACTCCAAAATTTTCAAAATTTTTGTGGAGATTTCCCTCATCACGGGAAACAATTTTCATGTTAAAGACCTTTTCACCAGACCTATATTGTTGCCCCAGAAAATCAAAATAAGTATTTTGATTATAATATTATAATATTCACAATATTATAAAAAATATAATTTTTATAACATCTTCTTCCCCCCGCCGCCTGTACCGAAGTACCATCCTCACGAGCCTTCCCCGTCGCCGGCCGGCCGTGACTTCGCCCACGGTCGACTCCCCGTGGGTGGCCGCTCCCTCCGAAAGTGGTCCGGCCGCCTGCCACCGTCGGCCATCGCAGGAGCTGTTTTTTAATGGATGGGAGGGGGTGACAGCGGCGGTGCTCTGGCCACCGGAGATCACATGCAACACGTCGGAAAGATAAGGAGGAAGGAGAGGAGAAGGTTTCCACCTTATTGGGGGCCTCCAGTGGATCTTGGCGAAGTTGCCATGAGAGATGGCAGAGGTGGCGGTGGAGCGCAGGTAGGCTTTTTCCGGCGAGACAGCTCCGACAGGGGTGGTGGTGGCTGGTTTTGAGCTTGGAAGAGGGTTGCAAAGCTCTATGGGAGAGGAGGTCTTTATATAGGGGAGGAGGAGACCCCCCTCCCCCCCCCCCCCCCCCCCGCATCTCCTTCTTCATGGCCATGGAAATCCGAGAGATGTTTCAGCCAAACCAGAGTTGGGTTGGGGGCCAGGTGTCAGCATTCCATTGGTGAGGTACATTTATAGTGTCAGCCCCCCTATTGGTTGAAGCTTGGCTTTTTGGGGAAGGATGGAGAGAGAGAGAAAGAGAGAGGAGTGGGTGGGCCTTTTTCCTTTGGCCCAAGGCCCAACTCTCATTATGCCATTGCTGGTTTGGTGGCCTAAAGAGTGAGGGGGCAGGGCCTTAGCTATCAATGAAGAGAAGTTGTGCACCACATTTGAAAAAATTCCAAATAATGGATTTTTGGGGAGGTTTTGACCAAAGTCAACCCTAGAGTGGGTCCCCACTTGCTGTTCAAAGTCAAAATAGGTCCATGTCAATGGGATTCAGGTCAAAGTTGGGGTGCCACGTCATAATTTGTGTGCGCATGCTTTTCGGTGCACGACAACGCTTAGTTTGATCACGAATTAACCACACATCATCGAAACTGACCGGGACCAACTCCGTTAACTTTGTATTAACCATATGAATCCAATGTCTCTAACCGGGGTCGAATCGGAGTTCGTTTGCTAAATATTCAAAATCTGCGCGTCGTGACACGCTAAAATGGTGAAAATGCTTCTAATCATCGTTAGGCTTTGAATCGTGATACAACGAGTTCCGATGCGTTCGTATTGACTATACGAAGTCATAAGAACTGACAGAACTCAAATCAGAGTTCCTAGGTCAATATCCAAAAATCTCATTTTTGTGACGTTCTACGTGGAATAGCCATTTCCATCTTTTGATCTCGAAGTTTAATGAAACGAGTTCTAACGCACTCATATAGACTATACGAGGCCACAGGAACTGACAGAATTCAAATCAGAGTTCTCTAGCTCTATACCATGTCTAGGGTTGCCTCCTACCAGGTCACGGGTAGGGGTTCAGGTCACTTTTATTGGGCCCACAAGGGTTCTGGTGGCCCAATAAAAGTCGGGATGTTACACCAAGATGATCATTATTCTGATGCTTCAGCACAACTAGAGGATAGAATCATGGAGGAACTCAACCTTGGTGAAGTAGGTGTAGGGGTTGAGGGGGAGATAACAAATCTGTACCTAAACACTGAAGAAGCTAAAGAGCCTATTTCAATTGAAGTTGCCAGTTCTTCAGATTCTGATGAGGAGTAAGCATCTCAGCTCAAGAAAAGTAAAGTTGAGGAACTTAGGAAAAGGAGTAGGAACTATAAGAAGACCATTCAATCTGGAACAACATTAGCCCCTACTCTGGATTTCAGCTCACTATTGATTCAAATGCAAATAATGTTAGATCAACAAAGAAGATAACTAAAAAAATATGTATATGAAAGCACTAAGCAGGTACAGTTTCAGCTTGCACAAGATATCAAATCCATTAGATTTGAGGTCAACTTGTTGAAGAAGGATGTGACTGACTTTTTCTAAAGAGGAGCAAATGTTATAGTCTACCTTGCTCAACAGTAGAAGGAGTCAATGGAGACTCAAAAAGATATAGTTGTTAAACAAGGATATGTCCTTGAAAACCCGATAAGAATGAATGACAACATGATAACATTGCATGATATTTCCCTGGGAAAGCTAGCTGAGATAACTACAGCTTTGGAAATAAAATAGTGTCTACTTGTAATACCCCAAACCTAACAGCAGACTTTTTGTGCGATGTCGCAGGGCAACAGTGGATATCGCCAGGAGATAGCAGGAACACTCAACGCCATGAAGCATTGAATGAGACTGCCACACTCGATGCCATGGAGGATTGAGTGAGATATCGCTAGGAGACAGTGGATGTTGTCGGGGCAATAGTGAGGTCTCAACGCCTGAAACTTTTGAGTGAGCTCGATGCACTCGATGCCTCGAAGCGTTGAGTGAGCTACTTACTTCGTTAACATCAGGCGAAGTGAGTATCACCTAGGCGATAGCGGGAAAGTGTTGAGTGAGCGCAATGCACTCAATGCCATAAAGCATTGACTGAACTCGACACACTCAACACCTGAAAGCGTTGAGTGGCTTGATATCGCGGGCGATAGTGGGTATCACCAGATAATAGTGCCACGTGACATGGACACATGTTAGATGGACGGACAGTGGCCGGTGAGCGGTGGTTGACTGGGGTCAAAGCGGTGAAAAAGCCGATGTCACCAAACGATAGTCAATATCACGTGGCGATATCGCTAAATTGACCTATCAACTCACATCTTGGCCTTTGATCCCTTTTTGATAAAATAAGCATGTGGTTGAGATTGATCCCAAAGTTAATTATTCAGAGGTGTGTTAGGATGAGAAGTCATTCTCATCCCATCTCTCTCTCTCTCTTCATTCCCTTTTGAGCTCTTGGAAGAAGGATCTAAGGAAGTGTTGGGCTGATCCTTGGGAGTGCTGAAGGCAATTTGATAATTGGAGGCTAGATCTGAGGCTGGATCCGCGAAGAGGAGAGCGACGCGTTCCTTTCCATCCACGTAGAAAAGCTTTTCCATGGCTCCAAAGCGAATTACAAGGGTAGTGATTTTCTACTTAGACAAGTGAAGTCCTCAATATGCATACTTGCATGGAACCCCTCACCAAAAGGTGAGGAAAGGTGGTTTCCAATGGGTAGATCGGTATGATCACCGTTTAATATTGCATATAGATCCAAAAATATAGAGTACGGAATAGGAATGCTGTGTGAAGCCCATCAGGATGGGTTGGTCTGGATTGGTGATGTTTATTTTGCGTGTCGGCGAAAGACACCGAGTATAAACGAGTAGTTATATGAAGTCTGAGAGTTGTAACTGTGAAAGGAGAGTAACAGGAAGTACTGGAGTTCAGCTTCAGGAAAATACCCAGAAAATATCACAGTTTGGAGAACTGTTGATGTCACCGGGCAACAGTGAATGTCGCAGGCGATAGCTCCCAGTGAGCTAAAATATTGTGAGGACTGTCTCTAAGAGACCTGGGGCCATTGTATGGAAAGCTGTGAGCTTAAATTTCCCAACATTGGTGGGTGTCGACCTGAAGTGGTACAAGGCTATGTGACTTATGATGAGTTGAGCTATGGAGGCTAACTACTGTGCCTTCAAGTTAAGTACCTTTGAACGATTAGGTCATCAAGTTAAGTACCTCTGAATGTGCAGTCGATCGTCAAGTTAAGTACCTTTGAACTACATAATCGTCAAGTTAAGTACCTCTGAACGACAAAGTTACCGTTAAGTCATGGACCTCCGAACGGTGGTGATACACGGGGAAGTCCAGTACACCGATAATGTGCCCTGAGTGCACGGGGCATGTGGCCGTTCGACTAACATCTGTGGTGAATGGTGCTTATATATATATATATATATATATATATATATATATATATATATATATATATATATATATATATATATATATATATATATATATATACACACACACGCACGCACACATACATATACACTGTTGTTTGCAGGGAAGGAGAACCGCTGCCCCGAGTAAGGGGTGAAGTCGTTATAAATTGGTCAACAAAATGCTGAGCGCTGCTTTGTTTGCCACATTTGTGTGGTCCTTTTGTGCAGGTGCTGGAGAACCAAGTGGGAACTAGTGGGCTAAAGCCCTTGTGCTGCGATTGGTTGGCCCTTAAAAGCTCAATGGCGAACTATTTACGGCTTTCATGTGTAAGACACCCCTCCCCCTTACCAAGGAGGGCTACCGGGTCTTATGCCCAGAACCGTCGTCATACGGTGGCACTAACGCACGTGTTAGTCGGCACCACAACACGCCGATTCTGTTAGCTAATACGATCATATAACCTGTAGGCCAATATGAGAATAAGAAGTATAGCAGTATATCAAATCCACTAGTACACAAGTCACAGAGTACATATCTTATATATAAATGAAGAGTACAGAAATATAGTCCACAATGAGTACAAATGAAAGAGTAATAAGGGCTTATGCTCAGTACATCATATCAACTCTCTCTCTCAAATCAAAGCGGAAGCTAATCTAATACATCAAAACTCGTCCCACCTGAGGACGCGCAGTAGTAGTAGTAGTAGTCTGCGGTAGCGGTATCTGCTCCTCAAGTCCTGCCTCCTCGTCGTGCTGGTGCTCCATCTCCACGAGCTCCTAAAATAGTATGGTCACTGACCATTAGTCAAAAACACTAAGTCGTTTCCTCCGCACCTCGCCCCTCAGCTCCTAGGCACCGAACGGAAGGACGAAGCGGAGGACAACAAGTGGTAGCAAAAGTGGAAGCAGGTAACAAGAACTAACTAGCAGTTGTAATAGATGTTATTATTCTACTCTGGCAATTCTAAGTATATAGTACAAGTAAGTAAAGTGGAGTACTAGTAAAGGAAGTAAAGAACAGAAAGTAAGAGCAGGGAAATAAAACTAGGCTACCACTATACTATCATCACAAAAGTACCTTAACTTATAAAAATGCCCATATAAATTTAAAAGTTAAGGTTTCCAGGAAATTTAATATATCATATAAAAGAGCCCATACTAATTTATATGATAAGGATCTATGAAGCGTATGACCTAATATGAATGAATGTTATGATGCAATTTAAGCACAGGCAAGTGCAACTCACACACAATGACTCTGTAATCACAGACCTTTAGTTCCCACTTTTTGAGAGCTAGGATCACTCTCGGGTACCACCGCTGTGGCTACGGCAGCAGCGGAGCAGGAGACTCCACTTCCAGGCTGGTATGCACACTACCAAACCTTAGACGCCTATCATACGCCTCTGTACACGTCCAAGGTGCACTCTAGAGTCTCTGTGTACGTACTTTGGTGACAACCCGTCAGTCTTGTTGGGTCGGATGTGCGTTATTGGGGATCGTCCTCCAGACCACAGTATAAAACAACCCACTGGCCCGTCTAACCCTCACAACTGCCTGGTGCACCGTACTGCTATCGGTGTGACGAACAGCCAGTACTGCATGCTCCGCCACTATATTTATGCACATGCAAGTATTTCATCCCGAGCCTTCAGCTCGCAGGACCAACCCATCATGAATCCCTCAAACCCTACACGGGTGAGCATTTATCACAATCCCTCCAACCCTACACGGGTGAGAACGCACAATAGTGCCTTTATTCCAAATCCCTCAAACCCTACATGGGTGAGCATGTTACACAAGTCTCCCTCCAACCGAACACGGGTGAAAATGAACCACAATGTCTTAACCTATTAGACTACTCTTATCTACGGGTTATTATACTTAGTGATTTAAGGTTAATCCCAGGACTGCCCAGGGTATACCCGGTGGAGGGCTCTCGGGGGCACCAGGAACTACGATGGGATTACACCCAAAGTTCCCTTTCTCAAGGATAATTACTTTTATTGGTGTCTACCCGGGATTTTTACCCCAACTCTCGTATTACTATAGAATGACCCTAAAGACTTAAGGTGTTATTAGGAGCGCGACAGTCGTCCGCCGGTTCCCATTATTGTTGCTATCACGGGACTTGCACTCTTCCGCACATGGTTAAGGTATCCTCTAGGTGACCAACCAGGGTTAATTCCTCCACTAAGATCCTCACTTTTTTAGTTATTCAAATTTCTACCCTAGTGGCCCTACTAGTACGAACATCGATGCTAGACCCTTACACATGTCCCGATACCACCCACAAATGTGACCTTCTAATTCCTCTGGCCATATGCCTCAAATTATTTATCCTAGGATGGTATGGACCTATATGATGACTAGGATTAGTTTCCATAATTTCCAAATTACTTACACCATTAAATTAATTTCTTTAAATGTAATCTCTAGTCATTTTGCACATGAAGTATTGTCAATATTGAACCTACTATCCTAGGGATTCTTCCAGGTATATAATATGACAATTAATGGGGCCTACAAAAATTTCATGCCTTTTCAATTCAGATTTATAATTAATTCCTATTTAGTACTATATCCACAAATCTAGCATTTTCCAAATGAAGAACATAAAATATTATTTCAAAAATTCCAATTAAATTACAGAGCTTTGGTAATAATGAAATAATGGTATGTCCAGATTTCCATTTACATCTAGGTTGAAATGACCTATCCATGATCAATTTGAGTTTTTTACCAAAATACCATTATGGAGCCTAAGTACATTATTTGGCACTCCAAAAATTCTGAAATAATTACACAAGGTATAAAACATACAATTACAGCAATATGAATTTTCTCAGATTTTTCAAAGGACTATATCCATGATTTATACACAAAATTCCATAAGGGTAAAATGGTCATTTTGCTCCTTAAACTACTTAAACTTCATCCAATAGAGATATAATTTATTTCTAGTGCTTATTATGTCACTCCTTAGTCCACAACAAAAATTGAACCTTTTATGACACGGGTAAACCTATTTTAATTTTATTTCCTAAAAGGGACCAAATTTTCAAAAATTCAAATTAATGGGATTTTTGTCCCCAAAACTCCCAACATTGCTACGAGAGGTGTATTACACCCTCATGTGTCTTCATAATGAAAATCATGATTTTTGAATTTTCAAAGTTGGCTGAATACACATTATTTCATTTTAGGCTAAATGCACACCAAGTCTATTACAAGCCAACACATGCAAGTTGGTTTACCCAACATGTAGTAGTCCAAATTGGCTGATATTTAAAACATATATTTATAATGTCCCTAAGGACATGCCACCAAAATGTGGGGCCATTTGGAGTCACACAACCCCAAATATTTCATTTATTTTATTTTGGGTATTTTAGTAAACACTATAGAATACGTTTTCCCAAAAATCTTCATTTTTGTACAGGAATTAACCAAGCCCTAAACATGCATGCACCCAAAATTTTGGGCATTTGGATGATTTGTTTGACTTGGGCATCATTTTGAAGTTCTGCCCTAGCTAAGGACCAATCCTAGCAAAATGGTCCTACAGGTCAGACCACCGGACTAAATCTCATGTTAAGGGTGGAAAGTTAAAGTTAACACAAAGGGCGATGTTTTTCATGTTCATGTAGTCCTCTGGAAATGGCTCTAAGAGCCCTATATTTGACATGCAAAGTCTGTGAATTAATGTGACAGAAATGTAAATTTCATTTCATTAATTAATAACAGAATTTAATTGATTTTAATAAAAGTAAAGCACAAATCTTTAAGTGATATTGGACGGCATCTGTTTATCTTTCCCAAGAGTTCAACGGATGAGATCGAGTCGATCTGGGGGATATTGCGGGGCCATTTCCGGCCACCTGAGGCAGCGCCACCCCCGGCCAACGGTGCCATCACCTTCACGGTGGTGGTGGCTATCCTTTGCTGGTGATGAGGCGGCGGGAGACGGCGGCGACGGCGATCCCGAGCGGTAAGCAAAAGCTTGGAAACTCTCCCATTTCTCCCATGGCATCGGGCTCAATTGAGCCCGATATCTCCCCTAGTTGATCTAGGATTCTAGTACGGGTAGAGGTACGGTGAAACGAACCTGTGTTGGCGGCTGGCGGTGAGGATGGAGGCGGGTGGCCATTCCGACCTTACACCGGTGACACCTCTCGGATTCATGGTTTCTGCACCGTTTCCTTCACTCCAGCTATCGATTTTTACTCTCCTTTGCCCTCTGAAGCTAATGGAATCACTAATTCTGGCTGGGAGGGGTGTATGGAAAGATAAGCCCAAGGGAGCTCGAGTTGAACTTTGGTTGCTCCACCCATGGTGCCAAGTGGCCACCATGCTCCAAATTCCTCTGGAAATTCTCTGAGGAGGCCAGCCAGCACAATTTTTGGGCTGATGGAGCCAAGGCCAAGTGGCCTCTGCCTCTTTAATTCACCTGACACTCGACGATCGTCGAACGCAGGGTTTCACGATCGTCGAACGAGCAAATTTCATCGATCGTAGAACGCAGGGGTCACTCGACGATCGTCGAACGTAGATTTTTGCCGATCTTCGAACGCAGTGGTCACTCGACGATCATCGAATGTAGATTTTTGCCGATCGTCGAACGCAGTGGTCACTCGACGATCGTCGAACGCAGATTTTTGTCGATCGTCGAACGCAGGGGATACGCTACAATCGTCGAACGCAGCATTTGCTGATCGTCGAACGCAGGGGACATGCCCTCCAAACACGCCCGTATCGTCTGGCATGTTCCTTACACGGCGGCAGACACGCCCCAGTCAAACTTCGTCGAACTGAGTTCGTCGACCGGCAGGACATGCCCTTGGACACGCCCGTGTCCCAGGCCTTGTCCCCCAAAACTTTTCCTGTCGTTATCAGTCGTCGAGCACCTTTCGCCGATCGTCGAACGTAGGGGGGACATGCCCTGGGACACGCCCGTGTCCCAGGCCATGTCACCCAAAAAGTTTTCCTGCTGAAAAGTTGGGATGTTACAAATCCCAATAAACAAGAAAATAATTTCGTCCCTGAAATTCAAGTTCGGGTCTACGGGAATTCTACTTTCAAGAGTTATAAGAAATTTTAAAAGCATAAACTAAAGTATACCTGAAGTGAACAGCTCCGGGTATCGCTCCAGCATTAGATCCCTCGGCTCCCAGGTGTCTTCCTCCCATCCATGGTTGGACCACAACACCTTCACAAGAGGGACCTTCTTCTTCCGCAATACTCGGACATCTCTATCATCAATCCGGATCGGCTCCAGTCTGACGGATCTATCTGGCACTATCGAACTGGCTATTGTAGTAACATGCTACTCCGGCCGTAGGAGAGCTCTTTGCAAGGAAGAGACATGGAAAACGTCGTGTAGGGCACCCAACTCCGGGGGCAGCTGCAGTCAGTAAGCTAAGGGGTTGATCCGCTCCAGGATCAAGTATGGCCCCATATATCGAGGACTGAGCTTCTTGTGCTTCCGCACCTGAAAGACACCATGTACCTGACGTATCTTCAAGAAAACCCTGTCTCCAACCTGGAACTCCACCTTCCGGTGATGATCATCATAATACTTCGGCTGTTTGCTCTGGGCCTCTAGCAGCCGATCCCTGATCAAATGTACCTGAGCCTCTGTATCCTTCACATAATCAGAACCAAGAGCCTTGGTATCCACATCCTGAACCCATGACAGTGGTGTCCGGCATTTCGTCCCATAAAGTGCCTCGTAAGGAGCCATCCTGATGCTAGCCTGGTGGCTGTTATTGTAGGAGAACTCGATCAGTGGTAGTAGCCTCTCGCAAGGCTTCCCCGTATCCAATATGCATAGGCGAAGTAGATCCTCCATTGTCTGGATGGTCCACTCGGTCTGCCCATCGGTCTGCGGGTGGAAGGCGGTACTAAAAGTAAGCCAAGAGCCCAAGTAAGTATGCACGGCCCTCCACTCGCTTGAAGCGAACCGTCTATCACGGTCCGAGACAATCGTCCTGGGAATGCCATGGTATCTAACAAACTGCTCTACCAATAGTCTCACCAAAACTTCAACTGGAGTATCCTTCCGGACTGGAATAAAGCGCGCTACCTGGGTCAGTCTGTCTACTATGACGCATATAGAATCATGCCCAGAGTGGGAGCGAGGTAGTCCGTGCACAAAATCCATAGCAATGTCCTCGAACTTCCACTCTGGGACTGGCAGTGGCTGTAGTAAACCTCCTGGTCTCTTACATTCCGCCTTCACGCGCTGACAAGTCTCGCAATGTGTCACAAAATAGGTGATCTCCCTCTTCATCCCAGGCCAGTACATGGTCCTCCGTAAATCTGCCCACATCTTGGTGATTCCAGGATGCACTGAATATCTGGTGCAATGAGCCTCTCTGAGTATGTCATCACGGATACTGCCCCCTGCTGGTATGTAAATGCGTCCACAGAATCGAAGGAGATCATCCGGCAGTGTGTAGTCCTCAACCTTGCCCCTTTCCATGACACTGAAAATCGGCTCTAATGCAGCATCCAGCCTCTGATGTGTTCGGATGCGCTCCCGTATATCATCACCACTGATCACTGAGCTCAAGTACTCTCGATATACCACTGGTTCGGTTTCAGATACTATGGTAATATGCATGTCTTCCATCATCCGTATCAACTCTATAGACATCAACCGAGGCTTCGGTCCAGAAGTGCCGGCTCTCCTACTCAAAGCATCTGTTACTGTGTTTGCTTTCCCCGGATGATAGTGTATCTGATAATCATAGTCACAGAGGAATTCCATCCATCTCCTCTGTCGCAAGTTCAAGTCTTTCTGCGTATCGATATATTTAAGATTCTTGTGATCTGAATAGATATCACAATGAATCCCGTATAAATAATGTCTCCACATCTTTAGGGCGAATACCACAGCCCCGAGCTCTAAGTCATGTACTAGATAGTTATGCTCATGCTTCTTCAACTGTCTTGAAGCATAAGCAATAACATGTCCATGCTGCATCAGGACAGTACCCATCCTATGGTAAGAGACATCTGTGTAGATCTGAAATCCTTCACTCCCGAATGGGAGCGCAAGAATAGGGGATGAGGTGAGTCGGACCTTCAGCTCCTGAAAAGCTATCTCGCACTGCTCTGACCAAACAAAATCTGCATCCTTCTTCGTCAAGGACGTGAGGGGGAGGGCTAACCTCAAAACCCCCTCAAAATTCTAGGGAATTTGGAAGCCTTAAACCCCCTCAAAACCCGCCTCTATGTTGGCTGGATACACTGCCAATCCAGCCCCACTGATAGTGTGCCCCAGGAAAGCCACCTCCTGCAGCCAGAACTGGCACTTAGAAAATATTGCATACATCTGGAATTCTCTCAGTCTCTGCAAAACCTGTGTCAAGTGTCCAGTGTGCTCCTCTTGGGTCCGGGAATATATCAGAATATCATCGATGAACACAATGACGAAGCGGTCTAAGTAGCGTTCGAATAAACGGTTCATTAGGGTCATGAACGCGGAGGGGTCATTCATGAGCCCAAAAGGCATCACCGTGAACTCGTATAACCCATATCGCGAACTGAATGTTGTCTTCGGTATGTCCTCTTCCCGGATGCGGAGCTGGTAGTAACCAGATCGCAAATCTAGCTTAGAGAACCAGAAGGCTCCCAGCAGCTGATCAAATAGCTCGTCTATCCGAGGCAGTGGATAGGTATTGCGGACCGTTAACCGGTTCAGCTCCCGGTAATCTATGCATAGTCGCAACGACCTGTCCTTCTTATTCACAAAAAGAATTGGCGCTCCCCACGGCGATGAACTGGGCCGCACAAATCCCGACTCAACTAGCTCCTGAAGTTGAATTCTGAACTCTGCCAACTCACTGGGAGCCATCCTGTAAGGTGCCCGAGACACTGGCCTTGCTCCCGGTACCAGCTGAATCCTGAAATCCAAGTCCCTGGCTAGTGGTAGCCCGGGCAATTTCTCCGGGAACACGTTGGAGAAATCGCGGACCACTGGAATATCTGAAATAGAAGCCTCTGCTCCCACCATCTCAAAGCAGATAAGGTAAACCTCCTATCCCTGCTCGTGGGCCTTCACAGCCTGTATAGAAGATAGTAATAGGTGGGAGATAGGTCTAATACCTTCGATGATGACATGGGAGTCGCCATGCCTTAGTGTGATCCTCCTTGATGGGCAATCTATCTGAGCATGGTTCCGATGTAACCATGTTATGCCCAAAATCAAATCGAAGTCCTGCAGCTTCAGAATAGTTGCTGGCGCCTCAAATGCCTTGTCGCCAATCTTGTCATCCATATCGCAATGGGCAGTGGTCCGCAGTTCTGACCCATCGGGTAGATGCACCCTCATCTCTAGTGCCGGAAATCTTTCCACGCCTTCAAGTCCGTCTATGAAGGCCTCAGATACGAACGAGTGCGAAGCACCCGTGTCGAAGAGGGTATGTACGGGCTTGCCGCTGATCATAACTATGCCTGAGGTTTGTTTAAGTTAAAATGAATTCTTATTCTATGGCTCCAGGTACTATATAATTGAAAACTCAAGAAATTTAACAATATTCTTAAGTACCTGTGATAACCTCGTCAGGGTTCCTCTGCTCCGTGAGGTCCAAAGCGTATATCTGCTCCTGATTGCGTCCCCTGCCGTGATATCCCCGGCCTCGGCCTCGGCCGCGGCCTCGGCCTCGGCCCTGCTGTACTGGGGCCACTGGAGGTGGAGGAGGAGGAGGATGGAATCGATGCGGGCACTCCGACCTAATGTGCCCGGGCTGGCGGCATCCGTAACAAACTACCTGCCGGTGGTCATGGTCATCCTGTCTCCTCGGATCATGCACCTGTAGAGGTGGGGGAGCTAATGCTGGAGGAGGTCCCTGCTCCTGCCTGTAGTTGGGACGACGACGTCCCCCACCCCTCTTATATCCAATAGTCTTGCCTCTCTGAGAGCCCCTGCTGCTCTCTCCTGATGTCGACCGATCATACGGTCTCTTCCCTCTACCTTGCACCATCAGCTGATCAGCCTCCAGCTTCTTCGCCATCTCGATAATCTGGGTGGACGTGCCGTGAGAAATGAACAACAAAGCCTATCTCAAATCGTCCCTGAGGCCCTGGTAGAACCTCTTGGCATACCTCCTATCATCAGTATCTTGTATCCCTGCGAACCTGGCAAGGTGGGAGAACTCCCTCTCGTACTCAATCATTGATCATCTCCCATGCCGGAGGTTCAGAAACCTCCCCTCCAAAGCATCTCTGTCCATAGTAGAGATGAATTGCTCTAAAAATACTTCGCCAATCTCCTCCCATGATATGTCTGACAGCTCCCAGTCCGCATATGTAGACTACCGCACTGATTTCCACCATCTCTTCGCATGAGCCTCTAGTTCAGAGGTGGCTAGAGGTACTGCCTCGCCGACCGGGCATCTAATGCCGGCCAAAATCTCGTGTATGGCCTCCAGCTATTCCTCCGTCTTTACCGCATCCTCTGTCCCATAGTACATCGGTGGGGACAGGCTCTTTAAGGCACTTAGCCAGCTTGACCCCGGATTTGGCTGCGGATCTGGGACTTGCTGGGCTTTGAAGGCATCAAGGATCGCCGTCAAAGTCTGCACCATCTCCGTCTGTAGAAATGGAGTGGCAGCTGGAGGGGGAGGAGCCACATTTTGCGGCGCGGCGTCCTGTGGAGGTTGCATAAAGGTAAGGTTAAAACAGAACTGGCCTAACTCACTATACCTAGTGGACTGTTTTTTGTGACTTTTTACACATGGGCACACCACTGCTTCCGCTGCATAGTTTGTCCGCAAACTAATACTCGCGCGGGGTGGTCCATTGTTGTGGACTTCTTTCTTATATGATCGTTTGTTCAAGTGATACCAGTTTGTAAGACCCCCCCCCCCCTACCAAGGAGGGCTACCGGGTCTTATGCCCAGAACCGCCGTCTTACGGTGGCACTAACGCACGGGTTAGTCGGCACCTCAACATGCCGATTCTACCGGCTAATACGATCATATAACCTGTAGGCCAATATGAGAACAAGAAGTATAGCAGTATATCAAATCCACTAGTCCACAAGTCACAGAGTACATATCATATATATAAATGAAGAGTACAAAAACATAGTCCACAATGAGTACAAATGAAAGAGTAATAAGGGCTTATGCCCAATACATCATATCAACTCTCTCTCTCTCTCTCAAATCAAAGCGGAAGCTAATCTAATACATCAAAACTCGTCCCACCTGAGGACATATAGTAGTAGTAGTAGTCTGCGGTAGCGGTATCTGCTCCTCAAGTCCTGCCTCCTCATTGTGCTGGTGCTCCATCTCCACGAGCTCCTAAAATAGTATGGTCACCGACCATTAGTCAAAAAGACTAAGTCGTTTCCTCCGAACCTCGCCCTGCAGCTCCTAGGCACCGAGTGGAAGGACGAAGCGGAGGACAACAAGGGGTAGCAAAAGTGGAAGTAGGTGACAAGAACTAACTAGCTGTTGTAATATATATTATTATTCTACTCTAGCAGTTATAAGTATATAGTACAAGTAAGTAAAGTGCAATACTAGTAAAGGAAGTAAAGAACAGAAAGTAAGAGCAGGGAAATAAAACTAGGCTACCACTATACTACCATCACAAAAGTACCTTAACTTATAAAAATGCCCATACAAATTTATAAGTTAAGGTTTCTAGGAAATTTAACTTATCATATAAAAGAGCCCACACTAATTTATATGATAAGGATCTATGAAGCATATGACCTAATATGAATGAATGTTATGATGCAATTTATGCACAGGCAAGTGCAACTCACACACAACGACTCTGTGATCACAGACATTTAGTTCCCACTTTTTGAGATCTAGCATCACTCTCGAGTACCACCGCTGTGGCTACGGCAGCAGTGGAGCGGGCGTCTCCACTTCTAGGCCGGTATGCACACTACCAAACCTTAGACCCCTCTCATACGCCTTTGTACACGTCCAAGGTGCACTCTAGAGTCTCTGCGTACATACTTTGCTGACAACCTGTCAGTCTTGTTGGGTCGAATGTGCGTTATCTGGGATCGTCCTCCGGTTCGTAGTGTAAAACAACCCACTGGCCCCTCTAACCCTCACAACCGCCTGGTGCACCGTACTGCCATCGGTGTGACGAACGGCCAGTACCGCATGCCCCGCCACTATATTTATGCACATGCAAGTATTTCATCCCGAGCCTTCAGCTCGCAGGACCAACCCGTCCTGAATCCCTCAAACCCTACACGCGTGAGCATTTATCACAATCCCTCCAACCCTATACGGGTGAGAACGCACAATAGTGCCTTTATTCCAAATCCCTCAAACTCTACACGGGTGAGCATGTTACACAAGTCTCCCTCCAACCCAACATGAGTGAGAATGAACCATAATGTCGCCAAACGATAGTCAATATCACGTGGCGATATCACTAAATTGACCTGTCAACTCACATCTTGGCCTTTGATCCCTTTTTGATAAAATAAGCATGTGGTTGAGATTGATCCCAAAGTTAATTATGTAGAGATGTGTTAGGATGAGAAGTCATTCTCATCCCATCTCTCTCTCTCTCTCTTCATTCCCTTTTGAGCTCTTGGAAGAAGGATCTAAGGAAGTGTTGGGCTGATCCTTGGGAGTGCTGAAGGCAATTTGATAATTGGAGGCTAGATCCGAGGCTGGATCCGCGAAGAGGAGAGCGACGCGTTCCTTTCCATCCACGTAGAAAAGCTTTTCCATGGCTCCAAAGCGAATTACAAGTGTAGTGATTTTCTCCTTAGACAAGTGAAGTCCTCAATATGCATACTTGCATGGAACCCCTCACCAAAAGGTGAGGAAAGGTGGTTTCCAATGGGTAGATCGGTATGATCACCGTTTAATATTGCATATAGATCCAGAAATATAGAGTACGGAATAGGAATGCTGTGTGAAGCCCATCAGGATGGGTTGGTCTAGATTGGTGATGTTTATTTTGCGTGTCGGCGAAAGACACCGAGTATAAACGAGTAGTTGTATGAAGTCTGAGAGTTGTAACTGTGAAAGGAGAGTAACAGGAAGTACTGGAGTTCAGCTTCAGGAAAATACCCAGAAAAGATCACAGTTTGGAGAACTGTTGATGTCACCGGGCGATAGTGAATGTCGCAGGCGATAGCTCCCAGTGAGCTAAAATATTGTGAGGACTGTCTCTAAGAGACCTGGGGGCCATTGTATGGAAAGCTGTGAGCTTAAATTTCCCAACATTGGTGGGTGTCGGCCTGAAGTGGTACAAAGCTATGTGACTTATGATGAGTTGAGCTATGGAGGCTAACTACTGTGCCTTCAAGTTAAGTACCTTTGAACGATTGGGTCATCAAGTTAAGTACCTCTGAATGTGCAGTCAATCGTCAAGTTAAGTACCATTGAACTACATAATCGTCAAGTTAAGTACCTCTGAACGACAAAGTTACCGTTAAGTCATGGACCTCCGAACGGTGGTGATACACGGGGAAGTCCAGTACACCGATAATGTGCCCTGAGTGCACGGGGCATGTGGCCGTTCGGCTAACATCTATGGTGAATGGTGCTTATATATATATATAAATATAAATATAAATATATATAAATATATATATACACACACACATGCACACGCACACACATATACACTGTTGTTTGCAGGGAAGGAAAACCGATGCCCCGAGTAAGGGGTGAAGTCGTTATAAATTGGTCAGCAAAATGCTGAGCGCTGCTTTGTTTGCCACATTTGTGTGGTCCTTTTGTGCAGGTGCTGGAGAACCAAGTGGGAACTAGCGGGCTAAAGCCCTTGTGCTGCGATTGGTTGGCCCTTAAAATCCCAATGGCGAACTATTTACGGCTTTCATGTGTAAGACACCCCTCCCCCTTACCAAGGAGGGCTACTGGGTCTTATGCCCAGAACCGCCGTCATACGGTGGCACTAACGCACGTGTTAGTCGGCACCGCAACACGCCGATTCTGTCAGCTAATACGATCATATAACCTGTAGGCCAATATGAGAATAAGAAGTATAGCAGTATATCAAATCCACTAGTACACAAGTCACAGAGTACATATCATATATATAAATGAAGAGTACAGAAATATAGTCCACAATGAGTACAAATGAAAGAGTAATAAGGGCTTATGCTCAGTATATCATATCAACTCTCTCTCTCAAATCAAAGCGGAAGCTAATCTAATACATCAAAACTCGTCCCACCTGAGGACGCGCAGTAGTAGTAGTAGTCTGCGGTAGCGGTATCTGCTCCTCAAGTCCTTCCTCCTCGTCATGCTGGTGCTCCATCTCCACGAGCTCCTAAAATAGTATGGTCACCGACCATTAGTCAAAAACACTAAGTCGTTTCCTCCGCACCTTGCCCCTCAGCTCCTAGGCACCGAACGGAAGGACGAAGCGGAGGACAACAAGTGGTAGCAAAAGTGGAAGCAGGTAACAAGAACTAACTAACAGTTGTAATAGATGTTATTATTCTACTCTGGCAATTCTAAGTATATAGTACAAGTAAGTAAAGTGGAGTACTAGTAAAGGAAGTAAAGAACAGAAAGTAAGAGCAGGTAAATAAAACTAGGCTACCACTATACTATCATCACAAAAGTACCTTAACTTATAAAAATGCCCATATAAATTTATAAGTTAAGGTTTCTAGGAAATTTAACATATCATATAAAAGAGCTCATACTAATTTATATGATAAGGATCTATGAAGCGTATGACCTAATATGAATGAATGTTATGATGTAATTTATGCACAGGCAAGTGCAACTCATACGCAATGACTCTGTGATCACAGATCTTTAGTTACCACTTTTTGAGAGCTAGGATCACTCTCGGGTACCACCGCTGTGGCTACGGCAGCAGCGGAGCGGGCGACTCCACTTCCAGGCTGGTATGCACACTACCAAACCTTAGACGCCTATCATACGCCTATGTACACGTCCAAGGTGCACTCTAGAGACTCTGCGTACGTACTTTGCTGACAAACCGTCAGTCTGGTTGGGTAGGATGTGCGTTATTGGGGATCGTCCTCCAGACCACAGTATAAAACAACCCACTGGCCCGTCTAACCCTCACAACTGCCTGGTGCACCGTACTGCTATCGGTGTGACGAACGGCCAGTACCGCATGCTCCGCCACTATATTTATGCACATGCAAGTATTTCATCCCGAGCCTTCAGCTCGCAGGACCAACCCATCATGAATCCCTCAAACCCTACACGGGTGTGCATTTATCACAATCCATCCAACCCTACACGGGTGAGAACGCACAATAGTGCCTTTATTCCAAATCCCTCAAACCCTACACGGGTGAGCATGTTACACAAGTCTCCCTCCAACCGAACACGGGTGAAAATGAACCACAATGTCTTAACCTATTAGACTACTCTTGTCTACGGGTTATTATACTTAGTGATTTAAGGTTAATCCCAGGACTGCCCAGGGTATACCCGGTGAAGGGCTCTCGGGGGCACTAGGAACTACGATGGGATTACGCCCAAAGTTCCCTTTCTCAAGGATAATTACTTTTATTGGTGTCTACCCGAGATTTTTACCCCAACTCTCGTATTACTTTAGAACGACCCTAAAGACTTAAGGTGTTATTAGGAGTGCGACAGTCTTCCACCGGTCCCCATTATTGTTACTATCACGGGACTTGCACTCTTCTGCACATGGTTAAGGAATCCTCTAGGTGACCAACCAGGGTTAATTCCTCCACTAAGATCCTCACTTTTTTCGTTATTCAAACTCCTACCCTTGTGGCCCTACTAGTACGAACATCGGTGCTAGACCCTTACACATGTCCCGATACCACCCACAAATGTGACCTTCTAATTCCTCTGGCCATATGCCTCAAATTATTTATCCTAGGATGGTATGGACCTATATGATGACTAAGATGAGTTTCCATAATTTCCAAATTACTTACACCATTAAATTAATTTCTTTAAATGTAATCCCTAGTCATTTTGCACATGAAGTATTGTCAATATTGAACCTACTATCCTAGGGATTCTTCCAGGTATATAATATGACAATTAATGGGGTCTACCAAAATTTCATGCCTTTTCAATTCAGATTTATAATTAATTCCTATTTAATACTATATCCACAAATCTAACATTTTCCAAATGAAGAACATAAAATATTATTTCAAAAATTCCAATTAAATTACAGAGCCTTGATAATAATGAAATAATGGTATGTCCAGATTTCCATTTACATCTAGGTTGAAATGACCTATCCATGATCAATTTGAGTTATTTACCAAAATACCATTATGGAGCCTAAGTACATTATTTGGCACTCCAAAAATTCTGAAATAATTACACAAGGTATAAAACATACAATTACAGCAATATAAATTTTCTCAGATGTTTCAAAGGAAAATATCCATGATTTATACACAAAATTCCATAAGGGTAAAATGGTCATTTTGCTCCTTAAACTACTTAAACTTCATCCAACAGAGATATAATTTATTTCTACTGCTTATTATGTGACTCCTTAGTCCACAACAAAAATTGAACCTTTTATGACACGGGTAAACCTATTTTAATTTTATTTCCTAAAAGGGACCAAATTTTCAAAAATTCAAATTAATGGGATTTTTGTACCCAAAAATCCCAACAATGCTATGAGAGGTGTATTACACCCTCATATGTCTTCATAATGAAAATCATGATTTTTGAATGTTCCAAGTTGGCTGAATACACATTATTTCATTTTAGGCTAAATGCACACCAAGACTATTACAAGCCAACCCATGCAAGTGGGTTTACCCAACATGTAGTAGTCCAAATTGGCTGATATTTAAAACATATATTTATAATGTCCCTAAGGACATGCCACCAAAATGTGGGGCAATTTGGAGTCACACAACCCCAAATATTTCATTTATTTTATTTTGGGTATTTTAGTAAACACTATAAAATACGTTTTCCCAAAAATCTTCATTTTTGTACAGGAATTAACCAAGCCCTAAACCTATTTTTGCAGGAGATCGCGTTGTAGCCTTCAAAAAGGAGATTTAGAAGGGACGGGCGAGAACAAGCCAAGCACAGAGTACGAGCTTACCAGGGGTTGGCACGTCGTCCACACCGATGGAAGGACGAGAAGAGCCCGGCCGACCCTGAAATGGTTCTCCCTCGAAGGCCGCAAGAGATTTCCCAAGTCCGGGGGGAACCAGTGAACGATGGGTACTCCGGGGCGGACGGTACAGACCCGAGGGGCTAGCAACCCTCTCAGACGACAAGGGAGTGGAGCGATCCTCCCCCCCCCCCCCCCATCACCCTCGTCTTCACGAGGCAGTACCTACAGGACAAAGGGTCAGAAATGTAGGAACAAGCCGGGAAGGGAGATCACGTACCCCAGAAGCGACCTCGATACCGGCCGCTGAGCTGGAACTCGGGAAGTTATTCTCCGGGGACCGCCTCACAATCTTCCCCTTTACTGGTCTAAAGAGAGGGCCAGGAGACCCGCGCACTAACCAGGGGGCGGCCTCGAGGGCCTCCTCCCGAGTCTTCTGGCCTGCGGCCTCCAGGCGGGCTCGCACCTCTTCGCTGATCGGGATCAAGAAGCTGCAGTCTGTTTGAAAAGACGAGATGGCCTAGGGAGACCCCCCTAGGCTCAGTGGTATATTTATAGACGAATAGTGGGGCCCCACCAGAAGATTCCATGCCAGCTCAGCACAGTACTCGCCGAACACGCGGGTTGGATGGTTCTTTTCGAGCTTTATCAAGCTCAAAAAGAGCGGGGATTGTGTATAACCCCGTGTTCGTCGAGCGGGCCCCGCTAGGAAAATCGAGCGAACCAAGTTCCACGGCCCGCACCCAAGCAACAAGCAGGCATGCAGCAAGAGGCTAGTACGCTCCCGCTCAGTTCAAGTGAGTGAGCCAGGCGAGACGACTCCCCCACCCCTCCTGCTCGCTCAGAGAATCGTCGACCGGAGAGGGGGGCGCCATTCATCGAACCGGTACTCGCGGATGGGTTCGACGACCCGCGATCTGCGAGACTTTCTAATGGTCACAATGGCCGCCAGCCCGTTCCCTATTCGCGACCTGGCCGCCTATCCACCTCGGCAGAGGACTGGCGGGTCGCGGTGGCCCGGCTCGCACTCGCCCAAGAAGAATAGGCGAGCCGCTAGAGCCAGGTCGCGCCCGTCTCTCGCGGAGAGGGATTGGTGGCGAGCTGACCTCCCCATGGGTGCGAATAGCTTCTCAGAACAGCGGAGCCACGCTGTTGGCAGACCAGGTTGGACTGCACATAGCTATTCAAAACAGTGGAGTTTGGCTGTTGGCAGACCCAACCTAGGGCTTTTTGGTAATTTCAGGTCAGTTCTTTTGGTTATTGGCAGTTCAGATTCTAAAAACTATAAATAGAACCCAAGGGGGGCACCTCAAGGCACGCGCTCATATTCTCTTGCTCCCCGAATTTAGCAGTGCTTCCTGAGGTAGCCTTAGCTCGGCCTGTGGCTAAGGAGGGGAAGTATTCTCAAGTCTTCCGGGTGTGTGGTGCGTCCTCCCCGCCGAGCCCATTGGGTCGGTTTCTCCTTGTTTTCTCTGTTGTTTTGCTTGCAGCAGTGAAGTAGGCGCGAGACCACCCCTTCCCCAAGGGTCGAACTCCACAGGAGACCGATTTTCGGTTTCAACATTCCCAACTCTTAATTAATTTTACTGAATCTAGCACTAGTGCATTAAACACTTCCTCCCTACGGGAAGGACGATCTTTCGCCGATCCCGAGCACCACCTAACACTAGTCATCCTCTCACTCTACAAATCCTGTCTTCCAATGATGAACTCCTTTATTTACCCAAACCAGCAACCTACCGAGGATTCAACTCTCCAAAATTCACTACCCACTTTAGTTCAGTTTCCGCAATTACTAAATGCAGACCACCCTATACTATATGAGGTGTATAAAGGAGGTACTCCATATTATCTTCCAAATCTCCTATAAAATTTACCTGAGGTCTATCATAACAAATTTAGTCTAAAATCAGATATCCATAATTTTTCTAATTAATTTGGTATTTATTGAATTTTCTCAAATGTTTGGCCATGGGCAATTTTGAACATGAACTATATGATCTACTCAAGTAATGGCCACCCAAAAATTTTGAACACTAAATAACAGAGATATATTGCTAGATACAAATTTCTATAATTTGTCAGAAAATATTTGACCTCTAATTAATTTATCCAAAATAATTCCCTTAATCATATGTAAAGAAGGAAGTACCAAAATTATTCATCAAAAAATTATATAAAAATTATGGAATCTTAATATCGTTCAGAAACGATCATTGTACAAAAATCATAATTTTAGAGGCTTGCTAGACTCCAAAATAAATTAAATTAAATTTTCATGGGAAACCATACTTAATGAAGCAACCCTTAAAAATAGTCATCCACAAATTCTATACAAATTCACAGAGCTTCAAAACATAATAAAAAAGTCCTCTGGCTAAATTGATCAATTTCCAGCAAGTAGTTTCTTCCTAATAAATTTCTAAGTAAATAATACAAATTACCAATTTGTTAATGAAATATCCAAGATAATAATGCAAAATTTATGATAAAATCTCCAGAGCTTGTACTAACCCAAAAAACTACTCAACCCAAATCTCATCACTTTTCAAAGAGTTTTTGTGACATTTTCTATCCCTACACTGTTTGTGCCCTAAGGTAGGGTTAGGGTTTTGAGGGGGTTTAAGGCTTTCAAATTCCCTAAAAGTTTACGAGAGGACTATACTAATCCTATGGTCCTCCCCACAAGGTTTCAAGTCAATCCAATGTCATTTGACCCTATGATCTTCAAACCCTAAAAATCCCCATTAAGGAACCTACCCTAGGGTTCCACGGCTACCCTACACTTAACCTCCCCAAATACCATTTTAGGGTGAGTCATACTATAAAAAGTTAGTGGCCAAAATATCAGCCTCTGTTGAGGTGGTTTCACCACTCAAAACCCAAAGGGGGTGCTTGACCTAGTTAACCCTAAAAGGGGCCAACCTAGGGTTGGGTCAATACCTAACCAAAACATCTCCAAATGAGATGAAACTTTTACCACAGCCCTAACATGCCCTCTGAGACCTCCCACCCAAATTTAGGGGGATGTTGAGGTGTTTAGGACACCTATTTAATTTATTAATGGATTATTAAATTTTCCTAAAAACTATAGAAAACACTTCTCCAAAAATTCTGAATTTTGGACAGGCCCTAGGTATATCTAGGGTATACACACTTCCCAAATCTCAGATCATTTGAACAAGGGATGAATGGTGGGCATCAATTTGAATCTCAGGATAGACCTATGTATAGGTCCCACCAAAATGGGTGCTGGGGTCTAACCATGACTCCAACTTGAGTGAAATCAATTTTACATTAACCTAGACATCAAGGGATACATTTTCTATGTTGACCAATTTTTTTGATCTAGCCTCTAAGTATTTTTAATATTTAATTTAAAAACAGCCCAGAAATGAGGCAGAAATTAAATAAACATGAATTAATAAAATCTGATCCAGCACGTATCTTAAAGCAAAATCGTGGGGCTCCTGGTCATCTTCTTCCTCCAGCTAAGGGCTGGGATTGTCCGAACCTAGAGCCTATTCCAAGCTCATTTCCCGGCCACCCGGCCACCTCCCTGGCCGGCCACCACCGCCACCACCTTTGTTGAGGTGGGGGCTATCGCCGGGCGGCGACACGGCCGCCGGAGGGGCAGTTTCTGGCGAACTCACGAGGTATAAAAAGCCATGAAAAACTAAAATTTTCCTCACCCGATCCGTCTCAATTGAGCCAAATTTCTCTCCTAATTGATCTAGGATTCTAGCCCACGAAGAGAGGAGTAGAGGAGGACCTTTAACTGAGCTTGTCGGCGAGTGTGGTGGTGGTGCGCCATGGCCAGTGGTGGAGCTTTCCGATGCTTTGCAACTTCACTACCAGACATCCTGATTTCTTTAGGTGATGGGTGGAAACGATTTCTCTTGGCCCAAGGAAGCTTTTAAAAGCATCAAATGGGGGAGAGGGAGGGTCATGGCTTCAAAGCCATTAATGGCCATGAAAGGGAATTTCGGCCATGGAGAAAATCCATGGAAATTCACCTCCCCTTGGTCCCAATTCGTTTGGAAACTCCTTAAAACTGATAGGGGAGATGAATACTAATTAATGGGTGAAGAATGGAGGGGTGATTCACCTTCCACACCATGAATGGCCTTCTCTTTCTTCTTTCTCTCTCTTCCCTATTGGAGGAATTGAATTCAGCCACCTTGGGTGGCTGGCCATGTCTATTCAACCCCTCAAAACTGATGAGTGGGAATGCATTTAGCCTTTGGAATCAATTGGAGAGGCCTTTGGTCTCCCTTGGCCATGAATGACCTCATTTTCTCACTTTCTCTCTCCTCCATTAAATGGAAAAATGGAGCTTTCTCTCTCCTACTCACCTTGGCTTAATTTTCTCATCTACCTAGCCTATTGGCAGCCTAATAACTCATATTAATAATAAAAATAAGGTTAGCCCTTGTGGGGGAAATGGGTTTGAGCTTGGGTTAGCCCATTTGGGCTAATTTGACCCAACACTAGAATAGAGTTAACCTTGATGAACATGACCATTTGGGTTGACTCCAATGGGTCCTTGGTGACCCATTGGCCTCCCTTAAGGTCTAGGAAGACTTTAGTATGGTTGGTTGGGCATCTTGGCGGTCACTTGACCCTTAGTTAGGGCACTTTGACCCTTTTTGAAGCTAGGGTTGACTTGGGTCAACTTCGCCTCTTTGGTTGACCCCAATGGGTCCTTGGTGACTCATTGGCCTACCCTAAGGTCTAGTTAGGGTTAGGTAGGGTTGACTTGGCACCTTGGAGGTCACTTGACCCTTGGTAAGGGCACTTTGACCACTTTGGGGCTAAAGTTGACTTGGGTCAACTTGACCATTTGGGTTGACCCCAATGGGTCCTTGGTGACTCATTGACACCACTTTAGGTCTAGGAAGACCTGGGCAAGGTTGGATGGGCACATTAGAGGCCAACTGCCCTTTGTTAGGGCACCTTGCCCAATTTAGTCCTATGGTGGTCCTAGGTCAAATTGGCCACTTTGGGTTGACTCCAATAGACCCTTAAGGCTCTAGTGGACCCTATGATAGGTAAGTGATGTTGTGGTGGGTACATGGAGTCATGGTGAAGCCCTAAAGTCAAACCTTAGGTTTGGTGATGTGGTTGTGCCATAGGCAGGCCAAGGTGATCCTCGCATTGGCCTTCTATCTCTTGGCCCTTTTTAGCATTCTAGGGTTTTGTAATGACCTAGTCATGGACAAAACCACTCTTAGGGGTCTAGTTGGAAATGGGATGTTACAAATCCCAATAAACAAAACAAAGATTTCGTCCCCGAAATCAAGGTTAAACCTACGGAATTTCTATCGAAGAAAAGAAAACTTGTAACATCCCATAAGAAGTGAAAGATTACATCTCGACGCCATGTTTGCTAAGTGGGGTTTAAAGGGAAACATAAACCTATGACCAATTCACCCAATTGGCAAAGTCAAGATCCTAATAAATAAAAGATTAGTCTCTACTCTTCCTAGAGCAGCCCTACTAGTTTAAAACAGGAAAGTAAATTGAACATCTTGAGAGGTTGTGAGGTATACCTGACTGAACAGCTATGGATACTTTTGTCACATCAGGTCCTGTGTTTCCCAGGTATGCTCCTCCTGTTGAATTTTGTGAAGTTGAAGTGGTTGACGGGACAGGCCGGGCGGCCTGGGGCGGACAGCTTTGGCGGACTAGGCGGACTGGGCGGACTGTGATGTGCGGCCTGGTGGAAGGTCTAGTGGAAAGTCAGCTGTCTTCTGAGAGGCTTGTTGTATGGAGTCCGCGGACTATGCGGCCTGGTTTTTGCGGATAGGGTGTGTGCTGATTGGCTTTGCCAAGGAGCGGCCTGAGCGGATGGAGGCTTGCGGACTGGTGCATTGCTCAGTGGTCGTGGGTGCAAGCTTGTGCTGATAGGCGGTTTGGCTCATGTTCGCGGGAAGCTTGCGGACTGATGTGTCCGCGGTTTTAGCTGTTGTGGACTGAGCTTAGAGCTTGGCTGAGTCCTTGTCGAGCTTTGGTGGCACAGCAGGTGCTTTGCTGTAGAGGTCGATTGGCGGACTAGTTTTGGAGTCCGGGGATGGCTGCTGCGTTGGACAGGAGTGCGAGGAGTTTGCGGACTGATGGCGGTCTGTGCTATGGTGTTTGGCGGACGGGAGTTTGTGTCTGCCATGCTCGCATTGGCCTTTGATGTTTTTGGACTTGGTCACACTTTGTGCCAAGACCATGGTGTCTGCGGTATCCGCCAAGTCCGCTGTGACCGGGCGGACTGGATATCTGCCTTTGGTCGTGGACTTGTGGCGGATTGAGGTGTGATTCTTGCGGACTGCCTCGGGTTGGTGCGGACTGCCATTGAAGGGGGTTGCTGTCCTGCAGTGGTTGGACTTGTGCGGGCTGATGCCTTGTCCGCATAGCTTGGGCGGACTGGAGAGGGTTCGTCAATGGTTGCCTTGCTCCTGGCAGTTTTTCTTGGTATCTAGCTAAGTCCTTGCGGACTCGGCGGACGAAGTTTTGCTATCGCGCAGGCTGGGGCGGTGTCGGTATCTCTTGGGCGGTGACCACACTCCTCACCTTGCCTATAAATAGGACCCCCCTGGCACATCTACAGTAACCTAAGTAACTTGAGTGAACAGTAAGTTGGGTTGAGCGAAGTGCTGCGGTCTCAGTTTGTCAGTCCGCGCGGATTGTTTTAGTGCTGACGTTTGCTGTGTGCAGGTCGCGTGGGTAGCTTCAAGGAGCCAGGAGTTTGGCTGTGACTTCGGTCAAGTACTTGGAAGTGTGCGGTCTCTGTGGACTCAGCAGGAGGTCGCTCTGCGGCTTGTCAGTTCTATTTCATCTTTGCCAGCTTCAATAACCTGTCCGCCGGCTTTAGGCGGGTAGGGGTGTTCCTCAGTTCAGGTTCAGCAGGAGGCGAATAACGGTGTGTCCGCGCGGCCTCGCGGCTTCGGCGGACTCCGTGACTATTCGGCGGATTGCAGCTTAGCTTGGGCGATCTCAGCGGACTCGGCGACCTCGCGGTCTCGGCGGACTCTGGTGCTGTCCGCCCGGCTTGTTTTTTGGTGCTTTCTGTTTACAGCTGTTATACTAGAGAAATCATGTCTCGCTATGTATGCCTCGTGTTGTAAAGAAGTGAATGAATAAAAGACCTGCTTGTGCTTCCATTATTTGTTGGGATTAACCTTTGTTCCTTGGGTTCCGCTGGTTCAACGTGAGAACTGGGTAGTTCCGAAGATATTAATTTGGCGTTTGGGCTATCTTGCTGACCACGTTGAGAAAATTTAACATGGTATCAGAGCCAGGTTCCTGAGGTTCAGTTGCATGAGCAGAAGTCATCCAGTGTTGTTACTCAGTGATTGAGTGGTGATCAACCTGTGTTGTTGCTCGGAGCTGCTGAAAGGTTGCCAACAGGTGTTGTAATGGAAGGGAGTTTTGCAAGAGGTCTTGGCATTGAACTCTTAACGCCGACTAACTTCAAGAAGTGGAAGTCGTGCATGAAGAGTTATCTTCTTGGCGAGGAGCTGTGGGAAGTCGTCGGTGGTGACGACAGGCAGGAAGTCACTGCTGCTTTCGGTACTGCTGAGCAGGTTAGGCTCTGGAGAAGAACAAATGCTAAGGCAGAGTTCATTCTGAAGAGAGCCGTGTCTCCGAAATTGTTTGATCACATCGTTGGGTGTGAGTCGGCTGCTGATATTTGGACAACCATTGATGAGTTGTTCAATAAGAAGAATGTGGTGCGGCTTCAGTTCCTGGAGAATGAGTTGGCCAGGGCAACTCAGGGAGACCTTTCCATCTCCAAGTACTTCTTAAAGATGAAGAGCTTATATGCTGAGCTGTCGGCACTGGATCCTAATGAGCCTATCTCTGAGGCGAAGATGAAAAGGCACATTATCCGCGGCTTGCGGAAGGAGTATGTGGCCATTGTCACATCTGTTCAAGGGTGGGCTACTCAGCCGTCTTTGCTGGAGCTGGAGAATCTGCTTGTCTCGTAGGAGAGCTTAGCAAGGCAGATGGCTGGAGTGAACCTGAATCAGGAAGGCAACGAAGCTCTCTTCTCAGGCAAGAAGAAAGGATGGGAAGGGAAGAAGAAGAAGGTGCAGGCCGCTGGTGAGAAGGAGACTTCAACTTCATATCCGCCGGAGAGGAGCAATGCTCCTAAGGACTGGAAGAAGAATCTGAAGTGCTACAGGTGTCATCAGCGAGGGCACTTCAAGCGGGACTGCAAGGTCAAACTGCAGCCTGGGCATATTGCGGGTAAGGAGGAATCTTGCTCGAGAAGTGAAGAAGCAGGATGGGGCGGAGCTTTTATGACGGGCACTTGTGTCCGGGCCTTGTCTGCTGAGGACTTCAACAGCGAGTGGATCGTGGACTCCGGGTGTGGTCATCACCTCACCGGAGACAAATCGAAGTTCACCTCCATACAGGCTTACTCAGGTAATGAAGCTATTATCACTGCTGATAATACTGTTTATGCAGTAGAGAAAGAGGGGGTCGTGTCTTTGGGTAGTGATCAGGGGCCACTCACGTTAAGGAGTGTGTATCACGTATCGGGCATGAAGAAGAACCTCTTCTCGATGTCCAATGCGGTGGACGCTGTATATCACGTTCTGTTTGGGCCAACAGACGTGAGGTTCCTTCGTAACGTATCAGCGGTAAAGTCTGATGTTGCTCATGTTGGGAGGAGGGTGAAGAACTTGTTTGTTCTTTCCACCAGTGCTTATGTTGATAAAATGAGTGCCAATGATAGTGCTGCTATCTGGCATGAGAGGCTGGGGCATGTTGGCATGGACAAGCTGAAGGCGATGGCGAGTAGAAGTTTGGTGAGGGGGTTGCCGAAGTTGTCCTCCTTTGGTGATGAGCATGTTTGTGCGGGCTGTCAATACGGTAAGGCACATCGCCTTCCTTTTGATAAATCACAAACAAGGAGCAAGAAGCCACTGGAGTGTATTCATGGCGACCTGATAGGACCAACGGTTACTGCCAGCCTTGGTGGAAGCAGATACATGCTTGTCTTGGTTGATGACTACTCAAGGTATACTTGGGTGTACTTCTTAAAGGAGAAGTCGGAAGCCTTCCGTTTGTTTGTGGAGTTTAAGGAGTTGGTAGAAGGCCGGCTTGGCTTGCGGATTAAGAAGCTTAGAACTGATAACGGGGGTGAGTTTGTCTCCTCCGAGTTTTCTAACTTCTGCAGGAAGCACGGGATCCAACGGGAGCTTACTTGTGCTCACACTCCACAACAAAATGGGGTAGCGGAGCGGAAGATCCGTCATCTGACGGAGACCTGCAAATGCTGGCGTCATGCGAAAGATATCCCAAGGTCCTTTTGGGCGGAGGGAATGTCTTGTGCTGCTTATGTTATCAACCGGATGCCACTCAACCCTATCAACATGAAGACTCCTATTGAGCTGTTGCTGAAGGAGAAGCCGTGTGTTGGACACCTTAGGGTGTTCGGTTCAACTTGCTACGTGCATGTCCCGGATGCTTCACGGACAAAGCTGGATGCAAAGGCAAGGAAACTTGTCTTTGTTGGCTATGATGAGCGGAAGAAGGGATGGAAATGCATGGACCCTGTGACAAAGAAGTTCGTGGTGTCAAGAGACGTTGTCTTTGACGAGCTGACGTCATATGGAGGTGGCTCGGTGGAGCTAACCGGAAGTAGCAAGGTTGATGAAGCACCGGTGGAGGCTGTTGAAGGCTTGGAAGAGGAGCTTGCTGTTTCACCAGCAGCTCATGTTGCTTCTAACTCCGAGGCTGAGCCTTCTGGCTCAGGAAACAGGGGGAGCACTGCTCAATGCTTGCCCCAGGTAGGAGTGGAGCCCGAAGAAGCAATGGAAGCCGTGAGCAAGGAGCCATGTCTTCGGAGATCGAAGAGGGTGGTTAAGCCACCGGCTCGGTACTGTGATGGGAATGCAGGGAGCTTTGTCTCCTGCTTCTTTGCAGGTCCTCTAGATGAGCAAGAACCTGCAAACTTCAACGAGGCCACTGGAGTAAAGGAGTGGGAAGATGTCATGAAAGAAGAGATTGATGCTCTGAAGAAGAATGAAACGTGGGACCTTATGCCCAAGGTTGATGACATTACTCCGGTTACTTACAAGTGGGTGTATAAGTTGAAGAAGAAGGCTGATGGGAGCATTGATCGTTTCAAGGCTCGCCTGGTCGCTAGGGGATTCTCACAGCAGTATGGAGAAGACTATGAGGAGACATTCAGTCCAGTTGCGAAGATGACTTCAGTAAGAGTGGTGATCGTCTTGGCTGCTAGCAAGGGATGGAGGTTGTGGCAACTCGATGTGAAGAATGCCTTTCTTTACGGAGAGATTGACAAGGACATCTTCATGGATCAGCCGCTTAGTTTTGTATTTGAGAAGCATCCAGACTATGTCTGCAAACTCAGGAAGGCTCTCTATGGGTTGAAGCAAGCTCCTAGAGCGTGGTATGGGAAGATTGCAGAGTACTTGCAATTCTGTGGATACCTTGCTTCCAACTCGGATTTAAGCTTGTTCGTCAAGAAGAAGGGAGAGCTACGAGTCTTGGTCCTGCTGTATGTGGATGACATGATCATCACAGGAAACTCGGAGCGGGAAGTAGCAAGGCTAAGTGCTGAGCTTGCTATACGCTTCGAGATGAAAGACTTGGGAGAGTTGCATCACTTTCTCAGTCTGGAAGTGGAGAGAAAGGAATGCGGGGTTCTCATTAGCCAGAAAGGGTATGCTGATGGCATTGTAAAGCGGTTCGGCATGGGCGAAGGGAAGAAGTGCTCTACTCCACTGGAATCTGGACTAAAACTTCGACGAGATGAGGGAAGGGTTCTTCATGATCCCTTGGTGTTCAGGGCTCTTGTTGGGAGCCTGATTTATCTGACGATTACAAGGCCAGATATTGCTTATGCTGTTGGCCGTGTAAGTCGGTATATGGCTGAACCAAGGCAATCTCATCTAGTGGCGGTGAAGGGTATTCTGAAGTATGTCAAGGCTTCTTCTGACATGGGACTCCTCTATAAAAGGGACGCGGCGTTTGCATTGCTCGGGTACACGGATGCTGACTATGGCTGTGATTCGGATGATCGAAGGTCTACTTCAGGTTATGTGTTCACTTGCGGTTCAGCTAGCATCTCGTGGTGTAGCAAGAAGCAGGACTCGGTGTCGGTTTCAACCACAGAGGCGGAGTATAAGGCTTCGGCCTTGGCTGCTCGGGAAGGTGTTTGGTTGAGGAGGCTTATAGACGATGTTCATGAAGAAGTGCAAGGGCCTACTTTACTCTGGGGTGACAATGAGAGTGCTCTCAAACTGGTTAACAATCCAGTGTTTCATGCCAGGACCAAGCATATAGAGATTGATCACCATTTCATCAGGGAGAAGGTGTTAGAAGGATCTCTGCTGGTCGGGCATGTTCGGAGTGAAGATAATCTTGCTGACATCTTCACGAAGCCACTGTCGAAGGGGCCCTTTGAACGCTTGCGCAGCTTGCTTGGCTTGGTCACCACTTCCCACTTCAAGGGGGAGTGTTGAATTTTGTGAAGTGGAAGTGGTTGACGGGACAGGCCGGGCGGCCTGGGGCGGACAGCTTTGGCGGACTAGGCGGACTGGACGGACTGTGATGTGCGGCCTGGTGGAAGGTCTAGTGGAAAGTCGGCTGTCTTTTGAGCGGCTTGTTGCATGGAGTCCGCGGACTATGCGGCCTGGTTTCTGCGGATAGGGTGTGTGCTGATTGGCTTTGCCAAGGAGCGGCCTGAGCGGATGGAGGCTTGCGGACTGGTGCATTGCTCAGTGGCCGCGGGTGCAAGCTTGTGCTGATAGGCGGTTTGGCTCATGTTCGCGGGAAGCTTGCGGACTGATGTGTCCGCGGTTTGAGCTGTTGCGGACTGAGCTTAGAGCTTGGCTGAGGCCTTGTCGAGCTCTGGTGGCACAGCAGGTGATTTGCTGTAGAGGTCGATTGGCAGACTGGTTTTGGAGTCCGGGGATGGCTGCTGCGTTGGACAGGAGTGCGAGGAGCTCGAGGATTGATGGCAGTCTGTGCTAGGGTGTTTGGCGGACGGGAGTTTGTGTCTGCCATGCTCGCATTGGCCTTTGATGTTTTTGTACTTGGTCACACTTTGTGCCAAGACCATGGTGTCCGCGGTATCCCCCAAGTCCGCTATGACCGGGCGGACTGGCTATCTGCCTTTGGTCGTGGACTTGTGGCGGATTGAGGTGTGAGTCTTGCGGACTGCCTCGGGTTGGTGCGGACTGTCATTGAAGGGGGTTGCTGTCCTGCAGTGGTTGGAGCTGTGCGGGCTGATGTCTTGTCCGCATAGCTTGGGAGGACTGGAGAGGGTTCGTCAATGGTTGCCTTGCTCCTAGCGGTTTTCCTTGGTATCCGGCTAAGTCCTCGCGGACTCGGCGGACGGAGTTTTGCTATCGCGCGGGCTGGGGCGGTGTCTCTATCTCTTGGGCGGTGACCACACTACTCACCTTGCCTATAAATAGGACCCCCCTGGCACATCTACAGTAACCTAAGTAACTTGACTGAACAGTAAGTTGGGTTGAGCGAAGTGCTGCGGTCTCAGTTTGTCAGTCCGCGCGGATTGTTTCAGTGCTGACGTTTGCTGTGTGCAGGTCACGTGGGTAGCTTCAAGGAGCCAGGAGTTTGGCTGTGACTTCGGTCAAGTACTTGGAAGTGTGCGGTCTCTGCGGACTCAGCAGGAGGTCGCTCTGCAGCTTATCAGTTCTTTTTCATCTTTGCCAGCTTCAATAACCTGTCTGCCGGCTTCAGGCGGGTAGGGGTGTTCCTCAGTTCAGGTTCAGCAGGAGGCGAAAAACGGTGTGTCCGCGCGGCCTCGCGGCTTCGGCGGACTCCGTGGATATTCGGCGGATTGCAGCTTAGCTTGGGCGATCTCAGCGGACTCGGTGACCTCGGCGACCTCGCGGTCTTGGCGGACTCCGGTGCTGTCCGCCCGGCTTGTTTTTTTGGGCTTTCTGTTTACAGCTGTTATACTAGCGAAATCATGTCTCGCTATGTATGCCTCGTGTTGTAAAGAAGTGAATGAATAAAAGACCTGCTTGTGCTTCCATTGTTTGTTGGGATTAACCTTTGTTCCTTGGGTTCCGCTGGTTCAACGTGAGAACTGGGTAGTTCCGAAGATATTAATTTGGCGTTTGGGCTATCTTGCTGACCACGTTGAGAAAATTTAACACCTCCTGGCCGTGGTTTCTCCACAGAACTTTGACTAACGAAACCTTCTTGCGACGCAAGATCCGTACTCCTCTGTCATTGATCCGAACCGGCTCTAAGTGAACTGACCGGTCTGAAGCTATCAGTCCATCTGTGGTATAAATCCGCTACTCCAGGCGTAGTAGAGCCCTCCTAAGTGAAGATATATGGAACACGTCGTGTAAACCTGCAAGTTCCGGTGGCAACTCCAACCTGTAAGCTAGGGGTTCGATCCACTCTAGGATCCTGTAAGGGCCCATATACCTAGGGCTGAGCTTCTTCTTCCGACCACGCACCCGTGAAACTCCGTGCATGGGCCGGATCTTCAAGAAAACCCGTTCTTTCACCTGAAACTCTACCTGACGGTGTCGGGCGTCGTAATACTTAGCCTGCCGGATCAGCGCATCTAGCATTCTGTCTCGTATCAGTCTCACCTGAGCCTCGGTGTCTTCGACAAAATCCGATCCCAACGCCTTCGGATCCTCGCCCTGAATCCATGAAAGCGGAGTCCTACATCTCCTTCCGTACAAGGGTGGAGAGTTGTGTTGAATGTCGACCGAGAGCCCAGATAAGCCTGGACTGATCTTCTCTCCTTGGACGTACACTATCCATCCTGATTCAACACGATCATCTTAATCACACCATGATAATGAACAACTACTCACAAAACTTATGAAATACCTACGGGAGTTTTGTTTCGGGTCAGGGTGACCCTAGATATCTCGGCCAGTCTATCGTTGATGTTCCAATTATAATTATGCCCAGAGTGCGGATGAGGAATCATGTGTATGAAAATCCTTAATTATATCCTCGAACTTCCCCTCTAACCAGGAAGCGACTGTAATAGTTTCCCAAAAGTTCTTGCACTTAACCTTTATCGGGCGACGGACCTCATCGTGCATCACAAAATCCATGACGCCCTTCTTCACTCCAGGGAGATACATGTTCTGAGATACACCAAACTTTCGATGATTAAATTTCTCATTTGTATGGGTAGCCAATGATTCTATAAAATCTCCACTTCGCAATCAGATTCTTATCCTTACGAATATGCCCGAGTAGCACCGAACACAGTTTACGTCCATTTCAATATATTTACGACGCAAACTTTTCAAGATGAGACCTAAGGGAAACCTAAGTCAGTAACTAATTTGCCCAATAAACAAAAGACACGCCCCCAATAAACAAAAGATAAGCCTCTACCTGTCTTGGGCTGAGTATCTTTGATATTACCATTTTATATACATCCTAGCTTGCTGCACAATCCCTAGGGCATCAATCTTTGACTTGGGGTTCCAACCTGAATCTGTTGATATACTCCATACTTTAAACTCTCCTCTGAGTCATATTTACGACAACCTTATCCGGGTCAAAATGTTCCCAATCCCAACTGGGTCTCTTCCGAACTTGAATTCCTATCCGACCATTGGTGTTTGTCGTGGTGGTGGTCTCCAGGTAATCTTGTTACTGGTATGAGGGTTGAGTCTATGTGTCTTCTACCATTATGCTAATGGATTATTGGTCTCAATTCTCCTTAAAGCAGTCCTTTCGGTTTGAGTAATCCTAGATAAGGACGATAGGGCTACCTGAGTTTATGGATTAGGTAGTCATTCTCGTGTTATACTCCTCCTTTATTCTCTTTAGGTGTCTCCTTAGCTTAACCAAGTTCATACCCAAAGTCTATTTCAGACTAGGGCATACTATAAGTTATTGTGGTTAGTCATGTCTCCTAGTGCGTTTAGTCTAACTCGTTGACTAGAGAATTATAAGATGGGATTTTCGCAGCCGTAGGTGCTCCCTGCTGGGGGCAGGGTTTGCCGCAGGTTACAAAAAGAATTCCAATTGCTAGTTGATGAACAAGTGGAATTAATGAAAAGGTGGAGTTTACATATGATTCCCCTTATGGGCACACCACTGCTTCCGCTGCTTAGTTTGTCCCCAAACTAAACTCGCGCGGGGGTGACATAGGGCTTGTGGACTGTTACTTTTCGATCGAGGTTTCCTCTGATACCACTAGTAAGACCCTTTTTTTTCTTTTTGAAACACCGAGGTCTTAGGCCCAGAACCGCCGCTTTACGGTGCCACCTTCACGCCCTGAAGGGTCATCACCGCAAATCGCCGATTCTGCAGGCCGATTCGATCACAGAAAAGCAACAAAAGTAGAGTAAGAACGAGAGTGGTAAAACTCTAATCAAATGTCCACAATAATATAACATCAGAGTAAATATATCTCCACGAAGGGAGAGTCCACAGAATGTAATATACTGAAAATAAGGGCTTAAGCCCGCTACATCAAATCCTCACTATATAGTCACTCAAGCAGAAGCAAAATAAAGCACTACTAAGGTAAGGGGCTCACAGTCCCTGTCGTCTGAACTCCGGTGCTAGACTGCCCCATCTCCAAGCGTGTCGACCTGCGGGGCTGGTACTCCATGCTGGGCTCCACGATCCCCTAAATGATGTAGTTCTAAAACCGTTAGTCTAAAATACTAAGTCCTATCATCCCCCACCCCTTCCCCCAAGGCCCCTAGGCACCGAGCGGAGAGGAAGAAAGGGGAGGACTTGAAGGTGGAGAGTAATCAAGAAACAGATGGCAGCAGAACAATACTAGCAATTTTCGTGGTACATGTGGCAGTAAAGTAAAGTATGAAAAGTAACCTTAACTTATACAAAAACATATAAGCAAGGGATCTCTTATAGGGCTCCCATCGTATAAAGAGTCTCATACCAATTTATACGTTGGGGTGTCGGTTATTATCAGTAATATATGTATAAAGAATTTAACCTTCATTTATAAACTTGCCCACACAAGCTTATAGACAAGGGGTCGTTTTTGCAGGGCCTATTGTATAAGCGTCCCATACAACTTATACAATAGGTGACAGGGGTTTTATGCTATGATTTTGCTATGGCATGCAAGTGGGTTATGATGATATCATGCAAGTGCAACTCACCCACCCGACTCTATGCACACAGACCTTTAGTTCCCCTTTCTGGAGCCAAACTGTAATGCCCCGAAAATTGTATTTGAGTCGGTCGCGTAAAAAGGGATTTTTGGTGACTGTATAGGGGTACACGGCCTAGGACACGGGCATGTCCAAGACCATGTCTGGCTGGTGTTTTAGCCATTTTCATCCCGAGAAGGACACGGCTGGAGGACACGGCCGTGTCATGTGACACGGGCGTGTGCCGACCTGTGTCAGTACCCGTGTTCAGTTGGGTCGTGTCGGTTGGAGTGGCGGTTATGCGTGACACGCCCCCAGTCACGGGCGTGTCGAGAGACCCGACACGGGTGTGTCAGGTGAGACACGGGCTTGTCTTTGACCGTGTGGTTGTTCTATATTCGACGATCATGCCTGGATCGAGGCACACGACCTGGGACACGACCGTGTGCAAAGCCGTGTTCGGCCCAGGTTTGGAGATTTCTGAGCGGATCTGAGCCGTTCGTTTTCTTTAATTAAGATCCAACAGCTCAGATGGCTTCCTACTCCGTTAAGGCCGGGAATAGGGGGAGTTAATCCTTCATTTCTCTCCAACAATTCTCTCTCTCAAGGAGTTGGAAAGAGGAGGAAGAAGGAAGGGTTTTCCGGCCGCCAGTGGAGCATCGGAGCATCATTTTGAGATCTGAGAGCGGATCCGTGGAGGAAAGTTCGTTATGAAGAGTTCCGTCCGTGTAGTTTTTCCATGGCGCCAAAGCGGACTACAATGGTAACGATTCTCTACTTGAGCATGTGAAGCTCTTTCTTTCTGCATAGGGAATCCCGCTCCCGCGAGTGTGCGGTGAGTGCGTGGTGTTCCTTGGGGTTGTTGTGAATAGTCCCCCTTGTGTTGCATATAGAGTCCGGAATTGAAGTACGGGAATAGGAATTGTGTGTGAAGCCTACCCGGACGTGTATTGTCTAGATCGGTGATGTTGCATTTGTATGTTTTGCCAGAGAAGACTTTGTGCTTTGGGTTTTCGGGTTTCTACGCGGTAGATTGCAGCAGGGCTCCTTGGAGGTTAGCTCCAAGGCACACCCGAAAATCTGAGCGGAATCGTTGTTCTGTTATCTTGGCGGTCAGGGAACTGGCCTTGAACATAACTGGGTTATGTGATTGTTTAGAAATGTTGGGATCCGAGAGAAGCTTGGCCCGTGCCTAGCACTTAAATTGTCTAGGCGGCGTGAGCAACGGGAAAGTGGAATCGGACCTAGGCTATGTGGTTCGGTGCGAGAGACCCGAAAAGGGGACTGGCCGTTGGCATAGTCGGGAGCCTTAGACGGTGGTCAGAAAGGCTAAATGCTCACATGTTGTTGCCATCCTGGGGGTGCTGGTGAAGACGCTGAAATGTCAGGATTCACCGTTAATGTGCCCTGAGTGCACGGGGTGTTTGGCCGTGCGAGCCTACACCTGTGGCGAAATATATAGTTGCACTTTATTGTTTAGCTGGGCTAATGTAATGCAGGGAAAGAGCACCGCTGTCCCGACCTAGGGGCGGGGTCGTTATAATTTGGTCAGCTTTTGGCTGACCGTTGCTTTGTTTGCCACCGTACGGTTGAATGTGCTTGCAGGTGCTGCGGAGCCGAGTAAAAAATAGCGGGCTGGAGCCCATATTGCTATGCTGGCCCTAGAAGGCCGTAAAGAATAGTTGTACTTTACTTTTGTCATATGTGGCCGGCCTGCGAGCCGATGTAGCTGATGTATGGAAAACACTATTTATTAAGTGAATTATTGTAAGGCCATAAGGCCATGTACCCTTTCAGTGTATTTTGGGTTTCATTCCAGTTGTGTGATTGTGGACATTCACATTTATTGGATTTACGTTTTGGGTTATTTCAACTTTAAAAGCTTCCGCTAGAATGCTCTGTGTAGGACGAGTAGTCTTAATTGGATAGTTTGAATATTCTTATGTAACCCTTCCGACTATCTGTGGTATATGGCGTCGTGTTCCAGCTAGACCTTCTACTATATGCCTTGTGACGGATGGGGGTGTTATAATTTGGTATCAGACTTCTGGTTACGGTCAGGCTTAAATGAATTCGTGGGCGAATTCTTTTAAGGGGTGGTGAGCACATGTGTGCGTCATCGTTATAACATCAAAAGAACTCATGAATGTCCACTTAGGAATGGAAAATACACTTGTTTTGTGGAATCTGAGTGTTCCAATGATTGCTTTTAGCAATTTGTTAGTCGTCTAATCGTGTGTCTTTGCTACTATAGGCAGCTAGGAGCGGTGCTGGTCAGTTAGAGCATCCACAATCAGTGGAAAGTAGTGCAGCAAGGGACGTGCCTACAACACCTCCTTCAGCGGAAACCATCAGGATGGTGGCTGAAGACGTATTTGCAATGATAAATGCCCAACCTGCAGGGAAAATGCATCGCGGACCTCCTGTGAATGAGAAAGAACCGGTTAGGGCGGCAGAGCCGAGAGTGGTGGAGCGCGCAGTAGTTGATCTGGTAGAGCCGAGGAGAGCTACGGAGAAGCAGCTTAAGCATGTAATGAGCTTTAATCCTCCGAGGTTCGATGGGGTTGGAATGCCAGCTCAATCTGAGCACTGGCTCTCTTCGATAAAGAGGGTCGTGGTAGCAATGTTAAATGAGGAGTGGCAGAAGACCACCATATCGACCTTTTTTTTGGCGGGGGAAGCGAGTCTGTGGTGGGATGAGTTGGATTTTCATCTTCTAATGGGAAGGCAACTTGTAGATGTGTCGATGGAGGAATTTTCAAGATTGTTCCTAGCCAGATTTGTACTGTCTGCTCAGAAGTTGCAGATGGAGAACCAATATCTTGGGTTGACTCAGGGAGCCAGAAGCATGGACGAGTATCTTCATGAGTTCACACGGTTGGGTCGTATGCTAGGGCTATGTTTACGGAATAGGAGAGGAAGACCAACCGATTTTATGAGGGTCTACGCGGCGATCTACAGCTACTCCTTGCCGGGCCTATGGCGCAGGGCTTCCTAGCCTTGGTCAACTCGGCCCAGTCTTTGGAAAAGGTTGCGAAGAAAGTTCAAGAGAAGAAGGACCCAGGATAAAAGAAGTCTGAGTTCATGATGCCAAATAACAAGTCAGGATTCCGCAGATGGAACAAGAAGCAGAGGACTTTGAACTCAGCCCCTTTGGCTGATGCGTCGGGGGAAACTACAAGTCGAGTCCCAGGAGCTTGCTACAACTGCGGGAAGACGGGGCATTTTGCTCGTGAGAGTTGGAGCGGACGTTCAAATTCTGAGAGGAAGTCTGGAGCGACTTATGAGGAGAAAGGGAAGGCGGTGGAGTCAACCGTGTCCCATCATGCTCCAGCCCAGCCTAGAGTCTACAACCTTGGTCTGCAAGAGTCCATAAAGTAAGCGGACGTGGTGACAGGTATGAGTTAAATTTTAGTGGTTTAACTTCTATAGTTGTTACCCTCGTATTTGTTAGCTTACTTTTGTTGGTGCTAGGCTTTGTGTTGATATTTGAGTTTCCGACGAGAGCCCTGTTTGATACGGGAGCATATCATTCCTTCTTGTCCGAAAACTTCACATCGCGCATCGGGGTTCCGTCCTCGATGGCAAAAGACAAGTTGGATGTGTTGTTGGCCAATGGGTGCTCTATGCGCGCGGATAGGGTCTGCGTTGTGAAGATTCGGATTGGAGACCAGGAGTTTGATTTGCGAGCGTTGATTCTACCGTTAGTGGAGTTCGACGTAATATTGGGTATGGATTGGCTCTCGGAGTAGGGTGCATGCATTGATTGCAACCGTAAGGAAGTTAGGTCGGGTCTGAACACTGATCGGGGAACTACTTTTGCGGGCATGGAGGGGTCGGGTAAGATTTTGATGTCGGCTCTTCAGGTGTTTAAGGCAGTTCGGTCTGGGGCAGAGCTGTTTGTCACTCTAGTGCAGACTTCGACGCCTAAGCCAAGTCTTGACAGTATTCCAGTTGTGTCCGAATATCCTAATGTGTTCCCAGATGATCTCTCAGGAGCGCCTCCTCAGCGGGAGATTGATTTCACCATTGGGCTGGTATCGGGTGCCAAACCGGTGTCATGCTCTCCATATCGGATAGCTCTGTGAGAGATGGCGGAGTTGAAGGTGCAACTGCAAGAGTTTCTCGAGCAAGGTTATGTGCTTCCAAGTTCATCGCCTTGGAGCGCACCAGTTCTGTTTGTTAAGAAGAAAGATGGGAGCTTGCGTCTTTGTATCGACTACCGGGAATTGAACAAGCATACGGAGAAGAACAAGTATCCGATTCCAAGGATTGACGATCTATTTGATCAGTTGGTTGGGTCAACGGTGTATTCGAAGTTAGATCTGAAGTCCGGGTACTACCAGTTAAGGATAAGGGAGAGCGACATACCAAAGACAGCATTCAGTACACGGTTTGGGCATTACGAGTTCACGGTCATGCCGTTTGGGTTGACGAATGCGCCATCCGTATTTATGGATCTGATGAACAGGACGTTCAGAGAGTACCTGGATCATTTCGTGATAGTATTTATCGATGATATCCTGGTGTACTCGTAGTGCGAGGAGGATCACTACAATCATCTACACATGGTGTTGGAGACGTTGAGAAGGAATCAGTTGTATGCTAAGTTCTCCAAGTGTGAATTCTGGTTATCATCGGTAGCGTTCCTTGGTCATGTTGTCAGTGGAGAAGGGATAGTTGTGGATCCGGCGAAGATAGTGGCGATACGAGAGTGGCCTGCTTTGACTACGGTGGCAGAGGTCCGGAGTTTTCTAGGGCTTGCTGGCTACTACAGGCGCTTCGTAGAGAACTTCTCGCGGATAGCGCTACCACTCACGACGTTGACAAGAAAGGATCAGAAGTTTGTGTGGTCTCCGAAGTGCGAACAGGCTTTTGAAGAGTTGAAGAGGCGGTTGACCACGATGCCTTTTTTATGTTCGCCAGTTGGAACCGAAGGGTTCGAGATCTATAGTGATGCTTCGGGTAATAGTTTGGGATGTGTTCTGTTACAGCATGGGAGATTGATAGCCTATAGTTTACGACAATTGAAGGCTCACGAGAGAAATTATCCGGTCCACGACTTAGAGTTAGCGGCCGTGATATTTGCTCTAAAGCTTTGGAGGCACTACCTGTACGGTGTGAAGGTCGATATTTACACCGATCATAAGAGCTTGAAGTGCCTGTTGGACCAAAAGGATCTGAACATGAGGCAGCTGAGGTAGATGGAGTTCTTAGGGGACTACACCTTCAAGATACATTATGTGCCTGGGAAGGGAAATGCAGTGGCGGATGCGTTGAGTCGCAGGACTCCGGCGCAGGCCAACTGGTTATTGGTACATGATGAGAGATTGGTCCATGAGTTGGAGGCTTTGGAGATATCTTGCGTCGACAAGAAATCTAGTGCTGAGGCGAAACTGTTTTGGATAGAGGTGCAGTGCGACCTAGCTGGTAGAGTTCGGCGGGCTTTGGTTCAGGATAGCAGCATGAAGCAGATCTTGGATGAATCATTGGATGGGTCAAATTCCCAGTTTGCTGTTGAGGATGGTTTGTTAAGGATGGACGGTCGCCTATGCATTCCTAGTGTGGATAATCTTCGGGAGGAGTTGATGTATGAGGCTCATCATACCAAGTACTCAATCCACCCGGGAAGCACGAAGATGTATAGAGACATGAAGAAATTATTATGGTGGTCGGGTTTAAAGAAGGATGTGGCACTATATGTGGCCAAGTGCCGTACTTGTGCATTGGTGAAGGCGGAATGTCAGAAACCCGAAGGGTTCTTGAAGTACCTACCTATCCCAGAATGGAAATTCGATGGCATATCTATGGATTTTATGCATGGTTTTCCGAAATCACAGAAAGGAAACGACGCCATTTGGGTGGTCGTGGATAGGTTGACCAAGGTGTCACACTTTATTACGAACAGGATGGAAGATCCGGTGGAAAAGTTAGCCAAACTCTATGTGGAGAATGCTGTACGATTTCATGGTGTGCCCCGCAGTATTGTTAGTGATCGAGATGGACGCTGCACGTCGAATGACTGGAGGTTGGTGCATAGTCTGTTGGGTACTAAGCTAAAGTTCAGTACAGCCTTTCATCCGCAGACGGATGGCCAAACCGAGAGGGTCAACCGGACGATGGAGGACATGCTTCGCATGTGCGTCCTAGATTTTGGAAAGCAGTGGGAAGATCACCTGTACATGGTGGAGTTTGCGTATAACAACAGCTTTCAGGCGAGTATTGGTATGGAGCCTTTCGAAGCCTTATATGGGAGGAAGTGTCGTACGCCGTTGTCTTGGTTGGAGGCAGGAGAATCGAAGTTGTATAAACGTCAAGCGGTGGAAGATGCCACATCAGTGATACGGACAATTCAAGAAAGGTTGAAAATCGCTCAGGATAGACAGTCAAAGTACTATAACGCCAAGCATAGGAACATGGAGTTCAGTGTTGGCGACATGGTGTATCTAAAAATCAAGCCGTTCAATGGTGTATCGTGGGTTCGACGCTTGAAGAAGTTGAGTCCGAGATACCTTGGACCATTTGAAATCCTGGAGCGTGTTGGAGAGGCGGCGTATAGATTGAAGCTGTCGGTGGAGTTGAGTGGGCTACATGATGTGTTCCACGTGTTGGTGTTGCGTAAGGAAGTGCAAGAGCCTTCGCAGATCATTGCGGACAATCAAGTACCGACTGATTATGAGTTGATAAGAAGGGTCAAGCCGGTACGTATTGAAGATGTTGCAGTCAAGCGACTCCGCAACAAGGAGGTCCGGATGGTTAAAGTCCGTTGGGATAACTGCGGACGGGAGGAGCTTTCTTGGGAGCGAGAGCAAGCTATGTTGGAGGAATACCCCGAGTTTTTCCACTCAGGTATGATTTAGAATTGTGTACCTTTTACTTAATTTCGGGACGAAATTCCTTAAGTGGGGGAGATTTGTAACGCCCCGAAAATTGTATTTGAGTCGGTCGCGTAAAAAGGGATTTTTGGTGCCTGTATAGGGGTACACAGCCGAGGACACGGGCGTGTCCAAGGCCGTGTCTGGCTGGTGTTTTAGTCGTTTTCATCCCGAGAAGGACACGACTAGTAACACGGCTGGAGGACACGGGCGTGTCATGTGACACGGGCGTGTGCCTACCCGTGTCAGTACCCGTGTTCAGTTGGGTCATGTCGGTTGGCGTGGCGGTTATGCATGACACGCCCCCGGTCACGGGCGTGTCGAGAGACCCGACACAGGCGTGTCAGGTGAGACACAGACGTGTCTTTGCCCGTGTGGTTGTTCTGTGTTCAACGATCATGCCTGGATCGAGGTACATGGCCTGGGACACGGCCGTGTGCCACGCCGTATTCGGCCCAGGTTTGGAGATTTCTGAGCGGATCTAAGCCGTTCATTTTCTTTAATTAAGATCCAACGGCCCAAATGGATTCCTGCTCTGTTAAGGCCGGGAATAGGGGCAGTTAATCCTTCATTTTTCTCCAACAATTCTCTCTCTCAAGGATTTGGAAAGAGGAGGAAGAAGGAAGGGTTTTCCGGCCGCCAGCGGAGCATCGGAGCACTATTTTGAGATCTGAGATCAGATCCGTGGAGGAAAGTTCGTTACGAAGAGTTCTGTCCGTATAGTTTTTCCATGGCGCAAAAGCGGACTATAAGGGTAATGATTCTCTACTTGAGCATGTGAAGCTCTTTCTTTCTGCATAAGGAATCCCGCTCCCGCGAGTGTGTGATGAGTGCGTGGTGTTCCTTGGGGTTGATGTGAATAGTCCCCCTTGTGTTGCATATAGAGTACGGAATCAAAGAACGGGCATATGCATTGTTTGTGAAGCCTACCCGGACGTGTATTGTCTAGATCGGTGATGTTGCATTTGTATGTTTTGCCGGAGAAGACTCCGTGCTTTGGGTTTTCGGCTTTCTACGCGGTAGATTGCAGCAGGGATCCTTGGAGGTTAGCTCCAAGGCGCACCCGGAAATCTGAGCAGAATTGTTGTTCTGCTATCTTGGCGGTCAGGGAACCGGCCTTGAACATAACTGGGTTATGTGATTGTTTGGAAATGTTGGGATCCGAGAGAAGCTTGGCCCGCGCGTAGTACTTCAATTGTCTAGGCGGCATGAGCAACGGGCAAGTGGAATCGGACCTAGGCTATGTGGTTCGGTGCGAGAGACCCGAAAAGTTGACTGGCCGTTGGCATAGTCGGGAGCCTTAGACGGTGGTCAGAAAGGCTAAATGCTCACATGTTATTGCCATCCTGGGGGTGGTGGTGAAACACTGAAATGTCAGGATTCACCGTTAATGTGACCTGAGTGCACGGGGTGTTTGGCCGTGCGAGACTACACCTGTGGCGAAATATATAGTTGCACTTTATTGTTTAGCTGGGCTAATGTAATGCAGGGAAAGAGCATCGCCGTCCCGAGCTAGGGGCGTGGTCGTTATAATTTGGTCGGCTTTTGGCTGACCGTTGCTTTGTTTGCCACCGTGCGGTGGAATGTGCTTCCAGGTGCTGCGGAGCCGAGTACCAAATAGCGGGCTGGAGCCCATATTGCTGTGCTGGCCCTAGAAGGCTGTAAAGAATAATTGTACTTTACTTTTGTCATGTGTGGCCGGCCTGCGAGCCGATATATGAAAACACTATTTATTAAGTGAATTATTGTAAGGCCATAAGGCCATGTACCCTTTCAGTGTATTTTGGGTTTCATTCCAGTAGTGTGATTGTGGACATTCACATTTATTGGATTTAAGTTTTTGGGTTCTTTCAACTTTAAAAGCTTCCGCTAGAATGCTCTGTGTAGGACGAGTAGTCTTAATTGGATAGTTTGAATATTCTTATGTAACACTTCCGACTGTCTGTGGTATATGGCGTCAGGTTCTAGCTGGACCTTCTGCTATATGCCATGTGACGTATGGGGGTGTTACACGAACCTCCCAGGATACCTCCGTAGTGGCAGACAGAAGCAGTGGGTTGGGCCTCGCCCACCACTAAACCAGTAAAGCACTACCGGTCAGACCTATCGTATGCCTCAATGCTGGTGCACTAAGCGGACTCCTGCGTACTCTTGCCGGCTGGCGCACCGGACTTCCGTTGGCGAAGTGCTAGCCATACTTGCCGAGTCAACATATTGGCATCGGTGCATCAACAATCCAATACCGAAGACCCACCACCTTTAATTTTATGCACATCCAAACTTATGTATTAGTACTAAGCCAAAGCTCCCCGGACCATCCCGTCCGTCACAAATATCAACCGAGCCAAAGCTCGCCTGGCCATCTTGCCCCTCACATATATCAACCGAGTCAACCAACTTCCCGAGACATCATTGTTGAAATCGAAAATCGATCTCCTGTGGAGTTCGACCCTTGGGGAAGGGGTGGTCCCGCGCCTACTTCACTCCGGCAAGCAAAACAACAGAGAAAACAAGGAGAAACCGACCCAAGGGGCTCGGCGGGGAGGACCCACCACACACCCGGAAGACTTGAGAATACTTCCCCTCCTTAGCCACAGGCCGAGCTAAGGCTACCTCAGGAAGCATTGCTAAATCCGGGGAGCAAGAGTATATGAGCGCATGCCTTGAGGTGCCCCTCTTGGGTTCTATTTATAGTTTTTAAAATCTGAACTGCCAATAACCAAAAGAACTGACCTGAAATTACCAAAAAGCCCTCGGTTGGGTCTGCCAACAGCCAAACTCCGCTGTTTTGAACAGCTATGTGCAGTCAAACCTGGTCTGCCAACAGCGTGGCTCCGCTGTTCTGAGAAGCTATTCGCACCCATGGGGAGGTCAGCTCGCCACCAATCCCTCTCTACGAGAGGCGGGCGCGACCTGGCTCTAGCGGTTCGCCTATTCTTCTTGGGCGAGTGCGAGCCGGGCCACTGCGACCCGCCAGTCCTCTGTCGAGGCGGATAGGCGGCCAGGTCACGAATAGGGAACGGGCTGGCGGCCATTGTGACCATTAGAACGGCTCGCAGATCGTGGGTCGTCGAACCCATCCGCGAGTACCGGTTCGACGAATGGCGCCCCCCGCTCCGGTCGACGATTCTCTGAGCGAGCGGGAGGGGTGGGGGAGTCGTCTCGCCTGGCTCGCTCGCTTGAACTGAGCGGGTGCGGACCAGCCTCTTGCCTCATGCCTGCTTGTTGCTTGGGTGCGGGCCGTGGAACTTGGTTCGCTCGATTTTCCTGGCGGGGCCCGCTCGACGAACACAGGGTTGTACACAATCCCCGCTCTTTTTGAGCTTGATAAAGATCGGAAATAACCATCCAACCCGTGTGTTCGACGAGTACTGTGCTGAGCTGGCATGGAATCTTCTGGTGGAGCCCCACTATTCGGCTATAAATATACCACTGAGCCTAGGGGGGTCTCCCTAGGCCATCTCATCTTTTCAAGCAGACTGCAGCTTCTTGATGCCGGTCAGCGAAGAGGTGCGAGCCCACCTGGCGGCCGCGGGCCAGAAGACTCGGGAGGAGGCCCTCGAGGCCGCCCCCTGGTTAGCACGCGGGTCTCCCGACCCTATCTTTAGACCGGTAAAGGGGAAGATTTTGAGGTGGTCCCCGACAAATAACTTCCCGGGTTCCAGCTCAGCGGCCGGTATCGAGGTCGCTTCTGAGGTACGTGATCTCCCTGCCAGTCTTGTTGCAACATTTCTGACCCTTTGACCTGTAGGTACTGCCTCATGAAGACGAGGGTGACGGGGGGGAGGATCGCTCCCCTCCCTTGTCGTCTGAGAGGGTTACTAGCCCCTCGGGTCTGGACCGTCCGCCCCCGAGTACCCCTCGTTCGCTGGTTCCCCCCGGACTAGGGAAATCTATTGCGGCCTTCGAGGGAGAACCCTTTCAGGGTCGGTCGGGCTCTTCTCGTCCTTCCATCGGTGTGGACGTCGTGTTAACCCCTGGTAAGCTCGTACTCGGCGCTTGCCTTGTTCTCGCCCGTCCATTCTAAATCTCCTTTTTGCAGGCTACAACGCGATCTCCTCCGAAACTGAGATGAGCGAAGGGTACTCGCCTCCGCCTGACGTGGAGGGCTTTTCGGATTACCTGGGCAATCCGGCTAATGCGGTGGGGATGAAGAGGCAGGTTACACACCTATTTCAGAAGCATACCATGCTGCTTCAGGAGCTTGTCAAGAGGGTCGACCGAGACAAGGCCGAGACCGAGGCTCGGCTCGCGGCTTTGGAGGGGGCTCCGCGTACAGTAGAAGGTGGCAAGGTTACTTCACCCGGCGTGCACATTACGTGGGCCGAGGAGCGTCTGAAGAGTGTCTTGGAACAAGTTGGCCTGACCCAGCAGGAGTTGGTGGAGGTGCGCGATTATCATTATCCTCGAGTGCCGCTGCGAACCGAAACGCAACGGCGGGGCAGACGGAAGTGGATCCAGTACTGACCCACCCTTTATTCTCCTTGTTCACGGAATATCGCTGGGTCGGGCCGTGTCTGTGCTTCGAGTCAACTCGCTCGGTGGGTGGGGGTACTATTATTTCAAAGACTTATTCTGTATCTGTAACTATTTGTGACTCTCCCCGCCCGCCTATGGGTCTGGTTTTTTATTTCTGACGCATGTCGTTCTTACCATGTTGCTGCTTTACTCTTCGCAGGGTGGGCTCGAGTGTACCTGCGTCCTCCGCTCGCCACCCTCCTCAGGCGAGTGCGGGTCAGAGGATGGAATCGCTCAACCTGGCATCCTGATTTTGGCAGGAGCGGGCTGAGGAGCTTGCCGGCTAAGGGTTTCCCCGACTCGCTCAAAATCCTAGGCGGGTGTGGGCCGTGACTCGCCCGCTTATTCCTCGCGCGGATGCGGATGGGCGAGACCCGCTCCTGAAAGGTCTTGGCGGTGCGGTTGCGGGTCGGGAAGTCGAACCATCAGGCCCGATTTTTGCTACACGCACCCTTCCTGTCGGCGAGAAATTTCCCGCTCTTTCTTTCTTCCTATAAATAGGCCTTGCCGGTTCTTGTCCTCCCACCGCTTCAAAGCACTTTCCCCTCTCCTGCTCTTTGCGAAGCGCGGCTCGCGTTCGCCTTCTGGATCTGTCTCGCTCGATCGGCGGTCATTTTGTGAAATGGGAGGCTGTGGCGGCGATGCGGACGAGAGGAGTAAATGCGCCTGGACCTTCTCGGAGCATGACTTCCCCCATGCCGTTATCTCAGAGCGCGAGTACTTAGACGCCCTTGGCGATCACGTCCCGCCTGGATTTTTGGTGAGACGGCCCGGGGAAGGGGAGAAGATCAATGATCTGTCCAGGGACGAGCTCGCCATTCCTCTGGCTCACTTTGAGGTGGGTCTTCGGCTTCCTCTGTGGCCGGAGGTGCGTCAAGTGTTGAAATACTTCGGGGTCGTCATCGGCCAGATGACCCCGAACTCCGTGGCCGTCATGGTACGGTTCACCTGCTTTTTGCGGGAGGAGCGGATCGAATTCAGTCTCGCGGTTTTCTACAAATTATTCTCCTTCCGCGCGAACCGGGACGGGACCGCCTATTTCTCCAGCGCCCACCTCAAGGTGCGGGAGACCGTTAATAAGAGTCACAACTGGCTCAAGAAGTTCTTGTTCGTCAAGGGGGATTTTGGCAACGTTCCCTTCTCGCTGGTGCAGCTCAGCGAGGCGAGTTACCGCCCGCCCAGCCTGGGGGGCATGAGGCCTACCTGTGGGGGTTCTTTGCCTGGAAGAACTTCGAGTTCGCGTACTTGCGCCGCAACCTCGATGGCCTAGCTGCTGTCCCGCCTGGGGAAGGTTAGTCACTCGTCATCGCTCTGCCTCGCTATTTTCTTCTTTAGTTTCACCCTCTCTCTTCTTGGCAGGCGAGCGAGACGTTCCCCTTCACCACCCCTACGAGAGCGCTAGGGTCGCCTTAGGGGTCCTCGCCCGAGCTCAGGCCGCTGATGCCGCCCAGCGCGACGTCCCATCGGTCCCTGCTAAGAAGCGGCCGGGCCGCGAACAACCTGCTCCCCGACCAAGAGGGCGAAGACTGCGGGGCAGCAACTCGCCGCGGGCCAGAGAAAAGGCAAGGCCCCGGTGGAGCAATCGGCCGAGGGTCCCCCACCCTTGGTCGCTTCGACCAGCGTCACTCCCGGTGGGGCGGCGGGCAATTCTGGGCCGCCCGACGGGGCGCACACTGCTACGAAGCCGGTGCCGAGAGGGCACCGCAATTTCGGCTACGGCAAGAAATACCTGGACGAGCTCGGCGTCCCGCTTCTGTTATGGGACAAGGAATCAAATCGCACGGTGGTCTCGACTCTGTTGCCGAGTTGGTTGGAGCAGGACACCATCGGCGGGGAGGCCTATAACTTCTCCTTTGGCCTTTACTCGCGGGAGGATGCCGCTATCTATGACAATGAGGCGACGCGAGTACTGGTTCATGAAAGTGCGCGGGCCCAACTACGCGGCCTGGAGTTGGCCCATATGGTTGGGCGGCGCTGCACCCAGCTGGAGCGGAACGCCACTTCTATCAAGAAGCTGGCGGACGAAAACGAGGAGGCCCGTAAACTTGCTCAGGAGGATGCGGATCTCCAGAGGAAGCGGGCCGACGCGGCCCAGGAGACACTCGCGCAGTACTTGGGAGTGGTGGTACGTGCTTAATCACAATTACCGCTTCCTTCCGCGAACCCACCTTACGACCTTTTCTTTTCTCAGGATGCGGCGACAGCCAGCCGGATGGGTGCTGAGATCGTCGCCCTCGGCCAGGATAAGTCGGCACTGGAGGCGCGGGCGCGCGAGCTGGAGGCTGCCGCCGCTGCCCCTCTGCCAGCCAATGGAGGCTGCCCGCTCGAACATCATTCTGACTATGAGTTGGAGGTGTTGATGCAAAAGAACGCCGCCAGTGCCGCGAAGTACACAATGCAGATGCTGCGACGTGCAGACCTCCTCAAGAGCGAGGCCATGGATCACGCCACCACAGCGGGGCAGGGCTATAGAGGAAGGTTGCCACTAGCGGGACGACCGATTGGGTGCAACATTCATAATATTTGTAATGCCCTCATTGTTTTTAATTTAAGACACCAAACTATGACAAAAAATTCAAATCTTTTTTGAATATAATGGACCCATGTGTAACTTCATAAGGAATTCTCCATCTTTATGTCCGTCAACTTTACTTGCTTGATGAGAATAGTATAGATATATGCTATCAAAGTCTTCTCCCATCAGCCCATCTTTCCCAGCAGCTTTATGTCCATCAGCAAACTTTATGTCCATCACCTCCCATCAGCAAGTTTTATGTCCATCAGCAAACTTTATGTCTCATTAGCAAGCTTTATGTCTCATCAGCAAACTTTATGTCCCATCAGCAAGCTTTATGTCCCATCAAGAGCTACTTTGGGTTGATTGTGCACAAAGTTTTCTTTTGATTTCACTTGCAGAGGCTATATTTTTATGCATATTATTCAGATTGCTCTTAACTTATATGATCTAATTTGAGTATTGAAATTTGTTTTGCATATGATATTGATTTCGAAGGTTTTATTTTTAGGTTTTAATATTTTCGGGGATGTGAAATCAAGTTCTCAAATATGTCACATTTTAAGATTTAAGGATTTGACAACTATCACATCCATGACAAGTGTCGCCCACACGACAAATGTCGCACCCACGACTAATGTCGCACCCACGACAAATGTCTCCCCCGTGAAAAGATACCGCCCCAACGAAAAAGATCGCCCCCACAAAAAATGTCGCCTCCACGGTAAATATCGCCCCCACGGCAAATGTCGCCCCCACGACAAATGTCGCTAGGTGAGAGCCTGGCAGCGGGATCTGCTCGAGGCCAAGGATCTGCTCGGGGTCCGAACACATTCCATTGAGTGACTTCCGGCCCTGTCAGCTAGGTGAGAGCCTAACAGCGGGATCTGCTCGAGGACAAGGATGACGCTGAGTGACTTCCGGCACTGCCAGCTAGGTGAGAGCCTGGCAGTGGGATCTGCTCGGGGTCCAAATACATTACATCGAGTGACTTCCGCCCCTGTCAGCTAGGTGAGAGCCTGACAGCGGGATCTGCTCGAGGCCAAGGATGACACCGAGTGACTTTTGGCCCTGCCAGCTAGGTGAGAGCCTGGCAGCGGGATCTGCTCGGGGTCCAAACATATTCCATCAAGTGACTTCCGACCTTGTCAGCTAGGTGAGAGCCTGACAGCGGGATCTGCTCGAGGCCAAGGATGACGCCGAGTGACTTCCGGCCCTGCCAGCTAGGTGAGAGCCTGGCAGCGGGAACTGCTCGGGGTCCAAACACATTCCATCGAGTGACTTCCGACCCTGTCAGCTAGGTGAGAGCCTGACAGTGGGATCTGCTCGAGGCCAAGGATAACACCGAGTGACTTCCGGCCCTGCCAGCTAGGTGAGAGCCTGGCAGCGGGATCTGCTCGGGGTCCAAACACATTATATTTCTCTATGTAGGCTAGCTATGACAGTACTATAGTGTTGAAGAAATTTATTATAATCAAAGTATCACTTACATGCTTCAGGGAAAAAAACGTTTTAAGTCGTCACCACTCTAGGTGAGACTCAAGGTCTCGCCTCTACATTTTGGAGTCGATAGCCTCCTGACTTCAAAGCTTCCTTTAAAATAAATGGTCCCTCCCAGCTGGGGTTGAGCTTCCCTACGGATGCCGACCTCCCTGCTGCATCCACCTTCTTCAGCACCAAGTCTCCTTCCACGAAATGCTTGACCCTGACATGCTTGTCAAAGTATTTGGCAATTCTTCTTTTCACCTCCTCCTGTCGGATAGCGAAAAGGTCCCTCAGCTCTTCCACCATGTCAAGGGAGATCCTCAGCTCCTCCTCGTTCTCTGCCCGCCATTCCTCCCTGCCTTCCTTGGCCGCGACGATTCGAGGTTTTTGGATGTCAAATTCCACGGTGAGCACTGCCTCCCACCCATGAGAGAGCTTGAAGGGGGTCTCTCCAGTGGCCATGTTGGGGGTGGTTCTTAGGGCCCAAAGAACCGCGGGGAGCTGCTCCACCCAACTCCCCTTCAAGTTCTCCACCTTCTTCTTGAGGAGGTTGATGATGATCTTGTTCGCGGCCTCCACCTACCCGTTGCTCCTGGGGTGATGGACTGAGGCGAACCTGAGGTCGATTCCAAGCTGCTCGCAGAAGCTAGTGAACTCGGCGCTTGCGAATTTAGGCCCATTGTCCGTGACAATGGCCTGGGGCAACCCATGGCGACAGATGATCTCCCCCAAACAAAGTTCCTAATTACCTGGGAGGTCACCTTGGCCAGTGCCTTCACTTCCAACCACTTGGAGAAGTAATCGATCATCACTAGGAGGAACCTCCTCTGCCCACTGGCCTGGGGAAATGGCCCGACCAAATCCATTCCCAAAATTGTGAAGGGCCAGGGGGCCATGATACTCTTGAGTCGCTGGGCCGGCTGTAGCTGGAGGGGGGCAAACAGCTGGCACTTATGGCACCTCCTCACGAACTCCGCGGCGTCTTGGCTTAGGGCAGGCCAGAAGTACCCCTGCTAGACTATTCTCCCTTCCAGGGTCCGACTCCCGGAGTGGCTCACACACTCTCCGGAGTGGACTTCCTCCAAGATCCTCTGTACCTCCTCCTCGGCCACGCAACGGGCCAACATCCCCGAGAGTGTCTTCCTGTACAGCTGCCCGTCCTGGAGGACGTAATACGCTGACTTGTGCCTTAGCCTCTTCTTATCTGCCCCCTCTGGATACTCTCCCGTGGAGAGGAAAGTCACAATTGGGTCCATCCACGAAGTTTGATGATCAATTTCCATGAGCTCCCCCTCTTCGATGGAGGGGCGGAACAGGTCGGTGATGGTGCCCCCCACCTGGGGACCATGCTTTGCTAGTTGGTCGACTTGTTCATTTTCTTCCCTGGGCATGTGTCAGATGGAGAAGGTCTGGAAAGCGCCTATGACCCCCTTCACTTTGGCTAAGTATAATCACAAGGTGGGATGCCTTGCCTCGAACTCCTCGTTGATCTGGGAAGCTACCACCATGGAGTCGGTGAGGACCTCCACGTCCAACACCCCCAGCTCCCTGGCTAGGCGTAGCCCTGCTATCACGGCCTCGTACTCGGCCTGATTGTTCGTAATGGGGAAGTGGACCACCACCGTCTGCCCAATTCGAGTCCCCTGAGGGCTTTCCAGGATCACCCCCACTCCTAGGGAATGTCTCCCCGAGGTGCCGTCTACCTTCACCTTCCAAGGAGCCGGACGGGTGAGCTCTTCCTCCGCCACTTCAATCACATAGTCAGCCAAGAAGTCAGCCATCGCTTGAGCTTTGATTGAGAGCCGTGGAACGAATGAGACGTCGAACTCACTCAACTCCACTGACCACTTGGCCAGCCTATCTGAATGCTCCACCCCCTCAAAGATGTTGCAGAGGGGATGGTCAGTCACCACTCGGATTGAGTGTGCCTGGAAGTAGGGTCGCAGCCTCCAGGCTGAGACGATCAGGGCGAAAGCCAGCTTTTCCAAAATCGGGTACCGGAGCTCGGCCTTCCTCAGGACCCGGCTCACGTAATAGATAGGGAGCTGCTTCTTCCCCTCTTCACGAACTAGGACGGAGCTCAAGGCCTCTGCCCCGACCCTGAGGTACAAAAATAGGTCTTCCCCCTCCTTCGACCCTTGAAATAGGGGAGACTGAGTCAACTGCATCATGAGGGCCTGGAACGCCTCCTCACACTCCTTGGTCCATTCGAACTTCTGACCACCCCCTCAGCGTTTTGAAGAAGGGGGAGCACTTTTCTCCTGCCCGGGAGAGGAACCTACTCAGCCCTGCTAGCTTCCCCGTCAGCCGTTGTACCTCCTTAGCATTCCGTGGCGCCCCCAGCTCCAAGATAGCCCCGAAGACACATTTTAGGGGATTCAACCGCATCTTGTATTTGCGCAGCGTGGCGAAGGTCTCCTCAAGGTCCCAGAGGTGGGAGTCCACATCCCGACTCTTGATCATGAGGTCATCTATATATACCTCCAAATTCCTCCCCCTTTGCTCCTTGAAGACCCTATCCATCATCTTTTGGTAGGTTTCCCCTGCGTTTTTCAGCCCAAAGGGCATCATCTTGTAACAGTAGCATCCTTCCACTGTGATGAACGAGACATCCTTGATGTCCGGGGGGTGCATCCTGATTTGATGAAAACCTGAAAAAGCATCTAAAAAACTCATTACATAAAAATAGATGGCTGAGTCAACCAGCGCGTCGATCCGAGGCAAAGGATAACAGTCCTTAGGACAAGCTTTATTAAGTAAAGAAAAGTTGATACACATCCTCCACCGGCCATCTCCTTTCTTGACCATGACCACGTTGGAGACCCAGCCGGGGTATTGGATCTCGGACACGAAGCCGGCCTTGAGGAGTTTCGCCACCTCCTCCCTGATAGGCTCCGCTAGCTTGTCCGCAGTGTACCTCTTCTTCTGTTGAACGGGGCGTGTTCCCGGGTCCAGGTTGAGGCGGTAGCAGGCCACATCCGCGTCAACCCCCGACATCTCCACGGCGTTCCAAGCGAAGATGTCCACGTTCTTCTGGATGCACTTTAGCATCCTGCCTTGGCCCTCCGGAGTCAGCCCCCCGCTAACGCGGATCTTCTCCATCCTGCCTCTACAGGTGAGCACCTCCAGCTCCAACACTTCTTCCGTAGCCTCTAGCCTGGACTGCTTTCCCCATTCTTCAGCATCCCCTTCCTCCGGGACGGGGACCTCTACCTCCATCTCTTCCCCTACAGCCATCACTTCGGCCACCTCCTCCAGGTCTCCTCCTGCCGCCTTCTCCGGTGCGCAGCTCTTCATCTCCAGCTCCTCCCCTCCTCCTTCCTGCTCAGCCTCCTCCATCCGTCGCCCCATCTCCTCGGCTCCCTCCTACCAGGAGATGGTGTTCAGCGCAGTGACATAACACTCCCGCGCCATCTTTGGGTCCCCCCTGACCCTGACCTGGACCCCCTCAGCGTTGAACTTCAAGAACTGATGGAAAGATGAGGGGACGCAGCGGAAGGCGCTGATAAGGGGCCTCCCGAAGATGGCGTTGTAGCTATTGGGGGCATCCACAATGATGAACCTGCAGTTTTTGGACTGCCCCCCATGGTAACATGGAGGCCTACTCCTCCCTCCACTTCCTTCCTCTCTCTTGAAAACCCAAACAAGGGTCCATCTGAGGCCAGCACCCTCTTTGCCTCTACCTTCATCGCGTCAAATGCATTTTTGAATACGACGTTGACGGAACTCTTGTTGTCCACGAGGATCCGAGAGACGGTAAACTTCTTGATGGCTGCCTTGATGACCAGCGCATCACAGAATGGATCCTCGTGATCTGGCATGTCGCTCCTGAAGAAGGTGATCCTCTCCTCCAGAGGCGGGGTCTGGGAAGTGGAGGCAACGCTCTGGCGGTACATGGTTTGGAGACTCGCCTTGCAGGAAGCCTCGATCCCCACTCCCCTATGGATCACTCTGATCCCTCCTCGGGTCCCAACATCCACCCGGTCTTCGCAACGATCCTCCTCCTCCCAAGGCAGGACCTCCTCAATCCTCACTTCTTGTTACCCCTCCTGCTGTTGTTGCTCCCTATTCCCTCTCATCTCAAGAAATTCCGGGCATGTGGCTGTTGCGTGCCCCTCCTCCTGATGGAAGTCGCAGTAGGGCAACTCCACCCTCACTTCTCTCCTCCTCCTCCTCATCATTCCCCTCCTCGCCCCCAAGGCTATGGCCATTGCCTCCTCTTGATCGGGAAGTCGGGGCCTTTGGGCCTGCCTCCAGCCTGGAGGGTGGAACTGATCTTGCCTCCCCTGGTAGTGATCCCTTCTGTGGTATCCCCTCTGTGGCCCCTGCCCTTGCCACTCAGGTCACCATCCCAGTCGACGGTCGGGCTCCTGACTCCCCCACCTCGGCTGCTGCTGCCACTGGAGCTGCCTTTGCTCCCTCTGCCGAGGCTCTCCTCTTCTCTCCTCCTGTCCTTTCCCTCCTCTTGTCTCCTTCTCTTCCTCTGTGGCCCACTTGGCCAGCTTCCTTGCAAACTCCGGGTTCGACGCCTCCCCATCAACTTCTCTTGCCGCCCTCTCCATCAGCTCCTTATAGGAGAGGGGGGAACTCTCTTCATCTCCATCCGGAAGTACCCCTGCTACAGGCCCAGGGTAAAGGCCATCATCAGACTATGGCCCGGCATCTCCTAGACTGAGTAACCTCCTCTTGGAACCGGTCCACGTAGCTTCCCAACGTCTCGTTCACCCCCTACTTGATGTGGAATATGGACTCGGACTCCTTCTTCCTCTTCTTCGAGGTAGTGAACCTCAACATGAACCCCCGACGCAGGTCCTCGAAGCAGTAGATGGAGCTGGCCGATAGCTGATGGAACCACTCCATTGCCTTCTCCCTGAGGGTGATAGCGAAGAGTCGGCACTTGAACCCATCCGACATCAGTCGGATGGAGACTACATCCTCAAACCATTGCACATGCTGGACCGGGTCTCCCTTCCCGGTGTAGTAGGACATCTCGGGTTCCCTGAACCCATCGGGAACTGGAGCTGAGGAGACCAGCTTGCTGAAAGGACTGCCTCCCCCCACTGGGCGAGCCGGTGAATCTCGCGAGCCGAGCTCGTCGAACCGGCCTCGGCCTCCGAGCCGGGGAAGAGCTCGCACCCCTGGCCTTCCTCGGCCACCTCCTTCCCAGCTCGTCTGCCGGGAGCGTCCTCGCCCAAAGAAGGGGCGACCGCGATTTGGACTGCCGGAGTCGAGCACTCGGCCCGCGTGCCGAGTGCGAACTTGACGAGGCTCAGCACCTCACCGCACCAAAATGTTGAATTCGAAAATCGGTCTCCTGTGGAGTTCGACCCCTGGGGAAGGAGTGGTCCCCCGCCTACTTCACTCATGTAACCAAAACAACAGAGAAAATAAGGAGAAACCGACCCAAGGGGCTCGGCGGGGAGGACCCATCACACACCCGGAAGACTTGAGAATACTTCCCCTCCTTAGCCACAGGCCGAGCTAAGGCTACCACAGTAAGCACTGCTAAATCCGGGGAGCAAGAGAATATGAGCGCGTGCCTTGAGGTGCCCCCCTTTGGTTCTATTTATATTTTTTAGAATCTGAACTGCCAATAACCAAAAGAACTGACCTGAAATTACCAAAAAGCCCTCGGTTGGGTCTGCCAACAGCCAAACTCCATTGTTTTGAATAGCTGTGCAGTCCAACCTAGTCTGCCAACAGCGTGTCTCCGCTATTCGCACCCATGGGGAGGTCAGCTCGCCACCAATCCCTCTCCGCGAGAGGTGGGCGTGACCTGGCTCTAGCGGCTCGCCTATTCTTCTTGGGCGAGTGCGAGCCGGGCCACCGCGACCCGCCAGTCCTCTGCCGAGGCTGATAGGCGGCCAGGTCGCGAATAGGGAATGGGCTGGCGGCCATTGTGACCATTAGAACGGCGAGCGAACTGGGACGTCGAACCCATCCGCGAGTACCGGTTCGACGAATGGCGCCCCCCCCCCCCCCCTCCCCCCCGCTCCGGTCGACGATTCTCTGAGCGAGCGGGAGGGGTAGGGGAGTCGTCTCGCCTGGCTCGCTCTCTTGAACTGAGCGGGAGCGGACCAGCATCTTTCCGCATGCCTGCTTGTTGCTTGGGTGCGGGCCATAGAACTTGGTTCGCTCGATTTTCCTGGCGGGGCCCGCTCGACGAACACGGGGTTGTACAATCAGGGTGTATGAAAGTGAACCCATAATTATTCTAGTTGCTCTATAAGATTTATCACTCCTACAGTTTACGTTAGCCCAGGACTGCCCAAGGTATACCCCTTAAAGGGCTCTCGAAGGCACTAGGAACTACAATGAGATTACGCCCAAAGCTCCTTTTTATAAGGCACTTACTATTATTGGTTGCTAACCGTCTTCCAAACCCTTAATTAATTTTACTGAATCTAGCCCTAGTGCATTAAACACTTCCTCCATACGGGAAGGACGATCTTTCGCCGATCCCAAGCACCACCTAACACTAGTCATCCTCTCACTCTACAAATCCTGTCTTCCAATGATGAACTCCTTTATTTACCCAAACCAGTAACCTACCGAGGATTCAACTCACCAAAATTCACGACCCACTTTAGTTCAGTTTCCGCAGTTACTATATGCAGACCACCCTATACTATATGAGGTGTATAAAGGAGGTACTCCGGATTGTCTTCCAAATCTCCTATAAAATTTACCAGAGGTCTATCATAACAAATTTAGTCTAAAATCAGAGATCCATAATTTTTCTAATTAATTTGGTATTTATTGAATTTTCTCAAATGTTTGGCCATGGGCAATTTTGAACATGAAATATATGATCTACTCAAGTAATGGTCACCCAACATTTTGAACACTAAATAACAGAGATATATTGCTAGATACAAATTTCCATAATTTGTTAGAAATTATTTGACCTCTAATTAATTTATCCAATATAATTCCCTTAATCATATGTAAAGAAGGAAGTACCAAAATTATTCATCAAAAAATTATATAAAAATTACATAATCTTAATATGGTTCAGAAAAGATCATTGTACAAAAATCATAAAGTTAGAGGCTTGCTAGACTCCAAAATAAATTAAATTAAATTTTCATGGGAAACCATACTTAATGAAGCAACCCTTAAAAATAGTCATCCAAAAATTCTATAAAAATTCACAGAGCTTCAAAACATAATAAAAAAGTCGTCTGCCTAAATTGCATCAATTTCCAGTAAGTAGTTTCTTTCTAATAAATTTCTAAGTAAATAATACAAATTACCAATTTATTAATGAAATATCCAAGATAATAATGCGAAATTTATGATAAAATCTCCAGAGCTTGTTTGTATTTACTATTTTGCCAAGGTTGTGATATGTGGAAATCGTTCAATATGGTGTTGAATTCATAAACATTTTGATTGCTATGTTTGGGGATTGCAAGCGCAGAAAATAAAAAGAAGAAAAGCGAAAAAGAAAAAAAAATCTGAAAGAATTGCTTTGAGAATTCTATCCCCATCCTATTTATTGATTTTGGTCGGGTTAGGCCGTGTACACGCCCGGTTTTCAAGCTCAGTCTGGGGGTGTGTTACCCATACATTTCTAAGTGGCTGTATTGGTTTAGGTTTTTATTCGCTCGCTTTGGTTGCATGTAGCCTTCATGTTTATCATTGACTACCAAACCTTAGCCTAAGCCCCATTCTCACCTACAAGTCCTACTGATTCACGCTTGAGTCTAACCCACGCCGTGGAGAGAGTGTGAACGTGCAAGCGTATGGCACCCAACATTGGTGGATTCCTTTGGAGGTGATCCTGAGCCCCGATCTTTGGCAATGCTCACCTTAGTGGCCTGCCTACTTTCTTCCTACACAAGATCGCAAGATTCTCCAGAATTCTAATTTTGAGCACATACAATATTTATTTACGTCTGTCAAATAGTTTAAACTACGTAGTATAATTAAAATGTTTTTCTATTATATCTTCTATTCCCATGATGTATTTGATTTCTCGTCTTACTTCTTTTTGAAATTTCTGAGCCAGCTAGCTATTTTCTAGTCCACAGAGTGATGATTTGCTCGGGACGTGTGATGAATTGTAAATATACGTATTTCTGTGCACATTAATTTAGTCGTTTTCATTTATTTTCATCGTTTTTACTTATTTTTGTTCAATAAAATGCTCTTATTCTTATAAATTTACTACTAACTTGTTTTATTTTATTTTTCAGAAAACTTCCAAAATCTGCCAAATTTTGGGCAGTACACGCCCGTGACATTTGGATCACGCCCGTGACCGGGGCGTGACAGCTCAAAATCCCGAGAAGTAGCAAATTTCTGAAGTAAAAAGCTCGACACGCCTGGAGTCACGCCCGTGTCACCCGATACGGGGCGTGACAGCAGCCCGTGTCCCCTCCACTCGACGAATTCAGTTCAACGATCGTCGAACCCAAGACACGCCCAGAGTCATGCCCGTGCCCTAGGGCGTGACTCAAACTCAGCTCGACGATTTCAACTCGACACTTTCCGCTCGACGATTGTCAAGTGTCGACACCAACCAACACGCCCAGCGTCACGCCCGTGACCTGGGGCGTGACCTTTCCACCTGGCCCGACAAGATGCTGCCGAAGACTTTTGACGCAACCCGCGCCCGGTTCTACCTCCCTGACACGCCCAGCATCACGCCCGTGACCTGGGGCGTGACATCCTCGAACTCAGCCCGAAGTCAACTTTCCTGTCCAATCATCGGCCGCCATCATGAATAGTAGTGACACGCCCCCCCCCCCCCCCCCCCGACGCGCCCGTGTCGGAGGTCGTGTACTTAGACTTTTTTTGCCTATAAATTGCCCATTTCTGTAAGGTCCAAGGGTTCACATTTTTGAGCCACTTTTTATGTGTTTTGTGGGCTGCACCCGTGATTCCCTTGCTATGTAAGGAGATTTCTTCCCCCTTTTTCTTTCATGTTTGTTTTTGCTTTAGCTTTAGCTTTGTAATAGCTTGTAATAGTTTTCTTTAATCAATAAAAATGTTAGTTTTTCTCTTCTTATTTGGCTTTGGAATGAACTCTTGTGCCCACTTTTCTTCTCATTTTATCCTTAGTTTCACCTTTGTTCTTCTCTTTATGAAAAGTGTGTGTGTGTGTGTATGAGTGTAACATGTTTAATAGTAATGTTTTTAATTTGTCTTCATGATAGGTTTTGTATCAGATTTCATTTCCAAGTTAGGTATGATAAGTTTTCCTCTTCTTCATCATGTCCTTTTCTAACAAAAATTTTTATGCTTTCATTCTTATGTATTTATAAAAGAGTTGAAAGTGATTTTGATGTTTTTTTACTTAGTTTTTGTAGGATTGTAAAACCCTTTTTGTTATTTTCATTTTCTTTTCACTTTTTAATAGCTTTTATGAAAACATAAGAATGAAAATGTTGAAATTTTAATTTTTGAAAGGCTTTAGTTTTTGATTTATTTTGGAAAACTTTTGTTCTCTTAAAATTTTAATTCGTTCTTTTTATTTGTTTTTGGCAAAAGCTAAACATGAAAAAGTAAATGTTTTAATTTTTAGGTAACTTTCATTTTGCTTCTAATTTGTGTGTGTGAGTGTATGAGAATAATGTTTTGATGCTTTGTTCAAATTATGTATAGTGTGTGAGTGTAGGTGTTAGTTTTTCATGCTTTATTTTTCATGCTTTATTTTATCGTTTTCTTTAATTATGTAGAGTGCGTGTGTATAGGAGATAGTTTTATGGCTTTCTTTCAATTCATATAGAGTGTGTGTGTTTGTGTGCATTTATTTCCGCCTACTCGTTAAGAGTTAAATGGCGCATCGTTTTCATTTCCTGCCTACTCGTTTGAGTAGGACTTGTAATTTTCTTTCTTTATTTTTTCGCCTACTCACTTGAGTTAAATGGACGGACTTTATTTACAGCATACTCGTTTGAGTGAGACTTGTACTCACATTTATTTTCGCCTACTCGTTTGAGATAAATGGCGTATCTTTATCCCCCTGTAAATATTTGAGAAAGCCCTGTAATCGTATTTATTTTCTCCTACTCATTTGAGTAGGACTCGCTTTCATTTTAGTCCTACTCGTTTGAGTAGGACTTGCAATTTTCAGCTTTTATTTCCCGCCCCCACTCGTTTGAGTGGGACTTGCAATTTCAATTATGCAAATTTCTTTTATGTGTAACTTAGTTTCTGTTTAATTTATAATTTGGAGTGTGCGTGAGTTCTTGTTTTAGCTAACTTTTCAGCTTTCTAAATGTTTGTTATTTTTTATGTCCTCTTCTTATAATCATTTAGCGTTTAATTTCGAACTCGCGCCTCATTAAATTATAAAGCCGTCCCCATACCAATGTGTGGCTAATCGCTATTAGCCTCAGCATCGAGGAGCATTGGGAAATTTAAAATGATTTGTAATAATTGAAGCTCTTTATTTTCACTTTAATTTAAGGACTTAAGGTTTACCCCGGGTTAACGACGCGTAGGACCACAAATCGATGTGTGGGCCCTATTTCCGTTATCCATACACTAGCTAGCCGAGAGGCCGTGCGTATGGACAGATCATCCCTAGCTAAATAAAGTTGCGTGCATACCCTCGAGAGAGGACAAGCGTAATTCTACCGGATTGGGTTCCCCACCCAATAGCGGGGTTCTTAGCGTAAAGCGGGCGTTAAGAGGAATCCTTCGTCGGACTAACATTCGGTCGAATAGTCTTAACGTTCAGGTGAGCGATATCCCTATAACTAGGTGAGCTCACATTTGTGGAACCTCCACGGCCAAGTTGCCTTTTATTAATTTGAAAACTAAGTCCTATAATTATTAAAAATTGTTTTAGTCTTAATCCGATTCGATGCCGAGCGTTAACCCTTCATCGAATATTTTCTAAATCATTTTTTCGCTCCTTTGCTTTTTCCGTCTTTACTTAATTAAAACATCCACCTTACTTTCAGTAAAATAATAGTCCTCCCGGAGGAGTAATAATAGTCAACACGACCCCGAGAACAATACGACCTCGGTATTCCCCTGAATATCCAGTACTACTTGTGATAGGTGCACTTGCCTCCTGTAGCATGCCCGCGGCGATCGACTCACCGAACCAACCACAGTAAGAGTCTGTTCGCGGGCGCATCATGTTTTTGGCGCTGTTGCCAGGGAATCTATTTTCGAGTTGCTATTTCGAATTCCGGAGTCTATTACTTTTACTTATTTTCTATAAACTAAAAACTTTATTTTAAAACAAAAAAAGAGTTTATTTTGTTTTATTTTTGTTTGGGTGTATGACCCGTGGACAACCCTCCGAGTCTGAAGATTTTGACTTCAACCCTGAGATCGAATGCTCTCTTGCGCGTATTCGATCTCAACGCCGAAATCCTTCTTTAGATCCCGAGGAATCTATTGGAGAACCCATTGTTGTACTTATGGCCGCCCCTAACCCTGCCCCGGCAGCCGAGCGTACTATGTCTTATTACGCCCGACCTAACCTGGATGATACTGGGTCGAGTATTGTTCGCCCTGTGGTGGCGAATAATAATTTTGAAATAAAGTCAAGTGTCATTCAAATGGTCCAAAACGCCGTGCAGTTCGATGGAATGCCGGATGAGGACCCGAATGTCCACTTGGCCAATTTCTTGGAGATATGCGACACCTTCAAGAATAATGGTGTCACTGATGACGCCATTCGCTTGCGCTTATTTCCTTTTTCCCTTAAGTCCAAAGCCAAGGCGTGGTTGAATGCCCTCCCGCGAGGATGTATCACCACGTGGGCTGAGTTGACGGAACGGTTCCTAACGAAGTACTTTCCGCCCGCAAAAACTGCAAAGTTGCGGGTAGACATTTCTTCGTTTGTGCAAAACGATCCTGAGTCTCTATACGAGACTTGGGAACGGTTTAAGGAATTCCTCCGCCGGTGCCCACACCACGTGCTGCCAACGCTGTTGCAAGTTCAATTTTTTTATAATGGGCTTAATTTCCAGACGCGTCAAATGATTGACGCGGCTGCCGGGGGTACACTAAACAACAAAACACCCGAGGCCGCCCAGGCTTTATTCGAAGAGATGGCTATGAACGCCTATCAATGGAATGTCCCGCGGGGACACCCAAAGATGGTGGCTGGTCTTTTTGAAGTGGATGCCACTGCTCTCTTGACCCTTCAAGTTGAAAGGTTAACAAAGCAGGTGGCGGAGATGTCTGCTGCCTCCTCCACTCCGCCTTGTTTTATTCCTCCTAACGTCTGCATGGCTGAAGAGTTCGTGGATTTCATGGGAAATTCGGGTCGTCCTTCCTTCAACCCCAACAACAACCCTTATAGTAATAACTATAATCCGGGTTGGAGGAATCACCCAATTTCTCTTGGAACAACTCGAATAATGCTCAGTGTCCCCCTATTTCTTATGCGCCCTGATTTCTACCTCCTCCTCCTCTTCCGAAACCCTCCCCGATGGAGGAAAATTTTTCGAAGTATATTGCGTCCAACGAGTCAAATATCCGGAACATCACCGGATCGCTAAAAACTCTCGAAAACCAGGTTGGACAGCTGGCGAGGATGATGTCCGAGCGCGTGCTCGGGGCACTGCCGGGAAACACGGAGCCCAATCCGCGGGAGAACGCCAACTCTATAACCCTCCATAGCGGAAAGGAGGTGGTCGATCCAAAACGGATCGACCCTCAGGTACATATTTCACCTCCGACCCCTCTTCCCCTTTCTTCGCTTACGTCGCCTTTACCGATTTTAAAAGAAAAAATTATTTTAAACAAGGCCCTTCCATATCCGCATAAGTTAGATAACGAGCGTAAGGACGCGCAATATGGAAAATTTATTTTATTATTAAAACAAATTCACATTAATGTTCCTTTTTGCAAGGCTATCTCGCAAATGCCCAAATATGCGAAATCTTTAAAAGAACTACTTTCTAATAAACGTAAATTAGAGGATATTTCGCATGTATCTCTCAACGATGTCTGCTCTGAGGCCCTTACTAATAAATTGCCCACAAAACAAAATGACCCGGGACGGTTTTCGATCCCGTGCCTTTTTGGCGATATATTAGTAAAGTACGCCTTAGCTGATTTAGTGCTAGCATTAATCTAATGTCGTTCTCGCTCTTTTCACATTTAGGTTTGGGTACACCTAGTCCTACGAATATGTGCATCCAATTAGCGGATCGCTCGGTTAAGTTCCCTATCGGGGTAGTGGAGGACGTCCTTGTCCGAGTAGACAAGTTTACCTTCCCGGTAGACTTCGACATCTTAGACATCGAGGAGGACGCTGAGGTACCAATAATACTCGGTCGCCCTTTTCTCGCCACCTCCCGCGCACTAATAGATGTTAGTAATGGTAGTCTTCTCCTCCGAGTAGGTTATGATCAGGTTACTTTCTCTATTAATCCCTCGATGGACAATTTTTCATCGAGCGACGATTTCTGCTATTCTTTAGATACCTTTTTTGGAGATCGTTCTTCTCCCGTTTTTGAGTCCGTATTTTTAAACGATGATATTTATGCGCTCGAAAATTTTAAATGCGATGAGGATACTTCTTTAGACTTGCCTTTCGAACCAATTTGTAAGAAAGACATAGGAATTAAAACCTCCCTAGAAGGACCGCCCATCCTAGACCTCAAACCCTTACCCGCATCGCTCAAATACGCTTTTTTGGGAAAAGGCGATACGCTTCCCGTTATCATTTCTTCGGACTTGAGTGATTCGGAGACTTCCGATTTATTGGAAGTTTTATTTAAACATCGCCATGCAATTGCGTGGCAAATCTCTGACTTAAAGGGGATTAGCCCCTCCTTTTGCACACATAAGATTTTTCTTAACGATAATTGCCGCAAAACGATTCAGCCGCAGCGTCGTCTTAACCCAAACATGAAAGACATCGTTAAAGCCGAAATTATTAAGTTATTAGATGCGGGGATTATCTACCCTATTTCGGACAGTGCATGGGTTAGTCCCGTGCATGTCGTGCCCAAGAAGGGCGGTCTTACCGTAGTGGCGAATGAGCATAACGAGCTCGTCCCAACTCATACTGTTACGGGTTGGCGAGTGTGCATCGATTATAAAAAACTTAATGATGCCACCCGCAAGGACCATTTTCCTCTGCCTTTTCTGGACCAGATTTTAGAGCGTTTATCCGGTCATCCGTATTATTGTTTTCTTGATGGTTTATCGGGGTTTTTCCAAATCCCCATTTCCCCCGATGATCAAGAGAAAACAACTTTTACTTGCCCGTTTGGCACCTTCGCATATCGAAGAATGCCATTTGGACTCTGCAATGCGCCAGCTACATTCCAAAGATGTATGCTAGCGTTCTTTGGCGAGCTAGTAGAAGACATTATGGAAGTCTTTATGGATGACTTTTCTATTTTCGGACGCTCTTTTCCCGATTGCCTTCACAATTTAGATCGTGTCCTTCAACGGTGCGAGGACACAAGCCTTGTATTAAATTTGGAAAAATGCAACTTTATGGTTCGAGAAGGTTTGGTCCTCGGCCATATGATTTCGTCTAAGGGGATAGAGGTGGATAAGGCCAAGATAGAAATTATAGAAAAACTTCCGCATCCAACAAACGTAAAATCTATTAGGAGTTTCTTAGGCCATGCGGGCTTTTATCGATGCTTCATTCAAGATTTTTCAAAAATAACAAAGCCACTTACCTCTTGGAAAAGGAATCACGTTTCATCTTTAGTAGCGAATGCGAGTCCGCCTTTAATTTAATAAAACAAAAACTTATCACTTCACCAATTTTAGTGGCCCCTAATTGGTCCTTCCGTTCGAAATTATGTGCGATGCTAGTGATATTGCCTTAGGTGCCGTTCTTGGCCAACGCGTAGAAAAACATTTTCATCATATTTATTACGCTAGCAAGAAGGTCACTTCTGCACAAGTAAATTACACGACAACGGAAAAGGAACTCTTAGCCGTCGTTTTCGCTTTTGATAAGTTTCGCTCGTATATAACGCTATCTAAAGTTATCGTTTTTACCGATCACTCCGCGGTTAAATATTTATTAGCTAAAAATGATGCAAAGCCCCGCCTTCTTCGATGGATTCTCCTCCTACAAGAGTTTGATTTGGAGATCCGAGATAAGCGGGGAGCGGAAAATCTAGCGGTAGACCACCTCTCCCGTTTAGAAAATCCGGGTGCGGAAGCGCTCGTCGAATCTGAAATAAATGACAGATTCCCTGAGGAACGCCTCCTTGTCATTCATAAATCTTCGTCATCTTCGCCTTGGTTCGCAGACTTTGCAAATTTCTTAGTAGCGCGGGTGCTTCCAAAAGAGTTTTCAAGTCATCAAAAGAAGAAATTCTTTTCTGACTTGAAAAATTTCTTTTGGGAGGACCCATTTCTTTTTCGTATCTGCGCGGACCAAGCGGTCCGAAGATGCGTTGCGGGTGTGGAGTGCTTGCAAATTCTTAAGCACTGCCACGAGGGTCCAGCCGGTGGGCATTATCAAGCCAACCGGACCGGTCGGAAGGCGCTAGAGGCGGGCTACTTTTGGCCCACTCTCTTCAAAGACGCGCATAATTTTGTGCGTGCATGCGATAGCTGTCAGCGGTCGGGTAACATCTCTCGTCGCGACGAGATGCCCCAAAATATGTTTTTAGAGTGCGAAGTCTTCGATTTGTGGGGCATAGATTTTGTTGGCCCCTACCCCCGTCTTTCAAAAATATGTATATTTTAGTGGCGATCGACTATGTATTGAGGTGGGCGGAAGTGCAAGCTCTCCCCACCAACGATGCGCGAGTCGTCGTTACATTTCTTAAAAAATTATTTTCTCGCTTCGGCACGCCTCGCACAATTGTTAGTGATAGGGGAATGCATTTCTGCAACGCTCTTATGGCTAAGACGTTAGCTAAATACGGAGTCACGCACAAGCTTGCCACCCCCTACCACCCGCAAACAAGTGGCCAAGTTGAGGTAGTAAATCGAGAGATTAAGCGAATTTTATAAAAAACCGTTTCACTAAATAGGAAAGATTGGTCTGTTAAACTCGACGATGCGTTGTGGGCGTATCAGACAGCCTACAAAACCGCAATTGGTTGTACGCCGTTCCGGTTAGTCTATGGCAAAGCATGCCATTTACACATAGAATTAGAGCATCACGCTCTTTGGGCTTTAAAACTCTTAAACCTCGACTCCAACTTAGCCGCCCAGAATAGAAAACTGCAACTAAACGACCTCGATGAATGGCGTGCGAACGCTTACGAGAGCAATAAATTCTATAAGAAGCGCTCTAAGTTTTATCACGATCGAAAAATCAAGTCCCAAAAATTATTTTCTCCGGGCGATCTTGTCCTTCTTTATAATTCACGTCTTAGGATTTTTCCGGGTAAACTAAAATCTAGATGGTCCGGTCCTTTCCTAGTTGAAGAAGTTTTTCCATATGGAACCGTACTCGTCTCCCACCCGGACAAAGGTTCGTTTAAAGTAAACAGTCATCGGTTAAAGTCTTATATAGCAGGCGATCCAGTGATCGGTTTAGCGAAACCATAACTTTCCTCCACATTGTAAACCCACCAAAATAGTCAAGCTACACGACTATAAACAAAGCGCTCCTCAGAGACACCCCTCGCTTATCTTTTTCGCTCTTTCCTTATTATCTTTGCTGCTTTTTCTAATAAACGCAGTGTTTCTGATCGGCCTCCCCCTACGCGTTTCAGGGAAGCTTCTACCCCCCCCCCCTCTCTTTATTTTCTTTGTATATATTGTTTTTTCCTCTTATTTCGCATACTTACGTTACAACATTGGGGACAATGTTGGACTTAAGTATGGGGGTACTTTCGTGCTTTACTTTCTGCACTTCAATTTTTCTGCATTTCAAAAATACAAAAAAATACATATAACAACAAAACAAAAACAAAAAAATAAAAAACATCTTAAAATGAAAAATCCAAAAAAAAATTCATTTTCTCTTTCTTTCTTTTTTCCAAAAACTCAAAAAAATTAAAAAAAAACAACAAAAAAAATATATTTAGTTTCACTTTGTAAATATTTTTTGTACATACTCTTTTCTCTCTCCCCCTTCCTTATTCTTGTAAAAACCTCTCTTTTTCTCCCATGTTTTTGTACATAGAATGAAAATTCTCTTAAAAAATACAAAAAAAAAGATAATAGTTCAAAAATTAAAAAAACTGAGTAAAACAAAACAAAAAAAATGAAAAGTGATAAAAATCAAAAAAATGTTTTGAAACAAATAAATCAAATATTCCATCCTTAACTTTCCTGCTATCCAAAAATTCTGTTCTGAGTTTATTTATATGTGAATACTATTAATTCTCTGTTTGCTATTCGTTTGTTAATTATTGAGTGAAAAATTTAATTAACCGGGGTTAAGTTTTAAAGAATTCTTTATGCTTTGTTAAAAATAGCGAACTCGTTTTAGGCACTACTTCTAATATTTCATTGATAGGAGCACGTGTATTATGTTACAAAATAACGACTATAGAATTCAATTATACTTACTTTTACCTTTCTGAAACATTGGAACGTACAAATTATTAAGGTTGCTCTCAAAACTTTTTTAGGATTAAAAATCTAGTTTTCCTTTCTCCCCTTACCTTTCATGACCTACTTGGCATGAAAAATTTTATCCTTAAAAGATCCTATGTCAAAGAGAATAAGATTTCGTTCCGTAAACATAGGCACCCAATAATTTAAAAAGATTATATATGGAGTAAGAGGATAAAATTCATTACTCCTACAAATATACATTGGGTTAATTTTATTCTTATGAAGTTGAAAAACAAAAATCATATTAGGAAAATAAGATTTCATTTTCCTAATAATCCAAAAGAAAAAATGGAGGTTCGAGAAAAAATTACCTCACCTCAAAATCAAAACCCTCTTCATAAACCCACTACCCCCTTAGCCAATTACACGATTCTAGTATTAATTCAAAAATCTATTTGAGAGCATAATTAGTAAATTGTATTATTTCCAGTAACACTCCTATAAGCTAGAGTTCATATAATTCCAAATTATTTTCGTTAATCTAACCATTACAAATATTGCCTTCTATTTGATTACATCAAGAAGCCTTTTGGCCAAAACTTTTGCGCTATTTAAATCATCTACATAATTTTAGGACTTAACTCTTACACCCCCTATATCTATTTCGATCTCTCTTATAATTGATTAAGCAGTAGCTAAACTTAGAGTTTTTTTTCCTATTCCTTATAAATTCACCTCAAACTTTTGCTCTGGAATAGCAAAAGCTTAAGTATGGGGGTATTTGATGAATTGTAAATATACGTATTTTTGTGCACATTAATTTAGTCATTTTCATTTATTTTCGTCGTTTTTACTTATTTTTGTTCAATAAAATGCTCCTATTCTTGTAAATTTACTACTAACTTATTTTATTTTATTTTTCAGAAAACTTCCAAAATCTGCCAAATTTTGGGCAGTACACGCCCGTGTCATTTGGATCACGCCCGTGACCGGGGCGTGACAGCTCAAAATCCCGAGAAGTTGCAAATTTCTAAAGTAAAAAGCTCGACACGCCTGGAATCACGCCCGTGTCACCCGACACGGGGCGTGACAGCAGCCCGTGTCCCCTCCACTCGACGAATTCAGTTCAACGATCGTCGAACCAAAGAAACGCCCAGAGTCACGCCCGTGCCCTAGGGCGTGACTCAAACTCAACTTGACGATTTCAACTCGACATTTTCCGCTCGACGATTGTCGAGTGTCGACACCAACCGACATGCCCATCTTCACGCCCGTGACCTGGGGCGTGACCTTTCCACCTGGCCCGACAAGATGCTGCCGAAGACTTTTGACGCAACCCGCGCCCGGTTCTACCTCCCCGACACGCCCAGCGTCACGCCCGTGACCTGGGGCGTGACATCCTCGAACTCAGCCCGAAGTCAACTTTCCTGTCCAATCATCGGCCGCCATCATGAATAGTAGTGACACGCCTCCCCCCCCCCCCCGACACGCCCGTGTCGGAGGGCGTGTACTTAGAATTTTTTTGCCTATAAATTGCCCATTTCTGTAAGGTCCAAGGGTTCACATTTTTGAGCCACTTTTTATGTGTTTTGTGGGCTGCACCCGTGATTCCTTTGCTATGTAAGGAGATTTCTTCCCCCTTTTTCTTTCATGTTTGTTTTTGCTTTAGCTTTAGCTTGTAATAGTTTTCTTTAATCAATAAAATGTTAGTTTTTCTCTTCTTATTTGGCTTTGGAATGAACTCTTGTACCCACTTTTCTTCTCATTTTATCCTTAGTTTCACCTTTGTTTTTCTCTTTATGAAAAGTGTGTGTGTGTGTGTGTGTGTGTGTGTGTGTGTGTGAGTGTAACATGTTTAATAGTAATGTTTTTAATTTGTCTTCATGATAGATTTTGTATTAGATTTCATTTCCAAGTTAGGTATGATAAGTTTTCCTCTTCTTCATCATGTCCTTTTCTAACAAAAATTTTTATGCTTTCATTCTTATTTATTTATAAAAGAGTTGAAAGTGATTTTGATATTTTTTTTACTTAGTTTTTGTAGGATTGTAAAACCCATTTTGTTATTTTCATTTTCTTTTCACTTTTTAATAGCTTTTATGAAAACATAAGAATGAAAATGTTGAAATTTTAATTTTTGAATGACTTTAGTTTTTGATTTATTTTGGAAAACTTTTGTTCTCTTAAAATTTTAATTCGTTCTTTTTATTTGTTTTTGGCAAAAGCTAAACATGAAAAAGTAAATGTTTTAATTTTTAGGTAACTTTCATTTTGATTTTAATTTGTGTGTGTGAGTGTATGAGAATAATGTTTTGATGCTTTGTTCAAATTATGTAGAGTGTGTGAGTGTAGGTGTTAGTTTTTCATGCTTTATTTTTCATGCTTTATTTTATCGTTTTCTTTAATTATGTAGAGTGTGTGTGTGTGTAGGAGATAGTTTTATGGCTTTCTTTCAATTCATATAAAGTGTGTGTGTTTGTGTGCATTTATTTCCGTCTACTCACTAAGAGTTAAATGGCGCATCGTTTTCATTTCCCGTCTACTCGTTTGAGTAGGACTTGTAATCTTCTTTCTTTATTTTTCCGCCTACTCACTTGAGTTAAATGGACGGACTTTATTTCCCGCCTACACGTTTGAGTGGGACTTGTACTCGCATTTATTTTCGCTTACTAGTTTGAGTTAAATGGCTTATCTTTATCCCCCTGTAAATATTTGAGAAAGCCCTGTAATCGCATTTATTTTCTCGTTCTCATTTGAGTAGGACTCGCTTTCATTTTAGTCCTACTCGTTTGAGTAGGAATTGCAATTTTCAGCTTTTATTTCCCGCCCCCACTCGTTTGAGTGAGACTTGCAATTTCAATTATGCAAATTTATTTTATGTGTAACTTAGTTTCTGTTTAATTTATAATTTAGAGTGTGCGTGAGTTCTTCTTTTAGCTAACTTTTCAGCTTTCTAAATGTTTGTTATTTTTTATGTCCTCTTCTTATAATCATTTAGCGTTTAATTTCGAACTCGCGCCTCATTAAATTATAAAGTCGTCCCCATACCAATGTGTGGCTAATCGCTATTAGCCTCGGCATCGAGGAGCATTGGGACATTTAAAATGATTTGTAAAAATTGAAGCTCTTTATTTTCACTTTAATTTAAGGACTTAAGGTTTACCCCGGGTTAACGACGCGTAGGACCACAAATCGATGTGTGGGCCCTATTTCCATTATCCATACACTAGCTAGCCGAGAGGCCGTGCGTATGGACAGATCACCCCTGGGTAAATAGAGTTGCGTGCATACCCTCGAGAGAGGACAAGCGTAATTCTACCAGATTGGGTTCCCCACCCAATAGCGGGGTTCTTAGCGTAAAGCGGGCGTTAAGAGGAATCCTTCGTCGGACTAACGTTCGGTCGAATAGTCTTAACGTTCAGGTGAGTGATATCCCTATAGCTAGGTGAGCTCACATTTGTGGAACCTCCACGGCTAAGTTGTCTTTTATTAATTTGAAAACTAAGTCCTATAATTATTAAAAATTGTTTTAGTCTTAATCCGATTCGATGCCGAGCGTTAACCCTTCATCGAATATTTTCTAAATCATTTTTTCGCTCCTTTGCTTTTTCCGTCTTTACTTAATTAAAACATCCACCTTACTTTCAGTAAAATAATAGTCCTCCAGGAGGAGTAAGAATAGTCAACACGACCCCGAGAACAATACGACCTCGGTATTCCCCTGAATATCGAGTACTACTTGCGATAGGTGCACTTGCCTCCTGTAGCACGCCCGTGGCGATCGACTCACCGAACCAACCACAGTAAGAGTCTATTCGCGGGCGCATCAACGTGCAAGTGGTTAAGTCTGGGGGTGTGATGAGTCCAAATTTTACACTAATTTTTGGACTCTTCTGGGCCAGTTTTATCATCTTAGCACTACACTTGAGAGCCATAACTGCTTACATTTGCTTACGTGCCTATTTCACGATTAAGTGCACTATAGGCCCGTTTCTGTGTGCTTTATTTGTTTCTGTGTTTTTGTTGTTCTTTAGCCTTGTCTTGGGAATGTGGTGTGCACGTTTGGTGGCCTATCTGCCTCTTCTACAGGTGCAGGGTTCGTGTGCGTTCTCCGGAAATGCTCGGGAGACCCCGACGATGCAGGAATACTGCGCACGACCACTAGACTTTTTGCGCACGACCACTGGTCGTGCGCCACCGGTCGTGCGCATTACATTCGTCGATCTCCGTTCGACAATTTCTCAATACCTTTTCTCTGTTCGTCGATCTTATTGCGCACGACCACTGGACTTATTGCGCACAACCACTGGTCGTCCGCCACCGATCGTGCGCATTACATTCTCATTTTTCCTAATTCTGCCCGGGTAATCGCACGAGGACTGGCCATAGTGCGCACGACCACTGGTCGTGTGCCACTGCTCGTGCGCATATTTGCTAATATTTTTATCCAGGTTGCAGGTCTAATTGGAAATGGCGCACGATCATCGACCGACAGTGCGCACGACCACTGGTCGTGCGCCACTGATCGTGCGCTCTGCTTTTGCTGTCTCCATATTTAAGGCCCTGCCCCGCGATTTAGGTCAACGCCCGTCATTTGCTGCGATCGGGGAGTGCGCGGGAATCGTCATTTTACTTCTCCAGCTGCTGCATCACCTCCACCTTCATCGGGAGTCCATAACCAGCTATTTTGAAGCTTTTCAAACTCTCCGGCAAGCTCCCGGCCATGGACGACTTCAACTCCAAGCTTTCCACCAGAGTTGGTGAAGAAGACAACCAAGAGAACGGAATCAAAGGCCTTCGAGGTGACAGCTCGTTGGTATCGGAAGCCTCCTCAGACTGAGCCCGGAAGTGGATTGACAACTCGCTATTTCGGCCACGAACTGCGGTGGATCTTCACTCTCTTCTGGTTTACTCCTCTTGCACTTCCTCTGTAGTATGGAATGATTTAACATTGTAATGAACATCAAGTTTTATTCTATATCTAATGGGATGTTTGTAGTTTTATTATGCTTGTGAGTAGTGTTTGTGAATGCACCTCGCTCACTCCACATCCGCTCCATACTCGTGTCTCACCCGATTGTACTCCACACAAGAACACTTCCATCCATTAGCTTTCCATCCACTCGCCCAACCGAAGTTTTCCATCGCGGCCGAAACACTCAATTCACCTTGTGAAGCGGTGCCTTCGACCCGCATAGCTTTTATTTGTTTTTTAGATCAAACAACCACAATCTCTCAAGTCCCCTTTTTACTCTTTTTCTAAGTATAACCCTCATAACAATATTTTCTGAACTGTTGCCGCTCTATGCTAATTGCATTCCTCAAGAGACCGACACTCGGGGATTTATTCCCAAACTTTATCACTTGTGCGACCGGTGCACTTGCCGATTTACAAGCATCAGTACACGGCCTGTGACACGGGCATTTCACAGGGCGTGTCCCGCTGTGTCGAAAGGTCGAGTGTCGATCGTCGATTGTCGAGTGTCGATCGTCGATCATCGAGTGTCGATCGGCGAGCAAGGGGTACATGTCCTGCGACACAGGCGTGTCACAGGGCGTGTCCCACTGTGTCGAGAGGTCGATGATTTTCTCTCGACTGGGTGTCGAGTGGGTTACACGCCTTGCATCATGGGCGTGTATTGGCCGAAACGGGCATGCCTTGGCCGACACGGGCGTGTACCGCGCGTCATAGTAAGCTATGTTTCCATGATAATGGAGGAGAGAGAAATTAGGAAGGAGAGGGAAGGAAATGGTTCGCTAAAGGCCACATTTAGTGGTTGAATTCAATTCCCCAGGGAAGGGGAGAAGTTTCCAGCCATTTCCCCTGGCCGTCAGACTTGGTTCAGCCCCTCCCCTCCTCCATGGCCGAGCCTATCCATTAATGGCTTTGAAGGACATTAATGATCTAGCCACTCCTCTCCCCATCTGAAGCTTTAAACACCACCAGTGAGTTGAGTGGAGGCTTTCCCAATCCTTACCCGAAGAAACCGAGCCTCCCCACCTTGCAGTTGCAGAAGCCTAGCGACGCAACTTTCAGAAATGGCTTCTCGACGATCTTCCCGACTTCAGGCCGTCGGCAAGGTCTAATCCTTCTCCTCTTTATGCGTGCTAGCTCTAGACTTGTTTAGGTTGAGAAGTCGGGCTCAAACGAGCCGGATCGGAGAGAAAATTTCCTTGAAATTCCATGAAAAATGGTGCTGAGAGTTCGTCGGAAACCGCCGCCTCCGGCGGCATGGTCGCCGCCAAACGCTAGCCACCACCTCAACGGAAGTGGTGGTGGTGGTGGCCGGACAGGGAGGTGGTCAGGGTGGCCGGAAAGTCGGCTAGAAGAGGCTCCAGGTCGGGCCAATCTTGGCCCTTGGCTGGAGGTTGAGGATGAACGGATGCCATCCATTTTGATCAAGTATTTTAATAATATTAATTGATTTCCTGGAAATTATAAATAGTAGATGGTTTTAATTACTAGAAATACTTAGATACCTCTACTATAAAAGTGGTCAACATAGAAAATGTAGCTTTTGATGACTAGTGTAACGTAAAATTGATTTCACTCAGTTTGGAATCTTGGTCTGACCACATCACTCGTTTTGGTGCAACCTATACATAGGTATGGCCAGACATTAGAATTAGTGCCCACACCAAACCACTCATCCAACTGCTTTGAAATTTTGAACATAGGCTCCTCATAGCCTTCCCATTAGATTGTCCAAAAATTAGAATTTTTGGAAAAATGTTTTCCATAGTTTTTGTGAAAATTAAATAAACCAATTATAAATTAATTAGGTATCATAACCACCTCAAAATCCCCCCACATTTGGGTGGGTGATCTTAGAGAGAATGTTAGGGCTCTGGTAAAAATTTCATCTCCTTTGGAGATGTTTTGATTAGGTTTTATCCAACCCTAAGTTGACCCTTATAGGGTTAATTAGGTCAAAACACCCGCTTTTGGTTTGAGTGGTCAAATCACCTCAACAGAGGCTGATATTTTGGCCACTAATTCTATATGGTATGACCCACCCTCCAATGGAATTTGGGGTGGTTAAGAGTAGGGTAGCACTAGAACCCTAGGGTAGGTCCCTTAATGGGGATTCTTAGGATTTGAAGGTTATGGTGCCAAATAACCTTGGAATGACTTGGAAATTGGTGGAGAGGTCCATAGGATTGGTATAGCCCTCTGGCTAAAATTTTAGGGAAATTGGAAGTCTTAAACCCCCTCAAAACCCTAACCCTAGTTTAGGGCACCAAACCTAATTTGGACTATTAGGCTATCAAATCACTTTAAAAACACTTGAAATTTGGGATGAGGGTGTTAAAAGTTTGTACAAGCTCTGGAGATTTTTGTTATGAATTTAGGATTATTATTTTGGATACTTCATTAACAATTTAGTAATTTGTAATATTTGCTTAGAAATTTATTATGAAGGAACTACTTGCTGGAAATTGATGAACTTTAGCCAGGGGACTTCTTATTATGTTTTAAAGCTCTGTGAATATTTATGGGATTTTTGGAAGATATTTCTAAGGGTTGCTTCATTAAGTTTTGTTTCCCATGAAAACTTAATTTAATTTATTTTGGAGTCTAGCAAGCCTCTAAAATTATGATTTTTCATACAATAATCTTTTCTGAACAATTTTAAGATTCTGTAATTTTTACATATTTTTTCGATGAATAATTTTGATACTTCCTTCTATACATACGATTAAGGGAATTATTTTGGATAAATTAATTAGAGGTCACATATTTTTTGAAAAATTATGGAAATTAGTATCGAGTAATATATCTCTGTTATTTAGTGATCAAAAGTTTTGGGTGGCCATTACTTGAGTAGATCATATAGTTCATGTTCAAAATTACTCATGGCCAGATATTTGGGAAAATTCAATAAATATTAAATTAATTAGAAAAATTATGATTCTATGATTTTAGACTAAACTTGTTATGATATACCTCTGGTAAATTTTATAGGAGATTTGTAAGACAATACGGAGTACCTCCTTTATACATCTCATATAGTATAGGGTGGTCTGCATATAGTAACTGCGGAAACTGAACTAGAGTGGGTAATGAATTTGAAGAGTTGAAAACTTAGTAGGTTGCTGGTTTGGGTAAATAAATGAGAGATCTGATCTAGGGTAGAAAACAATAATATTAAGTGCCTTGCGAAAGGGAGCTTTGGGTGTAATCCCATCATAGTTCCTAGTGCCTTCGAGAGCCCTCCACGGGGAATACCTTGGGTTGTCCTGGGATAACGTAAACCTTAGGAATAATTTGGGCAAGAGTAACCCTAATAATAGTTTCACCTTACCCTCACACTTGTACACGTAGGGAGATGAATTGGTAGAGATAGGATAGCGTAGGCCCGTGGCCTAAGGGCTTACTGGTAGAGTTAAATGGACTCGGTATTGATTTGGAAGTCCGGGGAGCTGGATGCTTGGGGACTTGGAAAAAAGGAGACTTTATTAGTCCAGGGAGCCGTGGGCTCGGGAACATGGTGAACTAGTAGGTTTGGTAGTCTAAAGAGCTGGAGGCTCGGTACTATAATTAGATACAAACTATCATGGTTGCATGTGCATAACAGTGGTGGGTCCTCGGTATTGGACGATCGATCACACCGTTGTCGGTACATTGACTCGGGGAGACTAGCTGGTTTGCTAGGAATAGTACGAAAACGTACGTGAGGGGCTAGACGGGGTAGTGTGATTACCAGACTAGGAGTGGAGAGGACTAACCCACTGTCTCTATTGGCCACGACGAGAGGCTCCTGAGAGTTTAGCTAACTCCAAAAAGGGTAGCTAAAGGTTTGTGCGCATAGAGTCGTGTGTGTGAGTTGCACTTGCATGTGCATACCATAGCATACTTGTATGTCATAGCATAATCATTGCATTTGACCCCTGACACCTATCGTATAAAATGGTATGGGACGTTTTATATGATAGGCCCTGCAAAATGACCCCTTAGTCTATAGGGGTAATCCCTATAAATCAACGGTTATATTTCTCGTTGCTCTTACTTACTCTTCTTACTGCTTTTACTTACTTGCTACTCCTTACAGTTTACTTTTGTTACATACTTGTTTACTCATGTTTAATTATTATGATACCACTGCCATACCTTATTATTTTATTCCTTAGGGTAGATGTCACCTGCTTGATTATGCCCTACTTTTGGTCCTCCTTTTCACTCCTTTCCGCCCGGTGCCTAGGAGCCACGGGTAGAGGGGTGGGGGATTGTCGACTGAGTCTAGTTTGACTGACGGTCATTTGACCACCATATTTCAGGTGCTCCGGATGGGAGACAGGGAACAGTCGCAGGAGACGCAACACCAGCAGGGTACGGTGCAGATGGAGATGGGTCAGTGTAGCTCGGGTGGACAGGCATCCAGATCCGTGAGTGGAGCCGAGTATTAGTAGTTTTACTTTTATGAGTGAATTGTAGTGAGGTTATCATGTACCGGGCTTAAGCCCGTATTCACTTTCTCGCGTTGGTACTTAGACTTTCTTCTGGTGTTGACTTGTTTTATCGCATGATTTCCTCCTTTATAGTATTGTGGACTTGGATGCTTACACTTTCATTCATTATACATTCTGTCGATGGTGATCGATTTGGCCGGCAGGATCGGCGTTTTGTAGTTATGACCTTCCCTGGTGAGAAGGTGTCACCGCAAAGCGGCGGTTCTGGGCCTAAGACCCCGGTGGTTGTTGCAAAAAAATGGGGTCTTACACCACTGGCCACAAGGGCCAGTCCGCACTTACTGGCAGACACTGGATCCAGTTTTCTTGTCCCGGCGAACTCCAGTATCACTCCGCACTAACTGGCGGTCTCCGCGGCTTCCACTTGCCGCTGCACCAGAGCAAGACCAAGGCAACTGCCAAACCGGTTTGTCGAGCTCCAGTTCTTCAGTCCGCTTCATGCCGGACTCCGCGACTTGAGTTTCTATCCTCTCGGTTACTTCCTGGGATCCAACTGCCTGCGGAGCACAAGCCGGCCTGGCTAACCGCTGTTGTTGTCCCCGTAGTCCGCGTGAACAGACCGCCTAGGCCGCTATAGTGCAAACCGTCTGCAACATCCCTGCCGACATAGCAGTCTGCCAACCCTATCCACGTAGTCCGCCCGGATAGGTCCAAGTGCTCCATTCACCCACTTTCACTTCACAAATTTCAACACTCCCCCTTGAAGTGAGGAGTGGTGAATAACTCTAGTAGCTCCCATAACCTTGAACTTGATCCCTCTGATAGCATCTACGAACAAATGTCCAAGATATAGTCCTCGCCCCACATATCATAGACCATGAGGGAGCCCTCCAACATCTCTCAAAAAGAGCCATGCTTCCCTCTGCCTTCTTATTCAGCTTCAACCTCCCCTCATGCATCACAGGAGTATCACCAATAACCTTGGGCACAAAAGCCCAAGCCTCGTTACCTCTGAGAGAAGTCACCTCTTCAGCCTTGGTGTCAATCACCTACTTGATTCTACTGGGGGCATCACAGCCAGAAGATACTTGCTTGACCTGAGGGCTAGCAAGGAAACATGGGACCAAGCCCGCCGTGTTCCCTTCACTATATCGAGCTGGTGGCTTATTGATCCTCTTCGATCTCCGAAGAACCAGATCATGGTTAACGACCTCCACTGCTCCACAACCAGCTCCATTCCCGAGCAAACCCGAAAAAATACTCCCCTTGCTTACTGAACAAGACACCTCCTCACTGGAAACAGGAGCACCTAGAGCAACGCTCGCCCTGCTACCTGAACCAGAGACTCCCCTCTTGAACAAGAACTACCTGGAACATCACTCCCCCTGCTTCCTGAACCAGAAGCCTCCGCCTTTGAGCCAGAAGTATCTGGATCATTGCTCCCCCTACTTCCTGACCCTAACGCCTTTGCCCCAGAGCTAGAATAACCTGGAGCTCCTGGTGACTCAGGCAGCTCCACCTGAACCTTAGCAGCAGCCTCCTTCAACCCACCATCTGACCTGCTCATCTCTAGCTCCTCATAAGTGCTATCCCAATACGGCGTCAACTCATCAAAGACAACGTCTCTCAACACGATGAGTCTCTTCATCGCAGGATCCATACACCTCCATCTTCTCCTCTGCTCATCATACCCAACAAAGGCTAGCTTTGTCTTGAGAGCTCCTAGAGAGTGTATGTAGTAGGTAGATCCAAATACCCTTAGGTGATTCACACTGGGCTTCACTCCGAACATCAGCTCATAAGGAGTCTTCACATAGATCAGACTAAGAGGCATCTGATTGATGACATGAGCAGTACAGGTCATCCCTTCCGCCCAAAGAGCCTTAGGAACGCCTTTACTCTGAATACAACACCTGCAGATCTCCGTTAACCAATGGATCATCCGAGCTACAATAATGCCTTGTTGCGAAGTATGTTCACAAGAAAGCTCCTTCTGGATCCCTTGCTTCTTGCAAATGTTTGAGAACTCGGTTGAGCCAAACTCACCACCGATGCTTGTCCTCAACTTCTTGATCCTCAGGCCAAGATGGCCTTCCACAAGCTTCTTGAACTCCACAAACAAGAGCATCATGTTGGACTTCTTCTTCATAAAGTATACCCAAGTATACCTTGAATAGTCATCAACCAATATCAGCATGAACATGCTTCCTCCAAGACTGGTGGTGACGGTCGGTCCAACCAGAGCACAATGGACAACCGCCAAAGGTGCTCTACATCTGGATTGTGCCTTATCAACCATAAAGCGATAAGCTTCACTTTGCTGACATCCTGCACATCCCTGACCATCGCCATAGGATGACAATCTAGGCAATCCTCTTACGAGTCTTCTTACTGTCATTGCTTTCAGCTTGTCCTTCCGTACATCCCCCAGTCTTTCATGTCAGATAACTGCACTATCACTGGCCTTCATCCGATCAGCACCAAAACTTGTTGAAGACCCAACAAAGTTCTTCTCCTTGCCTCCAACATGAGCTACGTTCGCCGAGAGCAAGGTAACCTGGCACTCTTTCCTGAGATGACCATGCTGCTTGCATTTATAGCACTTTGTTCTTTCCTTCATCTTCCCATCACGCCTAGGAGAAACACTTCTCTCTTACTTATATGAAGTAGAAGGACCATCCTCTGCAGCAACCTTCACCTCCTTCCTGAATAACCCATCAAGGGAAGTCCAAACCTCCTAGCTGACCGACATCCACTGATGTGGTCCAAGAGCTCCGATGAGATCACTTGCTTGAGAATAGACTACACTTTCGCATTTTTCTCCTTATAATATCTCATCTCTTCAGCATTGCCAGCAGTAGCCTCTTCTCTTTCTGCTCTGCATACAACCTCCCAAAGGTCCTCGCCAAGAAGAAAGCTCTCCATACAAGACTTCCACCTATCAAAGTTCATCTCTGTAAGGAGATCAATTCCAAGACAATTTGTATCTTCCACTGTCATGGTTCTACCACTGGTTCCCTCTTCAAAGAGAACAACCACTTCAGTTGATCGCTGTTGATCCACTCCAATCCAGCTCCGAGACCAAGTTCACTACTCAAGCAACTGAAGCTAGCTCTGATACCATGTTAAAATTCAACAACCTGGCACATCTACCACGTTGAATTTTCTCCAGGTGGTCAACGAGATAGTCTGATGCCAAATTAATATTCTCAGAACTATCAAGATCACACCTTGATTAAGCGAAAAATTCCTTGGACTCTGGAGTGAGCAGGAGTTATCTCAACCAAATCCAGTCAACCAGCAAACACATGTAACACAAACGTATTTATTGATTCACATCTAACTTCTCTACACAACATGTAAGACCCCCTTTTTTTGCAACAACCACCGGGTCTTAGGCCCAAAACCGCCATTTTACGGTGACACCATCCTCCGGGATGGTCGACCCCACAAAAGGTCGATCCTACCGGCCATCTCAATCACCCGCGACAGAATGTTTAATGATTGGAAAAGCTAAAACAATCAAGTTCACAATATAGAAAGAGGAAATCACATGACAAATAAAGAGTCCACACCATGATATACGGACTTATGCCCGGTACATAAAGACCTCACTACAAGCCACTCATAAAAGTAAAACTACTACTACTCAGCTCCACTAACGGATCAGGATGCATGTCCACCCGAAGTACACTGGCCTGTCTCCATCTGCACCATACTCCGCTGGTGCTACGTCTCCTACAGCTGCTCCCTGTCTTCCATCTGGAGTGCCTAAAATGTGGTGGTCAAACAACCGTCAGTTAAACTAGACTCAGTCAACAATCCCCCACCCCTCTACCTGTGGCTCCTAGGTATCGGGCGGAAGGAAGTGAAAAAGAGTACCAAATAGCAGGGCGTAATCGAGCAGATGATAACTATCCTAACAGGAGTGTTATAAAATTAAAAGTGCAGCAGGAGTTAATCAATAAATGGTAATGCAGAGTAGTAAGGTAAGCATGAAGAACTGAAAGTAAGAACAGTACAAATAGTAATTCAGTAACCATTGATTTATAGGGATTACCCTTATAGACCAAGGGGTCGTTCTGCAGGGCCTATCGTATAAACTATCCCATACTAATTTATACGTTATGTGTCAGGGGTTAAATGCAATGACTATGCTATGACATGCAAGTATGCTAGGGTATGCACATGCAAGTGTAACACACACATGACTCTATGCGCACAGACCTCTAGTTCCCTAGTTTGGAGTTAGCTAAACTCTTAGGAGCCTCTCGTCGTGGCCAACAGAGACAGTGGATTGGGCCTCTCCACTCTTAGACTGGTAATCACACTACCCAGCCTAGTCTCGTATGTTTCCGTACTCTTCCTAGCAAACCAGCTAGTCTCCCCGAGTCAACGTACCGACGACGGTGTGATCGATCGTCCAATAGCGATAACTCACCGCTGTTATGCACATGCAATCTTGTATATTATACCTGTAATGCCCCGAAACTCAAAAGAGCGATGGGAGGCATTTTGGTCCAAATCTGGAATTTGGCAGGGGGCACACAGCCTGGGACACGGGCGTGTCACAGGGCGTGTCAGGCTCGAGTCGACGATTTGGCCGTGAAGTCGACGAATTTTTGGATTCAATGATCATTGAGCAGCGAAAACGGCCTGAGACACGGCCGTATCTTAGGGCGTGTCGATCTCATGTCGACAATCTATGATTTTCGCTTGACGTTGTGTCGAGACACAGAACACGGCCTAGGACACGGGCGTGTCCAAGGCCGTGTCGGGTGGTCGACGAATTGCGCTCGACGAAGTGTCGAGACAGTGAACACGGCCTGGAGGCCAGTCGTGTTTGGGTTTGACACGGGCGTGTCAAATAGGACACGGGCGTGTCCATGACCCGTGTGAGTCTCGGGTTGTTTTCGGAGCTATGTCGATGGGGGCAGACGGCCAACCACACGGCCGTGTCAGTTGGAACACGGGCGTTTCAGGTTGAACACGGGCGTGTCGGGACCCGTGTAATTTTCGTAACGCGTTGATTTTGACGGTGAATGAGGGACACGGCCCTGGACACGGGCGTGTCGTAGGCCGTGTTCGGCCCAGGTTTTACTTTTCAGCTACGAATCGTAGCCATTCGTTTCCTTATTTTGGGATCCGACGGTTGGGGGTTGTTCTTACTGGGATATACCCGGGATTGGGCCTTTTAAACCCTCATTTCACTTGAGTGGTTCTCTTTCTAAGTCTAGAGAGAGGGGAGAGCAAGGGAGGAATAAGAAGACAAGATCCGGTCACCGACGGAGCTTTGGAGCTCCAAATTGCGTGTAATGGTCCGAAACTCGAAAGAGCGACGGGAGACATTTTGGGCCAAATCTGGTATTTGGCAGGGGCACACGGCCAGGGACACGGGCATGTCCCAGGGCGTGTCAGGCTCGAGTCGACATTTTGGCCGCGGGGTCGACGAATTTGCAGTCGACGATCGTCGAGCAGGGAACACGGCATGAGACACGGGAGTGTCTCAGGGCGTGTCGAGCCCGTGTCGACAATCAACCAGGAAAGTCGACGATTTTCGCTCGACGATGTGTCGAGACAAGGCACACGGCCTAGGATACGGGCGTGTCCAAGGCCGTGTCGGGTGGTAGACGAACTTCGCTCCACGAAGTGTCGAGACAGTGAACACGGCCTGGAGCCCAGGCGTGTTCTAGTTTGACACGGGCGTGTCACATTAGACACGGGCGTGTCCAAGACCCGTGTGAGTCTCGGGTTGTTTTCGGGGCTGCGTCGATGGGGGCACACGACCGACCACACGGCCGTGTCAGTTGGAACACGGGCGTGTCAGGTCAAACACGGGCGTGTCGGAATCCCGTGTGTTTTTCGAGATGCGTCGATTTTGACGGTGAATGGGGGACACGGCCCTAGACACGGGCGTGTCTATGTAAATCTTTAGCTTGGCACGTTGTGCTTATGCAATGTTATGTTATGCATGATTGTGTTATGCATTCTAAAAAGGCCCTAATGCATGTCATGAGTGGCGTACGCATTGTAATGTTATGCATCACATACTACATAACATTCTCATGCAACGAAAAAGAAACGTGCTAGTCGCATTCATGTGGTGAGGTTATGCATCCCATACTACATAACCCTCACATGTTGCCCCTATGGTGGATCCATATGCAAACACATATTATGCATCTCATAATACATAATATGCCCCGTATACTTCATGTTATGCTATGAGTGTAGTGTTCGTGCTTTAGACAGGACGTGCTGATGACATACCTGTGTGTGTATGATATGATGCTAAACATCTAATACCTATAAGGAAATGTTGCCTGACAAATTGTCAAGCAACCTCCCTCTGATACCAAATGTCACAACCCATATTTTCTTCGGATTGAAGAAGTATCAGAGTATGAGAAAACTCGCGTCGTGATTCCAAGTCGAGCAGGGGATAACTGTCTACGCTCAGGAGAACACCATCTCACTAGACTGTGAAAATTCGTAAGTTTAACGATTAGAAAAATCACTTATATTTTAAAGGCCGTATCCCTTGGCTCAGTGGATCACCTAGTACACAGTTTAAAAAAAACTATACTTATACGCAGCGGAAAATACTTTATTTATATTTGACATCCTATGAGAGTGCATAAGTGACCCCGAGGTCAACTTATACTATGCAAGACTCTAGATTTATTTTATATTATAAGTAGGAAAACGATCTTTTTACGTTACTTGGAAAGTAGTGTATGAGCTTTATAAACATGCTGATCATGAGATTTACTTATTATAGTGTTTTTAGGTTTCAAAATAACTAGCAACCTAGCATAAATCTTCCCAAGAGCAAGTATACTATCTCTAGAAAGGTAGCAGTAAAAGAACAAATCTAGTATCATAAGGTAAAACTACCAGTGGGCGCCAACAAGCTGACACGAACCCACTGGCAAGTATGTATGTATATAAGAAAACAAAAAAACTACCTCACAACAGCAAGAGAAAGATCCCTACAACTCAAGGGATCACCAGCAACACCATAGCAAATCTAGCCGCCTACCCGGCTACTAATCCGAACCTGAGGCATTCAGAAAAGAAAAGAACACCTCAACAAGTAAAACAAGGAAATCATAGTTAGAGCGTTAAATCAAAATGGGACAAAAGAGAGTAAGTAAACATGACAGTAAAAGCAAACACTGTCCCATGTAAGCCCAAGTACACCAAGTACCAGGTAACAACAACAAGCCATGCCCAAATCCTGCAGAGGCTACAAGGCAAAAGACAACAAAACTTGCCACAATATGATGCATTCTATAAGGAATAAACACCTAACAATCCTAATTTGTGAGTTAATGGCAGTAGTAAACAACATGGACCTGAGTTGGTGACCAAAAACAGTCCCCCAAACAAAACAGTTCCAACTAAAAATAAAATTTCACTATGTCAGAACAAAACCACCACAAACCCAGCCCGTACCTGGGATTAAAAGGGTGGCGGCCATAGCAATACCCAGCCCGTACCTGGGACTAAAAAGTGGCGGCCACGGCTCGCACACATAACATCCCGCTCCTTTAGAGCGTCAAAATACCACTACCTACCATAAACCACGATTCGGCCCTCAAAACAAAGGAAGAACGAAAGGCCGACAAGACATCCCCCCTAGGAGGGAATCACTCGGGAAGAAAAGAAACTGAAAAGGAATAAATCCCAGCTTACAGGAATCGTCGATCTCCAGCCACAGGAAATCGTCGAACTCCGTTCGACGATTTTCCTTTCGTCAAACACAGGTCACAGGAAAAAATCGTCGAACGTCGTTCGATGATTTTCCTTTCGTCGAACACAGGTCACGGGATACATCGTCGAATGTCGTTCGACGATTTTACAATAAACGCAGGCCACAGGAAATCGTCGAATTCCGTTCGACAATTTTGCATTAAACACCGGACAAAGAAAATCGTCGAACTCAGTTCAACGATCCTCATCGAACTCAGCTCGACGATCCTCGCCGAACTCAGTCAACCGGAGATCGTCGATCTCATTTCGACGATCTTCGTCGAACTCAAGTCGACGATCTTCGTCGATCTCAAGCAACCAGAGATCGTCGATCTCAGTTCGACGATCTTCGTCGAACTCAGGTCGACGATCTTCGCAGAACTGGCTGCGTTGAGTACACCGCAATCCTGTACAACCTCCTTCATTTCCGACCAATCCTCTTAGCCTAATTCGATCCTATTACTTGCAATGTAAGTATGATAACCCATTGCTACTAGTTATAGGGCTGATAGGCTAATTGCTTCCCAAACCGTAATTAACAGCGAACACTTTGATAAAAAAAACAAGACTACAGCATCACAGCTGGAATTTTGAGTTTCAGAACTTGAGAAAATGGAAAAAGAAACATAAAGGAGCATTTATGGTTTAAGATCCACATGAGCTTGATGGAAAAACAGAGCAAAATAAGCAATCTCGGGAAGCATGAATGATTACAGCAAATCTGACCATGAAAAGGAGAAGAAAAACTTGGCAAAGGTAGGAGCACCACTTGCCTCAAATTCCAGCGATTTATCTTGCACAGCCCTTCCTCTCTCTCTCGGCTCCAGCCGCAACAGCACCTAAACAGGATTCTAAAGTTTTAATGGCGGAAAAGGTTCAAACCAAAAATTCTGAGACCCCTAGAAACACCACAAAAAATTGAATCTCTTACCGTAGGAATGAAGGTCTAGGCGAGAGTAATCCAAATCCGCTTTCGAAATCGAATTTCGTCCACTAACGCTCCCAGAATCGCCGTCTGAAGGGTAGCAGGGTTGGCGGTTTTTCTTCCTCTCGAACAGGCGACGGTTATTCTCTCACAAAAGGAGACGATGAAAAGTCTCGATTTTATCTTTAGGCTATTTATATGCATGGACACATCTTATCAGCCCTAACTGTCACCTAAAAGCCACTGGATTCCTTACAAGCTTTATAAATTAATTATCTGCACCCATTATTATTAACACATCAAAACGACGTGAAAACCGAACCACCTCGGAATCCGACGAATTTTACACCGTAGCTAATTACTCACGCTACGAACGCAACGACAAAGTTGAAATCAACTTTCGATGAACAAAACACGAGTTATCACTACCCGAAGCCAAAACACAAGCATCCAACGAGAGGCCTCACCGGTCACCAAAACAGACCCGGCTTGCTAGGGAACCTTGCCAAACAGGCTACCAATAACCACACAAGGAACCTAAAGAGCTAATACCACGCTCTAACAAACGGCACATGCCGGAAACACGTCAATGTAATGCCACACAAGAATTAAATAATCGCAGAAGAATCGGGGGTGTTACAAGTTACCGACCTAAGCAGACCGCAGTCCCCAGTTGCTGGAAAAAGGGTGTATTTCAGCAAACACAGTCCTAAAACTATTGCATATTCTGCCAATCACCCAGAAAAACTACCCAAGTTTTCCAATAAGAGGAAAAGAGGCCCATAATCCATATTCCACATCAAGGAACGTGAGAACGAGACTGTGGCCCACTTTATCAAGAGCCTCCAAGAAGAGATCTCGGAAGTTGAGAACGTTGATCCAGAATTCTACAGTCACTTTGACGGTTGGTTTGCAAGAAGTACCATTAAAATTTTAAACCGACCACCGGCAGCCGAAGACGTATCCGGAGATGATTATTATCGTCAATGAGTATATTCGCATTGAAGAGTGTAATGCCAGGTACATCTCCAGACTTGTAACAAGGGGAGATTCTTCTTCCTCTTACAAGCAACCCCCGAGGTCTCCTCGGAAGGATTTTCAACCACAAGCATCATCAACACTTCTTCCGAAGAAAAGAATCCGGGATTGATAACACAGTGGGTGGGGCAACTCAGGTCAAGAATAGCAAACCAAGTGATGATGGATCTTTTCATCCTACAGATCAAAAGGTCAAAGACTCTGACCAATACTGCCAATATCACAAAGGAAAGGGTCATGCAATAGAAGACTGCAGAGCTCTTCAACAACTAGTAGAGAAATTTTGAAACATGGTAAATACCGACATTTGCTCCAGGAGAATGACCACTCTTACCCATCCACTTCAAAAAGCAAAGAAATATTGAGCAATCCTCTCGACTAAAAAGGGGGAAACCAAATCAACGACATGAACTTCGGTCTTGACGCCGAAAGCATCAATGACAACTGCGCAGACACCCTCAAAAAATTATTTTGTGCTGAAGGAGAACAATGCAAAGTCCTCAAAGTTCCTCACAATCATTGATGATTGTTTTTACTTTACACTCTTAAAACATTTTCTCTTTAAAGCACTTCTATGTATTTCTTTCATTTCAATAATTTTTACGTCAGAGATCTCATACTGACACATTTTCCTTTTTTGAATGCTTCCTCCTCTATTTTCTCTTTGCCAAAGAGATCACTGAACCAACGAGATATCATTGAGTCTTGTTGTTCCCTCCATAGATTGTTCTTGGGTTTAATGCCACGATGACCATGTATAGTGGGGAGTGTACATGTATGTGCAGTGGGTGCCGCTCAATCTATGCACGTGAACTTCAGGACTTCGGATCCCAGCCGGTATCTAACACAAAGCGTGTATCAAGGGCGGTCCCATGTGTTAGCTCTATTATTCTCCATTAGGGATACATTACTGTTACGATGATCTTTGCTTGGCATGCAATGGCGATCAAGTGTAGCCATGTCTCTTCGATCATATCATGACTGTGATATTCGAATACTCTATGGTACTCTCAATCTGTGCTTTTGCGGGGCCCACAAGTCTGCTGATCTTTCCAAAGACAAGCAATGTTATAGGCCACTTGGCGCATCTAGTCCTATTGATCACCGATGTTTGTAACCCGAGGCATGAGTGCAGTGTATCTAACATTCCTTCTCAGGATTCTGTGCATTTTTCTCTTTTGTGCCCTTCCAAGGGAACGTGGTTAGTCCGCTCTAGGTAGGACTACACTCGTGATGCCCTATCTTGGGCAGGTGATGTATAAGGACCCCGGGAAACACCTGTGGCAGGATCGGGCCTTTTTTGGGTCATCTTTGGGTTTAGACCTCCTTTTTCATTCTGCCTTCTTATACGTTAATAGGTTAAGTCCAACCTACCAAAAGGATTGGCGACATCTATTTTGCTTATGCATATCTTATTTGCCCTGCTTGCATGAAGCTCTATCTGATGATAATTAGCAAGCTCTCTATTACTCTTACTGGTTGTTACTTGCACCAATCATTAATCAAAATATTTGTTTCTCTTTATTAATGAACTATTTAGCTAAAGTCTAGTCAGTGTTTTCATCTTTCTGATTTGGATTTCATACTGGGACATCATATCTGACCATGCAAAAAGATTATTATTGTGGCTTGATCTCTACTTAATTTTAATCTTTCTGTTAATAACAGAGTTTGTCGGATATTTCTTCGATTATCCAACTATAATTTCCTCATCATATCAACGGTTAACATCCGCAAGTTCCCTTCATGTACTTGCAAATTAGTTTTCTTTTATATCTGCTGAAAGTTATTTACTTAAGGATAACAAGTCACCTAGAGGGGGGGTGAATAGGCCTTTGAAATTTTTAAGTATTTTTGCTGATTTCTTACTAGGTGATCTTGAGCTTGTCCTTAGCACCTGGAATATAAAAGAAAAGCAAACAACACAGCCAAGCACACAGGTGTTTATAGTGGTTCCCCAATTGGGTACATCCACTTTCCCTCCCACCTCTCCAATAATCTTGTTGGACTAGGCACAAACTCCACCAATATGCTTCTCAGAGCTTATACCTTAGGCCATCAGCCTTAAACTCAGGTTCTCTTCATAACCCTACCTCAGAACCTCAAAGGTTCCTACCGCAGAGCCCTACAGTGCTCCTACAGCTCAGTGGTCAACTGACCACCTACCTCAGTCTTATCTTTATGACCTGCAGCTCAGGATTTTCAGCCCTACTACTTCAGGCATTAAGCCCTACTCTCAGAGTGCTGTAGTACTCCTACAATGCAGTACCCTTCTAGGTACATACCTTAGTGCCCTTCCAGGCACCTACAACTCAGCCTCCTCCAAGGACTATAACTTAGTGACACACTTGTCACCTATAGCTCAGTGACTCACTAGTCACCTACCTCAGCCTTAATTCTAAGGCCTACTACTCAGGCTGGGAGGACAGCCCTACTCTCAGATCCACAATTGGATCCTACCTCAGTACCACAATAGGGCACTTATCTCAGTGACTAGTTAGTCACCTACAACTCAGGCCAAAAGGCCCTACAGCTCAGATTTAGATAAACTGAATCCTATAGGAATTTATATAGGAAGTTAAATAAATTTGAAACAACTAACTTAGAGATAAATCACTGAGTCTACCTTGTTGGAATGAGTAGATATCAGTCCACCCCACTTGTTGTAGAAGGGATGAGTCTTCTTCTACAACCAACTGCTTCTTTGCTGCACAGGTGATCAGCTATCAGTTGTTGAAGGTTGACTAGCCTTCACACAGCTATCTCCTTGCTGATCTGAAGAAGCAGCTACCGTATTCTAGAGAGAACACTCTTGTTGAACTTGAAGGAGCGTCAGCTAACATTTCACTGCCTTCCGGCTTGCACTGTTGGACATTTCTTTCAAGCTTATCGGAGAAGATGAAGTCCAGCTGCCTTTATTTTCCATATTTCCTTCTTTTGTTCTGTGTTTGTTCTCCGTAACCCTAATCCCCTTTTCTTAATTCATTTTATATGTCTTGATTTGAATGAACGACATAATTTGAGTGTGGGCCCAGCCAAGGATGGTGAGCGCCAACTCTCTCAAAAAAGGACAAATAAGCTTTCGGTGCTACTCCAGCTTTCCCGCAACGAGATGAACAATTTTGACTTTATTGACTTCTATTGACGTCAGCAGTGGTCATCCTGTACTGCTTTAGCTTTCAAGCAATGGCATAAGATACTTTCACTTATTGACTTTTGGTGACGTCAGCAATGGTCATCACCTTCTAGACTTAGACAAAATTCCAGATCTTCAATAAGCGTTGAGTGATGTTAAGTCACTCAACCCTATATATCTTGGCTCTTCATTAGAATCGTTAAGTGAACCTGCCTCTCTCAACGCTTCTGGACTTAAAGAAATTCTGTTGGCTTTGTTTTAGCAGCTCCTTCTCAATTATCTTAGTGGTTTCTTCTTCACAGCTGAGACTATCTCCTGTCTCAGCGGTTTCTTCTCAACAGTCTCAACTCTTTTTTCTTCTCAGCTTAGACTGTCTATTTTCTCAGTAGTCTCTTCTCAGCGGTCTCATCACTTTCTTCTTTATTAGAAGCATTGAGTAAGCCTGCTTCACTCAACGCTTCTGGACTTAGAAAATTCCAGCTTCCTTTGTCTCAGCTATTATGCTGAGACAATCTTCTCAGCTATCTCAATTGTCTCAGTAATTTTACATTATTCTATTTTGCTGACTTTAGTTCGACGAATGTTGAGCTGAGATCGACGATCTGTGGGCTGAGCTTGATGAATTCTGAATCTCAAATTCTGAAATTAGCTCGACGAATAGTGAGCCCAGCTCAACGAATGATGATCTGAGCTCGATGAATTTTGAGTCCAACAATTTTGAATTTAGCTCGACGAATGACGAGCTGAGCTCGACCAATTGTGAGCTAAGCTAGACGAATTCTGAATCTTCCAACATACTCTTTTTCTTCACCTGTCTCGATGAATGCCGAGCTGAGCTCTACGAATTGTGAGCTGAGCTCGACGAATTCTGAGTTTTCCATCATACTCATTTTCTTCACCTATCCAATCATGGACTATCTGCATGCATGAACTTAAGCACACATCAAATACATTTTGCCACTTATCATGACTGGTGATTCCTCTTCAAATCCTGAGGAACATTATAGGGCACAATTCCTAACAATCTCCCCCTATTTGAAGAAGGCAGAACACCCATCCATGCTAAGGTGCATCAACACAAAAAAGGCATCAAGATAGGCTTGATGAGACTTTATCATGACAAATAGCCATCCCAGTACAGGATAACTGCCCCTAGATGAGATGGCATAACACTATGATTGAATGACCAATAGTGTTGGGTACATTGGAATATATGTACCAGATTTGAAGAAGCCTCACCCTACTCAATGATATACATCAAGATGTATTTGATGTGTTTTGAGTTTATTTGTGCATGTTAAGTAATTGCAGAGAAAGCAGAAAAGTTTCTAAGTCCATGTGTCGACACCTAGAAGAAAAGTGTCGACGCTTAAGAAGGCTTGTGTCGACACCTAGAAGAAAAGTGTCGACGCTTAAGAAGGCTTGTGTCGACACCTAGAGAAGCTGTGTCGACACTTGGAGTAATTGTGTCGACACCAGGAAGGCAGAGTCGACACCAGAAGAGAAGTGCCGACACATACAGGCAGTGTCGATACACAATGAAGAATTTTCTACATAATCAGTGTCGACACTTAGAAGCAGTGTCGACACCCAGAGAATCTTTGTCGACAGCAAAAGTGTCGACACTAGGAGGCTGTGTCGACACTCAGTAAACTTCAACAAAGTTCAAGTACATGTGTCGACACTAGGAGGCTGTGTCGACACTCAGCAAACTTCAACAATGTTCAAGTACATGTGTCGACACAAGAAGATGTATCGACACTCAGCAAAGTTTCAACACAGAAGGCATGTGTCGACACTTAGAAAGTTTCAACACAAGAAGATGTGTCGACACAAAGGAGTTGTATCGACACTTAGCAGAATTCAACTAAGTATTAAAAAAGAAGGCTTGTGTCGACACACAGGATCAGTGTCGACACATTCTAAAGAAGCAGTGTCGATAAGCTGTTACAACAACACAAGGAGTTGTGTCGACACCATAAAGGCTAGTGTCGACACTTAGTTTACTTGTGTCGACACTTGGTCTATTTGTATCGACACATAATGACTATCTGTCTCGACACTTTCAAACAGTGACAGAGATTTCAAGAAGTGACTGGATGACTTGACAGCTACCATTTCAACCGGTCAACTGCTACTGTCAGAGCTGTCAGAAGGTTGTTAGAAACCGGATCAGCCGGTCACCATGAAGAAAGCTTATATAAAGGCTTATTCCTTCAACAGCAACAGTAGTGAAAGATAGAGAGACACACAACAATAACAAGTGAAGTAATCAATCAGAAGATTAACACTAGAGAAGATCTTCAACAGAAGATCTAAGAAGTTGGAGAGAGAGAGCTCCTTCTAAGAAGTGCAGTTGCTGAACCGGGCTGCTAAGTTAGATTCAGATTGAGATCTGAATCTCAAGACAGAAGTTGATTAAAGATCATCTTCAGGAGATTCAACCCTACTGTGTTCTAATTCAAGAAGCTTTGAAGAAAGCCAAGGGAGGTTGATCTCTGCCAAGTTCTTCCAAGAACTCATCAAGAAGCCAGTCAACTCATCTCTCTCTATCAGAGTTGTGGTTATATACTTTGTATTTTCTAATTTTTGTAGGATCTTGTATTAATCTGAGTTGTAAGCCTAAATCTATAAAGGCTGAGGTAGGGCCTGTGAGCCTGAGTGTAGCAGAATCATTTCTCTAAGTGTAGGCCTTATTGAAGGCTGAGGTAGGGCTGTTGTGCCTGAGTGTAGGTCTTGTTGGAGACTGAGTGGTAGGGCTTAGTGCCTGAGTTGTAGGAGTGGGGACACTCTGAGTTGTAGGAACTTGTTTGGGGTTCTGAGTTATAAGATCGGAGGATCTGATAAGAAGTGGAGATGTTAGGCCGAATCTAGTACACTACTAGATAGGAGAAGGGGGAAAGTGGATGCACCCAGACCTTGGGGAACCACTATAAAATCTGTGTGTACTCTGTGTATGATTAGTTCTGTCATTGTTGTGTTATCTGTGTTGAATTGCTGTAGAGAATTGCAAATACAGCTCTTATTATTCAGTGTTTTTGCCTTTAAAGTTAAAAAGATTAAGTTCACCTATTCACCCCCCCCCCTCTAGGTGATTAGGTACTATTTATTTCAAGTGGTATCAGAGGGAGATTGCTCAAAAAGGACATAACAGTCTGAGTAAAGATCCTGTAGGCAGAATCAGAATAATCAAGAATCAAGAAAATGTGTTCTACTAAGAATCACAAAGAGCTAGGATCCATGAACTTGCCAATCTGTAGAAAAGAGATTTTTGGCATATGGAAAGAGAGGGTTAGACTTTTTATGGAGGCCTCTGACCCAAGAATATACATAACAGTCAAAGAAGGGTCATATGTGCCAATGAAAGTATATGTTCTGGATGCAAATCAGAGAACTCCCAAAGACTATTCAGAAATGAATAAAGATGAGATTATTCTGGCCACTATGGACAAGAGGGCCCAGAATATTATTGTAAGTGCAATTGATGATGCCACATTTCAGAACCTAATACATTGTAAAACCTCAAAAGAAATGTGGGACACTTTAATAGTTTACATGGAAGGGTCTGAAGAAGTAAGACAGGACAGGAAGTCCTTGTTAAATCAGGAGTATGAAAGCTTTAGACAAGGAAAGTATGATAGCATTACTGAATGTTACAAGAAATTCTATAGGATTGTTAATTAGTTGATGTCCTATGAAAGAGAATTCAGCAACTATGAGCTGAATGATAAGTTTTTAAGATCCCTGACTAAGGACTGGGATACCAAGATTTGTGCCATTAGGGAAACGGCCAAATTAACTGATATACCTGATAATACGGTTTGCAGTCAATTTTATTAGGATATTTTCGGGGTTTTAAAGCAAATCATGTCTTGTAAAGTACTTATTTTGATTCCCCTTTGTATATATTTTTGTCGCTAATGCATTTTTTCGGCTTTTTGCAGGTTTTCACGGCTTTCAGCCGAATTTTGCTGTGACACGCTCCAACGTCACGCCCTACCAGGGTGTGTACCTAGGGCGTGTAACCTAGAGGAATGAAGCAATTGGTCCGAAACTACATTCCGTGGAAACTTAGTGTACACGCCCTCGGTCACGCCCGTGTCACATCCGACATGGGCGTGTTCTAGAGGCATGTCCCCAGGTTCCGAGGATCGCCGCAACGCGCTCGTTTTTCCCGCTCCACCGTCGCACCAAAAGTGTCACGCCCCAGGGTCACGCCTGACCCGGGCGTGACATATGGGCGTGTACTTCAGCAATTCCGCCCGTCACCTCTAGCATTCAATTTCATCTCAACAAAGTCACGCCGCAAAGAACACGCCCCAGGTACACGCCCCACCAGGGCGTGACTTGTGGGCGCGTACCTCAACTACTTCGTCAGAATTAAATTCTAGCCCGAAAAAGTCGCGCCGAATGTGTCACGCCCTAGGGTCACGCCCGACCAGGGCGTGACAGGGGGGCGTGACCCGACCCGAAAATTTCTATAAATAGAGCCCAACTCTAAGGGTTCAGGGACACTTTTTGGATTGAGAGGGGAGGTTCTGCCCTTTGTATTTTTGAACTTTTTTAAGAATGTCTTTCCATTTTTAGTTCTTAGCTCTAGCTTTATGCTTTCCCTGCATTAGTTCCTAGCTTTGTTCTGTAGTATAATGTTAATGATAGTGTAGTTTACCTTTCCATGCACTTGTAATCTCTGGTTTTCAAGCTGTAAGATCTCTGTTTCCATTAATAAAAAGTGTTGTTTTCTTTTTTGTTTCTGCTCTGTTTTCATTATTCTTCTTCTACTCATCCCCCCTCTTCCACCTCACCATGATTAACTAATCCTCCATGTACTCGATCTTAATGATCCGAGGTTCGAGTGATTAGGTTATGATGCTTTGAATCTTACCTTTTCTTTTTAGGGTTTAGCTTTGAATTACTCTTGATTTATCACGGGTTGGAGGTATATCATCGATATATACTCTCCACCTTTGCTTTCATTTTGGGCTAGCCGAGAGGCCGAAAGTTTGAAATGAGCACTCAAGCGTAAAGGGAGTTGTTCGCACCCCTCGAGAGAGGCAGACGTTCAAATCTCCCGGATTGGAGTAAAATCCAATAGAGGGGTTCACAACGTAAAGCGAGTTTTAGGCCTCCGATTTAGGCGAGAGTCGGTCGGACCTTCCTAAACTCAGTTAGGCACCGCCTTCGAGAGAAGTGTGTCAATATTCATGGAACCTCCACGGTCAAGGACCTTTACCCTAATTAGCTTAGGTTTATTTATCGTATTTTTCTAACCACTCTTGCCGAGGTGATTTCTGATCGAGTGCATTTTCCCCTCATCGTTACTAAGCTTAAGTTTAATCGCTCTTTTAGCTCTCTTTATCTTTTCATGCAAGTAGCTCTCTTTCATTGCAAGTAGTTCTCTTCCTTTAGTACGTTTAGCTTTCTTCTAAAAAAACCTAATTTTTCCGTCGATAAAATAATAGATTTCGTGTGAGTAAGCTTACTCAACTGTTCCCGGATTTTAATACGACACTTGTGTCCCCTAGCTGCATTTCGATAGGTATACTTGCCTTGTTGGATTGTTAGTTTGGTTATTTTCTCCTTGCAGATATCTAAGAGATCAATCAAGTTTTTGGCGCCGTTGCCGGGGAGGCAACGCTCGTTGATAAATTGAAAACGCGAATATATTAATTTTATCACTTCTCTTCCTCACCCTCCTTCTTAAAATTTTTCCGCCTACTTACTTGAGTTAAATGGCTGGATTGTGTTCAAGCAAGTGTGCGTATTTTTATTTTTTTCGCCTACTCACTTGAGTTAATTGGCTGGATTTATTTCAAGCAAGTGTGCGTATTTTTATTTTTCCGCCTACTCACTTGAGTTAATTGGCCGGCTTTATTTCAGTAGAGTATGTTTACTTTCTGTAGAGTGGGTGTGTTTTAATTTTCTATCGAGTGCGTGAGTGTAGCTTTTATTTTCCGCCTACTCGCTCGGAGTTAAATGGCTGGATTTTAATTACCGCCTACTTAATAGAAACCCACATCACAAATTTTTCTACACCACCTAACTCTCTCGAAAATGGCAAAGTGGCTCTAAATGCCACTATCTTGTCTAGTACCTTGCGAACCCTTCACCGGGTAGCCCTTGGGAAGTTCGGGAGTTAAAACATAAAAATCTATTTAAAAAAAAAAATTCGAACTTCATTAGCTCTTTTATTTTCTAGTCTTTCTTCTCCTCTCTTCTTCTAGTGTATGACCCGCGGAAGTCCGTCGGTTACTTTGGACCTGGACCACGAAATTGAGCGTACTCTTCGGAGAAGATCGCGATTTCAAGGACCTACTACCCAAGTGCCGGTTGAGGATTCCGAGTCATTTTCTACCTTAAGAATGGCAGAACCCAACATGGAGGAAGCCGTGCAAAGGCCTATGTCCTATTATGCACGACCGAATCTCGAGGGTACAGAATCTAGTATAGTTCGCCCTGCAATAAATAATAATAATTTCGAACTGAAGCCTAGCATAATTCTAAATGGTGCAGCAGTATGTGCAATTTGACGGGCTTCAACATGAAGATCTGAACGCACACATAGCCATCTTTCATGAGATTTGTGACACCTTCAAGATAAATGGTGTCACAAATGATGCTATTAGGCTAAGATTATTTCCTTTCTCTCTTAAAATTAAGGCTAAGCAGTGGCTGAACACCCTTCCTAAAAATAGCATAACTACTTGGACGTAATTAACTGAAAAATTTTTGGCCAAGTATTTTCCGCCTGCTAAAACTGCAAAACTTAGGAATGACATTTCTGCCTTTGGACAAATAGACTCTGAGACCCTTTACGAAACCTGGGAAAGATTTAAAGAATTATTAAGATGATACCCACATCACGCTCTGCCTGTATGGTTGCAGGTGCAGACGTTCTATAATGGGCTAAATCAAAGCATAAAGCAAATGATAGACGCAGCTTCTGGCGGTACTTTAAACCATAAGACCCCGGAAGCAGCTCTTGAGCTGTTTGAAGACATGGCCATGAACACTTACCAGTGGAATGTGCCTAAGTCCCGCCCAAACAAACCTGCAGGTCTCTTTGAAGTGGACAACGTCTCACAACTCACACTGCAAGTTGAAATATTAAGCAAAAACATTACGGAGATAACTGCTGCCTCCGCCCCTCAGGTATGGGAATCTGCAACTCCTCCCGCTGAACATTTGGATTATGTAAATAATATGCCTAGAACTGCTTTTAATAATTTTTCTGCTGCGAATTATCATCCTCCTGCTTTTAATTTTCCGAATAGTTATAATCCTGCGTTAAGAAATCATCAGAATTTTTCGTGGAGCAATCCATCGAATGATGTGCGCCCGCCACCGCAAAGTGATTTTTCTCCACCACCACCTCCTCAAAGTTTTCCAAAACCTCCAAATTTGGAGGAAATGTTTTCAAAATACATGAATGCTAATGACGCTACGATTAGAACCTTAACCGGAAGTGTTAAAAATTTAGAAAATCAGGTAGGACAGCTCGCTAAAATGATTTCTGAGCGACCCGTAGGGTCTCTTCCTTCCAATACCGAGCCCAACCCGAGAGAGCAAGCGAAAGCTATAACTCTTCGGAGTGGGAAGAAAGTTCCTGGTATGATAAGTGAAGAGCCCGAGGCAATCTCCGCTTCCGCTTTAAAAAATCAAAGCTCCGTTCCCGTTTTAAAAATTCCACCCTCTGCCGAAGAAATTATCACTCCTATTTTAGAAAAACAACTCACTCCACCACCCACCTTTAAAATTAATCCATCCCCGCCATACCCTTCCGAACTTAATAAACAACGACAGGATGATCAATACACCCGTTTTTTAGAAATGTTTAAACAAATCCAAATAAATCTGCCTTTCCACGAAGCCATATCCCAAATGCCTAAGTACGCAAAATACCTTAAGGACCTCCTAACCAATAAGAAGAAGTTAGAGAACCTTTCTCATGTCACGTTAAATGCCGAGTGCTCGGCGGTTTTGACAAACGGATTACCGAAGAAAATCAGTGACCCGGGTAATTTCTCTATCCCGTGTGTTTTTGGTGATCTCTTTGTCAAACACTCTTTTTAGCCGACTTAGGGGCGAGTATTAATCTTATGCCCCTCTCGTTGTTTAAAAAGTTAGGAATTGGTAGTCTCAACCCCACACGCATGAGTATCCAGCTCGCCGACAGATCAGTCAAATACCCGTTAGGAATAGTGGAGGACGTCCTAGTCAAAGTTGACAAGTTCATCTTCCCGGTGGACTTTATCATTTTGGACATCGAAGAAGACTTCGAGGTTCCCCTGATCCTTGGCCGACCCTTCCTTGCCACCTCCCGAGCTATCATTGACGTAAGCAATGGTAAGCTCTTCCTTCGAGTGGGCGACGATGAGGTAACTTTCTCTATCACCCCCTCGATGAAGAACACACTAGCTAATGATGACTCCTGTTTTTTCATGGATACCGTAAGTGAAGAATCCTTCTCTCACACCTCTGATTTTGAAGAAGAATTTTCCAATTTTTGTTCCTCTCAAACTCCTCCAACTGAATCTCTACACCTAAGTGAAGAATCCTCCACTCGCCTTTCTGATTTTGAAAAAGAATTTTTTGATTTCTGTTCTTCTTCTACTTTTCCAACTGAATCGCTGCACGAAGCCGCCATGGCCGCTAGCAACACCCCTTTTAATTTTACATATAAAAAAGTGTACGAGGACATAGTTTTTGAAAAAGAACAAATTTCCAAAACATCATATGATGACCCCCCTACCTTGGAACTAAAAGAACTACCAGAGCACCTTCGATACACTTTCTTAGAAAAGGACTCCAAGCTGCCTGTCATAATTTCGGCCGACCTCACGGATGCACAAAAGGATAAACTTCTTAAAATTTTACAAAAGCATCGCCAAGCTATTGCTTGGCAGATATCTGATATCAAGGGCATAAGCCCATCTTTCTGCACTCATAAAATCTTAATGTAAGATAATTCACGTAACTCTATACAACCTCAGCGTCGTATAAACCTAAACATGAAAGACGTAGTTAAGGGCGAGGTTATGAAATTGTTAGATGCAGGAATTATCTATCCTATATCCGACAGTAAGTGGGTTAGCCCAGTACAGGTAGTACCAAAGAAGGGAGGGATAACGGTCGTAAGTAATGAAAATAATGAATTAATCCCGACTCGGACGGTGACCGGATGGCGAATGTGTATAGATTACCGTAAGTTGAATGACGCCACCTGCAAGGATCACTTCCCCTTGCCGTTCATTGATCAGATTTTAGAACGACTTTCCGGACATAGCTTTTATTGTTTTCTCGATGGCCTCTCGGGGTATCTTCAAATCCCCATCTCCCCCGAGGACCAGGAGAAAACTATGTTTACTTGTCCCTTCGGCACCTTCGCCTACCGAAGAATGCCGTTTGGATTGTGCAATGCGCCAGCTATATTCCAATGATGTATGCTCGTCATCTTTGACAAGTACGTAGAAAGCATTATGGAAGTTTTTATGGATGATTTCTCCGTGTTCGGAAATTCCTTCGATAGTTGCTTAGAGAATCTTGAAAAAGTCTTAGAGCGATGCGAAGAAACTAACCTTGCCTTAAATTGGGAAAAATGTCATTTTATGGAAAGGGAAGGGTTAGTTTTGGGACATAAAATTTCTGAAAGGGGTATTGAAGTAGACGTTGCGAAAATAGAAGTTATCGAGAAACTGCCACCACCTACGAACATAAAAGCTATAAGAAGTTTCCTGGGTCATGCGGGTTTCTACCGCCGCTTCATAAAGGACTTTTCCAAAATCACCAAGCCCCTTACCCATCTCTTAGAAAAAGACGCCCCATTCATCTTTGATGACCTCTGTCTAGCTGCCTTCAATTTAATAAAAGAAAAATTAGTTAATGCCCCAATTATGATAGCTCCGGTATGGGATCTTCCATTTGAGATAATGTGTGATGCGAGTAGTTATGCGGTGGGAGCCGTACTAGGTCAACGTATTTCCAAAAACTTCCACCCCATTTATTACGCTAGTAAAACACTCACATCTGCACAGGAAAATTACACCACAACCGAGAAGGAGCTCTTAGCTGTAGTATTCTCTTTTGAAAAATTTCGCCCTTATATTACTCTTTCGAAAATTATTGTTTTTACGGACCACTCGGCCCTCAAATATCTTCTCTCTAAAACGGATGCCAAGCCTCGCTTGATTCGCTGGGTCTTACTCCTCCAGGAGTTTGACTTAGAGATCCGGGATAAGCGAGGTGCCGAGAACTTGGCCGCCGACCACCTTTCGCGCCTAGACAACCCATTTATAGAACAATTAGACGAAAATTCTTTTCATTACTATTTCCCTGATGAGAAGCTGTTCATAATTAACACATCTACTTCTTCTTGGTTTGCCCGCATCGCCAACTATCTAGTGGCCCGTGTGCTCCCAAAAGAGTTTTCATCTCAGCAAAAGAAGAAATTCTTTTCTGAGCTGAAAAACTATTTTTGGGAGGACCCGAATCTTTTCAGAATTTGTGCCGACCAAGTGATCAGGAGGTGTGTTTCTTTTGATGAAGGATTAGATATTATTAAACATTTGCATGAAGGACCGACAGGTGGGCACTATCAAGCTGCTCGCACCGCTCACAAAGTGTTAAGCGCGGGTTTTTACTGGCCCACCCTGTTTAAAGACGCGCATGCCTTTGTGAGTAGGTGTGATAGTTGCCAACGGTCGGGGAATATTTCGAATAAAAATGAAATGCCACAAAATTATTTCCTAGAGTGCAAAGTTTTCGACCTCTGGGGGATTGATTTTGTCGGCCCTTTTCCTTCTAGCTTCGGGAATACGTATATTTTAGTTGTCGTTGATTATGTTTCGCGTTGGGCCGAAGCCCAAGCTCTTCCTACGAATGACACCCGAGTCGTAGTTAATTTCCTAAAAAAATTATTTTCTCGATTCGGTACGCCGCGCGCTATCGTTAGTGATAGGGGTTCCCATTTCTGTAACGCGCAATTTTCAAAAATCCTAACTAAATATGGCGTTACTCATAAGCTTTCCACTGCCTACCACCCCCAAACTAACGGACAAGTCGAAGTAGTCAATAGAGAAATAAAAAGAATTTTAGAAAAGACTGTTTCAACATCTAGAAAAGACTAGTCAGCCAAATTAGACGATGCTCTATGGGCCTACCGAACAGCGTGCAAAACCGCCCTCGGATGTACGCCATATCGGTTGGTTTATGGAAAATCGTGTCATTTACCCGTAGAGTTAGAACACCGCGCCTTTTGGGCCTTACGATTTTTAAACTTCGATCCCCACTCTGTCGGCGATTTTAGAAAATTTCAACTTAACGAACTCGACGAGTGGCGCTCTTACGCATATGAAAATAACAGACTTTATAAAGAGCGGACGAAGCATTTACACGATCGACATCTTAGGCACCCAAAAATCTTTAAGTCGGGCGACCAAGTGCTTCTTTATAATTCTCGTTTACGTTTATTCCCGGGTAAATTAAAATCACGTTGGTCGGGGCCTTTTACTGTTTTAGAAGTCTTTTCTTATGATACTGTTTTAATTTCCCACCCTGATAAGGGTACTTTCAAAGTGAATGGTCAGCGTCTTAAACTGTATTTCTGTGATGATGTCAGTCTCAACCCTGTTAACTCTATCTTTCCGGTCCTGACATTTGATTAATCTGAACTTTATTTTTCTCATAAACTTTGACCTTTATTCGAACTTTATTTTTAAACAATATTTGGGACAAACTTTTTTTGATGCGTCGAGCTCAAATGACGCTTTAAATAAAGGGCGCTCTTGGGAGACAACCCAAGTTATCTTTTTCTGTTTTCTTTATTTTACAATTTTTGCCCTGAATGGCTCCGGCAAGCTGAAACTTCTGCGATCGCCTGCTCCAACGATTCTGATTCCATGACAAAGTCCACCAGACGACGTTTCCTGAAGATCCACAGCACACGCATGGAGGAACGGCATCACTCAGCTTTCCCTGCAACATAAAACCGGGGAAGTACTTGTTTTTCAATTCTGTCTTTCATTTCTGTACTTTACTTTTCTCTCGTTCTCCGACCTCCTTCTCCATTGAGGACAATGTAGATTTTAAGCTTGAGGGATGAGTTCCTCCTTTTTGCTTTTTGTAAATATCCAAAAAATCAAAAAAATTCAAAAAACATATGTATATATATAGCTGCATTTTGGTATTTCAATAAGTACCCCATGTTTATATTTTGTTTTTCTCAAACTTCTTTATAAACAACGTAGTTAATTATAATTTTTCTAATCATTTTTTTAATCATATTTCACAAGTAAAATGTTGGTCATGCTGTGTTTCTAATTCACGGTAGCATGTTAAGGTAAAATATTTCTCTAAAACGTGCATTTCTATTATGATTTTCCGTTCTTTATTTTCTTTACTTTCTCTAAAAATTTATCATCCACTATTTTCCTTTTCGTCTTTAGATAATTTTTGTAAGAACAAATTTTGAATAACGTAGTAGATATGAACGATCCAAGTCACATATTATTTTTATTTTCAAGATAATTTCATCAATCTTCTTTTATCATCTCGAACTTGCTTTTTAAAATTTATCGACTCTATGTCTTAAATAAATTTTAAAAAAAGCGTGAAAATGATTTAAGCCATTTTTGTTTGCGTTTGAGCTTTCCTGCCAACCTAAAATCTTTTACCACTAGTTTGCCACTTTTGAGCCTTTTTTCCAAATTCATTTGATAACTCCACACAACATTTCATTTTCACCAAAGCCCAAATTCCTACCTATCTAATCACGCTAATTTTTTTGATAGAAAATTTTGTGTTATCTTTGGAGAAATTGTTGAAAAAAGTGTACTCAAAAGCAATGTATTGAAAAAAAAGAGAAAAAATGAATGAAAATAATAATAATAAAAAAAGAGATAAATAATCATAAAGAAAAAAAAAATTATTTATACATATTTTGTTTAAAATAAATTTATTTTTTTTGAAACTCGTTGTTTTGGTTTAGTGTGATTTTTAAGCCTCCATGTTTATATTTGAATTCCACTACTATTCATATTCCTAAACCAAACGTTTCGGTCCTATTAAGTCCTTTTGATTCACGCCCTTTTTTAATTTTATTTAACAACTAAGAAAAGAAGAAAAGTAAATCAGTTTTAGTTTTGGATTTAAACTTAGATTTTTGTTATTTAATTGATATAATTATAATGCATTGCTTGGATCTAGTAATAACTCAATACGTTCTTTTCATTTTCATTGCCTTGCTTAAATCTATTTAAAGAATTTCGTCAAAATTCTGGATGATTTATTTTTATTAAGTAAATGTTGAAACCGGAATCCGGCCTCTTGTGGAGTTCTACCCTTGGGGAAGGGGTGGTCTCGCGCCTACTTTGCTCCTGCAAGAAAAACAACGAGAGAGACAAGAGAAAACAGACCCAAGGGCTCGGCAGGGAGGTCCCACCACAAACCCGGAAGATCTCTGAGCGCTTCCCCTCCTTAGCCAAGAGCCGAGCTAAGGTACCCTCAGAGAACACTTGAGAATGAGAGCAAGGAGGCACTGAAAGCGTGTCCTCTGAGGTACCCCTTGGGTCTTATTTATAGATTTTCAGAATCTGAACTGCCAATAACCAAAAGGACTGACCTGGAAGTACCAAAAGGCCCCTGGTTGGGTCTGCCAACAGCCAAACTCCGCTGTTCTGAACAGCTATGCGCAGTCCAACCTGGTCTGCCAACAGCGAGGCTCCGCTGTTCTGAGTAGCTATTCGCACCCCCGGGCGGTCAGCTCGCCTTCAGTTCTCCCGAAGGAGGCGGGCGCGGTCTGGCTTCGTGGCTCGCCTATCCTCCCTGGGCGAGCGCGAGCCGATAGGGGCGAGCTGCCTGTCTTCTGCCGGGCGGATCGGCAGCTAGGTCGCGTACGGGGGGTTGGTCGGCGGGTCGCCAATCGCGGGTCCGGCTCGCTTGCTGCGGGTCGCCAGCTCGCTCGCCTGAGATGGGCGGGAGCGGACCAGCCCTTTAGTCGTTCAGCCCGTTCTGCCGCTCGGGTGCGGGTCGCGGGGACAGGCCTGCTCAACCTTCCTGGCGGGGCCCGCTCGCCGGACACAGGGTTGTACACAATCCCCGCTCTTTTTGAGCTTGAATCAAGCTCGGAAAGAATCATCCAACCCGCGTGTTCGGCGAGCTCTGTGCTGAGCTGGCAGGGAATCTTCTGGTAGGGGCCCACTGTCCTGCTATAAATACGCACCGCTAACCCCTGAAGGAGGCTCCCCAGATCCCTTCATTTCCTTTGAGCAGACCTTAATTTCTCGATGCCGGTCAGCGAGGAGGTGCGAGCTCGCCTGGCGGCAGCGAGCCTGAAGACTCAGGAGGAGGCCCTCGAGGCTGCCCCTTGGTTATCACGCGGGTCTCCCGGCCCTGTCTTCAGGCCGGCGAAGGGGAAGATTGTCAGGCGGTCTCTGGCGGGCGACTGTCCGGGCTCCAGCTCGGCCGCGGGTGTCGAGGTAATCCCCGGTGGTCGTGACCTTCCGCGAGTTATTGCTGTACCTTTGACCCTTTGTTTTGCAGGCGATCCCCTGTGAGGGGGCGGGGAATGTGGGAGAGGATCGCCCCTCTCGCGAGTCGCCCGAGAAGGTCGCTGGTTCCTCGGTTCTGGATCGCCCACCTCCGGAAACTCCCTGTCCGGCGGTCTCCCACGGGCTGGGGAAATCTCTTGAGACCCTCGAGGGAGGGAACTTTCAGGGTCGGCCGGGCTCTTCTCGCCCATCTGTCGGTGCGGGCAACGTGCCAACCCCTGGTGAGCTGGTTTTTATCGTTGGCTTCGTCTCTTGCTCGCTCATTCTGACCCCTCCCCACTTGCAGGCTTTCACAGGGCCTCTCCTGAGACCGAGATGAGCGAAGGGTACTCGCCTCCGCCTGACGTGGACAGTGTTTCTGACTATCTGGGCGACCCGACCGATGCGGCGGGGATGAAGAGGCAGGTGACGCGGCTATTCCAGAAACACACACTGCTGCTGCAGGAGATCATGAAGAGAATCGATGACGACAAGGCCAAGACCGAGGCCCGGCTCGCGTCCTTGGAGGGCCCTCCGCGCGAAGCGGAAGACGACGATGTCACCTCGCCGGGCGTGCATATAACGCGAGCCGAGGGGCATCTTAAGAGCGCCATAGAGCAGGTCGGCCTGGCTCAGCGGGAGCTGGTGGCGGTTCGCGATTACCACGATCCCCGTGTGCCGCCTCGGTCGGGAACGAAGAGGCGGCACAGGTGGAAGTGGGTCGAGTACTGACCCAGTTGTTTGCCCCTCGCTCGCGGGATACCGCGGGGTTATCGTCATTTCGTAGTTATCTTGTATTTGTAATTGCTTGCGACTCTTTCAGCCCGCCTATGGGCCTAACTATTTTGTTGCTGAGATGCATTGAAATTATCGTGCTGCTTTTCTTTTGTTTTCTGTGGGCGGGTTAATGGAAAGGTCCATTCTTCCTTTTGCGCTGATCGGGGCGAGGGCGAGCCGAGGAGCTCGCCAGACGGGAGTCTCCCGTCTTGCGCGGAACGGCGTGCGGGTGCGGGTTGGGGTTGGTTCGCCCGCGCTGGTCTCCCGCGGTTGCAGCCGGGCGAGAACCGTGCCGGCTCGACCTTTGAGGTGCGGTCGCGCGCGGGAAGTCGAACCGTCGGGCTGATTTTTGGCTATCCGCACCCCGCCTTTCGGCGGGAAGTTTCCCGCCCTTTCTCTTTCCCTATAAATAGGCCTTGCATGCCCTAATTTCTCCACCGATTCCAAACTTTCTTGCTTCCCGTTCCCGCGGAGTATCGTCTGTGTTCGCCTTCTGGCTTTTTCTCGCGCGTTCGGCGGCGACTCGACGGGGATGGGCGGAGGCGGCGACGACGTGGACGGCCGAAGCAAGTGCGCTTGGACCTTCTCCGAGCATGATTTCCCTCGCGTCGTTATCACAGAGCGCGAATACTTGGAAGCTCTAGGCGACCATATCCCAGCCGGGTTCTCTGCGAGGCGACCCGAAGAGGGGGAGAAAATCAACGACCTGTCTAGGGATGAGCTCGCCATCCCTCTCGCTCACTTTGAGGTAGGCCTGCGACTCCCCCTGTGGCCCGAGGTGCGCCAGGTGCTAAAATACTTCGGGGTCGTCCTGGGCCAGATGACCCCGAACTCCATCGCCGTCATGATGGGGTTCGCCTGCTTCCTGCGAGAGGAGCGGGTGGAGTTCAGCCTCGCAGTGTTCCGGAAGCTGTTCTCCTTCAGGGCGAATCGAGACGGGATGGCCTACTTCTCTAGCGCCCACCTCAAGGTGCGGGAGACAGTTAACAAGAGCCACAACTGGCTGAAGAAGTTCCTGTTCGTCAAAGGGGACTTCGGCAACGTTCCCTTCTCGCCGGTGCAGCTCAGCGAGGCGAGCTACCGACTGTTAAATTTTCTCAACGTGGTCAGCAAGATAGCCCAAACACCAAATTAATATCTTCGGAACTACCCAGTTCGCACGCTGAACCTGCGGAAAGCCCAAGGACTAGAGGTTGCACCCAACAAAACAATGGAAGCACAAGAAGATCTTATTATGCATTCACTTCTTTACAATCCGAGGCATACATAGCGAGACATGATTTCGCTAGTATTACAGCTGTAAACAGAAAGAACCAAAAAACAAGCCGGGCGGACAGCACTCCAGTCCGCCGAGACCGCGAGGTCGCCGAGACCGCCGAGACCGCTGAGCTCGCCCAAGCTATGCTGCAATCCGCCGAATACCACGGAGTCCGCCGAGACCGCGAGGCCGCGCGGACAGACCGTTATTCGCCTCCTGCTGAACCCGAACTGAGGAACTCCCCTACCCGCCTGAAGCCGGCGGACAGGTTATTGAAGCTGGGAAAGTTGAAACAGAACTGACAAGCCGCAGAGAGACCTCCTGCTGAGTCCGCAGAGACCGCACACTTCCAAGCACTGACCGAAGTCACAGCCAATCTCCTGGCTCCTTGAAGTTATCCGCGCGACCTGCACACAGCAAACCGTCAGCCTGAAACAATCCGCGCGGACTGAAAAACACAGACCGCAGCACTCGCCCAACCCAATTTACTGTTCACTCACGTTACTTAGGTTACTGTAGATGTGCCAGGGGGGTCCTATTTATAGGCCAGGTGAGGAGTGTGGTCACCGCCCATGAGATAGCGACACCGCCCCAGCCCGCGCGAATACAAACGACTGTCCGCTCAGTCCGCGAGGACTTAGCCAGTCACCAAGGGAAACCGCCAGGAGCAAGGCAACCAATGACGAACCCTCTCCAGTCCGCCCAAGCTAAGCGGACAAGGCACCAGCCCGCAAAGCTCCAACTGCTTCAGGACAGCACCTTCTTTAATGGCAGTCCGCACCAACCCGAGGCAGCCCGCAAGACCCACACCTCAATCCGCCACAAGTCCACGACCAAAGGCAAACAGCAACAGTCCGCCCGGTCACAGCGGACTTGGCGGATACGGCGGACACCATGAACTTGACACCAAGTGTGACCAAGTCCAAAACCATCAAGGGCCAGTGCGAGCATGGCGGACACAAAGTCCCGTCCGCCAAACACCCTAGCACAGACCGCAACCAGTCCGCGAGCTCCTCGCACTTGTCCAACGCAGTAGCACCAAGCCGGACTCCAAACATCAGTCCGCCAACCGGTCTCCACAGCAAGACCTGCTGTAACACCTGAGCTCGACAAGGCCTCAGCCAAGCTCAAGGCCCAGTCCGCAACAGCCCCAACCGCGGACACACCAGTCCGCAAGGCTTCCCGCGAACTCGAACCAACCCGCCAACAGCGCAAGCATGCACCCGCGGCCACTGAGCAATGCACCAGTCCGCAAGCCTCTCTATCCGCAGATACCAGGCCGCACCAAACCGCGGACTCCATGCAACAACCCGCTCAGAACACAGCCGGCTTCCACCAGACTTCTCACCAGGCCGCAACCTCAGTCCGCCCAGTCCGCCCAGTCCGCCAAAGCTGTCCGCACAGGCCGCGCGGCCTGTCCCGTCGCCCACTTCCACTTCACAAATTTCAACACTCCCCCTTGAAGTGAGAAGTGGTGACCAAGCCCAGCAAGCTGCGCAAGCGTTCAAAAGGCCCCTTCGACAGCGGCTTCGTGAAGATGTCAGCAAGATTATCTTCACTCCGAACATGCCCGACCAACAGAGACCCCTCCAACACCTTCTCCCTGATGAAGTGGTGATCAATCTCTATATGCTTGGTCCTGGCGTGACACACTGGATTGTTTACCAGTTTGAGAGCACTCTCATTGTCACCCCGGAGTAAAGTAGGCCCTTGCACTTCTTCATGAACATCCTCTATAAGCCTCCTCAACCAAACGACTTCCCGAGCAGCCAAGGCCGAAGCCTTATACTCCGCCTCCGTGGTTGAAACCGACACCGAGTCCTGCTTCTTGCTACACCACGAGATGCTAGCTGAACCGCAAGTGAACACATAACCCGAAGTAGACCTTCGATCATCCGAATCACCGCCATAGTCAGCATCCGTGTACCCGAGCAACGCAAACTCCGCATCCCTTCTATAGAGGAGTCCCATCTCAGAAGTCACCTTGACATACTTCAGAATTCCCTTCGCCACCACTAGATGAGAACTCCTTGGTTCAGCCATATATCGACTTACTCGGCCAACAGCATAAGCTATATCCGGCCTTGTAATCGTCAGATAGATCAAGCTCCCAACAAGAGCCCTGAACACCAAGGGATCAATAAGAACCCTTCCCTCATCCCGTCGAAGCTTCAGCCCAGATTCCAGTGGAGTAGAGCACTTCTTCCCTTCGCCCATGCCAAACCGCTTCATAATACGATCAGCATACCCTTTCTGGCTAATGAGAATCCCGCACTCCTTCCTCTCCACTTCCAGACCAAGAAAGTGATGCAACTCTGCCAAGTCTTTCATCTCGAAGCGTATAGCAAGCTCTCCCCTGAGCCTTGCTACTTCCTCCTCCGAGTTCCCTGTGATGATCTTATCATCCACATACAGTAGGACCAAGACTCTTAGCTCTCCCTTCTTCTTGACGAACAAGCTTGAATCCGAGTTAGAAGCCAGGTATCCACAGAATTGCAAGTACTCTGCAATCTTCCCATACCACGCTCGAGGAGCTTGCTTCAACCCATAGAGAGCCTTCCTGAGTTTGCAGACATAGTCCGGATGCTTTTCAGAGACAAAACCAAGCGGCTGATCCATGAAGATGTCCTTGTCAATCTCTCCGTAAAGAAAAGCATTCTTCACATCAAGTTGCCACAACCTCCATCCCTTGCTAGCAGCCAAGGCGATCACCACTCTTACAGATGTCATCTTCGCAACAGGACTGAATGTCTCCTCATAGTCTTCTCCATACTGCTGTGAGAATCCTCTAGCGACCAGGCGAGCCTTGAACCGATCAATGCTCCCATCAGCCTTCTTCTTCAACTTATACACCCACTTGCAAGTAACCGGAGTAATGCCATCAACCTTGGGCACGAGGTCCCAGGTTTCATTCTTCTTCAGAGCATCAATCTCTTCCTTCATGGCACCATCCCACTCCTTCACTCCAGTGGCCTCGTTGAAGTTTGCAGGCTCTCGCTCATCCAGAGGACCTGCAAAGAAGCAGGAGACAAAGCTCATTGCATTCCCATCACAGTACCGAGCCGGTGGCTTAACCACCCTCTTCGATCTCCGAAGACACGGCTCCTTGCTCACGGCTTCCGTTGCTTCTTCAGGCTCCACTCCTACCTGGGGCAAGCATTGAGCAGTGCTCCCCCTGCTTCCTGAGCCAGAAGGCTCAGCCTCGGAGTTCGAAGCAACAGGAGCTGCTGGTGAAACAGCAAGCTCCTCTTCCAAGCCTTCAGCAGCCTCCACCGGTGCTTCCTCAACCTTGCTACTTCCGGTAGGCTCCACCGAGCCACCTCCATATGACGTCAGCTCGTCAAAGACAACGTCTCTTGACACCACGAACTTCTTCGTCACAGGGTCCATGCACTTCCATCCCTTCTTCCGCTCATCATAGCCAACAAAGACAAGTTTCCTTGCCTTCGCATCCAGCTTTGTCCGTGAAGCATCCGGGACATGCACGTAGCAAGTTGAACCGAACACCCGAAGGTGTCCAACACTCGGCTTCTCCTTCAGCAACAGCTCAATAGGAGTCTTCATGTTGATAGGGCTGAGTGGCATCCGGTTGATAACATAAGCAGCACAAGACATTCCCTCCGCCCAAAAGGACCTCGGGATATCTTTCGCATGCAGCCAGCATTTGCAGGTTTCCGTCAAATGACGGATCTTCCGCTCCGCTACCCCATTTTGTTGTGGAGTGTGAGCACATGTAAGCTCCCGTTGGATCCCGTGCTTCCTGCAGAAGTTAGAAAACTCGGAGGAGACAAACTCCCCCCGTTATCAGTTCTAAGCTTCTTAATCCGCAAGCCAAGCCGGCCTTCTACCAACTCCTTGAACTCCACGAACAAATGGAAAGCATCCGACTTCTCCTTTAAGAAGTACACCCAAGTATATCTTGAGTACTCATCAACCAAGACAAGCATGTATTTGCTTCCACCAAGGCTAGCAGTAACAGTCGGTCCCATCAGGTCGCCATGAATACACTCCAATGGTTTCTTGCTCCTTGTTTGAGATTTATCAAACGGAAGGCAATGTGCCTTACCGTATTGACAGCCCGCACAAACATGCCCATCACCAAAGGAGGACAACATCGGCAACCCCCTCACCAGACTTCTACTCGCCATTGCCTTTAGCTTGTCCATGCCAACATGCCCCAGCCTCTCATGCCAGATAGCCGCACTATCATTGGCTCTCATCCTATCAACATAGGCACTGGTGGAAAGAACAAACAAGTTCTTCACCCTCCTCCCAACATGAGCAACATCAGCCTTCACCGCTGATACGTTGCGAAGGAACCTCACGTCTGTTGGCCCAAACAGAACGTGATACCCAGCGTCCACCGCGTTGGTCACCGAGAAGAGGTTCTTCTTCATGCCCGGCACGTGATACACACTCCTTAACGTGAGTGGCCCCTGATCACTACCCAAAGACACGACCCCCTCCTTCTCTACTGCATAAACAGTATTATCAGCAGTGATAATAGCTTCATTACCTGAGTAAGCCTGCATGGAGGTGAACTTCGACTTGTCTCCGGTGAGGTGATGACCACACCCAGAGTCGATGATCCACTCGCTGTTGAAGTCCTCAGCAGATAAGGCCCGGACACAAGTGCCCGTCATGAAAGCTCCTCCCCATTCTGCTTCTTCACTTCGCGAGCAAGCTTCCTCCTTTCCCGCAGCATGCCCAGGCTGCAGTTTGACCTTGCAGTCCCGCTTGAAGTGCCCTCGCTGATGACACCGGTAGCACTTCAGATTCTTCTTCCAGTCCTTAGGAGCATTGCTCCTCTCCGGCGGATATGAAGTTGAAGTCTCCTTCTCAACAGCGGCCTGCACCTTCTTCTTCTTCTTCCCTTCCCATCCCTTCTTCTTGCCTGAGAAGAGAGCCTCGCTGCCTTCCTGATTCAGATTCACTCCAGCCATCTGCCTTGCTAAGCTCTCCTGCGAGGCAAGCAGATTCTCCAGCTCCAGCAGAGACGGCTGAGTAGCCCACCCTTGAACAGACGTAACAAAGGCCACATACTCCTTCCGCAAGCCGCGGAAAATGTGCCTTTTCATCTTTGCCTCAGAGATAGGCTCATCAGGATCCAGTGCCGACAGCTCAGCACACAAGCTCTTCATCTTTAAGAAGTATCTGGAGATGGAAAGGTCTCCCTGAGTTGCCCTGGCCAACTCATTCTCCAGGAACTGAAGCCGCGCCACATTCTTCCTATTGAACAACTCATCAATGGTTGTCCAAATATCAGCAGCCGACTCACACCCAATGATGTGATCAAACAGTTCCGGAGAGACAGCTCTCTTCAGAACGAACTCTGCCTTAGCATTAGTTCTTCTCCAGAGCCTCACCTATTCAGCAGTACCGAAAGCAGCAGTAACTTCCTGTCTGTTGTCTCCACCGACAACTTCCCACAGCTCCTCGCCTAGAAGATAACTCTTCATGCACGACTTCCACTTTTTATAGTTAGTCGGCGTTAAGAGTTCAATGCCCAGACCTCTTGCTAAGCTTCCTTCCATTGCAATCACCTGTTGGTACCCTTCAGCAGCACCGAGCAACAACACAGGTTGATCACCACTCAATCACTGAGTAACAACACTGGTTGACCTCCGCTCACGCAACTGAACCTCCGCAACCTCAGAAACCTCGCTCTGATACCATGTTAAATTTTCTCAACGTGGTCAGCAAGATAGCCCAAACACCAAATTAATATCTTCGGAACTACCCAGTTCGCACGCTGAACCTGCGGAAAGCCCAAGGACTAGAGGTTGCACCCAACAAAACAATGGAAGCACAAGAAGATCTTATTATGCATTCACTTCTTTACAATCCGAGGCATACATAGCGAGACATGATTTCGCTAGTATTACAGCTGTAAACAGAAAGAACCAAAAAACAAGCCGGGCGGACAGCACTCCAGTCCGCCGAGACCGCGAGGTCGCCGAGACCGCCGAGACCGCTGAGCTCGCCCAAGCTATGCTGCAATCCGCCGAATACCACGGAGTCCGCCGAGACCGCGAGGCCGCGCGGACAGACCGTTATTCGCCTCCTGCTGAACCCGAACTGAGGAACTCCCCTACCCGCCTGAAGCCGGCGGACAGGTTATTGAAGCTGGGAAAGTTGAAACAGAACTGACAAGCCGCAGAGCGACCTCCTGTTGAGTCCGCAGAGACCGCACACTTCCAAGCACTGACCGAAGTCACAGCCAAACTCCTGGCTCCTTGAAGTTATCCGCGCGACCTGCACACAGCAAACCGTCAGCCTGAAACAATCCGCGCGGACTGAAAAACACAGACCGCAGCACTCGCCCAACCCAATTTACTGTTCACTCACGTTACTTAGGTTACTGTAGATGTGCCAGGGGGGTCCTATTTATAGGCCAGGTGAGGAGTGTGGTCACCGCCCATGAGATAGCGACACCGCCCCAGCCCGCGCGAATACAAACGACCGTCCGCTCAGTCCGTGATGGGCCCGCGAACAGACTCTTACTGTGGTTGGTTCGGTGAGTCGATCGCCGCGGGCTTGCTCGGGTAGGCAAGTGCACCTATCGCAAGTAGTACTCGATATTCGGGGGAATACCGAGGTCGTATTGTTCTCGGGGTCGCGTTGACTATTCTTACTCCTCCGGGAGGACTATTATTTTACTGAAAATAAGGTGGATTTTTTTACTTAATAAAAGGCGAAAAAGCAAAGGAGCGAAAAAAAACGATTTAGAGAATATTCGATGAAGGGTTAACGCTCGGCATCGAATCGGATTAAGACTAAAACAATTTTTAATAATAAAAAGACTTGGTTTTCAAATTAATAATAAGGCAACTTGGCCGTGGAGGTTCCACAAATGTGAGCTCACCTAGCTATAGGGATATCGCTCACCTAAACGTTAAGACTATTCGACCGAACGTTAGTCCGACGAAGGATTCCTCTTAACGCCCGCTTTACGCTAAGAACCCCTCTATTGGGTGGGGGACCCAATCCGGTAGAATTACGCTTGTCCTCTCTCGAGGGGGTGCACGCAACTCTATTTACCCAGGGGTGATCGGTCCATATGCACGGCCTCTCGGCTAGCTAGCATATGGACTACGGAAATAGGGCCCACACATCGATTATGTGGTCCTATGCGTCGTAAACCCGGGGTAAACCCTAAGTGCTTAAATTAAAATGAAAATAAAGAGCTTCAATTATTATAAATCATTTTAAATGTCCCAATGCTCTTCGATGCCGAGGCTAATAGCGATTAGCCACACATCGGTATGGGGACGGCTTATAATTTAGTGAGGCGCGAGTTCGAAATTAAATACTAAACGATTATAAGAAAGGGACACAAGAAAAATAACAATATTTAGAAAGCTAAAAAGTTAACTAAAACGAGAACTCACGCACACTCCAAATTATAAATTAAACAGAAACTAAGTTACACATAAAAGAAAATTGCATATTCAAATTTGCGAGTCCCACTCAAACGAGTGGGGGCGGTAAATAAAGGTTGAAAATTGCAAGTCCTACTCAAACGAGTAGGACTGAAATGAAAGCGAGTCCTACTCAAATGAGTAGGAGAAAATAAATGCGATTACAGGGCTAAGAAGTCCGGCCATTTAACTCAAGTGAGTAGGCGGAAAAAATAAAGAAAGTAAAATTGCAAGTCCTACTCAAACGAGTAGGACTGAAAATGAAAACGATGCGCCATTTAACTCTTAACGAGTAGGCGGAAATAAATGCACACGAACACACACACTCCAAATGAAATTCAAGAAAGCAATAAAATTATACACCTACACTCACACACTCTACATAATTTGAATAAAGCATTAAAAGAAAGCAATTAAAAAGAAAGCATGAAAATTATACACCTACACTCACACACTCTACACAATTTAAATCAAAGCATAAAAATTATACACCTACACTCACACACACTTCATGAAAAATCAAAGTTACCTAAAAATTAAAATTTTAACTATTTCAAGCATAGGTTTTGCCAAAAACAAATAAAAAGAAGAAATTAAAATTTTAGAAGACAAAAGTTTTTCAAAACAAATTAAAAACCAAAGTTTTTGGAAAATAAAAATTTCAACATTTTCATTCCTAGGATTTCATAAAAGAGCTAAAAAAAGTTGAAATAAAAGTGAAAGAAGAAAAAAAGTTTTCATTCCAAAATGAAGCTAAGTAAAAAAAAACAAAGGAAACTTTAACTCTTTTACACACTCATAAGAGTGAAGATGTTGAAGAAGACAAGAAAAAAAGGAAAACCTAATTCATCATTTCATGAGTTTCTAACAAAACCTATCTTGAAAAATCAAAGGCATGTAAAGAGGAAATCCTAACCTAAGCATGAAAACAAGTAAAAAAAAATGTAAAGTAAGCATGTTACACTCATACACACACACACACTTTTCATAAATGAAGAACAAGTGAAGAACAAGTGAAGAACAAAGATAAAACCAAGGATAAAAAGGGAAAGAGGTGAGCCATCCAAATGAATTTTTCATGCTAAATAAAGAGAGAAAATCTAACATTTTTATTAAAATTTTCAAGCTATTACAAAGCTAAAAGGTAAAGCAAAAACAAAACATGAAATAAGAAGGGAGAAATCTCCTTACATAGCACTAGAATCCACGGATTAAGCCCACAAAAAGACACTAACTTGGCCCAAAAATCTGAACCCTTGGACCTTACAGAACTGGGCTATTTATAGAAAAAAATTTCAAAGTACACGCCCTCGGTCACGGGCGTGTAGGGGGGGCGTGACAGTACTATTCATGAAGGCGGCTGACGATTGGACAGCAAAGTTGACTTCGGGCTGAGTTCGCAGCAGTCACGCCCTCGGTCACGGGCGTGACTATGGGCGTGTCGGGGAGGTAGAACCGGGCGCGGGTTGCGTCAAATGTCCTCGGCAGCATCTTATCGGGCCAGCTGGAAAGGTCACGCCCCATGTCACGGGCGTGACTATGGGCGTGACAGTTGGGGTCGACACTCGACGAATGTCGAGCGGAAAGTGTCGAGAGGAGAGGACACGGGCTTGGGTCACGCCCCGTGTCGGGTGACACGGGCGTGTCGCCAGGCGTGTCAAGCCCTTTCTTCAGAAATTTTCCGATTTCACGGGAAATGCACAGTCACGGCTCGGTCACGGGCGTGACCCATGTGTCACGGGCGTGTACTTCCCAAATTTTGGCAGATTTTGAATTTTTTCTGAAAAATCAAATAAAACAAGTTAGGAGAAAATTTACAAGAATAGGAATATTTTATTGAACAAAAATAAGTAAAAACGACGAAAATAAATGAAAATGACTAAATTAATGTGCATAAAAATACGCATATTTACAGTTCATCAAATACCCCCATACTTAGGCTTTTGCTATTCCAGAGCAAAAGTTTGAGGTGAATCTATAAGGAATAAAAAAAACTCTAAGTTTTGGCTATCGCTTAATCAATTATAAGAGAGATCGAAATAAATATACGGGGTGTAAGAGTTAAGTCCTAAAATTATGTAGATGATTTAAATAGCGCAAAAGTTTTGGCCAAAAGACTTCTTGATGTAATCAAATAGAAGGCAACATTTGTAATGGTTAGATTAACGAAAATAGTTTGGAATTATAAGAACTCTAGCTTATATGAGTGCTACCGGAAATAATACAATTTACTAATTATGCTCTCAAAAAGATTTTTGAATTAATTCTAGAATCGTTTAATTGGCTAAGGGGGTAGTGTGGTTTATGAAGAGGGTTTTGATAATTGAGGTGAGGCAATTTTTTCTCGAACCTCCATGTTTTTTTTCTTTTGGATTATTAGGAAAACGAAATCTTATTTTCCTAATATGATTTTTGTTTTTCAACTTCATAATAATAAACTTACCCAATGTATATTTGTAGGAGTAATGAATTTTATCCTCTTACTCCCTATATAATCTTTTTAAAATTATTGGGTGCCTATGTTTACGGAACGAAATCTTGTTCCCATTGACATAAGATCTTTTAAGGGTAAAATTTTTCATGCCAAGTAGGTCATGAAAAGTGAGGGGAGAAAGAAAAACTAGATTGTAATCCTAAAAATTTTTGAGAGCAACCTTAATAATTTGTACGTTCCAATTTTTTTTCAGAAAGCTAAAGGTAAGTATAATTGAATTCTATAGTCGTTATTTCCTAACATAATATACGTGCTCCTATTAATGAAAAATTAGAAGTAGTGCCTAAAACGAGTCCGCTAATTTTAACAAAGCATAAAGAATTCTTTAAAACTTAACCCCGGCTATTTAAATGTTTCAATCTATAATTAACAAACGGGTAGCAAACAAAGAATTAATAGTATTCACATATAAATAAACTCAAAACAGAATTTTTGGATAGCAGAAAAGTTAAGTATGGAATATTTAATTTATTTATTTCAAAACATTTTTTTTTTGTTTTTTTGATTTTTATAGTTTTTGTTATCATTTTTTTGTTTGTTTTTCATTTATTATCTTTTTTTGTATTTTTGTTTTTCTCAATTTTTTTGAAAATTTTTTGAACTATTATCTTTTTTTTTTGTATTTTTTAAGAGAATTTTCACAATATGTACAAAAATAAGGGAGAAAAAGAAAAAGGTTTGTACAAGAATGAGGAAGGGGGAGAGAGAAAAAACAAAAAAATATTTACAAAGAGAAAATTTTTTTGGATTTTTGTTTTTTTTTCATTTAAATTTTTTTGTTTTTTCATTTAAAAATTTTTTTGTTTTTTTCATTTTAAAAATTTTTTTTTGTTTTTTCATTTAAAAAAAAAATTTTTTTGTTTCATTTTAAGATGTTTTTTTTTTAATTTTTTTGTTTTTGTTTTGTTGTTATATGTATTTTTTTGTATTTTTTTTTTTTTTTTGAGATGCAGAAAAAATTGAAGTGCAGAAAGTAAAGCACGAAAATACCCCCATACTTAAGTCCAACATTGTCCCCAATGTTGTATCGTAAGTATGCGGAACAGAAATGAAAGACAATATGTACAACGAAAAGAAAGGGAAGGGGGTAGAAGCTTCCCTGAAACGCAGAGGGGGAGGCCGATCAGAAACCCTGCGTTTATTAGAAAAAAATAACAAAGATAATAAGGAAAGAGCGAAAAAGATAAGCGAGGGGTGCCTCCCAGGAGCGCTTTGTTTATAGTCGTGTAGCTTGACTATTTTGGCGGGTTTATAATGTGGAGGAAAGTTATGGTTTCGCTAAAACCGATCACTGGGTCGCCCGCGATGTAAGACTTCAACCGATGACCGTTTACTTTAAAAGAGCCTTTGTCCGGGTGGGAGACGAGTACGGTTCCATAGGGAAAAACTTCTTCAACTAGGAAGGGACCGGACCATCTAGATTTTAATTTACCTGGAAAAAGCCTAAGACGTGAATTGTAAAGAAGGACAAGATCGCCCGGAGAAAATAATTTTTGGGACTTGATTTTTCGATCGTGATATAACTTAGAGCGCTCCTTATAGAATTTATTGCTCTCGTAAGCGTTCGCACGCCATTCATCGAGCTCGTTTAGTTGCAGTTTTCTATTCTGAGCGGCTAAGTTGGAGTCGAGGTTTAAGAGTTTTAAAGCCCAAAGTGCGCGATGTTCTAATTCTACGGGTAAATGGCACGCTTTGCCGTAGACTAACCGGAACGGCGTACATCCAATAGCGGTTTTGTATGCCGTCCGATACGCCCACAACGCATCGTCGAGTTTAACGGACCAATCTTTCCTATTTAGCGAAACGGTTTTTTCTAAAATTCGCTTAATCTCTCGATTTACTACCTCGACTTGGCCACTTGTTTGCGGGTGGTAGGGGGTGGCAAGCTTGTGCGTGACTCCGTATTTAGCTAACGTCTTAGCCATAAGAGCGTTACAGAAATGCGTTCCCCTATCACTAACAATTGCGCGAGGCGTGCCGAAGCGAGAAAATAATTTTTTAAGAAATGTAACGACGACTCGCGCATCGTTGGTGGGGAGAGCTTGCGCTTCCGCCCACCTCGATACGTAGTCGACCGCCACTAAAATATACATATTTTTGAAAGAAGGAGGTAGGGGGCCAACGAAATCTATGCCCCACAAATCGAAGACTTCGCACTCTAAAAACATGTTTTGGGGCATCTCGTCGCGACGAGAGATGTTACCCGACCGCTGACAGCTATCGCATGCGCGCACAAAATTATGCGCGTCTTTGAAGAGAGTGGGCCAAAAGTAGCCCGCCTCTAGCGCCTTCCGAGCGGTTCGGTTGGCTTGATAATGCCCACCGGCTGGACCCTCGTGGCAGTGCTTAAGAATTTGTAAGCACTCCACACCCGCAACGCATCGTCGAACCGCTTGGTCCGCGCAGATACGAAAAAGAAATGGGTCCTCCCAAAAGAAATTTTTCAAGTCAGAAAAGAATTTCTTCTTTTGATGACTGGAAAACTCTTTTGGAAGGACCCGCGCTACTAAAAAATTTGCAAAATCTGCGAACCAAGGCGAAGATGACGAAGATTTATTAATGGCAAGAAGGCGTTCCTCGGGGAATCTGTCATTTATTTCAGATTCGACGAGCGCTTCCGCACCCGGATTTTCTAAACGGGAGAGGTGGTCCGCCGCTAGATTTTCCGCTCCCCGCTTATCTCGGATCTCCAAATCAAACTCTTGTAGGAGGAGAATCCATCGAAGAAGGCGGGGCTTCGCATCATTTTTAGCTAATAAATATTTAAGCGCGGAGTGATCGGTAAAAACGATAACTTTAGATAGCGTTATATACGAGCGAAACTTATCGAAAGCAAAAACGACGGCTAAGAGTTCCTTTTCCGTCGTCGTGTAATTTACTTGTGCGGAAGTGAGCGTCTTGCTAGCGTAATAAATAGGATGAAAATGTTTTTCTACGCGTTGGCCAAGAACGGCACCTAAGGCAATATCACTAGCGTCGCACATTATTTCGAACGGAAGGGACCAATTAGGGGCCACTAATATTGGTGAAGAGATAAGTTTTTGTTTTATCAAATTAAAGGCGGACTCGCATTCGCTACTAAAGATGAAGCGTGATTCCTTTTCCAAGAGGTGAGTTAGCGGCTTTGTTATTTTTGAAAAATCTTGAATAAAGCGTCGATAAAAGCCCGCATGGCCTAAGAAACTCCTAATAGATTTTACGTTTGTTGGATGCGGAAGTTTTTCTATAATTTCTATCTTGGCCTTATCCACCTCTATCCCCTTAGACGAAATCATATGGCCGAGGACCAAACCTCCTCGAACCATAAAGTTGCATTTTTCCCAATTTAAAACAAGGCTTGTGTCCTCGCACCGTTGAAGGACACGATCTAAATTGTTAAGGCAATCGGGAAAAGAGCGTCCGAAAACAGAAAAGTCATCCATAAAGACTTCCATAATGTCTTCTACTAGCTCGCCAAAGATCGCTAGCATACATCTTTGGAATGTAGCTGGCGCGTTGCAGAGTCCAAATGGCATTCTTCGATAGGCGAAGGTGCCAAACGGGCAAGTAAAAGTTGTTTTCTCTTGATCATCGGGGGAAATGGGGATTTGGAAAAACCCCGATAAACCATCAAGAAAACAATAATACGGATGACCGGATAAACGCTCTAAAATCTGGTCTAGAAATGGCAGAGGGAAATGGTCCTTGCGGGTGGCTTCGTTAAGTTTCCTATAGTCGATGCACACTCGCCAACCCGTAACAGTACGAGTTGGGACAAGCTCGTTATGCTCGTTCGCCACTACGGTAAGACCGCCCTTCTTGGGCACGACATGCACGGGACTAACCCATGCACTGTCCGAAATAGGGTAGATAATCCCCGCATCTAATAACTTAATGATTTCGGCTTTAACGACGTCTTTCATGTTTGGGTTAAGACGACGTTGCGGCTGTATCGTTTTGCGGCAATTATCGTTTAGGAAAATCTTATGGGTGCAAAAGGAGGGGCTAATCCCCTTTAGGTCAGAGATTTGCCACGCAATTGCGTGGCGATGTTTAAATAAAACTTCCAATAAATCGGAAGTTTCCGAATCACTCAAGTCCGAAGAAATGATAACGGGGAGCGTATCACCTTTTCCCAAAAAAGCGTACTTGAGCGAGGCGGGTAAGGGTTTGAGGTCTAGGATGGGCGGTTCTTCTAGGGAGGTTTTAATGCCTATGTCTTTCTTACCAATTGGTTCGAAAGGCAAGTCTATAGACGTATCCTCATCGCAGTTAAAATTTTCGAGCGCATAAATATCGTCATTTAAAAATACGGACTCGAAAATGAGAGAAGAACGATCTCCGAAAAAGGTATCTAAAGAATAGCAGAAATCGTCGCTCGATGACAAATTGTCCATCGAGGGATTAATAGAGAAAGTAACTTGGTCATCGCCTACTCGGAGGAGAAGGCTACCATTACTAACATCTATTAGTGCGCGGGAGGTGGCGAGAAAAGGGCGACCGAGTATTATTGGTACCTCGGCGTCCTCCTCGATATCTAAGATGACGAAGTCTACCGGGAAGGTAAACTTGTCGACTCGGACAAGGACGTCCTCCACTACCCCGATAGGGAACTTAACCGAGCGATCCGCTAATTGGATGCGCATATTCGTAGGACTAGGAGTACCCAAACCTAAACGCGAAAAGAGCGAGAACGGCATCAGATTAATGCTAGCCCCTAAATCAGCTAAGGCGTACTTTACTAATATATCGCCAAAAAGGCACGGGATGGAAAACCGTCCCGGGTCGTTTTGTTTTGTGGGCAATTTATTAGTAAGGGCCGCCGAGCAGACAGCGTTGAGAGATATATGCGAAATATCCTCTAATTTGCGTTTATTAGAAAGTAGTTCTTTTAAAAATTTCGCATATTTGGGCATTTGCGAGATAGCCTCGCAAAAAGGAACATTAATGTGAATTTGTTTTAATAATAAAATAAATTTTTCATATTGCGCGTCCTTACGCTCGTTTTCTAACTTATGCGGATACGGGAGAGCCTTGTTTAAAATAATTTTTTCTTTTATAATAGGTAAAGGCGGCGTGAGCGAAGAAAAGGGAAGAGGGGTCGGAGGTGAAATATGTACCTGAGGGTCGGTCCGTTTTGGATCGACCACCTCCTTTCCGCTACGGAGGGTTATAGCGTTGGCGTTCTCCCGCGGATTGGGCTCCGTATTTCCCGGCAGTGCCCCGAGCGCGCGCTCGGACATCATCCTCGCCAGCTGTCCAACCTGTTGTTCGAGTGTTTTTAGCGATCCGGTGATGTTCCGGATATTTGACTCGTTGGACGCAATGTACTTCGAAAAATTTTCCTCCATCGGGGAGGGTTTCGGAAGAGGAGGGGGAGGAAGAAATCCGGGCGCATAAGAAATAGGGGGACGCTGAGCATTATTCGGGTTGCTCCACGAGAAGTTGGGGTGATTCCTCCAACCCGGATTATAGTTATTACTATAAGGGTTGTTGTTGGGGTTGAAGGGAGGACGACCCGAATTTCCCATGAAGTCCACGAACTCTTCAGCTACGCAGACGTTAGGGGGAATAAAACAAGGCGGAGTGGAGGAGGCAGCAGACATCTCCGCCACCTGCTTTGTTAACCTTTCAACTTGAAGGGTCAAGAGAGCAGTGGCATCCACTTCAAAAAGACCAGCCGCCGGCTTTGGCCGTCCCCGCGGGACGTTCCATTGATAGGCGTTCATAGCCATCTCTTCGAATAAAGCCTGGGCGGCCTCGGGGGTTTTGTTGTTAAGCGTTCCCCCGGCAGCCGCGTCAATCATTTGACGCGTCTGAAAATTCAGCCCATTATAAAAAATTTGAACTTGCAACCACGTTGGCAGCGCGTGGTGCGGGCAACGGCGGAGGAATTCCTTAAACCGTTCCCAAGTCTCGTATAGAGACTCAGGATCGTTCTGCACAAACGAAGAAATGTCCGCCCGCAACTTTGCAGTTTTGGCGGGCGGAAAGTACTTCGTTAGGAACCGTTCCGTCAACTCAGCCCACGTGGTGATACATCCTCGCGGGAGGGCATTCAACCACGCCTTGGCTTTGGACTTAAGGGAAAAAGGAAATAAGCGCAAACGAATGGCGTCATCAGTGACGCCATTGATCTTGAAGGTGTCGCATATCTCCAAGAAATTGGACAAGTGGACATTCGGGTCCTCATCCGGCAGTCCATCGAACTGCACGGCGTTTTGGACCATTTGAATGACACTTGACTTTATTTCAAAATTATTATTGGCCACCGCAGGGCGAACAATACTCGACCCAGAATCATCCAGGTTAGGCCGGGCGTAATAAGACATAGTACGCTCGGCCGCCGGGGGAAGGTTAGGGGCGGCCATAACTACAACAGTGGGTTCTCCGATAGATTCCTCGGGATCTAAAGAAGGATTTCGGCGATGAGATCGGATACGCGCAAGAGAGCGTTCGATCTCAGGGTCGAAGTCTAAATCTTCAGACTCTGAGGGTTGTCCTCGGGTCATACACCCAAACAAAAATAAAACAAAAATAAACTCTTTTTTTTGTGTTTTTTTTTTTAAAATAAAGTTTTTAGTTTTTTTTTTTATAGAAAATAAGTAAAATTAATAGACTCCGGAATTCGAAATAGCAACTCGAAAAGAGATTCCCCGGCAACGGCGCCAAAAACTTGATGGGCCCGCGAACAGACTCTTACTGTGGTTGGTTCGGTGAGTCGATCGCCGCGGGCTTGCTCGGGTAGGCAAGTGCACCTATCGCAAGTAGTACTCGATATTCGGGGGAATACCGAGGTCGTATTGTTCTCGGGGTCGCGTTGACTATTCTTACTCCTCCGGGAGGACTATTATTTTACTGAAAATAAGGTGGATTTTTTTACTTAATAAAAGGCGAAAAAGCAAAGGAGCGAAAAAAAACGATTTAGAGAATATTCGATGAAGGGTTAACGCTCGGCATCGAATCGGATTAAGACTAAAACAATTTTTAATAATAAAAAGACTTGGTTTTCAAATTAATAATAAGGCAACTTGGCCGTGGAGGTTCCACAAATGTGAGCTCACCTAGCTATAGGGATATCGCTCACCTAAACGTTAAGACTATTCGACCGAACGTTAGTCCGACGAAGGATTCCTCTTAACGCCCGCTTTACGCTAAGAACCCCGCTATTGGGTGGGGGACCCAATCCGGTAGAATTACGCTTGTCCTCTCTCGAGGGGGTGCACGCAACTCTATTTACCCAGGGGTGATCGGTCCATATGCACGGCCTCTCGGCTAGCTAGCATATGGACTACGGAAATAGGGCCCACACATCGATTATGTGGTCCTATGCGTCGTAAACCCGGGGTAAACCCTAAGTGCTTAAATTAAAATGAAAATAAAGAGCTTCAATTATTATAAATCATTTTAAATGTCCCAATGCTCTTCGATGCCGAGGCTAATAGCGATTAGCCACACATCGGTATGGGGACGGCTTATAATTTAGTGAGGCGCGAGTTCGAAATTAAATACTAAACGATTATAAGAAAGGGACACAAGAAAAATAACAATATTTAGAAAGCTAAAAAGTTAACTAAAACGAGAACTCACGCACACTCCAAATTATAAATTAAACAGAAACTAAGTTACACATAAAAGAAAATTGCATATTCAAATTTGCGAGTCCCACTCAAACGAGTGGGGGCGGTAAATAAAGGTTGAAAATTGCAAGTCCTACTCAAACGAGTAGGACTGAAATGAAAGCGAGTCCTACTCAAATGAGTAGGAGAAAATAAATGCGATTACAGGGCTAAGAAGTCCGGCCATTTAACTCAAGTGAGTAGGCGGAAAAAATAAAGAAAGTAAAATTGCAAGTCCTACTCAAACGAGTAGGACTGAAAATGAAAACGATGCGCCATTTAACTCTTAACGAGTAGGCGGAAATAAATGCACACGAACACACACACTCCAAATGAAATTCAAGAAAGCAATAAAATTATACACCTACACTCACACACTCTACATAATTTGAATAAAGCATTAAAAGAAAGCAATTAAAAAGAAAGCATGAAAATTATACACCTACACTCACACACTCTACACAATTTAAATCAAAGCATAAAAATTATACACCTACACTCACACACACTTCATGAAAAATCAAAGTTACCTAAAAATTAAAATTTTAACTATTTCAAGCATAGGTTTTGCCAAAAACAAATAAAAAGAAGAAATTAAAATTTTAGAAGACAAAAGTTTTTCAAAACAAATTAAAAACCAAAGTTTTTGGAAAATAAAAATTTCAACATTTTCATTCCTAGGATTTCATAAAAGAGCTAAAAAAAGTTGAAATAAAAGTGAAAGAAGAAAAAAGTTTTCATTCCAAAATGAAGCTAAGTAAAAAAAAACAAAGGAAACTTTAACTCTTTTACACACTCATAAGAGTGAAGATGTTGAAGAAGACAAGAAAAAAAGGAAAACCTAATTCATCATTTCATGAGTTTCTAACAAAACCTATCTTGAAAAATCAAAGGCATGTAAAGAGGAAATCCTAACCTAAGCATGAAAACAAGTAAAAAAAATGTAAAGTAAGCATGTTACACTCATACACACACACACACTTTTCATAAATGAAGAACAAGTGAAGAACAAGTGAAGAACAAAGATAAAACCAAGGATAAAAAGGGAAAGAGGTGAGCCATCCAAATGAATTTTTCATGCTAAATAAAGAGAGAAAATCTAACATTTTTATTAAAATTTTCAAGCTATTACAAAGCTAAAAGGTAAAGCAAAAACAAAACATGAAATAAGAAGGGAGAAATCTCCTTACATAGCACTAGAATCCACGGATTAAGCCCACAAAAAGACACTAACTTGGCCCAAAAATCTGAACCCTTGGACCTTACAGAACTGGGCTATTTATAGAAAAAAATTTCAAAGTACATGCCCTCGGTCACGGGCGTGTAGGGGGGGCGTGACAGTACTATTCATGAAGGCGGCTGACGATTGGACAGCAAAGTTGACTTCGGGCTGAGTTCGCAGCAGTCACGCCCGCTTGGCCGTGGAGGTTCCACAAATGTGAGCTCACCTAGCTATAGGGATATCGCTCACCTAAACGTTAAGACTATTCGACCGAACGTTAGTCCGACGAAGGATTCCTCTTAACGCCCGCTTTACGCTAAGAACCCCGCTATTGGGTGGGGGACCCAATCCGGTAGAATTACGCTTGTCCTCTCTCGAGGGGGTGCACGCAACTCTATTTACCCAGGGGTGATCGGTCCATATGCACGGCCTCTCGGCTAGCTAGCATATGGACTACGGAAATAGGGCCCACACATCGATTATGTGGTCCTATGCGTCGTAAACCCGGGGTAAACCCTAAGTGCTTAAATTAAAATGAAAATAAAGAGCTTCAATTATTATAAATCATTTTAAATGTCCCAATGCTCTTCGATGCCGAGGCTAATAGCGATTAGCCACACATCGGTATGGGGACGGCTTATAATTTAGTGAGGCGGGAGTTCGAAATTAAATACTAAACGATTATAAGAAAGGGACACAAGAAAAATAACAATATTTAGAAAGCTAAAAAGTTAACTAAAACGAGAACTCACGCACACTCCAAATTATAAATTAAACAGAAACTAAGTTACACATAAAAGAAAATTGCATATTCAAATTTGCGAGTCCCACTCAAACGAGTGGGGGCGGTAAATAAAGGTTGAAAATTGCAAGTCCTACTCAAACGAGTAGGACTGAAATGAAAGCGAGTCCTACTCAAATGAGTAGGAGAAAATAAATGCGATTACAGGGCTAAGAAGTCCGGCCATTTAACTCAAGTGAGTAGGCGGAAAAAATAAAGAAAGTAAAATTGCAAGTCCTACTCAAACGAGTAGGACTGAAAATGAAAACGATGCGCCATTTAACTCTTAACGAGTAGGCGGAAATAAATGCACACGAACACACACACTCCAAATGAAATTCAAGAAAGCAATAAAATTATACACCTACACTCACACACTCTACATAATTTGAATAAAGCATTAAAAGAAAGCAATTAAAAAGAAAGCATGAAAATTATACACCTACACTCACACACTCTACACAATTTAAATCAAAGCATAAAAATTATACACCTACACTCACACACACTTCATGAAAAATCAAAGTTACCTAAAAATTAAAATTTTAACTATTTCAAGCATAGGTTTTGCCAAAAACAAATAAAAAGAAGAAATTAAAATTTTAGAAGACAAAAGTTTTTCAAAACAAATTAAAAACCAAAGTTTTTGGAAAATAAAAATTTCAACATTTTCATTCCTAGGATTTCATAAAAGAGCTAAAAAAAGTTGAAATAAAAGTGAAAGAAGAAAAAAAGTTTTCATTCCAAAATGAAGCTAAGTAAAAAAAACAAAGGAAACTTTAACTCTTTTACACACTCATAAGAGTGAAGATGTTGAAGAAGACAAGAAAAAAAGGAAAACCTAATTCATCATTTCATGAGTTTCTAACAAAACCTATCTTGAAAAATCAAAGGCATGTAAAGAGGAAATCCTAACCTAAGCATGAAAACAAGTAAAAAAAAATGTAAAGTAAGCATGTTACACTCATACACACACACACACTTTTCATAAATGAAGAACAAGTGAAGAACAAGTGAAGAACAAAGATAAAACCAAGGATAAAAAGGGAAAGAGGTGAGCCATCCAAATGAATTTTTCATGCTAAATAAAGAGAGAAAATCTAACATTTTTATTAAAATTTTCAAGCTATTACAAAGCTAAAAGGTAAAGCAAAAACAAAACATGAAATAAGAAGGGAGAAATCTCCTTACATAGCACTAGAATCCACGGATTAAGCCCACAAAAAGACACTAACTTGGCCCAAAAATCTGAACCCTTGGACCTTACAGAACTGGGCTATTTATAGAAAAAAATTTCAAAGTACACGCCCTCGGTCACGGGCGTGTAGGGGGGGCGTGACAGTACTATTCATGAAGGCGGCTGACGATTGGACAGCAAAGTTGACTTCGGGCTGAGTTCGCAGCAGTCACGCCCTCGGTCACGGGCGTGACTATGGGCGTGTCGGGGAGGTAGAACCGGGCGCGGGTTGCGTCAAATGTCCTCGGCAGCATCTTGTCGGGCCAGCTGGAAAGGTCACGCCCCATGTCACGGGCGTGACTATGGGCGTGACAGTTGGGGTCGACACTCGACGAATGTCGAGCGGAAAGTGTCGAGAGGAGAGGACACGGGCTTGGGTCACGCCCCGTGTCGGGTGACACGGGCGTGTCGCCAGGCGTGTCAAGCCCTTTCTTCAGAAATTTTCCGATTTCACGGGAAATGCACAGTCACGGCTCGGTCACGGGCGTGACCCATGTGTCACGGGCGTGTACTTCCCAAATTTTGGCAGATTTTGAATTTTTTCTGAAAAATCAAATAAAACAAGTTAGGAGAAAATTTACAAGAATAGGAATATTTTATTGAACAAAAATAAGTAAAAACGACGAAAATAAATGAAAATGACTAAATTAATGTGCATAAAAATACGCATATTTACAGTTCATCAGTCCGCGAGGACTTAGCCAGTCACCAAGGGAAACCGCCAGGAGCAAGGCAACCAATGACGAACCCTCTCCAGTCCGCCCAAGCTAAGCGGACAAGGCACCAGCCCGCAAAGCTCCAACTGCTTCAGGACAGCACCTTCTTCAATGGCAGTCCGCACCAACCCGAGGCAGTCCGCAAGACCCACACCTCAATCCGCCACAAGTCCACGACCAAAGGCAAACAGCAACAGTCTGCCCGGTCACAGCGGACTTGGCGGATACGGCGGACACCATGAACTTGACACCAAGTGTGACCAAGTCCAAAACCATCAAGGGCCAGTGCGAGCATGGCGGACACAAAGTCCCGTCCGCCAAACACCCTAGCACAGACCGCAACCAGTCCGCGAGCTCCTCGCACTTGTCCAACGCAGTAGCACCAAGCCGGACTCCAAACATCAGTCCGCCAACCGGTCTCCACAGCAAGACCTACTGTAACACCTGAGCTCGACAAGGCCTCAGCCAAGCTCAAGGCCCAGTCCGCAACAGCCCCAACCGCGGACACACCAGTCCGCAAGGCTTCCCGCGAACTCGAACCAACCCGCCAACAGCGCAAGCATGCACCCGCGGCCACTGAGCAATGCACCAGTCCGCAAGCCTCTCTATCCGCAGATACCAGGCCGCACCAAACCGCGGACTCCATGCAACAACCCGCTCAGAACACAGCCGGCTTCCACCAGACTTCTCACCAGGCCGCAACCTCAGTCCGCCCAGTCCGCCCAGTCCGCCAAAGCTGTCCGCACAGGCCGCGCGGCCTGTCCCGTCGCCCACTTCCACTTCACAAATTTCAACACCGACCACCCAGCCTAGGCGGCCACGAAGCTGATCTGTGCGCGTTCTTCGCTGGGAAGAACTTTGAGGTCGCGTTCCTGCGCCGCCACCTTGACGATCTCGCGGCTGTCCCGCCGGGGGGAGGTTTGCCACTCGTCTTCGTTAGGCCTTACTTTCCCACTCTTCTTTCATCTCACCTTCCCTTCTTCGCAGGTGAACGCGACATCCCTCTTCACCCCCCTTACGAGAGCGCTCGGATTCCCCCCGGGGTTCTCGCCCGCGCCCAGGCTGCGGATGCCACCCAGCGCGACATCCCATCGGTCCCGGCCAAGAAGCGACCGGGCGGCGGACAGTCAGCGCCTCCGCCGAAGTCGGCGAAGACCGCGGATCAACAACCCTCCGCGAGCCAAATAAAGGGCAAGGCCCCCGCGATCTTGCCGACTGAGGCCCCCTCGCCCCTGCTGGTTGCTTCGACCAGCGACTCCCCGGTCGGGGCGGCGGGCACCTCCGCGCCGCCGGGTGGGTCTGAAGCCGCTGCGGGGCCGGTGCCGAGAGGGCATCGTAACTTCGGCTATGGCGAGAAGTACTTGGACGAGCTCGGCGTCCCGCTCCTGGCGTGGGACAAGGAGTCGAACCGTGCAACGATCTCGACCCTGCTGCCGAGCTGGATGGAGCAGGATACTATCGGCGGGGAGGCGTACAGCTTCTCCTTTGGTCTGTACTCGCGCGAATACGCCGCCATTTATGACAAGGAGGAGACGCGAGTGCTGATTCATGAGAGCGCGCGGGCCCAGCTGTGCGGTTTGGAGCTGGCTCATATGGTGGGGAGACGCTGCACCCAGGTGGAGCGGAACGCCGCGTCCATCCAAAAGATGGCGGATGAGAAGGAAGAGGCCCGAAAGCTCGCTCGGGCGGAAGCGGACCTTCAGAGAGGGCGGGCCGCCGCTGCCGAGGAGACCCTCGCGCAGTACCTGGGCGGGGTGGTACGCGCTCAACCTGAGTTATCCTCTCCCTCTCGCGAACACAACTCATGATTATTCCCATTCCTTTTTTCAGGATGCGGCGACGGCGAGTCGAATGGGTGCCGAGATCGCCACCCTTGGCCAGGAGAAGGCGGCGCTGGAGGCCCGGGTACGCGAGCTGGAGGCCGCCGCCGCTGCTCCTCCAGACAGCCGGGTCTGCCCGCGCGAGCACCTCTCTGACCATGACCTGGAAGTGCTAATGCAAAAGAATGCGGCCAGCGCGGCGAAATATACGATGCAAATGCTGCGGCGCGCGGATCTGCTTACGGGCGAGGCGGCAGAGCTTTCGGCGGAAGACGTTGTGCCGGCGCTGTTTCTCCCCGTGTCGGACCCTGGCGACAAGGCCTTCCAGCCCCTTTAGGGTTTCTAGATCTCGCGCCCCCCCTTAGTTTTTGTAATTTACTTTTTAGATGAACATTATTATGTGTAACAATCTGCTCTGAGATGTATGTTCGAGTTGCGCTTATACTTCATATTTTTAGCTATTGTTCCTTTAATGAATGCCTTTTTCGCCTGCCTTATTTTTCCAACGCTGTCATTGCCGGATGGCGCGACCTGCCCCTGCGGCCCGGCTCTGACGAGGCGGCTGCCCGTCCGCCGAGCGAGGCGAGCTGGCTCGTCCGCCGAGCGAGGCGAGCTGGCTCGTCCCTCGGCCGCATGCTTAATTCTCTGCGGACTCTCGCCAGGCCTTTGCGTTTACTCGACCACCTTTCCTGGGGTCTGAGGATGGGACTATGCTAGACCCTTTCCCTCTTTTTTAACTAACTCTTGTGATTCCGTCTTGTTGCGCACGCTTTTCGAGTAGTTCCCGGCCTCGCCGGCTAGGTGGGAGTCCGACAACGCGATTTGTTCTGGGTCGCAGGTCGTTGCTTTCGGAGTCATTCCATCGAGTGACATCCGGCCCTGCCAGCTAGGTGGGAGCCTGGCAGCGGGATCTTCTCGAGGCTATGGATGACACCGAGTGACTTCCGGCCCTGCCAGCTAGGTGGGAGCCTGGCAGCGGGATCTTCTCGGGGTCCAAGTTCATTCCGTCGAGTGACTTCCGGCCCTGCCAGCTAGGTGGGAGCCTGGCAGCGGGATCTTCTCGAGGCTAGGGATGACACCGAGTGACTTCCGGCCCTGCCAGCTAGGTGGGAGCCTGGCAGCGGGATCTTCTCGGGGTCCAAGTTCATTCCATCGAGTGACTTCCGGCCCTGCCAGCTAGGTGGGAGCCTGGCAGCGGGATCTTCTCGAGGCTAGGGATGACACCGAGTGACTTACGGCCCTGCCAGCTAGGTGGGAGCCTGGCAGCGGGATCTTCTCGGGGTCCAAGTTCATTCCATCGAGTGACTTCCGGCCCTGCCAGCTAGGTGGGAGCCTGGCAGCGGGATCTTCTCGAGGCTAGGGATGACACCGAGTGACTTCCGGCCCTGCCAGCTAGGTGGGAGCCTGGCAGCGGGATCTTCTCGGGGTCCAAGTTCATTCCATCGAGTGACTTCCGGCCCTGCCAGCTAGGTGGGAGCCTGGCAGCGGGATCTTCTCGAGGCTAGGGATGACACCGAGTGACTTCCGGCCATGCCAGCTAGGTGGGAGCCTGGCAGCGGGATCTTCTCGGGGTCCAAGTTCATTCCATCGAGTGACTTCCGGCCCTGCCAGCTAGGTGGGAGCCTGGCAGCGGGATCTTCTCGAGGCTAGGGATGACACCGAGTGACTTCCGGCCCTGCCAGCTAGGTGGGAGCCTAGCAGCGGGATCTTCTCGGGGTCCAAGTTCATTCCAACTCTCTGAGCAAGCTTAGGTATGACAATCCTGGGGGGAGAGAAGAAAAGCTTCATTGTAATAAATCGTGTTGCTTACAGGAAATTAGGGAAAAAATCTCTTCAAGTTGTCTCCACTCCAGGTGAGACTCAGGGCCTCGCCCTCTACATTTTGGAGCCGATAGCCCCCCGACTTCAAAGCTTCCTTCACAATGAATGGCCCTTCCCAGCTGGGGTTGAGTTTCCCTACGGACGCTGACCTTCCTGCCGCGTCCGCCTTCTTCAGTATCAGGTCCCCTTCCGTGAACTGCTTGACCCTGACATGTTTGTCAAAGTATTTTGCCATCCTCCTTTTGACCTCCTCCTGTCGGATGGCCGAAAGATCCCTCAACTCTTCCACCATGTCAAGGGAGAGTCTCAGTTCCTCCCCGTTCTCGGCTTTCCATTCCTCTCTGCCCTCCTTGGCCATTCCGACTCGCGGTGTTTGAACTTCAAATTCTATGGGGAGCACCGCCTCGCACCCATGGGAGAGCTTGAAGGGGGTCTCCCCCGTGGCCGTGTTAGGAGTGGTTCTAAGGGCCCAAAGAACGGCGGGGAGATGCTCCACCCAGCTCCCCTCAAGTTTTCCACCTTCTTCTTGAGGAGATTGACGATGATTTTGTTTGCCGCCTCCACCTGCCCGTTGCTCCTGGGGTGGTGGACCGAGGCGAATCTGAGGTCGATCCCAAGCTGCTCGCAGAAACTGGTGAACTCGGCACTGGCGAACTGAGGTCCGTTGTCTGTGACGATGGCCTGGGGCAGCCCATGGCGACAGATGATCTCCCCCCAAACGAAGTTCCTGATTACCTGGGAGGTCACCTTGGCCAACGCCTTCACCTCCATCCACTTTGAGAAGTAGTCGATCATCACTAGGAGGAATCTTCTCTGGCCGCTGGCCTGGGGGAACGGTCCAACCAGATCCATTCCCCAGATTGCAAAGGGCCAGGGGGCCGTGATGCTCTTGAGTTGTTGGGCTGGCTGTAGCTGGAGGGGGGCGAACAGCTGGCACTTATGACATCTTCTTGCGAACCCCGCGGCGTCCCGGCCCAGGGTGGGCCATAAATACCCTTGCCTGACTATCCTCCCCTCCAGGGTCCGACTCTCGGAATGACTCCCGCACTCCCCAGAGTGGACTTCTTCCAAGATCCTCTGCGCCTCGCCCTCGGACACGCAGCGGGCCAGCATCCCAGAGAGGGTCTTTCTGTATAGCTGCCCGTCTTTAAGGAGGTAGTAGGCGGACTTGTGCCTCAGCTTCTTCCTGTCTACTCCCTCCGGATACTCTCCCGTGGAGAGGAAAACTACTACTGGGTCCATCCACGAGGGCTGCTGATCGATCTCCATGAGCTCTCCTTCTTCGATGGAGGGGCGAAACAGGTCGGTGATGGTGCCCCCTGCCCGGGGGCCGTGCTTCGCCAGTTGGTCGGCCTGCTCATTCTCCCCCCTTGGCACGTGCCGGATGGAGAAGGTCTGGAAGGTCCCTATGACCCCCTTTACTTTGGCCAAGTATAACTTCAAAGCGGGCTCCCTTGCTTCGAACTCCCCGTTGATCTGGGAATCCACCACCATGGAGTCGGTCAGGACCTCCACATCCAGCACCCCCAACTCCGTGGCCAGGCGTAGTCCCGCTATCACTGCTTCGTACTAATCCTGGTTGTTGGTAATGGGAAAATGCACCACCACCGTCTGCTCGATCCGAGTCCCTTGAGGGTTTTCCAGGATCACTCCTACTCCGAGAGAATGCCTTCCTGAGGCTCCATCCACCCTCACCTTCCAAGGAGTCGGGCGGGTGAGCTCCTCCTCCGCCACTTCCACCACGTAGTCGGCCAGGAAGTCGGCCATCGCCTGAGCTTTGATCGAGAGCCGCGGAACGAAGGAGACATCGAACTCGCTTAGCTCCACCGACCACTTGGCCAGCCGGCCTGAATGCTCCACCCCCTCGAAGACGTTGCGGAGAGGATGGTCGGTCACCACTCGGATTGAGTGTGCCTGGAAGTAGGGTCGTAGCCTTTGAGCCGAGATGATTAATGAGAATGCAAGCTTCTCCAGGATCGGATACCGGAGCTCGGCCTTCCTCAGGACCCGGCTGACATAGTAAATGGGGAGCTGCCTCTTCCCCTCTTCACGTACTAAGACGGAGCTCAAGGCCTCTGCCCCAACCCCGAGATATAAGAACAAATCCTCACCCTCCTTTGGCCCCTGGAGCAGCGGAGCTTGTGTCAACTGCACCTTGAGGGCCTGGAAGGCCTCTTCACATTCCTTGCTCCATTCGAACCTCTGGCCTCCCCTCAGCGTTTTGAAGAAGGGGGAGTACTTCTCCCCTGCCCGAGAAAGGAAGCGGCTCAGTCCTGCTAGCTTCCCTGTCAGCCGCTGGACCTCCTTCGCATTCCGCGGGGACCCCAACTCCAGGATAGCCTTGACCTTGTCCGGGTTCGGCTCGACCCCCGCGGGGGTGAGGAGGTGCCCCAAGAACTTCCCTCGGCTAGCCCCAAAAACGCACTTAAGGGGATTCAGCCGCATCTTGTATCTGCGCAGGGTGGCGAACGTCTCCTCCAGGTCCCGGAGGTGGGAGTCCACGTCCCGGCTCTTGATCATGAGGTCGTCCACGTATACCTCCAAGTTCCTCCCCCTCTGTTCCTTGAAGACCCTATCCATCATTTTTTGGTAGGTGGCCCCAGCGTTCTTCAGCCCGAACGGCATCATCTTGTAGCAATAGCAGCTGTCCCATGTGATGAATGAGACATCCTTGATGTCCGGGGGGTGCATCCTGATCTGGTGGTAACCTGAAAAGGCATCTAAAAAACTCATTACAGAAAAGCCGACGGCGGAATCAACCAGCGCGTCGATCCGAGGCAAAGGGTAACAGTCCTTAGGACAAGCTTTATTAAGAAGAGAGAAATCGATACACAACCGTCAGCGGCCGTCTCCTTTTTTAACCATCACAACGTTTGAGACCCAGCCGGGGTACTGAATTTCGGACACGAAGCCGGCTTTGAGAAGCTTCGCCACTTCCTCCCTGATGGGTTCCGCCAGCTTGTCCGTCGTGGACCTCTTCTTTTGCTGGACGGGGCGTGTTCCCGGGTCCAGGTTGAGGCGGTGGCAAGCCACATCCGCGTCAACCCCCGGCATCTCCGCGGCGCTCCAGGCGAAGATGTCCACATTCTTCTGGATGCACTCCAGCATCCTGCCCTGGTCCTCCGGGGTCAGCCCCCCGCTGACGCGGATCCTCTCCACCCTGCCTCCGCGGGTGAGCACTTCCAGTTCCACCACCTCCTCTGCGGCCTCCAGCCTGGACTGCTCCCCCCATCCTTCGGCGTCCCCTTCCTCCGGAACGGGGACCTCTACCTCCATCTCCCCTCCTACGGCCCTCACTTCGGCCACTTCCTCCATATCTCCTCCTTCCGCCTTCTCTGCGCAGTCCTCCTCCATCCTCCGCCCCATCTCCTCAAGTCCTTCCTGCCAAGAGATGGTGTTTACCGCGGTGACGTAGCATTCCCGCGCCACCTTCGGGTCTCCCCTAACCCTGACCTGCACCCCCTCAGCGTTGAACTTCAGGCACTGATGGAAAGACGAGGGGACGCAGCGGAAGGCGCTGATCAGGGGCCTCCCGAAGATTGCGCTGTAGCTGCTGGGGGCGTCCACAATGACGAACTTGCAGTTTCGGGACTGCCCCCCCAGGGTGACATGGAGGCCGACTCCTCCCTCTACCTCCTTCCTTTCTCCTGAGAACCCGAACAAGGGCCCGTCCGAGGCCAGCACCCTCTTAGCTTCCACCTGCATCGCGTCAAACGCCTTTTTGAAGACGACGTTCACGGAGCTCCCATTGTCCACGAGGATCCGAGAGACAGTGAAGTTCTCGATGGCGGCCTTGATGACCAGCGCATCACAGAACGGATCCTCGTGGTCCGGCATATCACTTCTGGGGAAGGTGATCCTCTCCTCTGGCGGCGGGGTTTGGGACGTAGAGGCGACGCTCCGCCGGTACATGGTGTGGAGACTTGCCTTGCGGGAAGCCTCGACTCCCACTCCCCCGTGGATCACTCCGATCCCTCCTCGGGTCCCCACATCCACCCGGTCTTCACAGCGATCCTCCTCCGCCCGAGGCAGGACCTCCTCGATCCTCACTTCCTGCCGCACCTCCTCCTGCTGCTGCTGCCGACCCCTGTTCTCTCTCATCTCCAAGAACTCCGGGCATGTGGCTGTTGCGTGCCCCTCTTCCTGATGGAAGTCGCAGTAGGGCAGCTCCACCCTGAACTCTCTTCTCCTCCTTCTCATGACCCCTCTCCTTGCTCCCAGAGCTATGGCCATGGCCTCCTCCTGATCGGGGAGCCGCGGCCTCTGACCCTGCCTCCAGCCTGGTGGGTGGAACTGGTCCTGCCTCCCCTGATAGTGACCTCTCCCGTGGTATCCCCTCTGTGGCCCCTGCCCCTGCCACTCTGGTCTCCAGCCCAGCCTACGGTCGGGCTCCTGACGCCCCCACCCCGGCTGCTGTCCTTGGAGCTGCCTCTGCTCCCTCTGCTCCCTCTGCCTGGGCTCCCCCCTCCTTTCTTCCTGTCCTCTTCCTCCCTTCGACTCCTTTTCCTCCTCAGTCGCCCACCTGGCCAACTTCCTTGCAAATTCTGGGTTCGACGCCTCCCCGTCGACCTCTCTCGCCGCCCTCTCCATCAGCTCCTCGTAGGAGAGGGGGGGAATTCTCTTCAGCTCCATGCAGAAGAAACCCTGCTGCAGGCCCAGTGTAAAGGCCATCATCAGACTGTGGCCCGGCATCTCCTGGACATGGGTAACCTCCTCCTGGAACCGATCGACGTAGCTCCCCAACGTCTCGTTCACCCCCTGCTTTATGTGGAACAGGGACTCAGACTCCTTCTTCCTCTTCTTTGAGGTAGTGAACCTCAACATGAACCCTCGGCGCAGGTCCTCGAAGAAATAGATGGAAATGGCCGGCAGCTGGTGGAACCACTCCCTTGCCTTCTCTCGGAGGGTGATGGCGAAGAGGCGGCACTTGAATCCGTCCGACATCTGACGGATGGAGACTACGTCCTCGAACCACTGGACGTGCTGAACCGGGTCTCCCTTCCCGGTGTAGTAGGTCATCTCGGGCTCCCTGAATCCGTCTGGTACTGGAGCTGAGGAGACCAGCTCGCTGAAGGGGCTGACTCCCCCCACCTGGCGGGCCGGCGAGTCTCGCGGGCCCAACTCGCCGAACTGGCCTCGGCCTGCCGAGCCGGGGAAGAGCTCGCGCCCCGGGAGCTCGCTTCCTCGGCCTTCTTCTGCCACCTCCTTCCCGGCTCGCCTGCCGGGGGCGTCCTCGCCCAAAGAGGGGGCGGCCGCGATCGGGGTCGCCGGAGTCGAGCACTCGGCCCGCGCGCCGAGTGCGAACTTGACGAGGCTCAGCACCTCGTTCCTGAAATCCTCCAACATCCCCACCGTTGCGAGAGGCGGGGGGGGGGGGGGGGGTGGCGAGTCCAGTCTGTCCAATCCCTGACCTCCCGTCATTGTGCTCGCCGAAGCTTTTGTACACTGACCACTTTCCACGCTCACCGCACCAAAATGTTGAAACCGGAATCCGGCCTCTTGTGGAGTTCTACCCTTGGGGAAGGGGTGGTCTCGCGCCTACTTTGCTCCTGCAAGAAAAACAACGAGAGAGACAAGAGAAAACAGACCCAAGGGCTCGGCAGGGAGGTCCCACCACAAACCCGGAAGATCTCTGAGCGCTTCCCCTCCTTAGCCAAGAGCCGAGCTAAGGTACCCTCAGAGAACACTTGAGAATGAGAGCAAGGAGGCACTGAAAGCGTGTCCTCTGAGGTACCCCTTGGGTCCTATTTATAGATTTTCAGAATCTGAACTGCCAATAACCAAAAGGACTGACCTGGAAGTACCAAAAGGCCCCTGGTTGGGTCTGCCAACAGCCAAACTCCGCTGTTCTGAACAGCTATGCGCAGTCCAACCTGGTCTGCCAACAGCGAGGCTCCGCTGTTCTGAGTAGCTATTCGCACCCCCGGGCGGTCAGCTCGCCTTCAGTTCTCCCGCAGGAGGCGGGCGCGGTCTGGCTTCGTGGCTCGCCTATCCTCCCTGGGCGAGCGCGAGCCGATAGGGGCGAGCTGCCTGTCTTCTGCCGGGCGGATCGGCAGCCAGGTCGCGTACGGGGGGTTGGCCGGCGGGTCACCAATCGCGGGTCCGGCTCGCTTGCTGCGGGTCGCCAGCTCGCTCGCCTGAGATGGGCGGGAGCGGACCAGCCCTTCAGTCGTTCAGCCCGTTCTGCCGCTCGGGTGCGGGTCGCGGGGACAGGCCTGCTCAACCTTCCTGGCGGGGCCCGCTCGCCGGACACAGGGTTGTACAGTAAAGTTTATAAAAGTTAAATCATACCAAAATAATTGTTTTAGATTTACGTTTTACATTCTCTCTACCCAGAATTTCGCATAGTACTTGTGTAAGTATGATTAAAACTTTTTGAATTAGTCACTTTTATGATTAGCTAGTCTTTATATCTTTGCTTGGGGACAAGCAAAACTTAAGCTTGGGGGAATTTGATAATACGGTTTGCAGTCAATTTTATTAGGATATTTTCGGGGTTTTAAAGCAAATCATGTCTTGTAAAGTACTTATTTTGATTCCCCTTTGTATATATTTTTGTCGCTAATGTATTTTTTCTGCTTTTTGCAGGTTTTCACGGCTTTTAACCGAATTTTGCTGTGACACGCCCCAAGGTCACGCCCTACCAGGGCGTGTACCTAGGGCGTGTAACCCAGAGGAATGAAGCGATTGGTCCGAAACTGCATTCCGTGGAAACTTAGTGTACACGCCCTCGGTCACGCCCGTGTCACATCCGACAAGGGCGTGCTCTAGAGGCGTGTCCCCAGGTTCTGAGGAATCGCCGCAGCGCGCTCGTTTTTCCCGCTCCACCGTCGCACCGAAAGTGTCACGCCCCAGGGTCACGCCTGAACCGGGCGTGACATATGGGCATGTACTTCAGCAATTCTGCCCGTCACCTCCAGCATTCAATTTCAGCTCAACAAAGTCACGCCGCAAAGAACACGCCCCAGGTACACGCCCCACCAGGGCGTGACTTGTGGGCGTGTACCTCAACTACTTCGTCAGAATTAAATTCCAGCCCGAAAAAGTCGCGCCGAATGTGTCACGCCCCAGGGTCACGCCCGACCAGGGCGTGACAGGGTGGCGTGACCCGACCCGAAAAATTCTATAAATAGAGCCCAACTCTACGGGTTCAGGGACACTTTTTGGATTGAGAGGGGAGGTTCTGCCCTTTGTATTTTTGAACTTTTTTAAGCATGTCTTTCCATTTTTAGTTCTTAGCTCTAGCTTTATGCTTTCCCTGCATTAGTTCCTAGCTTCGTTCTGTAGTATAATATTAATGATAGTGTAGTTTACCTTTCCATGCACTTGTAATCTCTGGTTTTCAAGCTGTAAGATCTCTGTTTCCATTAATAAAAAATGTTGTTTTCTTTTTCGTTTCTGCTCTGTTTTCATTATTCTTCTTCTACTCATCACCCCTTTTCCACCTCACCATGATTAACTAATCCTCCATGTACTCAATCTTAATGATCCGAGGTTCGAGTGATTAGGTTATGATGCTTTGAATCTTACCTTTTCTTTTTAGGGTTTAGCTTTGAATTACTCTTGATTTATCACGGGTTGGAGGTATATCATCGATATATACTCTCCACCTTTGCTTTCATTCTGGGCTAGCCGAGAGGCCGAAAGTTTGAAATGAGCACTCAAGCGTAAAGGGAGTTGTTCGCACCCCTCGAGAGAGGCAGACGTTCAAATCTCCCAGATTGGAGTAAAATCCAATAGAGGGGTTCACCGCGTAAAGCGAGTTTTAGGCCTCCGATTTAGGCGAGAGTCGGTCGGACCTTCCTAAACTCAGTTAGGCACGGCCTTCGAGAGAAGCGTGTCAATATTCATGGAACCTCCACGGTCAAGGACCTTTACCCTAATTAGCTTAGGTTTATTTATCGTATTTTTCTAACCACTCTTGCCGAGGTGATTTCTGATCGAGTGCATTTTCCCCTCATCGTTACTAAGCTTAAGTTTAATCGCTCTTTTAGCTCTCTTTATCTTTTCATGCAAGTAGCTCTCTTTCATTGCAAGTATTTCTCTTCCTTTAGTACGTTTAGCTTTCTTCTAAAAAAACCTAATTTTTCTGTCGATAAAATAATAGATTTCGTGCGAGTAAGCTTACTCAACTGTTCCCGGATTTTAATACGACACTTGTGTCCCCTAGCTGCATTTCGATAGGTATACTTGCCTTGTTGGATTGTTAGTTTGGTTATTTTCTCCTTGCAGATATCTAAGAGATCAATCAATATCTCCTCCAACTTTGTTTGAAAAACTGTTATCTTATGAGATGCAGTTAATGGTTAGAAAGGAGGAAGAGAAGACTACAAGAGTGGAGCACAAGGAAAGGTCTGTGGCCTTCAAGACTGAAGCTACTAGGAAGTATAGATGCAAGTCTCCATCTCTACCACAAACAGTTGCTGATACTGCTTCAGAAAATTCAAAGAACCAGAACTCAGACAGCAGTGAAAGTGATGAGGATTTTGCTGCCTTTACAAGGCAATTTCAAAAGTTTCTAAAGAAGAAGCAGTGCAGGTCTAAGCCATCCACTTCACAGACAAAAGATGACTATTATCAGAACAGGAAGTCATCAAGGAATGACAAAAGAAAGTCCAAGCCAAGTAAAAATACATCCACAAAGATAGTATGTTATTGTTGTAATAGGCCTGGACATGTAGTGGCTGAATGTCCAGATAAAAGAAAAGAGACTGCAGAAAAGAAGAAGACTCAGGTTAAAGGAAAAAAGGAAAAGTCTTCTGTTGCTAAGAAAGACAAAAGTCTGACTGATCAGTCATCTTCAGAAACAGATTCAGGAGCTGAAGCCTATATTGGACTGTTTGCTGAAGAGGAGGAAGATGAGTTCTTGTAGCTAATGAACTCAATTTATGAGCTTGAGGACAATCAGTGCAATGGACTGATGGCCTTAACAGAAGGAGACAAGATCCAGGATCAGCCTGGACCAAGTAAGGTATAATGTCTTTCAGATTATAGTACTGATTCAGAATCAGATACATCTGCATCAAGTGATGTGGGATGGTCTGAATCTGAGGGTGATATTCATCAGTTGATGGATGAATATAGAGATGTATTGCAGGCACTTAAGAAGAGAAAAAATATGGTCAAAACACTGACAAAGGAAATTGCTAATCTTAAGTTGGCAGCTGCTGATTCAGATAAAGTGTTAGATCAAAAACTGAATGAGATTGCCAAGTTGAAAAACATTACTGTCATTCAATTGGGCTAAAATCACATTTAAGAATGATCAAATTAAAAATCTGGAGGCTAGAATTCAGAAGGAGAGAGAGATTATTGCAAGTTTTTCTATACCAAAATCAGTTTTATCTTTGATAGATGAGTTTATTCCTCAAATGGGTAAGACTGGATTGGGGTTTACAAAACCTGCCAGGACAGTTAGGTCCAAATCTAAGGGCAAAGCCCCAGCACTAAACATAAAGCCTGCTGTAGATAAAATAGTCAGGGTTGTACCTAAACAAAGGTACAACAGGTTTGAGTGCTGGTGTTGTGGCAAGATAGGCCACTTTGCCATAGACTGTTGGCACAATTCAAGTGTCAAGGAGAGTAGCAAACTGCCTGCTACAAGATCTACAGGTAGTTTTGTTAAAATTAAGACTAACCTGCACCAAGGACCCAAGAGTTATTTGGGTTCTAAGGTTAAGTAATCTGTTTTGCAGGTGAGTACAAGTGGCCATGCCCCTATATGGTACTTGGACAGTGGATGTTCCAGGCACATGACTGGAACTACGGGGTTGCTGAAGGATTATACATCTATCAAAGATGGGACTAAGGTTACCTTTGGTGGTTCATAAAAAGGGATCATCAAAGGCTTTGGTAACATTTCTTGTAACCAAATTACAATTACTCAAGTGGCTTATGTAAAGGGTTTGAAACATAACCTCATTAGCATAAGTCAGCTGAGTGATTTAGGATATGACATCTCATTTGTCAAGGATAATTGTCCTATCAAAAGTTCAAGTGATCAAAAGATCATTCTGACAGGATATAGGAAGAGAAATGTCTATTGTCTAGATATTATGTGTGAGAACAATGTTTCTCCTATTTGTCTTGTAGCTGATGAGAAAGTCTCACATTGTGTTAAATGGCACAAGAGGCTGGCTCATCTTAACTATAAGACAATTGGCCAACTCTTTAGCAAGGAGTTAGTGAGGAATGGTCCTCAAGTTAAATGTATAAAGGATGGGATATGCTCAGCTTGTTAAAAAAGCAAGCAGACCAAATCCACCTTTCATAGCCTTGATAACAAGGATTCTGTGAGGTGTCTATACCTCTTGCATATGGATCTTTTTGGTCCTATGCCAGATCACAGCCTAGGTAGGAAGGTCTACACATTTGTGGTTGTAGATGACTACTCAAGGTATTCTTGGGTGTTCTTCCTAATGCAAAAGTCTGAAACTCCAAGTATCTTATACAATTTTGTTAAACAAATTCAGAATGAATTGGATAGTACACTGGTCAAAATCAGAAGTGACCATGGTACTGAATTTCAGTCTGAAAGTATGACAAAACTGTGTGAAGAGTTTGGAATTTTTCAGGAATTTTCCTCACTAAGAACACCTCAGCAAAATGGCATTGCTGAGAGGAAAAATAGAACCTTGATAGAGGCTGGTAGAACCCTATTGAGTGACACATCTCTCCCAGAATATTTCTGGGTTGAGGTAGTTAATACTGCATGTCATGTAATCAATAGGGCTACTATCACCAAGAGCCACAAGAAGACCCCCTATGAGATTGTGAAGGGCAGAAAACCAAATTTATCCTATTTCAAGATCTTTGGTTGCAAGTGTTATATCCTTAACAATGGTAAGTCTTATCTAACCAAGTTTGCTGCCAAATCCCAAGAGGGGATCTTTGTTGTGTACAGCAACAACAGTAAGGCTTATTGGGTCTACAACTTGATTACTCAAGTTGTAGAAGAGTCAGTACATGTAGTTCTTGATGAAGCAAGGCTCATTAACAATGAATTGCCAAGTAGTGTTTGCAGCTCCACAGGTGTAACTGAGAATATGGACAAGCTTACCTTAACAGAAGGTCCTTCTACAAGTCAGCAAGTGGAGTATGGTGGCTGCTGTCCAGGGGGAGTACAAGATACTCCTGAAGCTGAAGGGGATCAAGAAGTGCAGCTAAATGAAGAGAATGAAGGTGTACAACCTGAAGACAGGCTGCCTCCTACAAATAGGCATTTAAAAGATCATCCAGCCAATCAAATTATTGGAGATCTCAGACAAGGGGTACAAACAAGGAGCAGGAATCTAAGTTCAGTTCTCTACTCCAGCTTTCTATCCTAAGTAAAGCCAAAGAAATTTGAAGAAGCAATCCTAGACCCTCATTGGATTGAGGCCATGCAAGAGGAGCTGAACCAGTTGAAAAGATGTAAGGTCTGGGAGCTAGTTCCTAAACCAAAGGACCGCAACATTATTGGAACTATGTGGATCTTTAGGAACAAGTTGGATGAGAATGGAATCATCATAAAGAATAAAGCTAGACTAGTTGCAAAAGGATATATGCAGGAAGAAGGTATTGATTTTGATCAAACCTTTGCTCCACTAGCAAGACTGGAAGAAATAAGGATGTTCCTTGCCTATGCAACATATCAAGGATTTAAGGTATATCAAATGGATGTTAAGTCAGCTTTTCTGAATGGAAATCTGAAGGAAGAAGTCTATGTAGAGCAGCCATCAGGTTTTGTTGATTCTCTTAAACCTGACTATGTATATAGACTTATAAAGACTTTGTATGGGTTAAAACAAGCCCCTAGGGCTTGGTATGAAACCCTGTCTCGTTTCCTCATTGAGAATAAATTCACAAAGGGGAAAATAGACAAGAGTCTATTCCTTAGGGAATCCAGAGGCAAGATTATCTTAGTCCAAATATATGTAGATGACATCATATTTGGGTCTACAGAAAGTAGTCTTTGCAAAAAGTTTGCAAAACTAATGCAAGGACAATTTGAAATGAGCAGTATGGGGGAACTTAAGTTTTTCTTGGGTCTCCAAGTTAGACAGACTGAGGATGGTTTATCCATATGACAGTCTAAGTTAACCCTAGAATTGATAAGGAAGTATGGTATGGAATCATCCACTACCATGAAAACTCCTATGGGGTCAAGCATGTCTCTAAGCAAAGATGATGCAGGGAAACCTGTAGATGAAACTTTGTATAGAGGGATAGTTGGCTCTCTACTATATTTGACTGCTAGTAGACCAGATATCATGTATGCTACATGTGTCTGGGATAGGTACCAAGCTTGCCCTAAAGAATCTCATTTGACAGCAATCAAAAGAATTTTGAGATATCTTAAGGGCACACCTTATGTAGGCCTTTGGTACCCTAGGAATGGAGATTTTAAACTGACAGGTTATTCAAATGCAGATTTTGCAGGCTGCAAGGAAGATAGAAAGAGTACCACATTAACCTGTCAATTTCTAGGTGGAAGGCTGGTGTCATGGAGTAGCAAGAAGCAGACCAGTGTGGCTATCTCTACAGCTGAGTCGGAGTATGTTGCTGCAGGAAGCTGCTGTGCACAACTAATATGGATGCAACACCAGCTAGAAGATTATGGTATTCAAGTAAGTAGAACACATTTATTTTGTGATTCTACTAGTGCCATTTCTATTGCAAATAATCTTGTCTCTCATAGTAGGACTAAGCACATAGAAATAAAATACCATTTTCTAAGAGAACATGTGAAAAAAGAAGACATTTCCCTAGAGTATGTTAAGACAGATAATCAGTTAGCTGAAATGTTTACTAAGCACTTAGAAGAAACCAAATTCAATAAATTTAAAATTGAATTAGGGATGATAAACTTAGAATTGTTCACAAAAATTGGCTAAGTAAAATGGTGTCGACACACAGAGTTGTCTGTGTCGACACATAGAAGTGGTGTCGACATTTCAGAGAAATGGTGTCGACACATCTAGGAAGTATGTGTCGACACTTCAGAAAATTAGTGTCGACACATGCAGTGTAGGTGTCGACACATCCAAGGTGGTGTCGACACTTAGGATTTACACAGAATTAGTCTAGTAGAGTCTCGACTAAGTGTCGAGCTGAGATATATAAGTGTCGACACATATATACTGTCGACTATACTTGTGTCGACACATAGTTGTCGAGACATTAGAAGAAAGTGTTGACACTTTTCAACAGTGTTGACACAATTCAAGTATGTTAACGTGCCTTTTCACCTTCAATTTTAGAAAGGTAAAATAGGTTTTCCCCATTGTTTGTCGACACGCTCACCTTAGTTTCGAGACCAAACTTGTGTGTCGACATCTCTCTTCTCTAAATTCAAAATTTCTTCAAACCCTAATGGCGCCTAAGCTAGAAGAGAACATTAATGAAGGATATGAGCTCGTGCGACACGCCTTTGATGACGCGGAACACGAAATTAAAGGTGTGGTAACCCTAATTGCCGAGACTGGACTAGAGTATCTTGTATCAGAACCTGTCAAGATCTGGAAGAAGGAGGTCCTTGAATTCTTGAGTGCAGCTTCACTTGATGATACTGGACTCAAGATTAAGTCCAGAGTCCATGGGACCAAAGTCAAGGTCACACAGAAAAGTCTAAGAAAGGTACTTCAACTACCAAGAACAAAAGAGGAAGAAGATGAATCTGCTTTTAAGACTAGAGAGGCATTGAAATGGTGTGGATTAGACTCAAACCTGAAAATTGGATCAGTTTTCCACAGAAAAGGGATGAACATACAAGGAAAGTTTCTATCTGAAATATTAGGAAAAGTAATACTGAGCAAGCCTGGTGGGCATGATAGAATATCTGCTCACATGTTCAGTCTAATGACAAGGATAATTTTCAACCTTAATACTGATTGGTCTGCAGTCATATTTGATAAGATAAAAGAGAGCCTGAAGAAACCCAATCTGGATAGAATTCTGAGTCTATACCTAGCTGGAAGTATTCCTGAGGTGATGAATCAAGCTGCTGGTTCAAAGATAAACCACATGAGGAGAATGGATGTCAGAATTTTCTCAAGGTGGGATAGGGTGCTGACAAAGGAACTGCCATCTCCAGAAAAGGAAACACCTCAGAAGAAGAAGAAGAAGACAGCCATTGTGACTCAAGAATCCTCCAGCAGCTCAGAAGAGCAAGTGGTCTTTAGTCCTGATGATGAAGAGACTGGAAATCCTGGACAGTCACCAACAAGACAAGAAGATGCACAGAAGCAGGGGGAGCTACCACCAGCTAGCCCAATTCACATGGATCCACTCCAGGGGGAGCCTCTACATGTGGAAGAGCCAACTCCACTAGAGAGTGAAAGGGCTACCCAAATCATTCTTGAGGTAATTACTGCAGTTAATCAATTAGATTTTACTATGGAGGATGAAGTTTTGTCTGATTCATTACCTGATGTTAATCAGCAAACACAAATACAACCTCAACCACAAGATGTTGTCATGGAGGACACATCTGTTGCTGATAAAGTGGTTGATGAGATCAGAGATTCTCCAGCCCTTCCACAACAGGAATTTACATTAGAAGAGCTATTCCTTGATCTTGTACAGACAGACCTTGAGAGAGAAATAGCTGTTGTTGAGGGGGAGAAGACAAATATTGAGGGGCAGCATGTGGAGAATGTAGAGGAAACTGGTAGACACTAGACTGAGGAGCCAAGAAATACTGAGGAGCTACCAAGGACTGAGAAGGATTTACATCCTAGTCCTAAGGATAGAGTAGATATTGCTAGCACTTTTGCTTTAGAGGATGAAGAGGCTGCTAGAGCCAAAAAGAGAAAGTTCCAGGTCTTCAAGAGAAGAAGACAGAACTACAAGAAAGCACTACAGACAATTGCTCCACAGCCTGCCCCAACTACTGATTATAGTTCTCTGCTGGTGGCATTGCAAATCAAGATGGATGAGCAAAGGAAAGCTCTAGAGAAATATATGGATGAAGGGCATAAATCCCTGCAATTTGATCTGGCACAAGACATCAAATCTATCAGATTTGAAGTGACTCAACACAAGAGGGAAATGACTGATTGTTTCCATAAAGGAGGCAATACAGTGGTCTATTTGGCTACTCATCAAGAAAAGATAAAAACACAAGTGGATGATATGGCAGTGAAGCAAGGCTATGTCCTGGAAAACCAGATAAGGATGAATGATAATCTCACTACTTCACATAATGCCATTGTAACTGAAATTTAAAATATAGCTACTGCACAGTCTGCAGTAAGTGCAACTGCCAAAGAAGAATTTGATAAGAAATTACAGGAGAGTCTCACAGCTGTGAAAACTGCCATTGACAATTCTCAGAAGACAATTACTGAAAAGCTCCAAAGGTTGAAACCTTTTTATAAAGATGGAGTTAACTATTTGAATGCCCAGATCAGGTTTTAGAAAGATGATCTGAGGGATCACATAGAGAGAGAAGTCATAAAGGGGGAGAGGGTATTAGTCAAGGCAGGCTCTGATCATGTAAAGTGGATTTTAAACTCCATCAGAGCCACCCTTGGATATCCACCTTTATGTGATGATGACAATGTTGCAGAGTCTGGCATAAATCCTGCATACTTTGGAGGAGAGCAAGCTGAAGTGGCTCAAGTGATATATCCTCCTGCAGATTTTGACATGATACATCAGGAGGTACAGTCTATGTATAGTCCTCCTAAGGGTAATCAGAATATTGTTCTTGAGAAAGTAGTACAGCCTGTGTTAGAGGCAATACTAAAAGAGCAAGAGGCTTTGTTAAAAGAACAAGAGGCCCAATTATCTAAGAAAAGGTTCAGAGAGCAAGCTGAATTAAGGCCAGATTTTGAACAATGGAGCCCCACTTCCAGGAATATCATATTGACTGCTTAGAAGGCTGCTAAGGACAATGTCCTGGATAGAGGCAAGTGGTATTCTGACCTGGAGTGGAGAAAACATGAGAATAGGCAAGAGGCCATAGTACAATATAGAAGGAAGGCTAAACTGGGAAAGCTACCTCCTAATGCATAGGAGCCTAGCAAGTATTTCCCTAAGCCTTATCACTATTTTGAAAGGCAGAAGATAAAGGCTGAAGAGCTGAAAAAGAAATATCTTAAAGGGAAGAAGCATGTTGATGACAATGAAGCTCCTGTTCAAGCAAAGATTGAATCTGGAAAGGGGATTGTTATCAAGGAGCCTGAGCAGCCTTAGGATAGAAATTTTCTTAAGTTTACAATTTGTAATCATTTGCTTTTAATTCTTTGTAAACTTTTGATTAATGAAAATGTTTGGAGTTGTAAGAACAATGTTATATGTTCAATCTATTACTTTATTGTTCTGAGATAATTGATTATACATGTTTTGTTTATATATGTTTAGTATTTTCCCTGTCATTTAATATTGTTATACATCATATTGAGTATTTGTTATGTATGGTGTATATCATTGACTAAGGGTTATGACTTCTCCAAATAGGGGGAGATTGTTGGGTACATTGGAATATATGTACCAGATTTGAAGAAGCCTCACCCTACTCAATGATATACATCAAGATGTATTTGATGTGTTTTGAGTTTATTTATGCAGGTTAAGTAATTGCAGAGAAAGTAGAAAAGTTTCTAAGTCCATGTGTCGACACCTAGAAGAAAAGTGTCGACACTTAAGAAGGCTTGTGTCGACACCTAGAGAAGCTGTGTCAACACTTGGAGTAATTTTGTCGACACCAGGAAGGCAGAGTCGACACCAGAAGAGAAGTGTCGACACATACAGGCAGTGTCGACACACAATGAAGAATTGTCTACATAATCAGTGTCGATACTTAGAAGCAGTGTCGACACCCAGAGAAACTTTGTTGACAGCAAAAGTGTCGACACTAGGAGGCTGTGTCGACACTCAGTAAACTTCAACAAAGTTCAAGTACATGTGTCGACACTAGGAGGCTGTGTCGACACTCAGCAAACTTCAACAAAGTTCAAGTACATGTGTCAACACAAGGAGATATGTCGACACTCGGCAAAGTTTCAACACAGAAGGCATGTGTCGACACTTAGCAAGTTTCAACACAAGAAGATGTGTCGACACAAAGGAGTTGTGTCGACACTTAGCAGAATTCAACTAAGTATTAAAGAAGAAGGCTTGTGTCGACACACAGGATCAGTGTCGACACATTCTGAAGAAGCAGTGTCGAGAAGCTATTACAACAACACAAGGAGTTATGTCGACACCATGAAGGCTAGTGTCGACACTTAGTCTACTTGTGTCGACACTTGGTCTATTTGTGTTGACACATAATGACTATCTGTCTCGACACTTTCAGACAGTGACAGAGATTTCAAGAAGTGACTGGATGACATGACAGCTGCCATTTCAACCGGTCAACTGCTACTGTCAGAGCTGTCAGAAGGTAGTTAGAAACCGGATCAGCCGGTCACCATGAAGAAAGATTATATAAAGGCTTATTCCTTCAATAGCAACAGTAGTGAAAGATAGAGAGACACACAACAACAACAAGTGAAGTAATCAATCAGAAGATTAACACTAGAGAAGATCTTCAACAGAAGATTTAAGAAGTTGGAGAGAGAGAGCTCCTTCTAAGAAGTGCAGTTGCTGAACCGGGCTGCTAAGTTAGATTCAGATTGAGATCTGAATCTCAAGACAGAAGTTGATTAAAGATCATCTTCAGGAGATTCAACCCTACTGTGTTCTAATTCAAGAAGCTTTGAAGAAAGCCAAGGGAGATTGATCTATGCCAAGTTCTTCCAAGAACTCATCAAGAAGCCAGTCAACTCATCTCTCTCTATCAGAGTTGTGGTTATATACTTTGTATTTTCTAATTTCTGTAGGATCTTGTATAGATCTGAGTTGTAAGCCTAAATCTTTAAAGGCTGAGGTAGGGCCTGTGAGCCTGAGTGTAGGAGAATCATTTCTCTGAGTGTAGGCATTGTTTAAGGCTGAGGTAGGGTTGTTGTGCCTGAGTGTAGGTCTTGTTGGAGACTGAGTGGTAGGGTTTAGTGCCTGAGTTGTAGGAGTGGGGACACTCTGAGTTGTATGAACCTGTTTGGGGTTCTGAGTTGTAAGATCAGAGGATCTGAGAAGAAGTGGAGAAGTTAGTCCGAATCTAGTACACTACTAGATAGGCGAAAGGGGAAAGTGGATGTACCCAGACCTTGGGGAACCACTATAAAATCTGTGTGTACTCTGTGTGTGATTAGTTCTGTGATTGCTATGTTATCTGTGCTGAATTGCTGTAGAGAATTGCAAATACAGCTCTTATTATTCAGTGTTTCTGCCTTTAAAGTTAAAAAGATTAAGTTCACCTATTCACCCCCCCCCCCCTCTAGGTGATTAGGTACTATTTCTTTCAAATAGTACAGGTGAATTTTCAATCATTTACAAGGTAAACATTATGATTAAGATATACCTAATCATTAATTAATTTAGAGAGTTTTAGTCAAACAGCAGTAGGCAAAACTTATAATTACAAGATATCTATCAAAGAATAGCATATTCATTTTAACACAGATATATAATTGATAATTTCATGCACATTTGTCACATCAATATAGTTAGGGCCAACTCGTATTAATTTCTTTGATAGAGATTTGAAATTTCTACAATGTTGATATACATTACAAGACATTGATAAAATATTTTATAGAAGCCTAACCCTAAACCCTATATCAACTATTCTTTGATGAGTTTGCATCAACATTCTTGGTTGCACCAGTCTTCTTCAAGTTTTCAGCTTTGTTCTTATGCCCTTTTAAGTAAAGGAATGGCTTTGGAATATATCTGGGAGGCATTTTCTTAGGATTTCTCTTCCTTACTAGATTTTCTTTGAATACTCTTTTCCATAGGGAATTTCTTTCCAAATACTTTATCCATTCCTCAGAAGGATATACAATATTAATGTTCTTTAAGACTTATCCATGTCTTACCCAAAATTTATGATGATGGATTCAGAGACATCACTTAGCTCTTCATAATCTGGATCATCTCTGTTCTCTGCTCTCCTCTTGGCCATAAACTCTTCAGCCATCTGGGTTCCTTCCCTTTTTCTTCTGACAGCAAGTTGTGTATCATGTGCAATTCTAGCTTGTGTTGGGAAGCTAGATCCTTTGGCCTCTTTCTATCCAATAGGGGCAGGTGTAGTGCCACCCTAGTGCCTTGAATTACATTGAATGCTTGATCTTCAATGAGACATGTTGTCTTAGCATGGCTGCTCTCCCCCCTTTCTGCCTTCTTCAAGGATGGTCATTTATAGTAGGGAGGTGTTGGCTTCATTTCTGCTTGATGTAGACTGGAATATTCTCTCATTGTCATTAAGCAGCTCATTTTTTAGAAGTATTGTCTGCTCCATAGAGTGGTGAGCAACATTGGTGACATGTTGATTTACATGATGTGCTGCACCTCTGATTACCTCATCAGTTATACTCACATAATTCTTGACATATCCTATGTTAGCTACAGAGAATTTTTGGCTTGCTTCCATGGATTTCATGAGGGTGGTAAGCTTTATGTCAGTAGTTCCAGCAATATCAAACTAGGTGGTGACCTATTTATTTAAGTGAGAGGTCTCTTCATTACATTCCTTGACTTCAGTTAATAATTCATCCCTTAGCTTAGCAACTAAGTGGTCAACATACTCCTTGAGGGTTGTTGTCTGAGCATCCAGGAGTGCTTTGATGTAGTTTAGGAGTAACTCATTAGGGATTTGGGTAGTGGGTGGTTGGTTTAAAGGAGGATGCACTTCTATCAGTGTAGGTAACTGTGAAGACTCCCCCTCAATTACAGCACATGTAGAAGGAGCCATTTCCTTAGTTAAAGTTGTATTAGCATTGCTAATTAAGAGGGTATTAGTATTACCTGTAGTGGGTGCAGACTCAACTAATTTGTTGACAACATGGTCCAGGGTTGTGAAATCCATCTGATTATGCTCCAACTCAGACTGAGCATCCTTATCTAGGCTTGACTTATCAAGATAAGTGTCTAATGGCTTGGGTGGCTCACGGTTATCTTCTGTAGTAGGGATATCTTCAACTGCTGCTACACCATCAATATCAGCCATATCTGCCTCATTTTCTGCAGTAACCTCTTCTTCAGTGGCATTCTTTGAAACTTTTCATGACCTAGGACTGGCATGGATTTTATCAAAATGCACAAAAATATCCTAGAGTTGAATGTTTGTTGAGGAGAGATTTAGGGTTATGTCTGTCTACATACCAACATTAGTAGGGGGTTGTTCCTAGCTCAAGTTCAGAGCAGGAGGAACTGTCTACTTCAGCAGCTTGCTATCTTTTATTCCTTAAGCAGTCCTTTGTTGTTGAAGGATGGATCTTGGGTAAGATCCTAGTGAATCTATCCAATGCTTTTATGTCCATTCTTTTCAGGTAGTGAATCTTCACTTCATGTTCTTGTTTGAATGTATTAGGGTTGGTGTTCACTAAGTATAGGGAAAGAATTTTTCCCATATTTGGAGTGGGTAGATAGTCTACTAATCTCTGGTAGATGAGAGAAGACCAAGAGGTATTTCTATTTAGGATAATTCTAGTAATTGTATCAAACATTGACCTAGAGATTGTGTCATGTGATCCAGGTTTGCAGATAAGGGCTTTCCCTATAATATCTTCTAGTAGTTTACCTCTCTGATTGAAGAATTTTCTCTTAAGAGAGCCAGATTACGCATCACTGTATGCACACCACTTGATAGCACTGTCTCTATCCGTGATGGTGGGTTCTTCTTCCTCGCTAGCGTTAATGGAGGGTATATGAAGGGCTTTTCCTAGTATCTTTTGGTTTATCTTAATCTTGATGTCCTCAATCTTAGACTTGATAGAGTTTTGAGAAGAGGACACTTTAATGTGGATGAATAATTTTACAATCTCTTTTCTAAGAATGGTGGAGGGTTCTGAAATAGTGTACTCCAAACCCGTGTCCTCAATAATTCGTATCACTTCTTTAATCTCTGGTGAGGCGTGACTGAATCCATCCCTCATAATTTCATATCCTTCCTGGAGCTCCTTGATGATATTTGTTGCCATTGAAACAGTGCGACAGGATGCTGAGAGGGTTTCGGTCTAGAGGGCTAGGGTTAAGTCTTTTAAGAGTGAAGTGGCTTTTCGTTTCTTGTCGTCTTTATATATGTAATGAAAAAGTTTAATTACTTTATTATTGGAATATCCGATTAAACATTTTAGCTAAAATTATTACTTTTCGGTTTTACGGGTTGCGTTGCGCTTCCAATTAAGATACATGGCATTTAGTGCTTCTCTTTTACCTCTCAGTTATTCTTTCATTTACTCAATGGTTGATTAATTTGCAGCTTCCCTCACTATCTGGATGTACATTCCATTTGACACACAATTAATCAAAATATTTTGTTAATTTTAACTATAATGGAGACCTATCATGCTAATAATCCCAGTTCTATTAGCAACCTAATTATGCACTGATTTACCTTGAGGCTTGCTAATAAGTTATTTGAATTTGAGAGTAAATGCTGCATAAAGTAATAGTGTAGATAATTATGAAGAGTAATTGAATCACTGTTTTTGTTTGGTGTGCTTGATTAGTTTCATCCTCAGCACACCTAGCTTAATTTATCAATTAGCAAATATAGTCTCTATATAAGAGAGAGAGAGAGAGAGATACATAGCTTGAGACTTGCTGCCACTAGCTTTTGAAGATTACATACTTGACAGCCTAATCCTTAGTTTCTTGCTTTATATGGAGCATATTTCTTCAGTATTCATCTTGTCCCAGACATTTGCATGGAACAACCATTGTCTAAATACCAAGTCTTATCTAGACATGTATTTGGACTATCCTGCAAAGAAAAATTATCTACCCTTAGGCACTCAATGATAATTGGGTCCTAGGTTCTTGTTAGCATTATAAAACCTTTGCCTAACTCTCTGCCTCGGCTGAGCACCTTTCTGTCCACTAGACATATTCAGGTTATGCCAACGATCAATGGCAAAGTGACCCACCTTCCCACAACACCAACATTTATGAATGTTGTACCTTCTCTTTAGGACAGCACATAATTGTTGTCCATGAGAGATACGAGCAAAACCAGACTTTGTTGGATGAGCATTGCAAGATACTGCTTTCTTCTTCCTGAGTGAAGGTGTTGAAGAACTAAATATAGCTGGTATAGGATGGGCCAAATGTATTTTTGAAGCCCGCTATCTAGCCGACTCTTTCATCTCCTTAGATAAAGATATCTGGATCCAAATCTAAAGAACGTATCCTAAACATTGTGGCTAGAGTGGACAGTATCACTCTTTCTGAGATCACGTGACTTCACCCCACTCGTGGAGCACACATTAGATTGATCCTTCTGAAGTGGTGCAAACTTGACAGTTTTAGAAGGTAAATTCACTATTTGAAATACTATCAACTTATCAGGGATATTTAACTTGACTTGATAATTAGTGTGATTAATACCAAACTTCTCAGAGGTTTGACAGGTTGCAGCTTTTGGCAAACTACTAAGAGATTGAGAAAGGTTAATCACAATCCCTAATATCTCGGCAAATTTATGTTCTATATATTTAATATGTTTAGACTTTTATTCTAAAACCTTGGTCTGACACTCAAGGCCTTTCTTGAGTTCAGACACCTCATGATATTTCTTATGAAACTCAATAGATTTATTGTTATATAGAGTTTGATAAGGCTTGAGGACTTCAATCTCCTTTGCTTGCCTTTTGGCAAGAATTCTGCTCTTGTTTAGAGCATCTAGGAGCAGTCCATACTTGTCAATCAATTTATTGACATCAGTTTCAGATTCTGAGAAATCTTTATTATTGGATGAAGATGTACAAGTATCTGGACTGGTTTCACAGTCAGAAGAAGATGAATAAATGGAGAGAGGATGTACCTTGATTGATTCTGTATATAGCTCACATCTTTCTTCTTCAGATATTGCCATCATCCCTTGGCATCCACAGTCTTCTTCATCGTCCTCATTGTCAATATCAGAGCGTGATAGTGGGGTCCTTATTCTTATCCTGGTAGCAGGATATTCCTCTTCTTCTTCTAGATCAGCACCAACAGAGATCAGCACTGTAAGACCCCCCCCCCCCCCTTTTCTCTTAAAACACCGGGGTCTTATGCCCAGAACCGCCGCCTTGCGGTGACACCTTCACGCCCGGGAAGATCGTCACTACAAAACGCCGATTCTACCGGCCTTATTGATCGGCTTAAGCCCGATACATCAATATCCTCACTACAGATCTCTCATGCGGAAATAAAACAACTACTAGAAGTCGGAACTCACGATCCCAGCTTGCTGTACTCCTGAGCTAGACTGCACTGTCTCTAATCGCACCGGTCTCCTGGGCTGCTCCTCCATGCTGGGCTCCACGATCCCCTAATATGATGTGGTTCGAAAACCGTTAGTCTATAAGACTAAGCCCTATCGTCCCCCACCCCTTCCCCCATTCTCCTACGCACCGAGCGTGGAGGAAGAAAGGAAAGGACGTGAAAGTGGAGAGTGAAACAAACAGGTGACAGGGGGACCTAGCTAGCAATTCATAATCATGTTGTAATAGGTAAAGTAAGAAAAGAATTTAACCTTCACTTATGTGAGTACACATAAGCCAAGGGATCTTCTACAAGGCTCCCATCGTATAAAATGTCCCATACCACTTTATACGTTGGGGGTGTCGGTTATTAACAGCAATATATATATAAAGAATTTAACCTTAATTTATAAACTTGCCCACACAAGCCTATAGGCCAAGGGGTCGTTTTGCAGGGCCTAATGTATAAGCGCCCCATTCCACTTATACTTTAGGTGTCACAGGTTATTTTGAATGATTATGATATGTATCTATATGGTGGGTATGATGGAACATGCAAGTGCAGCACACACACCCGACTCTGTGCACACAGACCTTTAGTTCCCCCTTTCAGAGCTGTTACCTCCCAGGATACCTCCGTAGTGGTAGACGGAAGCGGTGGGTTGGGCCTCGCCCAAATCAAAACCAGTAATAGCACTACCGGTCTGACCTATCGTACGCCTCAACACTTGGTGCACAAAGCGGACTACCGCGTACTCTTACCGACTGGATTGCCGGACTTAAGTTTGGCGAAGTGTTAAACCACACTTGCCGAGTCATCGTATAGGCGTCGGTGCAACGACTAACCCATACCGAGGACCCACCACCTTAACTTTCTTTCCTTTCATGCACATGAAAATTTATCGTATCAGTACTGAGCCAAAGCTCCCCGGACCATCCCGTCCGTCTCAAATATCAACCGTGCCAAAGCTCGCCGGACCAAAACGTCCGTCTCTTATTCCAAACCTCATCCCTTTGAACACCGCGGGATGGCACCCCTTTGAACACCTCGGGACGACTTAACCATTTCCAATACTTGTCCAACTAGTGTGTGCAGTGTGAAACCCTATTTACTAAATTACTCTTTCGATTTGTTCTTTAAGGTTTACGTTAACCCAGGACTGCCCCCGGTATTCCCTGTGAAGGGCTCTTAAGAGGCACTAGGAACTATGTTGGGATTACGCCCAACGTTCCCTTATGCAAGGTACTTATTAACATTATTGGTTGATTCCTTTACCCATTACATTCTCATGTTGTGTTAGGCTAATCCTAGGGTAGTTTAGACCTTTCACTCTCGCGGGAACGACGATCTTTCGTCGAACTCGCGTAACTTCTAACACACATCAACTCGATTCCCACCACTCCTTAGAACTTTCTATGGTGACTCATCTACTCTCATTCAAACAATTCAACACGACTAACTCTACACCATTCCAACTCTTTTCCTAAGACAACTTTTCCCCAAATTACTATTTGCAGACTAACCTATACTAAGCGATGTTCATGATAGGATGTCCTTCAAGTTTTCATCTGAATGACCTAAGTTATTACTGGAATCCTATCATGACATAAATCATTTAATTCCAGAATATTGTATTTTCCTCAATTAATCTTCTATTTAAATAATTTCTTAAAAGAGCCAATTATTGTCAAGTTGATCATAAAGTATACATTTTAGACATGATTAATGTTTCATAAATTCATGATAATATTTTATATATCTAAAAGTGACAATTTCCAAATTTGACATTTTCTACAAACATTTAAGGGTCCTAAAATTATTTTACCAGTAATTCTCATATTCCAAGATTTGTAAATCAACTACTTGAAATTTTCATCCAAATAATTTGATTTAAATATATTACACTACTACAGTCCTAAAATTATCACTGGTCAACTTTCATGATTTTTCACAGAATATTTAATTCTAAATAAATTCAATACAAAAATCTACAAAGTGCATAATTGTGAATCAAGTACTATGAATATACTTCAAAAAATTACTAATTAAATTCCTAACAGTAGATATCATCCTAAAAACATCAGTGGACAAAATTCACATTTTTACAAGTTAAATTATTCTTTAAATGATTTATTTACCAAGTATGGCCTTTACAAACTTTATGAAGGAAGCAATATATAAAATCCTTTAGAAATTATAATAAAATTCAGAGACCTCTATTTAGGTCAAAACCCTCTACTGGCCAAATTTTACTAGATTGCATTTAAACCAAATGACCAAATTAAATCAAATACTAAATTGGACACTTTGATATTAACAAAGGAACTACCATGAATATAATCTATAAAATTCCACTAAAAATATCTAGGGGTTTAACTCACCCTAAGATTCATTCTACCCCATCTTCACAATTTTCAGAAGACGTTAAGTTACTGTTTTGTCCTAGTAGTGCTTCTACCCTAAAACTAGGGTTTGACTCTTGAGGTTCTTAACTACTTCTAAATTCCCTAACATTTCAACCAGAGGCTTAAATATACCTAAGTCATCTCTCTACTAAAATACAAGGCCATACAATGGCATTTACCCCTATGTCCTTCACAACCCCCAAAGGTCCTTCCTTAAGGTGTGAACTTGTGTCCAAGGGTAAGTCAACCCTAATTCATCCATCTTCCCCAAAGAAGGGAGGTTACTTAAGGTAATACTATGTCAGTGGTCCAAAAGGGTTGTGCATTCAATATTTCATTTTTTTCTTTTTGGCTATAAGCACACCAAGCCCTTTGCAGGCCAACACATGCAAGGGGTTTCCCTAACTTGCTGTGGTCCATATGGGCTGAAACTTTAACCATGCCTTAAAAATGTCCCCTTAGACATGCCACCAAAAATTGGGGCCTTTTGGAGTTAAACTACTCCAAGAATCACCTAAACAAGCATAGGGGTATTATAGTAATTTCACCCTAATTGTAATTCCAATTTGTCCCATTTTTGGGCATGGCCTACTTATGCCCTAAAAAAGTGACTTCCCAAAATTCCAGGTCATTTGGGCCTCTGGATGGGCTTGGGCATCTCTTCCAATTTCTGCATTTTTGTTATTTGCAGCCCAAGACCATTCCCCTTTTCAGATCTTGCAAGTGAGATATCTCAACATGCAAATGTCTAAATTGTCTAATGTTTCTACCATGGGTCTAAAATACCCCTAAGGGCAGGCCACCAAAATTTGGGGCATGGTGGAGTTGAAATGCTCCAAAAATTAACAAAATTTAATTTATCAAATTCTGACTAAAACTATAGAATTATTGTCCCCAAAAAATCCCATTTTTGGGGAGGGCCTAGATATACCTAATTAAGCCACATGCCCAAAAGTTCAGTCCATTTGGACTTAGGGTTTGGGCAGGGCACTGACTTTAGTTTCTGACCTACCCTAGGACCAGCCCTAGGAAAATGGCTCTATAAGGCAGTAGACCTAACCAAAATTTAAGTGTAATATATGTAATTAAAGGTAACTTCAAGACCTACAATTGTCATGTTGAGTACAGTTTATGACAAAGTTTGTAAGTGCCCTAAATATTGACATGCAAAAGTCGGATTATAGGAGACAGGAAATACACTATTCATGTAATTAAATAATTCCAGGATTTATAATATTGCATGGCACGGATCTTGACGACATCGGACGGCTGCTGTGTTTCTTCCCCAAATGCCGTGGATTCCAGCCCGAACTTCACAGGGGCTTTCCCGGCGGCTACCGGCGGCGCTTCCACCGACAAACATCACCTCCCCCCTAACGGTGGTGGGGGCAAGCTTTTGCCGGCGGCTAGGGCGGCGGGAAGTGGCGGCGCCACCTCACCCTAAAGCTTCTAAAACTCCATTAATGGAGAAAAATAAGAACTGATTTCAGGCTCATTCGAGCCCGAACCCTACCCTAAACACTCCTAAGATCTAGGTATGAAGGAAGAGGTGAGGGAGGACCTTCCCGGCAGCCTTGCGGCGTGAGGAGCGGCGGAGAAGCATTGCGGCGGTGACGGCGCTGTCCCTCGGTTTCACGGCTCCAGCTCGGTTTCTCTCTCTCTCTCTCTCTGATGCTCTCCTTGTCCTGAGGGTGATGAAACTGAAAGGAGAGAGGGGGGAAATGAGAAGATGAAGTATAGAGGGGGGGGTGATAATTCCTATGTGAGAGGTGGCGTGCTAGCATTGTTCTTGCACCATGCATGCATGGGTGGGCCCCACTCCATCCACCTCCTCCTCAATGACTCCAAGGGTCGTTCAGCCCAAGTGGGGGCTGATGGCATGGGTCCAAGTGGCTCATTCCACTAAACACCCTTAAATATACCCCTTTCTCTCTCCTAATTATTCTTCACTTTGAGATTCTCTCTCTCTCCTAGTCACTAAGTTGGCTAGTCAACCCTCTAGTCTATTGGCAGTCCACATGACCATTTCATCCCTCAAAGTAAGGTTAGCCCAAGTGAATTGGGCTTGAGCTTGAGTTAGCCCATTTGGGCTAGCTTGACCCAAACCTAAGCTAGGGTTGACCTAGGTCAATTTGGTCTTGAGGTTTCCACTAATGGGTCCTTGGTGACCCATTGGCCTCCCCTAAGGTCTAGGTGGGGTTGTCTTGGCCCTTTGGAGGTCACTTGACCCTTAAGTAGGGTACCTTGACTACTTTAGGGCTAGAGTTGACTTTGGTCAACTTAGCCTTTTTGATTGGTCCCAATGGGTCCTTGGTGACCCAGTAGCCTCTCACTAGGGTTATGAAGGTATGTGTGGGGTCCACTTGGCTAAGGAAACTTCAATTGGCCCTTGTGTAGGTCAGTTTGACCCAATGTAGGTTAGGTGACACATTTAGGGTTAGAGTTGACTTTGGTCAACTTAACCCTTTGGACTGCCCTCCTTGGGTCCTTAGAGACCCATTGATCTCACTTTAGGTCTAGGAAGTCCCTGGTAGGGTTAGTTGGGCTTTACTAGGGCACACTATCCTTAGTAAGGGCACCTTGTCCAGTTTAGGCCTATAGTGGTTCTAGGTCAACTTGGGCACCTTGGGTTGACTCTAATGGACCCTCTAATGGGTTAGTGATGTCGTGGTGGGGTCATGGATTCATGGTGAAGCCCTAAGGTCAAACCCCAGGTTTGGTGATGAGGTTGTGCCATAGGCAGACCATGGTGATTCTCACCTTGGCCTTCTATCACTTGGCCATTTTTAGCTCCCTAGGGTTTTGTAATGACCTAGTCATGGCCAAAAACCACTCTTAGGGGTCTAGTTGTAAATGAGATGTTACAAGCACAATATAGGCTTCTTCTTCATCATCATCTGATTCTGAGGAGGAAGAATCTGTCCAGCTTTTGTCCTTCTTGGCCACAAAGGACTTCTCCTTCTTCCTATCCTTGTGGTGATGGTGATGCTTCTTCCTCTTCTTCTCATCCTCTTCCTTGTTCCTGACTGGGCAGTTAGCAATGACATGTCCATCCTTGTTGCAAAAATAATAGATAACTTTAGATGAAATCTGTTTACTAGATTTAAGGCCATATTCTTCCTTCTTGGAGGACCTCCTATGATGAGATGATGATGAGTGTGTGTTCTCCCAGTGCATTTTTTTCATGAAATTTTGAAGCTTCCTGGATAAGGCTGCAAACTCTTCATCAAACATGTGGTTGTTTGAGGAACTGATCTCAGACAATTCTGAGCTGGTCTCAGCTTCTCTACTTGGAGGAGAAGGAGTCTTTCTTTTGCTTCTTCTTTGGTCTTTTGCCTTGAGGGCCACAGTATTATCCTTGGTCTTGGATTGATATCACTTCTCCTCTTCTTGTCTAGCAGCCAGCTGCATTTCATAGGACAGCAGCTTTCCAAGGAGAGTTGGTGGAGGAGTATCTGCTAGCTTAGTCATTTCCCTAATGGAATAAATCTTGGTGTCCCAATCTCTAGTGAGAGATCTAAGGAACCTTTCATCCAGCTCGTAGTTGCTGGAGATCCTACCATAGATTCTTAGTTCATTAACTATCCTAAAGAACCTTTCAAAGAAGTCAACCACTTTTTCAGATTTGTATTGTCTGAAAGACTCAAACTATTGGTTGAACATGGACTTCCTATCATTCTAAACTTCCTCAGAGCCTTCCATGTAGACCACAAGAATGTCCCACATTTCCTTGGAGGTCTTGCAGTGTACAAGATTTTGGAAGGTTGAGTCATCAATGGCACTGGCTATAATATTTTGTGCCCTTTTGTCAATGGTAGTCAGAATTACCTCATCTCTGTCCATCTCAGTATATGCCTTGGGCACTTTCAGAGTTGGATCTATGGTGAAAGCCTTTGTGGGGATAAAAGGACCTTCCACTACTGTTATATAGATCCTAGGGTCAGATGCTTCCATGAATAGTCTGAACCTTTCCTTCCGGAGGACAAATCCTTCCTTCTTGTAGATTCGTAGTTTCATCACCCCTAGCTCCTTATAGTTCATTCCTAACCCCATAATTATATCTTACAGCTAACCTTGGAGTTATACTCAGATTGTTAGATCCTTCTTGAGAAACCTCTCTCTAATACCACTTAAAAGTTATTTACTTAAGGTTAGATAGTCACCTAGAGAGGGGGGTGAATAGGTATTTGAAATTTGTAAGTCTTTTTGTTGATTTTTTACTAGGTGATCTAGAGCTTGTCCTTAACACCTGCAATATTAAAGAAAAGCAAACAACACAGTCAAGCACACGGGTGTTTATAGTGGTTCCCCAATTGGGTACATCCACTTTCCCTCCCACCTATCCAACTATCTTTTTGGAGTAGGCACAAACTCCACCAATATGCTCCTCAGATCTTAGACCTCAAGCCCTTAGCTTTAGACTCAGGTTCTCCTCAGAACCCTACCTCAGAACCACAAAGGTTCCAACCTCAGAGCCCTGTAGTGCTCCTACAGCTCAATGGTCCACTGACCACCTACCACAGCCTTATCTCTAAGGCGTACAAGTCAGGATTTTCATCCCTATCACTTCAGGCACAAAGCCCTACTCCCAGAGTGCCGCATCAATCCTACAACTCAGTACCCTTCCAAGTACCTACCTTAGTGACCTTTCAGGCACCTACGGCTCAACCTCCTCCAAGTCCTACAACTCAGTGACACACTTGTCACCTACACCTTAGTGACTCACTAGTCACCTACCTCAACCTTTCTTCTAAGGCCTACCACTCAGGCTGTGAGGACAGCCCTACTCTTAGATCCACACTTGGATCCTACCTCAATACCCCAACAGGGCACCTACCTCAGTGACTAATTATTCACTTATAACTCAGGCCAAAAGGCCCTACAACTCAGATTCGGATAAACTAAATCCTACAATAATTTATAGAGGAAGTTAAATAAATTTGAAACAACTGACTCAGAGATAAATCTCTAAGTTTACCTTGCTGGATTGAGAAGATATCAGTCCATCCCACTTGTTGTAGAAGGGATGAGTCTTCTTCTATAATGAACTGCTTCTTTGTTGCACAGGTGAACAACTATTTGCAGTTGAAGGTAGACTGCCCTTCACAAAGCTATCTCCATGCTGATCTGAAGAATCAGCTACCTTGTTCTAGATAGAACACTCTTACTAAACTGGAAGGAGCTTCAGCTAACTGTTCTCTACCTGCTGGCTAGCTCTGCTAGACTTTACTTTCAAGCTTATCAGAGAAGATGAAGTCCAGCCACCTCTATTTTCCGTATTTCCTTCTTGTGTTCTGCGTTTGTTCTCCGTAACCCTAATCTCCTTTTCTTTCTTCCTTTTATTTGTCTTGATTTGAAACAATGGTATAATTTGAGTGTGGGCCCAGCCAAGGATGGTAAGCGCCACCTCCCTCAGAAAAGGACAAATAAGCTTTCAGAGCTACTTCTGCTTGCATGAACAATTTTGACTTCATTGTCTTTTGGTGACGTCAGTAGTGGTCATCCTGTGCTATTGTAGCTTTCACGCAACGACATGAGATACTTTGAGTTGTTGAATTTTGGTAACGTCAGCAGTGGTCATCATCTTCTGGACTTAAGCAAAATTCAAGATCTTCAATATGCGTTGAGTGATGTTAAGTCACTCAATGCCATCTGTCTTGGCTCTTCATTAGAAGCGTTAAGTGAACCTGCATCTCTCAATGCTTTTGGACTAAGAGAAATTCTGCTGGCTTTGTCTCAGCGGTTCCTTCTCAACTGTCTCAGCGGTTTCTTCTTCACAGCTGAGACTATCTCCTGTCTTAGCGATTTTTTCTTAGCAATCTCAACACTTTCTTCTTCTCAGCTGAGACTGTCTCCTATCTCAGTGGTTTCTTCTCAGCAGTCTCAACACTTTCTTCTTTATTAGAAGCATTGAGTGAATCTGCTTCACTCAATGCTTATGGACTTAGAAAATTATAGCTTGCTTTGTCTCAGAGGTTATGCTGAGATAATCTTCTCAATTATCTCTGTTGTATCAATAGTTTTGCCTTAGTCAATTATTCTGGCTTTAGTTTGACGAATGTTGAGCTGAGATCGACGATATGTGGGCTGAGCTCGACGAATTCTGAATCTGAAATTTTGAAATTAGCACGACGGATGGTGAGCTCATCTCGATGAATGATGAGCTGAGCTTGATGAATTCTGAGTCCCACACTTCTGAATTTAGCTCGACGAATGGCGAGTAGATCTCGACGAATTGTGAGATGAGCTCGACGAATTCTAAATCTTCTAGCATACTCTTTTTCTTCACCTATCTCGACGAATGCCGAGCTAAGCTAGACAAATTGTGAGCTAAGCTCAACGAATTCAAAGTTTTCCAGTGTACTCATTTTTTCACCTTTCTAATCATGGACTATGTGCATGTATGAACTTAAGCACACATCAAATACATTTTTCCCCTTAGCATGATTGGTGATGCCTCTTCAAATCCTAAGGAACATTATAGGGCACAATTCCCAACATCTACTACTCACTCTTCCATTTGCAGAGATTATCAGATATTTGCGAGTCCTCTTCAGGTACTTACGACTTAGTTTTCTTTTATATCAGCTGCTCACTCTTCATTTTATAGAGATTAACAGATATTTGGAAGTTCTCTTCAGGTACTTGCGACTTGGTTTTCTTTTATATCTGCTACTCACTCTTCCTTTTGCAGATATCAGCAGATATTTGCAAGTCCTCTTCAAGTACTTGCGACTTAGTTTTCTTTTATATCTACTGCTCACTCTTCCTTTTGCAGAGATTAACAGATATTTGCAAGCACTCTTCAGGTACTTACGACTAAGTTTTCTTCTATATCTACTACCCACTCTTCCTTTTTACAGAGATTAACAGATATTTGCAATTCCTCTTCAAGTACTTGTGACTTAGTTTTCTTTTATATCTACTACTAACTCTTCCTTTTGTAGAGATCAGCAGATATTTGCAAATCCTCTTCAGGTACATGCGACTTAGTTTTCTTTTATATCTACTGCTCACTCTTCCTTTTGCAGACATAAGCAGATATTCGCAAGTCCTCTTCAGGTACTTGCGACTTAGTTTTCTTTTATATCTGCTGCTCACTCTTCTTTTTGCAAAGATTAGCAGATATTTGCATGTACTCTTCAGGTACTTGCGCCTTAGTATTCTTCTATATCTGCTGCTCACTCTTCCTTTTCCAGAGATTAGCAGATATTTGCAAGTCCTCTTCAGACATTTGTGACTTAGTTTTATTTTATATCTGCTCCTCACTCTTCCTTTTGCAGCGATCAGCAGATATTTGCAAGTCCTCTTCAGGTACTTGAGACTTAGGTTTCTTTTATATCTGCTGCTCACTCTTCCTTTTGTAGAGATTAGCAGATATTTGCAATTACTCTTCAGGTACTTGTGACTTAGTTTTCTTCTATATCTGCTGCTCACTCTTCCTTTTGCAGAGATTAGTAGAGATTTGCAAGTCCTCTTCAGGTACTTGTGACATAGTTCTCGTTTATATATGCTTCTCACTCTTCCTTTTGCAGAGATTAGGAAATATTTGCAAGTTCCATCCAGGTACTCGCAACTTAGTTTTGTTTCATATTTTCCGCTTACTCTTCCTTTTGTAGTGATTAACAAGTGCTTGCAAGCTTCCTTCAGGTACTTGCAAGTGATTTTCCATCTATACTTCCTCTCACCTTTTTTGCAGAGCTCTATAAAAGACATTCACAAGTCTTCTTTGCTTTGCAAAATTAATTCAGGTACACACAAGATGTGCCTCTTTTCACTTTCATTATCTTTTCCTTTACAGGAAAAAGATATGCATTGGCAAACCTTTTCTGAGGATCGACATCAGATTATATCTATCCCTACCTCATATTTCTTTCAGGGATGGATCACGATATTCATGGGTATCCTACTTTTTTGAAGTTCCCCTCGGGACTTAAAAAAGTGCAGGGATTATGTTAACCTAGAAATCGGTGATACCTCCATAAGATAACTAGCTTGCCATTCATGGCCTGCCCTAGGTTCCCCCTGAAGGTCGCGACCTATCTCAGCCCTCTTTGGGTCTGGCGGACAGGCCCTTCTCTGTCCGCACAGGCCGCGCGGCTAGGGCGGTCTCCCCATACTGACCCCCTAGGTCGTGCAGCTGCCCTTCGTTCTGTAGTGGCTATGGACTGCTTCCATAGTCCACCCCTGTAGGCCGCGTGATTAGATCGGCTAACCGAGCAATGGTTCTCTACTCCAACAGGTGCGGACTACCCAACTATATGGAAAACTCACATTGTTATCCGCCTAATAACCACATGCTCGGCAGGAGTCGTGGCCTTCTTCAGCCCACTCTTGCAGGTCGCACAACAAGCAAGGAAAATTGCCACATCGCCAGGCGACCTACCTCCAGGTCACCCAATAGTATGCGACAAGATTTAGGTCGCCTAATAGGCAACCTACCCCCAGGTTGCCACCCAACATGAGTGTCCTGCCCCTTTAGCCCGAAAGCAGGTGGCGGAGTCAGTCTCAGTCCGCCCAAGAAGGGTGGATGGTTGCATAATCTTCAACCCGGGCAGCATCCAACGACCTGCTCCCACTGTCCGCCAGCAGTAGGCGAACTCGATCTCAGCCCACCTGAGACGGGACTTGGCAGCAGGACAAACTCTTCACCATACAGCACAACACAACATGGACTCACCTCCAGTCGGCCAGTAGATGGCAGACTCAGCCTCTGTATGCCTAAGGGAGGTGGACGCTCTGCTCACCATCTGACGAACTCGCTTCATCCAACAGCATGCGCGACCTGCTCTCTTCAGTCCGCCAGGTAGCCAACCCCTTGTCGCCCAACAAGGGGGACAGGCCTCCAGTAGGAGGCAACCTGCTCAACTTGTCCTCCGCGGGCTAAGCGAACTCATTATGCAGTTCGCCTAACATATCCCAGCTTTCCAGCACCGACCACTTTCCAGGCAGCGGAAGGACTACTCCTCAGCTTACATAGCTCAGCGCGGGCTCGCTTATTGTAGTAGAGGCGGACTCGTCCTAGTACGCCAACAACAGATCAAGTAGTAATCCGCATAACTCGGCGTGGAGTTGGCGGTCTCCTCTTCTACTCGCACAAATCACCGACATATCGAGGGTGACATTACCAAGACCGTCACCTCCTGCGCCCTATAAATAGACCCCCTACCCCTCATTCGAGAGGAGGAGAACAGACGAGAGTCAAGGCATCAAAACCTGCGTACATAACTTTCTAGTCCGCGTGACCTCAACGGTCTTCTCGGCCATATCGCACAGCCCGCCTAGCATTGTAGCGAGCTGCGGGATCAGTTGTCCTCGCGGTCTGCTGACCTCTTTGGTCAGTCCACGTAACCTCTTGCAACTTTATTCCTTAGCCGCCAGCTTCCCCTTGTACCCTTTATTTTATCTTGTAAAGGACTCTACTCAAGCTGTAACAATGAATAATAATCAAAGGAAATCCAGTCGCAAGAGTGGCATTTAAGTCATGGCGGGCGAAGTTTGTTGTTGTTGCTGCACGCGGCCCTCTCTTCTCCTCTAATCCTCTCCTCTCTTACCATCAACTTGAAAACCTAACTATCAAAGTAATTGTTTGCTCGACAGTTCTACATCAACCTCCTGTTATCCCCGCATCTCAAACCAAGTGTGCTCCACTCTCGACCATTCAAAAGCATTCTCTGTATCCTCATCAACCTCTTTACCTCATCCTAGTGAGACCGAACACCCATTATCTATTGGTGCTCGCAAGCCGTCCACCCGTCCATTTCCGCGCATCAACATGATGATAGGTCGAGGATGGTTTTCAGTTTGCTTCCGTTAGATGTGTGAGTTGTGAGAGAGAGAGAGAGAGATTATTTGTATTAGACATGTACCGAGCTTAAGCCCATTTTTCTACTCTCTTTATACTTGTACTCATTGTGGACTATTGCTCTTTATATACATATTGATAGTGAGCTGTGATCTGTGGACTTGTATTACTCACTTACTTCTCTTTGGTTGGCCTACTGTGACGTGATCGTTTTAGGCTGCAGGATCGGCATCATGCGATGGTGTCTAACATGGTAGTTGGAGTCATTGTAAGGCGACAGTTCTGGGCGTATGACCTGGTGATGAAAAAAAATGGGGTCTTACAATGAAGAACTCCAAAGAGTGAAGTCTCCAACGACGATCAGCAGTTGATCGTGTCCAAAAAGAACATCATTCAGAAGTATTAATTCCACACCAGTCTAGGAGGAATCATTCTTTGAGGGTGCAATAGTTTCTAACTTCTTTATATCGATTCTTCTTATTCGCTTTTCTAATCTTTTTACGTGTGAGGAAAATTGACCGAGTAGGTCATCGAAATCTTAGAAGGGTTCTGTGGGAAATCGTCCTGGGAGGACGTCTCGATCGGGGAGATCAAATTGGGCTCTACGACCCATCTAGGGTGGAAGGTTTGGAGCCGGCTCGAGGTCCTTTCCGACCAGGAAATGGAGAGAGAGCCAACCGGTGCTGGGTGAGGGTCAGTATAAAAACCAAAAGAAAGTTGGTTTCATTGCCTCCAATCTTCAGTGTCACGGAGATCTAGTTTTGTTATTATAAACAACTGTTAAGTTTTGAATAAAATTGAAGTTCCAATATTTCATCTTGTATTTGTGGTTGCATGGTGCTAGTATTTTGAAGGCTGTGTGGAAAATCTGAATACAATATTCTACAGGGAAAATTGTGTTTCTGTGACCTACTACCACGCGAAAGTATCTTTATCGCACTGTGGTAGATTCTAGAACAGGCTTCCCTGCTGAAATTCTTTTCAATTCAGAATTTAATTGAAAAACCTTATTCACCTCCTCCCTCTAATGTTGACCATGCAATCCAACAAGTGGTGTAACTGCCAGGTTACTTAAAAAAGCATTAAAATCTGGAAGTAAGATGGCCAACATGAATCATGCTTTCCTTGAAGGTCAAGATGACAGTGAACCTCCACTGTTTATGAGGAGTGACTACTGTACAACCCCATATTCGCTGAGCCAGACCAGGAGGCACAAACGGTCAGACAGGCCAGCAGGAGAAGTTCTCGCCCAGGTAGGCGGGAACGTTTGCGCTAAGTGATAAGCTCCCGCCATATATGAGCTCTCGCCTGCAAGGCGCCCCATATTCGTCGAGCCCAGATCGGAGAGCGCAGCCAAATCGTCGAACGAAGATCAACGCGCAAATGCTTGCGCCAGCCCCAGATCGTCTTGAAGAAACTCTCGCCTATAGGAAGGCGAGACCGTTTCCGTCAGGCTCTGACAGAAGGTTCTCGGCTCGGGGCTCTCGCCGAGTGGGGACCAGGGGCCCTGGTTGGAATGACAAAATTGCCCCCAGGAGAAATTACTCCAGTACCCTCAGAAAAACAGCGGGTTTTGGCTATTGGCAGACCAACTAGGGGCTTTTCAGTAAATTCAGGACAGCAAAATGCTATAAATAGATCCATAAGGGCTCCTTAGAAAGCAAGCTATCATTGTCTCTCAAATTTCAGTGCTTTCTGAGGAGCTCCTAGCCCAGCTTTGGCTTTGGAGGGGAAGCTCTCAGAGATCTTCCGGGTGTGAGGTGGGACCTCCCTGCTGAGGCTATTGGGTCAGTCTTAGTTCCTTTGAATCCAGTTAAGGGTTGAGACTTGAGAGAAGTAGGTTTTGGCTGCACCCCCTTTTTCTTCGAACTTTAGTTGAGGTCATATTTGGCTTCAATAGTTCTGGTGCGGTGAGCGTGGAAGGCAGCCGATTCAAGAAAGCCTTAAGTTTTGTCCCATGGCTGGAGGTGAAGGTGAAGGGTCAGGTTCTGGAGGCTCCCCCACCCGGGGAGAGGAAGCGACAAAGAGGATGCTGGATGAGTTCAGGAGAGAGGTTCTGCAGACGATCAGCTTGGCCTTCTCGGCAAGAGGCGAGTGGGCCACCCCTCAGGAACCGATAGAAGAGGTCCCGCTCTTGGGCGAGAACGCCCCAGGGCAGCGCCCGGGAAAGGAGGTCCCAGGGGAGGCGGGCGAGAGAGACGTGGCAGCACAGGAACTCTTCCCAGGCCAGAGCCAGCGCCCGGGAAAGGAGGCGCTGACGGATCTGGGCGAGAAGGAAGCAGCGGTGCGGGAGCTCTTCCCGGGGCACGGTCTCGCAGATCGGGCAAGTCAGCCGAGGCCGCGAGACGTACCCTCTCGCCAGGCAGGAGGCGAGATCCCATTTACTGAGCTCATCATCTCAGCTCCGGTACCTGAGGGGTTCCGGGAGCCCGACATGTCCTACTACTCGGGGAAGGATGACCCGGTACAGCACGTACAGTGGTTTGAAGACGTTGTATCGATAAGGCATATGACGGATGCCTTCAAGTGCAGGATGTTTGCCATCACGCTGAAGGAGAAGGCTCGGGACTGGTTCCACCAGTTGCCAGCAAGATTAATCTACTGTTTTGAGGATCTACGGAGAAGTTTCCTGTTAAGGTTCTCAACCTCGAAGAAGCGGAAGAAAGAAGCGGAGTGCCTGTTTGCGGTGAGGCAGAAGCCTGAGGAGACGCTGGGTCACTATGTCGACCGGTTTCAGGAAGAGATCCTCCTGGTCCAGGAGGTCCCAGGGTACACACTGTTGCTGGCCTTCACCCTGGGGCTGAGACCGGGATTCTTCAGTATGGAGTTGAAAAGGGTGCCTCCCCTCTCCTTTGAGGAGCTCATGGAGAGGGCAGCAAAGGAAATTGACTTCGAGAGAGCAAACCCAGCGTTCGCCAGGAAGTTGGCCAGGCTAGCAGAGGACGATGGGAAGGAACCAGCAGCGGGAAGATAGAAGGAGCCGAAGGAACAGAGGTAGCAGAGAGAAGAAAGGAGAAGGGAAGAGCCCCGAAGGTTTGGGCAGCAGCAAGTTTTGGGGGCCCGGGAGCCGAACAACCGGTTAGGTTGGAGGCCCCAGGAGGGTCGCCCCCAGGGGCCGGGAGAAGGCTACCAGGGGAGAGATAACCTGCGGGAGCCCCGGAGGTTCGACCGACCGGCATGGAGGCAGGAGCCGAGGGGTCGTCCCCCACCACCGCAGGAGGCCATGGAAGTGGGAAGAGGAAGAGGAGCTGGGAGAGGAGCTCGAGGAGGGGGTAGAAGAGGGAGAGGAGAGGGAAGAAGGGGCGGGGAGGCGTTGCCTTTTTGTGACTTCCACCAGGAGGAAGGTCACACAACGGCCACCTGCCCGGAGTTCTTAGAGTTAAGAGAGGCAAGAGGAGCAGGGAGGCAGGATCCACCGGTGAGGATAATGGAGGTGCAGCATGGCGAGGTGGAAGACAGGTGCGAAGACCGGGTGGATGTAGGGACCCGGGGAAGAATCAGGGTGATTCACAGAGGAGTGGGGATTGAGGCAACCCGCAAGGGGAGCCTCCAAACCATGTACCGAAGAGGGGTGGCCTCTACCTCCCAGGTTCCCCCACCAGAAGAAAAGATCACTTTCTCATCAGCAGACATGCCAGACTACGAGGATCCTTTTTGTGACGCCCTGGTGATCCAGACAGCGGTGGAAAATTATACGGTCTCGAGGATACTGGTGGATAACGGGAGCTCGGTAAATTTCATCTTCAAGAAGGCCTTTGATGAGATGAGGGTTGAAGGGAAGAGGGTCTTGGCGTCGGATGGACCTCTGTTCGGGTTCTCCGGAGAGAGGAAAGAGGTAGAAGGAGGAGTAGGGTTACACGTAAGGTTGGGGGGCGTGTTACGGAACTGTAGGTTCGTGATCGTGGACGCCACGAGCAGCAATAATGTCATCTTTGGGCGCCCCCTCATCAGCGCCTTTCGCTGCGTCCCCTCCTCGTTCCATCAGTGCCTCAAGTTCAACAATGGGGGGGGGGGTGCAGGTCAGGGTAAGAGGGGACCCGAAGGTGGCAAGGCAATGTTACGTTACAGCGGTCAACACCATTTCGTGGATGGCAGAGGCAGAAGAGTTGGAGATAGAGATGGCGGCCCTAGAAGAGGTTCTTGAGGAAGAGGAGATGGTCCTAGAGGAGGCAAGAGGGGTAGCAGGGGAGGAAGTCGGAGAAGATGAGACTGAGAAGCTGCAAGGAGATGTACAGGTGGTCCGGGGGGACGAGGAGCAAGAAAGACCGGAAGGGGCGATGGAAGTAGGAGAGCAAGCGGCAGGAGAAGTTGAGGGAGAGGCCCCGAGGGGCGTAGGAGTTGAGCAGCAGCAGGAGGGGCTGGTAGAAGCGATGGAGATCGAGGAGGAGGGAGAAAGAGGAGTGCTGGAGCTGGAGGAAGAGGCAAGGGCCGGCTGGGAGCAATCGCGGCTGGAGCCGGCCGAAGAAGTGGTGGAGATGGAGGTCTTCACCAGCGCAGGACAAGTGTAAAGGGTGCGGGTCAGCGGGGGCTTGAGTCCCGAGGCTCGGGAACAAGTGCGGGCTTGCATTCAAGGCAACGTCGAAATCTTCGCCTGGAGCACGGCGGACATGTCGGGCATCGACGCAGACATAGCCTGCCATCGCCTGAACTTGGAACCCCGCACTCGCCTCATTCGCCAGAAGATGAGAGCCATCGCCACCAAGCTGGAGGAGCCCATTCGCGAGGAGGTCAAGAAGCTCCTGTAAGCGGGCTTCATCTCAGAGATCCAGTATCCAGGCTGGATCTCCAATGTGGTAATGGTAAAGAAAGGAGGTGGTAAATGGAGAATGTGTATTGACTTTTCTTTGTTGAATAAATCATGCCCTAAGGATTGCTACCCCCTGCCTCGGATCGACGCGCTGGTTGATTCAGCCGTCGGTTTTTCTGTCATGAGCTTTTTAGATGATTTTTCAGGGTATCACCAGATCCGGATGCACCCTCCTGACACCAAGGATATTTCCTTCATCACAAGGGAGGGATGCTTCAGTTACAAGATGATGCCCTTTGGGTTAAAGAACGCAGGGGCTACCTATCAGCGCATGATGGATCTAGTCTTCCGGGATCAGAGGGGGAGGAACTTGGAGGTCTACGTCGATGACCTAATGATCAAAAGAAAGTGCATGGTTTCGCACCTGCAAGATTTGGAGGAAACATTCGCCACCTTAAGAAGGTTCAAGATGAGGCTGAACCCCTCGAAGTGTGTCTTCGGGGCCAGCCGCGGGAAGTTCCTCGGGCACCTTCTAACTCCGGCGGGGGTGGAGCCCAACCCGGACAAGGTCAAGGCCATCCTGGATTTGAAGTCACCTCGCGACGCCAAGGAGGTCCAGCGCTTGACTGACAAGCTGGCTGGGCTAAGCAGGTTCCTCTCCAGGGCAGGAGACAAGTGTTCTTCATTCTTTAAGGTGCTGCGGGGGAATCAAAGGTTCGAATGGTCAACCGAGTGCGAAGAAGCCTTCCAAGGGCTGAAAAGACAACTCTCTCAGGCTCATATCCTTCAGAGCCCAAAGGAAGGAGAGGACCTGACCTTGTACCTCGGGGTAGGAGCAGAGTCGGTGAGCTCCTTCCTAGTGAGGGAAGAAGGAAAGAAGCAGCTGCCCATCTACTACGTCAGCCGGGTATTGAGGAAAACGGAGCTTCGCTACCCCATTCTGGAGAAGCTCGCTTACGCCTTGGTCATCTCAGCAAGGAAACTTCGGCCGTACTTTCAAGCACATTCGATCAGGGTGGTGACCGACCACCCTCTTCGCAAGATCTTCGAAGGAGTGGAGCACTCGGGGAGACTGGCTAAGTGGTCCATTGAGCTAAGCGAGTTTGACATCTCCTTTGTCCCAAGACTGTCCATCAAGGCACAGGCAGTGGCGGACTTCCTAGCAGACTACCTCGTTGAAGTCGAGGAGGGAGAGCAGCAACCCCGAGAAGCATGGAAGTTGATGGTTGATGGGGCCTCGGGAAGGCACTCCCTCGGGGCAGGGGTGGTATTGACAAGTCCTCAGGGAGTAACCATAGAGCAAGCGGTCGTTTTACATTTCCCCGTGACCAACAATCAAGCGGAGTATGAGGCCATGATCGCCGGCCTCCGCTTGGCAAAGGAGCTGGAGATTCGGGACATGGAAGCTTTTACTGATTCGAAGGTAGTAGCATCGCAGATCCGGGGAGAGTTTGAAGCTTGGGAGCCTACCCTCATCAAATACCTCTCCAAGGTAAGGGAGATCATCGGGGGATTCCGGTCATTCTCGATTCAACATGTTCCAAGGGAAGAAAGCGTAGCCGCCGATCGATTATCCAAGTTCGGACCTCGAGGGGGGGGGGGAACCTTGACGGAGCTATTCCGACCGGCTATCGAGGAAGGAGAGTTGATGATGGTGGACCGGCAACCCTCGTGGGTGGATCCATTTGTGAACTTCCTAACCACCGGTGAACTTCCTGAAGGGACCAAGGTTGGGAGAAGCTTCAAGCGCAAAGCAGCTCACTACTTAATGATGGAGGGGGGCCTGCATCGTAAGATGTTGTCAGGGCTCCTAGCTAGATGTGTGACCGAAGAAGAGATCCCGAAGATATTGGGGGAGGTGCACTCGGGCGAGTGCGGTAGTCACTCTGGAGGAAGGACGCTGGAGGCAAGGGTGGTCAGGCAGGGGTACTTCTGGCCCACCTTAAGGAAGGATGCCATGAAGTTTGAAAGGAGGTGTCAAAAATGTCAGCTCTACGCCCCCTTCAGCTCTTGGAAGCTCAGAGGCTCCGGAGTATCACGGCACCGTGGCCATTCGCTATATGGGGAATGGACTTAGTTGGGCCCTTTACTCCGGCTAGTGGGCAGGGGAGATTCCTCTTGGTCATGGTTGATTATTTCTCGAAGTGGCTAGAGGTTAAAGCCTTGGCCAAGGTCACCTCGCAGGTCATAAGGAACTTCATCTGGGGGAGATTATTTGCAGACATGGGTTGCCCCAAGCCATAGTGACTGATAACAGCCCCCAGTTTGTCAGTGAGGAGTTCATCAGCTTCTGTGCCCAACTAGGGATAGACCTCCGGTTTGCCTCCGTCCACCACCCCCGGAGTAATGGTCAGGTGGAGGCAGCAAACAAAATCATTGTGAACCTACTAAAGAAAAAAGTGGAGAACCTAAAGGGGAATTGGGTGGAACAGCTCCCCTCGGTCCTGTGGGCCCTACGCACGACTCCGAACACGGCCACCGGTGAGACCCCCTTCAAGCTCTCTCATGGGTGTGAGGCCGTCCTACCAGTGGAGTTCGAGGTCCGGTCCCCGCGAGTCACAGCCGCGGGCGAAGGAGACGAGGCTTGGAGGGTGGAGAATGAGGAGGGGCAGCGCCTCTCGTTTGTTATGGTGGAGGAACTGCGAGACATGGCGACTATCAGGCAAGAAGAGATCAAGCGACGGATGGCCAAGCATTTTGATAAGCATGTCAGGGTCAAACAGTTTGCTAAGGGGGATCTGGTGCTGAGAAAGTTCGACGCAGCAGGAAGGTCGGCTCCCGTGGGCAAGCTCCACCCGAACTGGGAAGGTCCATACATAGTGAAGGAAGTCCTCGGAACGGGAGGATACTACCTCCAGGACGTGGAAGGGAGGGCCCTAAGCCACACCTGGAGCGGTGATGACCTAAAACGCTTCTACCCGTGAAGGGGGAAGGATGTAACCATGTATCTCAAGAATAAACTTATATATCGATTTATTTTCTCTTAACTATTGTCAAATTTTTCATAACATAACGTAATCATGTGTTTGGTGATACCCCGAGCTCGGCTCGGCCCCAGGTAGACCCACTGCGCCGGCTCTCATCTAGCTGGTAGGTCCGAAGGCTCGCCTGTGGGGGATAGGTTTGGTTGGTTTGAAATCTTCATCGGCACCCCGAGCTCGGCTCGGCCCCAGGTACACCCGCTGCGCAGGGTCTCGTCTAGCTGGCAGGTCCGAAGGCTCGCCTGTGGGGGATAGGTTTGGTTGGTTTGAGATCTTCATCGGCACCCCGAGCTCGGCTCGGCCCCAGGTAGACCCGCTGCGCAGGCTCTCATCTAGCTGGCAGGTCCGAAGGCTCGCCTGTGGGGGATAGGTTTGGTTGGTTTGAAATCTTCATCGGCACCCCGAGCTCGGCTCGGCCCCAGGTAGACCCGCTGCGCAGGCTCTCATCTAGCTGGCAGGTCCGAAGGCTCGCCTGTGGGGGATAGGTTTGGTTGGTTTGAAATCTTCATCGGCACCCCGAGCTCGGCTCGGCCCCAGGTACACCCGCTGCGCAGGCTCTCGTCTAGCTGGCAGGTCCGAAGGCTCGCCTGTGGGGGATAGGTTTGGTTGGTTTGAGATCTTCATCGGCACCCCGAGCTCGGCTCGGCCCCAGGTAGACCCGCTGCGCAGGCTCTCATCTAGTTGGCAGGTCCGAAGGCTCGCCTGTGGGGGATAGGTTTGGTTGGTTTGAAATCTGTTGTGTTTCTCTATGGGGATGGCACAACGCTTGTGCACGCAGCGGAAAAGAAAAACATCAAGAAAAACCCAAAGAGATGTGGATCGGGCCATGAACGTTGAATCAAGAAGTTAGCAAAAACAAGTAGGCAAAAATTACCTCAGTGGCGTTGAGTCACAACTCAACGAAGATGCTCCAAACTTTGTCTTCTTGCTAGTGGCGAGTTCTACGTGGAATAATGTCCACGTTTCTGCAGAAGTCCACACGAGCGGGAGAACACCGGGCTTTCCGTCACACGGAAGATCGGGATGGAGGAAAGGACCGCACCTTGCTTTCCACGGACTGCTAGGTCCGCGTCAGGAAGAGCAACGCCAGCGACAGTCGCCGGAGAAGAGGAGGTCAGCGGAGCGATCACGGCGGCGGCGGAACCCTTCCGTCGGCGTCGGGATTCGGGATCGGCGGAACGATCGCGGAACGGAACTCTTCCGTCGCGGGTTTTGATCAGCTACCAGAGAAAAACGAGTAAGTACCCAAAAACCCTAAGTGTTGTATTTATACCAAAGGTATAAATAAACCTAGGCTTATCGATATCCACAGACCACACAAGAATAAGGTTCAGAATCGGCGAGTATCAATCGGCGAGAGTCGGCGAGAATCGGCGAGAATCGATCAGCGAGCATCACCATGGATCGGCGAGAATCAGAGTACAATACTCGACGATTCTCGCCGATCGTCGAGCCTCACTTGATGATACACGTCGAATCTCGTCGACCGTCGAGCCACGGTCGACGATACATGTCGAAGTCGTCGATCATCGAGAATCGGCATATTGATTCTCGATGATTCTCCTCGATCGGCGAGAATCAGAGAGATGATTCTCGCCGATCGGCGGGAATCAGAAGACGATTCTCGACGAATGTTATCGACCCTCGGACGACAATCCTTACCAACCCTCCAAGACAACATTTGCCCAACCCGACGATCCTTTAAGGCAACACTTTGCCCGCAACCCCATTCAGGTCGATGATTGGCAATCTTTACCAACACAGTCAATTATCCAACTTCTCCACATCTCTTATGTGCGACCTTGCAGGCTCATATCGCGTTGGCAGTGAGATCATATGTTTGATCACTTTCAGATCACAATGGTAACTCCAACAGACTCCCACTTGATCTCGAAAGTATCAAAGCAAAAACCTCACAAACAATGAGCGGCATCTAGCAATGCATCATTGCTCCCCAAGCAATAAGAGTTCATAACTTATAAGCCTTTATGACCAATGTATCAGCGTTGTCTTTGTCCCTTTGTCCCTTACATCCGGAAAGAATTAGAGGCATGGACCGTGTCACCCTCGTAATAGCTCAATCCAAGTTTCTTGATCTAGGACAGACTTCCAGAGAATGGTGAGTCCAATATCACATATTGACTCAACCAAGCATGGTCATGCATTTCTCAGTCCAGTTCCATCAAGGGGCCCATGGATGCAACTCCTGTCATACAGGAGGACAAATCCCATATCTGCTCACACACAAACACCCAAATGATTCGTAACATGCCCAACAACCACCCTTATCATCAACCTTTCTCAAGGAAGACTTTAGATGGCATCAAAGCACGCTCTTCCTCACTTGATGAATGCTGTGACTTCAGGTCAAAGGACCACAACACCATTATCAATTGAGACCTACTCATGACACGATTGGATGACAATCCACAGAGTAGTCTCAGGTTGGGTCTGTCCAGTACAACTTGTTCACTAATAAGTACCCACGTGATGACTTGATATCACAATATCATGACCTGTGAGAACCGGTCATCAGTCAACATACGTGCTAGTCTTCATGTACCATCATCACCCTTAGCTTCTATGATGATACTCGACCAGGGACCTTTAAGAATGAAGCTTCAAATAAATCATAGGCTCTCACATTCAAGTCACGTACTTGATGTCCCATGGAAGCGAACATTTTAAGGGTATCTATTATGTTAACATTTAACTATCATATAGAAAAAGACACAATAAAAGAACTTGTCATTAATTATAAGAGAAAAATTAGGTACACAGTTCATCATATGAACAAACAGCCAACAAAATACAAGATTACATGCAACCCACAAGATTCTCGCTAGAGTTGATCATTCAGGTATCGTATACTCATCGATCTAGTATGACCATCATGCTTTCTCTGCGCGAGAGGCTTTGTCAGTGGATCCGCAATATTCTCCTCAGTCGGCACTCTGCATACATCTCCTCGTTCGACCATCTCACGAATAAGATGAAACCGCCGAAGTATGTGCTTGGAGCGCTGATGAGATCTAGGTTCCTTAGATTGTGCAATTGCACCATTGTTATCACAGTAGAGAACTACGGGACCAACAATACTAGGAACTACATCAAGCTCGCCGATGAATTTCCTAATCCATACAGCCTCCTTCGCCGCATTAGCTGCTGCGATATACTCGGCCTCTGTTGTAGAATCAGCAACTGTCTCTTGCTTGGAACTCTTCCAGCTCACAGCTCCTCCATTCAGGCAAAACACAAAACCTGACTGAGACTTGGAGTCGTCTCTATCAGTTTGGAAGCTAGCATCTGTGTAACCACTTACAACGAGCTCTTCCTCTCCACCATACACCAAGAACACATCCTTAGTCCTTCTCAAGTACTTCAGGATATTCTTGACTGCAATCTAGTGACACTCACCGGGGTCTGACTGATACCTGCTAGTCATGCTCAAAGCAAAGGAGACATCGGGCCGAGTACATAACATCGCGTACATGATTGATCCAATTGCCGAAGCATATGGAATCAACTTCATGCGGTCCTTATCTTCACAAGATTTTGGACACTGGTCCTTAGAGAGATTCACACCATGAGACATGGGCAAAAATCCTTTCTTGGACTCAAGCATGTTGAACCGCTTCAACACCTTTTCGATGTACGTACTCTGGGTTAAACCCAGCAACTTCTTCGATCTATATCTATAGATCTTAATACCGAGTATATAAGTCGCTTCACCCAAATCCTTCATTGAAAAGCAGTTCCCTAGGTTGTTCTTAACAACTTTCATGGTAGGAATGTCATTCACAATCAACAGTATGTCATCTACATATAATATCTGGAAGACAACAATGCTCCCACTGATTCGCTTGTAAACACAAGGCTCATCTTCATTGTTGATGAAACCAAACTCTTTGATTTTCTCATCAAAACGAAGATTCCAACTTCGAGAGGCCTGTTTCAGTCCATAAATGGACTTATTCAGCTTGGATATTTTAGTGGCTTCATCTGGGGATACAAAACCCTCGGGTTGTGTCATGTACACTTCCTCAAGGAGGTTTCCATTAAGGAAAGCCATTTTGACATCCATCTGCCAGATCTCGTAGTCATAATACGCAGCAATAGCAAGCAATATCCTTATGGACTTTACCATGGCAACAGGGGAAAAGGTCCCATCATAGTCAATACCATGAATTTGCTTGAAACCCTTAGCCACCAGTCGCCCTTTGAATGTCTGTACATTCCCATCCATGTCGGTCTTCTTCTTGAAGACCCACTTGCACCCTATGGGTCGTACCCCTTCAGGTGGTTCCACCAAGTTCCAAACTTGGTTTGCATACATGGAGTCCATTTCGGATTTCATAGCCTCAAGCCATTTGTCGGAGTCCGGTCCATTCATAGCCTCTTGGTAGGTTGCTGGTTCATCATCATGATCCATAAGCAACACATTACCTATTTGAGACACGAGAAATCCATATCTCTCAGGCTCAAACCTCGGTCTACCAGATCTACGTAGGACTTGTGTTCCCTGAGCAGGTTCTCTAGCTACAACATCTTGTAGTCCCGTCTCAGAATCCAATTCCGGCTCATTCACTACATGTGGTTCTTGAACTTCTTCAAGCTCTACCTTTTCAGTCTTTCTTGATAAGAACTCTTTCTCCAAGAAGACACCAGTCCTTGCGACAAACACTTTGCCCTCAGACGGTAGGTAAAAGTAATACCCTTTCGTTTCCTTAGGATATCCCACCAGATAACATTTATCCGATTTGGGTTCCAGCTTGTCAGGCATTTGACGTCTCACGTATGCCTCACAGCCCCAAATTTTAATGAACGACATACTAGGACGCTTCCCAGTCCATATCTCATATGGTGTCTTCAGAACCGTTTTCATTGGAGCGCGATTCAATGTCATTGCAGCAGTCTCTAAAGCAAAACCCCAAAAGGAAACAGGCAAGTCTGCATGACTCATCATCGAACGTACCATGTCTAACAGAGTACGATTTCTCCTCTCAGACACACCATTGTGTTGTGGTGTTCTAGGTGGAGTGAGCTGTGATACAATACCACACTCTTTCAGATGATCACGGAACTCATGACTCAGGTATTCGCCACCTCGATCAGATCGGAGTGCTTTAACCCTTTTACCCAACTAGTTTTCTACTTCATTTTTGAACTCTTTGAACTTTTCAAAGGTCTCGGATTTGCACTTCATAAGATACACATATCCGTATCTACTGAAATCATCAGTAAATGTAACAAAGTAGAAATACCCACCTCTAGCCATGGAACTCATGGGTCCGCATACATCGCTATGTACAACACCCAAGAGATCCTTAGCCCTCTCAGTATAACCAGTGAAAGGAGCTTTAGTCATTTTGCCTAACAAATAAGATTCACATCGCTCAAATGATTCATAATCAAATGAGTCCAAAAGTCCATCTCTATGGAGTTTGGATATGCGCTTCTCGTTGATATGGCCAAACAACAATGCCAGAGAAAAGTAGGGTTCGAGTCATTTGTTCTTAGTCTTTTATTATTTTCTACATTACAGATCAGATGGTCCAAGTTCAAAACATAAAGACCATTAAACAATTGGGCTACAGCATAACAAACATCATTCTTAAATATAGAACAACAGTTGTTCTTAATTATAAAAGAAAATCCAATCATGTCCAAACATGAAATAGATATAATGTTTCTAGTTATGGCCGGAACAAAATAACAGTTATCTAGTTCTATTACAAGCCCACTGGGCAAAGAAAGACGATAAACCCCTACGGCTACAGCAGCAACTCTTGCTCCATTGCCGACGCGGAGGTCCACCTCCCCTTTACTCAGCAATCTTCTCCTTCCCAGTTCCTGCACATTTGTACAAATGTGAGAACCACATCCGGTATCCAATACCCAAGATGAAGGAGCAGAAAGGTTTATCTCTATAACGTAAACATTTGAAGCGGAAGTCATACCTCCCCTCAATTTCTGCAGACCCTAAATGTACGAAGGACAGTTCCTCCTCCAATGACCAGCCTTGCCACAGTGGTGGCATTTCCCTTCCTTCACCGTGCTTTTCTTTTTCATCAGTGCTGAAGACTTGGGCTCAAGGTATGACTTAGGTCCCACCTTCATCTTCTTAGAGCCCTTGGCCTTGCCCTTGCCCTTATGCACCATCAGTATGGGGCTGGCAGGCTTGGCCTTCTTCATATTGAATTCGGCAGTTCTCAACATGCCTAGGAGTTCGGGCAGTGTCTTGTCTATCTCATTCATATTGTAGTTCAAGACAAACTGCTCATAACTGTCCGGCAACGATTGCAGGATCAGATCCGTGGCCAACTCTTGACCAAGAGGAAAACCCAGCCTTTCAAGGTTCTCTATATACCCAATCATCTTGAGTACGTGAGTCCCTACTGAGTCTCGAACTCCCATCTTGCACTGAAACAACGCTTTTGTGATGTCGAACCTCTCTTGACGAGCCTGCCATTGAAACATTTTCTTGAGATGCTCGTCAATCTCCTTGCACCCCATGTTCTCATGTTGCTTCTGAAGCTCAGAGTTCATAGTGGCAAGCATAAGGCATTCGACATCTAAAGCGTCGTCAGTATACTTCTTATAAGTATCCTTCTCAGCACGGGAAGAGTTCCCGGTCGGCACCTCGGGGGCTTCTTCTTCCAAGACATAGAGCTTTCGCTCTTGCCTGAGAACAATTCTCAGGTTCCTGTACCAGTCCATGTAATTAGTCCCACTGAGCTTATCCTTCTCAAGGATGGCTCTCAGAGACAACGTGGAGTGTGAAACACTTGCCATGGAATTCTACAAGAATTTATGCAGAATAAAATCAGTACCAAAATTTCAAATACAATTTATTTTAATTTGGACTTCAATTAAAATACTCCGACTATTTTATTCAAAATGATAGCCCTCACTAACAATTCGGAGAGTTCATGCGAGCTACTCTCTTAGTGGACAAGATCCGTATTTCACCAACACTATGAGTCCGCTTTGGCGTTCCTCTCACGATGCGGTTATTTAGGTAGGCAACGCTTGCCAATTGCATCCTCATGCAATTCTTGTATGGTTGGTGAATAACTCCTTATTCACATCCATCATATGGTGCATGCCAACCCTATGCCTCTAGGCACTCAACCTTTGAGGTCACCTAGTTAAGTATGACCCGATGTCGACAATGGGATATCACAATTATCCGCTCGCACCCTTACCAAGATAGATTAATGCACCTTGCTTTGGCAAGCCCACACTTCATCGATCGAGGCAGGAAGAGTGTCATCCATCGGAAGGCATCCGAACACTTAATATTAGATGAAGGGATTTTGATTATAGGTTAACAATTAACCTTGATCAATGTGCACATCCAAAGAAAAACAATTCTAAACCACATGCATCCCTTATGTGCACGTCCTAACACCATCAACAATTGATAGAAGGAAGGGCTAAATCTGAACATCCGGAAACTTCCAAATCCTCAGATTTACATGCATTGGACAAAGGCAAACACAACTCAACCTAAAGCAGTAGACAAGCTCATCTCTCTTTGTTGGATTCAAAATCCAAAACAAAATCGAGGGATGGTTACTGCTAAGGAGATCACAATTTCTAACAATTAGAAATCCCACGCAATTCCAGAGGTTCTTGGCGGGGAACCAAGACTAAATCTAGACATTTAGAACACTTCTAAATCCCTAGGTTTACACGCACTGGAATAACAAACTTCCAATACAACGATCATGGCCGTAACCTCCCTCTGATACCACTGTTGGGTTTCTCTATGGGGATAGCACAACGCTTGTGCACGCAGCGGAAAAGAAAAACATCAAGAAAAACCCAAAGAGATGTGGATCGGGCCATGAACGTTGAATCAAGAAGTTAGCAAAAACAAGTAGGCAAAAATTACCTCGGTGGCGTTGAGTCACAACTCAACGAAGATGATCCAAACTTTGTCTTCTTTCTAGTGGCGAGTTCTACGTGGAATAATGTCCACGTTTCTGCAGAAGTCCACACGAGCGGGAGAACACCGGGCTTTCCATCACACGGAAGATCGGGATGGAGGAAAGGACCGCACCTTGCTTTCCACGGACTGCTAGGTCCGCGTCAGGAAGAGCAACGCCAGCGACAGTCGCCGGAGAAGAGGAGGTCAGCGGAGCGATCACGGCGGCGGCGGAACCCTTCCGTCGGGGGCGGGATTCGGGATCGACGGAACGATCGCGGAACGGAACTCTTCCGTCGCGGGTTTTGATCAGCTACCAGAGAAAAACGAGTAAGTACCCGAAAACCCTAAGTGTTGTATTTATACCAAAGGTATAAATAAACCTAGGCTTATCGCTATCCGCAGACCACCCAAGAATAAGGTTCAGAATCGGCGAGTATCAATCGGCGAGAGTCGGCGAGAATCGATCAGCGAGCATCACCATGGATCGGCGAGAATCAGAGTACAATACTCGACGATTCTCGCCGATCGTCGAGCCTCACTTGATGATACACGTCGAATCTCGTCGACCGTCGAGCCGCGGTCGACGATACATGTCGAAGTCGTCGATCGTCGAGAATCAGCATATTGATTCTCGATGATTCTCGTCGATCGGCGAGAATCAGAGAGACGATTCTCGCCGATCGGCGGGAATCAGAAGACGATTCTCGACGAATGTTATCGACCCTCGGACGACAATCCTTACCAACCCTCCAAGGCAACATTTGCCCAACCCGACGATCCTTTAAGGCAACACTTTGCCCACAACCCCATTCAGGTCGGTGATTGGCAACCTTTACCAACACAGTCAACTATCCAACTTCTCCACATCTCTTATGTGCGACCCTGCAGGCTCATATCGCGTTCGCAGTGAGATCATATGTTTGATCACTTCCAGATCACAATGGTAACTCCAACAGGTAGACCCGCTGCGCAGGCTCTCATCTAGCTGGCAGGTCCGAAGGCTCGCCTGTGGGGGATAGGTTTGGTTGGTTTGAGATCTTCATCGGCACCCCGAGCTCGGCTCGGCCCCAGGTAGACCCGCTGCGCAGGCTCTCATCTAGCTGGCAGGTCCAAAGGCTCGCCTGTGGGGGATAGGTTTGGTTGGTTTGAGATCTTCATCGGCACCCCGAGCTCGGCTCGGCCCCAGGTAGACCCGCTGCGCAGGCTCTCATCTAGCTGGCAGGTCCGAAGGCTCGCCTGTGGGGGATAGGTTTGGTTGGTTTGAAATCTTCATCGGCACCCTGAGCTCGGCTCGGCCCCAGGTAGACCCGCTGCGCAGGCTCTCATCTAGCTGGCAGGTCCGAAGGCTCGCCTGTGGGGGATAGGTTTGGTTGGTTTGAAATCTTCATCGGCACCCCGAGCTCGGCTCGGCCCCAGGTAGACCCGCTGCGCAGGCTCTCATCTAGCTGGCAGGTCCGAAGGCTCGCCTGTGGGGGATAGGTTTGGTTGGTTTGAAATCTTCATCGGCACCACGAGCTCGGCTCGGCCCCAGGTAGACCCGCTGCGCAGGCTCTCATCTAGCTGGCAGGTTCGAAGGCTTGCCTGTGGGGGATATGTTTGGTTGGTTTGAAATCTTCATCGGCACCCCGAGCTCGGCTCGGCCCCAGGTAGACCCGCTACGCAGGCTCTCATCTAGCTGGCAGGTCCGAAGGCTCGCCTGTGGGGGATAGGTTTGGTTGGTTTGAAATCTTCATCGGCACCCCGAGCTCGGCTCGGCCCCAGGTAGACCCGCTGCGCAGGCTCTCATCTAGCTGGCAGGTCCGAAGGCTCGCCTGTGGGGGATAGGTTTGTTTTGTTTGAGATCTTCATCGGCACCCCGAGCTCGGCTCGGCCCCAGGTAGACCCGCTGCGCAGGCTCTCATCTAGCTTGCAGGTCCGAAGGCTCGCCTGTGGGGGATACGTTTGGTTGGTTTGAAATCTTCATCGGCACCCCGAGCTCGGCTCGGCCCCAGGTAGACCCGCTGCGCAGGCTCTCATCTAGATGGCAGGACCGTAGGCTCGCCTGTGGGGGATAGGTTTGGATTGGTTGGCTTGGTTTGGACAAGACAGGAAGTGCATCGGGAATACGAAATGGAAAGAGTAGAAAAGGTCTCGGCAAGGATAGGTCTCGAAAAGGAACTCCTCGCCAACAAGGTCTCGCAGAAAGGGCGGAAGCTTCCATCGAGAGGGCTCCCCTTAATGTTCTCGGGCAAACAGGAGGGATCGTTATGCAACGGTCCTGAAGGGATTCGCGCAGGACGGTTCCGACCTAAGGGTTCGTGGGTCACGCTTCCGGCGGATCGTTTGCAGCAGGTTCCCGCCTATCCATCGCTAAGGGAGACCATCCTAGGAAGGCTAAGGAGCTCGGCGGAGGCACGCGCAGAAAACATTCGACCACAACAATTAAATCGGGCACATTCACAATAACAGAGCGAGATATTTACAATAAACATTTGCATTAAATATATTAAAAGAACAAACTGGTAACGTCTCGCGTTTTACATTAAGGCGGAAAGGAAAAGAAGAGGGGGGCCCTCATGGAGACAAGCTATACCCCTCTGAGCTCCCGCTACAGCTCCCACTGGAGCTCTCGCCGGAGCTCCCCCCGGAGGTCTCGCCACCCGCCACAGGGGACTTCGGGACATCCGAGGGTGGGGTATCAGGGGCTCCCGGGGGCTTTAGAATGGGCTCGAAAAGCCATGGAACTAGTTGTTGAGCAGTGATGTCTTTGCCCCTCTCGTCCCAGCAGTTGATGTCTCGCAGTGTCTCCAGCGTCAACTTTACTGTAGCTTGCGCGTTCCCCTGGAGCAGCTTTTCGATATCATAAACCGAGTAATACCGTCTCTTCAACCTCTCGTCCAACGGAGGGGCCGCACTCGCCTCGAGATGCGCAATCTGCTCCCGCAGGAGAACGTTGTCATATCGGGATTGGGACAGCTCCTCGCGAAGTGTGGCTTGGGCGGAATCCTGAACGGCGGAAGGTTAGCATAAAAGAAGAGTTAAGGTGGCGAGAACAAGCGATTGTGGAAGATCTCGCTTACCCCTTCCGCCTGGCGCGAGGATAACAGTTGTTGGGCCTCGGCGAGCTCCTTGGCAAGAGTGGCCGCCTGAGCCACCGCATCGTCCCTGGCCTTGAACATGTCCTGAAAGTTGCGGTCTATCGTGATGCTCTGGCGGGCACACATGTGCGCAAGCTCCAGCCCACGCATCAGGGTGCGAGTGGAGTCGTAGGCCAGCAGCCGGGTCGACATCCTGTCGTAGACGCTAGCATCCTCCCGGCTGTAGAGGCAATAGCCTAGGGCGAAAGCCTCGCTGGTGACCTCGTCTCGCTCTGCCCAGCTTGGCAAGAGGGACGAGATCGAGACCTTGTTGGCGTCAGGATCCCACTGCAGCAGCGGCTTGTTTTCCGCGTCCAGGCACCTCATGCCGAGACCGAAGTTGCGATGGACGCGCGGCACCTCTTCAGACAGGGGTTGGCCGGAGGTCCCGGCGGCAGCACCCTCGCTCTCTGCGGCACCAGGGGCCTGAGGGTTCTCGGCAGGGGTCTCGGGGCCGCCCCTGGAGGCCGCAATCTTGCTAACGGCCTGCAAGACCTCCTCAAAGGAGCGGCCTGCAGGGAGAGGTTGGGAGGGCGGCACCACGACGGCCTTGCCCTTCTCGGTGTCAGTCGTCTTGGGTCTCTTGATTGGTTGAGGCGCAAGGGAGCCGGGTTTCCGCTTCGCAACTCTGGATGAAGAAGGCGTGGGCGGCTCTTTACGACAGGCATGTGCAGCGGCCTTTGCGAGAGCCAGCATGTCTTTTGGAGGTTGGTTACCGCTGGCGCGAGCCTCGTCAAAGGGTTGGCGTCGAGGGATCTCGCGCTCTCCTGCGAAAGAGACAATGACACTAAGTTCCAGCCTTGAAGAAGACAAGGAAAAGCAAGATAAAGGCGAGACTCTTACCTTCTCCTGGAAGCACAGGGAGGAGTGTATCGACGTCTCGCCGAAGGTAGAGGACGTCGAAGTCCTTGGTTCCAAAGAACTCAAGGAGGGCGCTCTCGCGCGAGCCCAAGGAGGGGGGCTTGTAGGCGGCATCCTCGTATTGGATGGGGACAAGGGGCACGTTCCCGAAGTCGCCAGAAACGTAGATGAACCTCTCGCCCCAGTGATGGTGCTTGTTGGCGAGACCGATTGTCTTGAGCAGCTGCCCGGAGAAGAACACCACACCTCCTTTCGCGCGGAAAGTAAACAGCTTGCGGAAGATCGGCAAGCTAAACTCGATCCTCTCGGACCACATATAGCATATGGATGCCATGAGAATCGCCACTGAATTGGGGTTCAGCTGCGCGGGAACCACACCGTAATATCGAAGGGCCTGTCGCATCTCGGGCCACAGCGGAAGGCGGAAGCCCACCTTGAAGTGTACGATGGGGATGGCGAGCTCCCCCTCCCCTGCGGATTTTACCTTGTCGTGATTGCCCGGGTTCCGCGCAGTGAAGCTGGCGGGAACGTGTTGAGACTTGATCAGGTTGAACTCATCAACAGTGAGATTGTAGGAAGGGAAAAGATGCTTCTGGAAAGCTTTCGCGCAGTTGGAACGTCCCTCTCCTCCGCCCGGCATCGCAATGAAGTTTAAGGCGAGAACTACGTGAAGAAGGCGAGAGCGAGAGCGGTACGAGAATGGAAGGAGAAGGCGGAGACAGGCGAGAGCTTTGGAGAGACCGCGAAAGCAACAGGAGAGGAAAGAGACTGGAATCGGAGAAATGAATGTGGTAGGTGAGCTTCCCTATTTATAAAAAACCGTGGTAATGATGGCTGTTTTCAGAAAGGTGGCGGGGGTACAGCCGGCGCACCCTAGGTCAGCGACGCTTCGTTTTTCCCGCCTGAGCTTGACAGTAACCGATTGACTGACTAGCGGAAATGTTGCAAGATTACATGCGACGGGCAAGGTAGGCGGAAGCAAGGTTGCTCTCGCCACCCAAGAACCCAAGAATACAATACATACGCATACTATATCAGAAAATAATAAATACCGAGTTATAGCTCTCGCTGCACGAGAACGGGATAAAAAATAAAGCGATAAGTGCAGAATTATTGGTTACAGTTCTAAGCAAGTAAATAAAGGTACATCTGAGAAGGGAAGGCCTAGAGAAGAGAAGGGGAGGTCTCGCGCTTCAGTAAGGCTCCCAGCGCCATTTCCCTTGCTCCCACCGCCATTTTCCTCGGTAACGCAACTTGGTCCGGGGTGGCGCCTGCGGGTTGAAGTAGGACGACATAACACTGCATCCCAGGTCAACCCGGCGAGACAAGTCCCGGATTCGCTGGATGCACCGCTCGAGTGAGGATCCGGCGGTAGCTCCCCCCGGCCGGTCCATCTCGCCGATGAGATAATCCCGCTCCAGAGTCTCTAGCCTTTTCTCCACGGACTGGCGAAACTCTTTTGCCGCAAGGTCGCGGACCTGTTCTCGCCGGATGAGCTTCGATAGGACGGCGGCGACCTTCTTCCCCCGTCTTTTAGCGCTACCGGCACCAGCCAAGATCTACTCCATCTCGTCAGACGAGGGGAAGGGAGAGCTCTCGCCATCCTCCCCCTCTCTTTCTTCTTCTTCTTCTTCTTCTTCCTCTACCTCAGCTCCAAGCCGCGAGCCCATGTCCCCTGGCAAAAGAGTTCCTGTTATAGCGAGAGCTAACAGGTAGATGTGATAAAGTTTCCATATACCTGCAGCATGACGAGGCCCCCCGGTCGACGGCAGGTGAGAAGGCCCAGCCCCCCCCCCCCCCCCCCCCCTCAGCTCTGAAGAGGAGGTGGATCGGCTTTCCTTTTCCGGGGGGGGGGGGGAACTTTGCGAATGGTGATCCCGGCTTGGTCGGGAGAGGGGGAGTGGGTCTCCTCTCCCGCAGGAAGGCTGGCGTCTAGCAGAGGCGCGGAGGACTCGGCAGTATTCCCTCCCGCCGGTAGGGAGGAATCAACTGCGAAGGCAGGCTGATTCGCAGCTCTCGACCCGCTCTCTCGGGTGGCGAGATCCGGCGGTGCGGAAACTGGCGCTGCGAGGAAACAGTTCAGCATTTAAAATTTGAGTTGAGGGAGAGAGGGGAAACCGTTACCTGCGGTGTTCGGGTCAGGTGGAGGGGCCACCTCTGGAACCCGCGGTTGATCCTCGTGGTGGCTAGAGGATGGATCCAGGGGTTCTCGCAGGGACGCGACAGCATCGGGAACCGACTCCTGCGAGAGGTATCACGTCAAACAACTGAGCAACTGGTTTTCAATAATTGGCAAATCGGGCTTACTTTTCGTGGCGAAGGGCCGTCCGCACGGCTAGGGGTTGGGGTAGGTGGGCTCCTGTTCTCGTGGGGCAAGTCCCGCTGAACCGCCTTCGCCCGCTTCTTCTTCTTCTTGGGCAGAGAAGGCTCAGCGACCGACGGATGTCTCGCTAGCCATGGGGCAACCAGGGTGCTGTTAGCCTTGGATCGCGCCTGTGCCGCGTTGATACGGTCTTGCAGATCCTGCGGAAGCGTGTTGTTGGCTCGCTTGGAAGGCATCGCGAGAGGAGGCGAGAGCTGGGGCGGATAATGACGACTCAAAGGCAAGTGTTATGGCGGTCTATCAGCACATATTTATAGGCACCGTACGACCCACCGAAAGATTCCCTGATGTTGACACGTGCTCAGTGAATATTTTTGGGTTGGACATGTCTTTTTGAGTGCAGAGCTAGCTCAAAAAGAGCGGGGATTGTGTACAACCCCATATTCGCTGAGCTAGACCAGGAGGCACAAACGGTCAGACAGGCCAGCAGGAGAAGTTCTCGCCCAGGTAGGCGGGAACGTTTGCGCTAAGGGATAAGCTCCCGCAACATATAAGCTCTCGCCCGCAAGGCGCCCCGTATTCGTCGAGCCCAGATCAGCGAGCGCAGCCAAATCGTCGAACGAAGATCAACGCGCGAACGCTTGCGCCAGCCCCAGATCGTCTTGAAGAAACTCTCGCCTATAGGAAGGCGAGACCGTTTCCGCCAGGCTCTGACCGAAGGTTCTCGGCTCGGGGCTCTCGCCGAGTGGGGACCAGGGGCCCTGTGTGGAATGACAAAATTGCCCCCAGGAGAAATTACTCCAGTACCCTCAGAAAAACAGCGGGTTTTGGCTATTGGCAGACCAACTAGGGGCTTTTCAGTAAATTCAGGACAACAAAATGCTATAAATAGACCCATAAGGGCTCCTTAGAAAGCAAGCTATCATTGTCTCTCAAATTTCAGTGCTTTCTGAGGAGCTCCTAGCCTAGCTTTGGCTTTGGAGGGGAAGCTCTCAAAAATCTTCCGGGTGTGAGGTGGGACCTCCCTGCTGAGGCTATTGGGTCAGTCTTAGGTCCTTTGAATCCAGTTAAGGGTTGAGACTTGAGAGAAGTAGGTTTTGGCTGCACCCCCTTTTTCTTCGAACTTCAGTTGAGGTCATATTTGGCTTCAACAACTACAGCCACTAGAGAACACGCAAGAAGATATTCTTAATGACACAAAGCATGGACATATAGGCTATGGTTGAAATATAATACATTGCACCCATTACAACTATAGGATAACATGTTTTGGAGAAACCGAGCGACAAGTGGGATGACTCATATAAACTGAAATGTACTTACAATGTGAAAGCTATGAACTCCCTTTTTGTGCGTTAAAAAAAACTGAATTTAATCGAATTTGCAATTGTGAAACTACTAATGATATATGGAGATTACTTGAGCTAACACATAAATGTACTTTGCAGGTAAAAGAGTTGAGGTTGTTTCGACATGAACCAGAATATGAATAGTTCCGAATGAATAATGATGAGGAGGTGGACAACATGTACACTCGCTTCACAAAAACTATGAATGCTTATAGATCACGCGGAAATATGTTCTCAAATGGAGACTTTGTGCAGAAAATCTTGCAATCTCGTCATCCACGGATCAATCCAAAAGTGACCATCATTGCTGAGCTACATAATATCAGCACTTTAAAAATTGAAAGCCTTATTGGGAATCTGAAGACCCAAGAGCTAGAGCTGAAGATACAAAGTGAGGATTATTCAAGGGAGCCAAAGAAGAATGCTCTGGCACTAAAAGTATATAACCCCATACTCTGAGCGGGTTCCCCCAACCCCAGGATCAATGCTTTGTAAGATCTTCAAGAGTGAAGTTGCTCAAGAAGCGAGCCCCCCCAAGTGTTCGTCGAGTCGGCCGAGCGAGCCGGGATCTTGGCATCGAGTGAGGCGAGTTCACTTGATTCCTTCATCTCTTGGCATCAAGCAAGGAGAGTTCACTCAATGCCATCTACTCTTGGCATCGAGTGAGGCGAGTTCACTAGACGCCTTACGCCTTTGGCATTAAGTGAGGCAAGTTCACAAGATGCCTTCCAACTTTGGCATTGAGTGAGGCGAGTTCACTCAACGCCTTCTACCTTTGGCGATGAGTGGGATGAGTTCACTCGACGCATTCTGCATTTGGCATTGAGTGAGGCGAGTTCTGTCAACACCTTTCGCCTAAGGAGTCGAGTGAGGTGATTATGATCGATAAGAGCTTGACCTGCCAAATTAGGCAGTACAAGTCCCAATCTTGTCGAAAGGGAGTTGAGAGCTCAGGAGCCTCGCCGACTCACCAAGGAGGGGTGAGGTGGAAGTGGGGCGAGTGGAGCAAGTGGGCTCACACTCACCCCTAGCTCTCGACAGCAGTATTCGAGTGGGGTAGGCTGGGCCTGCACTCGCCTTGGGACCTAGGGAGGCAATAAGTGCCAGCTCCATCGTGCACTCGCTGCCCTAGGCGAGTGGAGGCTTTTGGGGGACACTCGCACAGTGTTCTATGTTTCGGCCCCACTAGCCTTCCAAGAGCTTTTCAGAACAATGGAGTTACGTTGTGGCAGGCCGACCTGGACTGCATACAACCATTCCAAACAACGGAGGTATGCTGTTGGCAGACCAACTTCAAAAACTATAAATAGACCCAAAGGGGTGCCTCAAAAGGCAAGCTTTCAAGCATTCCAATCTTCTCTCTTTCTGATCTTCTAGTGCTTTTTGAGGTGCCCTTAGCAACCCACATGCTAAGCATGGGAATCGCTCTAAGATCTTTCGGGTGTATGGTGGGACCTCCGTGTTGAAGTCGTGGATCCATTTCTGGTTCAAAGTTTTTGGTCGTCTGAGCTTGTGGGAGAAGTAAGTGTGCGATCACCACTTCTCCAAGGGTTTGGACTCCATAAAAGCTGAATTTCGGTTTCAACTTTTCGGTGCGGTGAGCATTGATAGTGATCAGCACCAAAAATATTTTGTGAGCTCGATGGCTGGAGATGAAGGATGTGGTTCGGGCAGGGCTGACACATAACCCCCCCCCCCCTCTCACCACCTACGAGATGTTCGAGGATTTTAGGCAGGAAATGCGGAACCTCATCATGTTCTCACTCGACACGTGCACCGAGTTTTTGACCCTATCTGTCCCATTCGCCGTAGCCCTAGCCTTAGGAGGGGACTCCCCAGTTATGCGACCCGTGAAGGAAGTTGTAGAGGGGAGGGAAAGAAATTAGTCGGGGCAAGTTCTATTCCCCGGTTCGGCAACCGCGGGACGGTTTGCCGAGGCAGAGGCGCAAGATCGCCCAACAGGGGGCGGTAGCTCCTTTAGCGAGTTGTTCTCATCTGCCCCTATTCTAGAAGGGTTTCGCGAACCGAAGATGTCATACTACACCGGGAAGGACGATCTGGCTCAACACATCCATTGGTTTGAGGATGTGGTCTCGATCTGACAGATGTCAAATGCATTCCAGTGCTGGTTCTTCGCCATCAACCTCAAGGACAAGGAAAGAGTTTTGTTCCACCAGCTGCCGGTCAGCTCCATTAAATCTTTCGAGGACCTATGTCGGGGGTTCATACTGTAGTTGACCACTTCCAAGAAGAGGAAGAATGAATCTGAGTCTCTGTTCTACATCAAGAAGGGGGTGAACGAGACCCTGTGGAGATACATGGACCGATTCTAAGTGGATGTCCTCTAGGTCCAGGAGATGTCAGGGCATACTTTGATGATGGCCTTCACCCAGGGGCTGCAATAGGGATTCTTTAGGATGGAGCTGAAGAGGGTGTCGCCTCTCTCCTTCGAGGAGCTGATGGAGAGGGCAGTAAGGGAAGTCGATGGGGAGGCATCGAACCCCGAGTTCGTGAGGAAGTAGGCTAGGTGGGCCGCGGAGGAGCCGAGAGATGGTAAGGGCCAGGAGATGCAGAGGCTCGAGCGCAGGCAGAGGGAGCAGCAGCAGTCGATGTGGGGGAAGTAGGAGTCGAAAATTTGGATCGGATGGTGGCAGCAGGAGTGATAAGACTAGGGCCAGCAGAGAGGTTTACATGGAGGAGACAACCGGCAAGGCGGTCGGTGTCAGTTCAACCATCCAAGTTGGAGGCAGGGCCAGAGGACTCGTCTCCCCTATCAACATTAGGCTATGGGATTTTTTGGGGGAGCAGAGCCCAGCAGAGGAAAAGGCAAGGAGGAAGGGCGGAGCTGCCCTATTGTGACTTCCAACAGGAGAAGCGCCATACCATGGCCACGTGACTGGAGTTCCTCGAGATAAGGGCAAACAGGGAGCAGCAGTAACAAACCCGCTAGGAAGTTTAGATTGAAGAAGTCTTGTTAGGGGCAGAGGAGGATTGATGGGAGGACCGAGCTGATGTTGTAGGTCGTAGCGGGATTGGGGTAATCCATGGGGGTGGTAGTTGAGATCGCCAGCAAGGCAAGCCTCCATACCATATTTCATCGGAGCGTTGCTTCAATGTCTCTAACTCCACCCCCAGAGGAGAAGATTACCTTCTCAAGATAGGATATGTCGGATCATGAGGACCAAATTTGTGACGCGCTAGTTATCCAGGTCGCAGTCAAAAATTTTACTATCTCTTAGATCCTCATTGATAAAGGGAGATCGGTCAACATCATCTTCAAGAAGGAGTTTGACGTGATGAATGTGGAGGCCAGGAGGGTGTTAGCCTCAGATGGTCCTCTCTTCGGATTCTCTGGGGAGAGGAATGTAGTGTAAGGAGGAATTTGAATCCATATCACCTTAGGGGTGTAGTCCACAAACTGCACGTTCATCATCGTGGACTCTCCTAGCAGCTACAACACCATCTTCGGTCAGCCCCTCATCTGTGCCTTCCGATGTGTACCTTCTTCCTTCCATCAGTACCTGAAGTTCGATGCTGAAGGCATTCAAGTCCGCGGAGACCCCACGGTGGAAAGGAAGTGCTATGTCACGGTGGTCAACACTGTCTCCTGGAAGGGAGGAGCCAAGGAGATGTAGAGGAGGATGGCGGAGTTGTCCAGGTAGGAGGCTGGAGGAGAAGTAGAGGAGATGGAGGTAGTGGTGGAAGAAGAGGTCTGCACCTATGTGGAGGCAGCGGAGGAAGTGTTATATGAACAGGCCGAGATGATGGCCATGGAAGAAGATGAGGAAGAAGTTCTGGCCCTAGGCGAGGGGGACATAGGCTAGTAGGGAGATCAGTCCCAGCTAGAAGCAGTGGAAGAGGTGGTGGAGATGGAGGTTTTCACCCGAGAAGGCAGGGTGGCTAATTCTCTCTTTAAGGTAACAAAAGGTGTGCAGATCTGATTATTCAAAATCTCATCTTTGATGAAGTGACAATCCACCTCGATGTGCTATGTTCTCTCATGAAAAACAGGATTTCTCGAAATATATATGGCTGCCTTATTGTCACAGAAAATAGGTAGGAGATAAGCATAAAAAGCTCCCAGATCTTGCAAGAGTGTTCGTATCCCTTCAACTCACAAGCCGTTTGATTCATGATTCTATATTCAGCTTCTACACTTGACCTACCAATAATAACCTATTTCTTGCTATTCCAGCTGACTATATTTCCTCCAACAAAAGTGTAGAAATCAGATGTATACCTTCTATCTTACTTATCATCTGCATAGCTAGCATCAGAATAAGCCTAAACCTTCAAATGTCACTTTTTCTGAAACAAGAGCCCTTTTCCTAGTGTACCTTTATATATTCTAAAATCTTTACAGCTGACTACAGATGACATTCTCTGGGAGCTTGCATAAACTAGCTCGCTTTACCTACAACATAACAAATATCTAACCTTGTGACAGTCAGATAAAAGAGTTTACCCACAATTACGACCGGTTCACAAGGTGCGACTGAAAAGAGCATACTCAGCTCTTGTGTTCCTCACGCTCCTTCATTCACAGTCGCTCCTCTACCTGCTCACGCTCCTTCATTCACAGTCGCTCCTCGATTCGCTCATTTCAACGAAGCGGAGGTTGTTCTTAGCTCAAGGGACTCCTTCTTATGCTTATGTTGTTTGAGAACTGGGAAATGCCAGGCAAAGCCTTTGTTTGGTTCGGTAGGGCCGGTAATAAACCGACTGATTAAACGTGAAACGCAAGGAAGTGATTTTCCAGTGATTAGGCCAGCCATTCTCTCGATTGGTTCAACCGGAGCAGCCGGATCAGGGTTTGACTGACCTCTCGACCCTCGTCGGGCGGGGCCCCTCCCACGGAGCGGTAGGGTTACCTAGTTTGCTTAGCCGCTTGCTTGGAAAGAAAAGGAGGGAAAGGCTTGGAGTTGAGCTAATGCTCTATGTAATGAACCTAAGGAAAGTAGGCGCAAACCACATGGGGATTGTGTATTTGATCGTCCGGTCCGGATAAAGCAAAGCCTGCCTGGAGTAATCGTTCGATCTCCTCGATCATCTGCCATGAGATGATTGAGCTTCACGCACTTGATTAAGCTTGTGTGTCACATACTGCATTAGTGCAGTATAACTTGGGGGCAGGTCTGCCACAGTGAAGAAAAGGATCCAAAAATAAATCCCTACTGTGCTAAACCCGGTAAGGAGTTGTTCTGATGTGGGTAGTGCCTCTCCCTTGAACTGTCAAGAAGGAGAGGTAGAAACTTGCAATAAGAAAATGCAATAAGCATAAGGAGCGTTCCCGCTCTACAAACCTCACGGAGCGTTTGTACTTTGAGAACCCCACCTCTCAAAGAACACTCGAAGGTTAGGAATGTGTTGCTCTCGAGTCTTGGACTTCACAATCGTGTCATCCACATACACTTCCACGTTACCGTTGACCTACGACACCCGACCTTAAGAGACAATTGTCTAGCTTTCCTCTCAAAGCTAGCTAATGTTACGCAAACATCTATGCAGAAATATCATATATGAATAATAGTGTTTTTTAGGAACCGGACGATCATTCTTACGTTATGGATCAGCTCCTATCTTGGTAAGAATTTATGTCACTGCTAATGCAGCTAATGTACTTTAGTCCTCTTCATCACTATCGTGACCATGCTAGTTTGCCGATCAACTCGCCTTCTCTGCCTACCGGTTCATCGACCCTGAGCTTACTTTTATATGCTCATTTACTATGTGCGCCTGTATATGGTAACATATTCAAGAATAGGAGAATTCTCATTCCAGCATTTGTCATTTCCAACAGCCATAGGAGTCCGAGCAGGTTTAGCCCCTAGAGGACCTTTCTCTTTCAAGAGATATATTGCATACTTTCGCTGTGAAAGAACAACAGAACTAGACTTCCGAGATATCTCAATCCCCAGAAAGTACTTAGGAGACCCCATATCCTTGCTAACAAAATGTTGAAGCAGATGCTTCTTTGTCATTTTAATATGGTTTCTATCATTCCCAATAAGAAGAATATAATCCACATAAACTGCAAGAATAACAAGACCAGCTGAGCTTTTGTGGACTAAGTACAAGTCGGGCAGCTTATGCAGTTTGACTTGGTCAGACCGTACACTATACAATGAATAACTGATCATCCATCGGCAATTAAGGAAAGCTCACACAACCAGTGAAGACCGCTTGTGCAGGTTGTCAGACTGCAACTACGGGTTGCCACATGACCACAGTTGCGGTTAACCATCTGTCTTCTGCGACTTCAACTAGAACGCTATGACTAACCTCCATACCACTAACGTGGCTTACCAATAGATCGATGTTGCGGATAACCTCTAGGACACACATGCGGCTTACTAACAGACCGCTGTTGCGGCTAATATCTAGGCAACACCAGTGACTTATCAACAGACCGCTGCTGCAGCTAACCTCTAGACGCCTGAGCCAAACTGCCACAATTGGAAGACTAACAGCACGCTGAGCAAAATTGCTAGACCGGGGAGATAAGCTGACCGATGCAGCTACACATCAAGCCACCCGGTCTCCTCAAGCTTCAACAAGAACCTAACCTCCAGTTATACTAGGCAAAAGTGAAGGGGGTCATTGGCATGTTTCAAACGTTCTCCATTCGACATGTGCTGTGGGAGGAAAATGAGCAGGTGGATCAGTTGGCCAAGCACGGACCCCGAATGGGAGGTACCATCATCTACTTGTTCCGCCCTTCCATCGAAGAGGGAGAGCTAATGGAGGTGTGCCAACTACCCTCGTGGATGGATCCTTTTGCAACATTCCTATCCACAGGGGAGTTCACTAAGGGTATGGATAAAAATCGATCCAAGCACAGGTCGACATGCTACCTCATGCAGGACTAGTAGTTTTATAGAAAGACTCTTTCAGGGTTGATGGCACGTTCCGTATCGGAGAGAGAAATCTAGAGGATTGTGGAAGAAGTGCACTCCAAAGAATGTGGAGTCACTCGGGGAGCAGAACCTTAGAGGGGAGGATAGTCAGGAAAGGGTACTTCTGGCGGAACCTGGGCCAGGATGTTGCTGAGTTCACAAAGAAATGCCACAAGTACCAATTGTTTGCACCTCTCCAACTACTGCCAGCTCAGTGTCTTAGGAGCATTACGATGCCTTGGCCCTTCGCCATCTGAGGAATGTATCTTGTAGGACCCTTACCTCAGGCGAGTGGGCAGAGAAGATTCTTGCTAGTCATGATTGACTATTTTTCTAAGTAGTTGGAGGTGAAGGCGTTGCCCAAGGTGACCTCCCAGGTTATCAGAAATTTAGTATGTGGAGAGATCATTTGCCGGCATGGATTGCCTCTGGCCATTGTCACGTATTGATATCAGGTTCGGGTTGGCCCATCATCCCAGGAGAAATGGGTAGTTGGAGGAGGCGATCAAGATCATTGTGAATCTCTTAAAGAAGATGGTGGAAAACTTGAAACGGAGCTGGGTGGAATAGCTCCCTTCGATCCTCTGGGCACTGAGGACCACCCTTAATACAAGTATAGGGGAGACCCCCATTAAGCTCTCCCATGGCTGCAAAGTAGCGCTCCCCATAGAGTTCGAGGTACAGACACCTCGGGTAGTTAAGGAAGTGGAAGGCAGTGAAGGGTGGTGGGCTGAGAACGAGGATGAGTTGTGACTCTCCCTGGATATGGTGGAGGAGCTGCGTGATTTGTCTGCCATTCGGCATGAAGAGGTCAAACGGAGAATGGCTACGTACTTTGACAAATACGTCCGGATCAAACAGTTCACGAAAGGGGATCTGGTCCGGAAAAAGGTGGATGCATCAGGAAGATCAGCTGTCATGGGAAAACTCAACACTAATTGGGAGGTTCCATATATTGTAAAAGAAGCCTTGAGGTCAAGAGGGTATCGCCTCCGAAATTTGGAGGGTAAGACCCTAAGTCTCACATGGAGCGGTGATGACTTGAATCATTTCTACTCATGAATCATGTATGTACATCCCTTTTGTCAATATGAAAACTCTTGGCCTTTCAGCTCTTCTTGCAATAAAATTTGTGACAGTCCATGTTCATACCATAGACCTCGAGCAGATCCCGCTACCAGGCTTTCATCCCGCTGGTAGGGCTGTATATCACTCGAGACAGTCTTCGCAGACCCAGAGCAGATCCCGTTGTCATGCTCTCATTTAGGTGGCAGGGCTGGATATCACTCGAGAGAGTCTACCCATACCCGAGCAGATCCCACTACTAGGCTTTCATCCAACTTGCAGGGTTGGATGTCACTCGAGAGACTATATCCAGACCCTTAGCAGATCTCACTACCAGGCTCTCATCTAGCTGGCTGGGCTGGATGACACTCGAGAGAGTCTACTTAGACCCCGAGAAGATCCTTCATCCAGGCTTTCATCAAGCTGGCATGGCTAGATATCACTCAAGAGAGTCTACCCAGTCCTCGAGCAGATCCCGCTATTAGGCTCTCATCTAGCTGGAAGGGTTGGATGTCACTCAAGAGTCTACACGGACACAGAGCAAATCCCGTTGTCAGGATCTCATCTAGATGGCAAGGCTGGAGTCACTCGAGAGAGTCTATCCATACCCCGAGCAGATCCGACTTCCAGGCTTCCATTTAGCTGGCAGGACTGGATGTCACTCAAAGAGTCTACCCGTAGAATTTGAGCAGATCCTGATGTCAGGCTCTCATATAGTTGGCATGGCTAGATGTCACTCGAGAGTGTCTACCCATACCCCGTACAGATCATGCTGCCAAGCTTCCATCTAGCTGGCAGGGATGTATGTCGATCGAGAGAGTCTACCCATACCCCGAGCAGATCCCACTACCTGGCTCTCATCTAGATGGCAGGGCTAGATGTCACTCAAGAGTGTTTACCTAGAAACCAAGCAAATCCCCTTCCAGGCTATCATCTAGCTGGTAGGGTTGGATGTCACTCAAGAGAGTCTACCCAGACCCCGAGCAGATCATGCTGTTAGGCTATCATCTAGCTGAAGGTGCTAGATGTCACTCAAGAGAGTCTACCCATACCCCAAGCAGATCTCATTGCTAGGCTCTCATCTAGCTGGTAGTGTTGGATGTAACTCGAGAGACTCTATCAGGACCCTAAGTAGATCTCGTTGTCAGGCTTCCATCTAGCTGGCAGGGCTGAATGTCACATGAGATAGTCTACCCGGACCCCGAGCAGATCACACTACTTTTCTCTCATCTCGCTGGTAGGGTAGGGGCCCTTGGTGGACATTGTTCTTGCTTTAGAGCCAAGTACTATGCTGCACCCGCTGTCAGGCTCCCATCTAACTGACAGGACATGGGCCTCAGTGGACATGGTGAAAGGCCTATGGAACCAAATCTCTTGTTGTTCCGGCTAGTCAACATGTGGCATTCGAAGTTAAACATGAGGCCAAGGTCAGAGGGAATAGTTCACAGGGAAAATAAAAGATTAGATCCAGCAATATCCAAGCAAGCAGGTAATGGCGAACTGGAATCTCGACAATTACTCAGGGGTAGCACTATCTAAGAAAGGCACTGCCAAAGGTGGTGAGCCGAGATTTCAACATCTACGAAGGATGGCAAGCCGAGACTGTCCTCGGACAATACACTCCATTCCATCGAGATTTTACTTCGAAAAATTTGGTCCTAGCACGAATGTTTAAAAGGGAAAGAAACCCCGAGGCGAACTGGGTGGTCGCGTGTCCAGCTTAGAAAGTGGTCTAGTACCTAATATCAAGTGGTGGAGAGATCTTAAGTTCTCTACGTGGGTATGTCTCCTAACTCAGCAAATTCATTCTATCGACGAGTCGACCCTAGCGAGGCTGCTTAGCGAAGGGGAGACATGCGCATGCGAGTGTAATACATGAAAGTAAATATAGAAGAATGAGAAAAAGCACGAAGAGTTTTCATTAATGTATACCGTACATTAAAAAAGCACTCGCCTCGGCGGGGTTACGAAATAGGTGGCGGTCGAAGATCATTACAAAAAAAACAAAAAGAAAAATATGAGAGATAGCTCTCGCCCTACCCTCCAGAATGGCCTACATCGAAGCCGAAAACATCCTTGAAGATTGAGCCGAAGCTCTCCTCCCTTTCACCAGGGTGAAGCGGGGGGTAAAAACTTCAACACCAGGTCCCTTGCGGTCATCTCCTCACAAACCCGCACCAACACCTGCATGTCTCGCATGACCTGTAGGGTTTACTCAGCAGTGCTGATGGAGTTAACCCCCCAAATCTCTGCAATCTCGGCCTCGCTGAACATCTTCGGCCTATTGGATGGGATGGTCGGTTCTCCGACAGAGGAGGGAAGGAAGATGTCCATCAGGCAAGTGAGCTCGGCCTAGAGCCCCCTGTTCTGCTCCTCCAGCTTCTTGTTCTTATATTCTAGCTTGGCAGCGCGAGCGTGCATCCGGCTCACGGTTTTGGCATGCTACAAGGGGAGAAAGGTAAGAGAAGAAGTCGTGAAATTACTAAGTAAAACGTTGAGTGGTTAGCTGACACTTACCACCCCGTCGACATTTTTGTTGAGGATGTCCTCGATAATTCCCAGCCGCCTGCCTAGGTCGGCGACATCATCCTTGGCGACATACCAGCCTTGCTCGGTTTTCACCAAATTATGGGTAAGGTGGAAGCCACGGCAAATGGACATGTGCATGAGCTCCATGACATGCATCTGGGGTCGCGAGCACTCATGGGCGAGCAGCTGGAGGCTCATGTCATTGTAGGTCTCGGCATTCTCTTGGACATATAGCCCAAAGCCGAGGGCATAAAAGTGTCCGCTGGAGGGCGACGCTCAAACCTGGAGGGAAGGAGGGATGAGATGGAGACTCTGTGGGCCCCTTCATCCTAATGGACCATCGTCTCGCCGAGTTAGTCCTTTGCCTCAATGCCAAGGCCGTAATTCTGGTGGTCCTTCGGCAGGCCCGGCTCACGGACCGGGAACTCCCCGATAACTGTGTAGGTAGGAGGGACGCCACCGCCTTCATCCTTCTCCGACAAGTCGAGGATGATCTATTTCCCCTAGAAATCTCCACCGACTTCTTCATCTTCTTCAGCAATGAGGGGCGACGAGGTGAGTTGGAGCTCGCGGGGTCGGGTGGCTTCTTGGTGGAAGGAGACCTGGCCGACTCTGATTCCATCCAACAGGCCGTTGCGGCTGCCCGCTCGTGCGCGAATGTGTTGAGGTAGAGTCCGCAAAAGGTAGATGCTACGGATTCAGTCACCCCCCTGCCGAAAATAACTTGACATTAGAAAATTTTTGATATTAGCGAGCCCATTAAAATAAAAGGAGGCAAGATAAACCATCGCCAGGAAGAACTGGGGGGAGCGAGTCAAGGCCCCTTCGAAGGAAGGCGACCTCGAAGTCCTTGCCAAGAAAAAACATGTGAAGCTCGACATCATTGCTTGTCACGATAGGTGGCTGGTATACACCCTCGCTCCGCTGCTGAGGCGAGAATGGAACATTGCCGAGATCCCCTTTGACGAAGACAATTTTCAAGAACCAATTATGTTTCTTATTGGCCGTCTCGCGAACTTTGAGCTGCGAGTCGGTGAGGAAGGCGACCTGATCATTGGTGGCGTAGTATATGAACAACTTTTGGAAGACAGTGATATCAACCGAGAAATCCACGATCCTCTCCAAGATGGCTAGCTTGCAAGCTGCAGACTGCTCCGTCTCATTCGGGGGGTTCCTGACCTATTTTCCATCTAACCACATGGTTAGACTTTTCTATCCGCGCAGCTTGACTAGTCGCCCGGTAGTCGATAGCTCTGTATTGGTGCGGACTGCTTCCCAGTTCGCACAATCAGGTCACGCGGCTAGCTCGGCGGGTAGCGGACTCTCCTCCCGGTCGCCGTAATCAAGAACCCACCTAGATCTAAGGCAACTCTTCAGCCCACCTGCAATAGGCAGCCTCACATTCCAGAACATAGTAACCTTGTCATCAGATCGCTTAGCAGTGGATAATGCCCAAGCTTGGGTCAGACTTAATCTCAGTCTGCCCAAAGGCAGTGAATTTAATCTCAGACCACCAGTAACAGGGAAGACACTCCTTTAGCTCGCCAGCAGTAGGGGCGGAATTCCTCCAGGTCGCCAAACATAAGTGGCTTGCATCTAGGATGCCCAGGAGAAGGCCTCCTGCTCTAGGTCACCGAGAAGCAGAGGTCGACCTACTTTCTGCCAATAGTTGCAGACTATGTCTTCGTTTGCCTGAGGGGGGTGGACTATCTCCGCCAAGGAGCAGGTAGACTCCCCATTTGGCCGCCCAGTACAGCATGGATTCAACTTTTGTCTGGTAATAGTTGGAAGACTCGCTTCTTCCCAGCATCAGGCGAGCTCCTCAGCTTACACAGCATGGCGCGAACTCGATCAGAGCTCGCCAAGACCTTCAGGGGTGACATCATCAAGCCTAGTTCTATGAGTCACCTCCTCGAGCCTATAAATAGACCCCCATACCTCTCATTTGTGGAGGAGGACCCCCGGGGGAAAACCAAGGCAGTAAACCCTGCAGATACAACTCTCTATCTGCCGGCACTACTTGCGGACTAACCACCATTCCGGGCGGACTATGCACTAAACACGCGCTGACAGGCCTCCCGGCTTTCCTCTGCCTCAGAGACCTCAAATGCCTTTCCTCCCTGATGGTGCAGTCCGTCGGCCTAAGGAAGCGAACTGCAGGATCAGCAGCACTCGCGGCCTCAGTGTCTTCTTCTTCTAGCTGCAAGTAGTTTCCCTAGTACACTTTATGCTTTTCTATGTAAAGGATCTAGTTCGTGTTGTAACTCAAGCTTTGTAATCAAAGGAGAGCCCATCGCAAGAGTGGCATTTAAGTCGCGGCAGGCAAACTCCAAAGTCTCCTCAGAAGGATTTTCAAACACAAGTAAGGAATGGAAGGAATTTCATATGTCATCAACTGCTCTTCCCAAGCCGGGATCGCTCCCAAGGCCCGAGAGCAGAATTGCCAACTCCATATCCGGCACTAGCACTACTAGCAGCTTCATTTTTCCAACAGCATGGTGATGGCTCGTCAGAATTTGAACTAGATAGAGCTATGCAGGAAGTAATCCAAGTCATGAAAGGCAGGAAAAGTTATAAGAATCCTTATTAGCCCGCAGATCAGAGATCCAAAGATTCAGATCCCTACTGCGAATTCCATAAAGAGAAAGGACATCCAACTGAATATTGCCACATAAAATGTTGGAAAGAATGCTGAAGCAAGGCACGTTGTGTGACTTATTCCAGAAGAATGACCACTCTGATCGGTCTACTTCGAATGGAAAAGAAGTAGCGAACATTCATTCCAGCTGAAAGGGAGTGCACCAAATCAGTAGCAACGTCAACATTGATATTAGAGAGTGCATCGATGCCAATGACGAATGCACTCTTGGAGAAATACATTTCCAAGGAAAAAGAGGACATCGCAAAGTCCGAAAAGCTCTTTATTCATTGCTGGTTGTTTCTGTGTTTTGAGCATTATCTCTGGAACACTTTTGAGTTCTCTTTAATTCATTTCAATATTTTTGCATCAAAGGTTCTGTACTGACATTTTTCCTTATTTTATTGTCTCCTCTCTATTTTCTCTTTGCCAAAGGGATCGCTGAACCAACGAGATATCGTCGGGTCTTGCTTGTCGCCCATGGGTTGGTTTCTGGCGTAATACACGATGACCACATATAGTGGGGAGTGTTCGCATATGTGCATTGGGAGCCATCCAATCTGTGCAGGCAGACTTCAGGGCTTCGAATCCCAGCCGGTATCTAACATATAACGCGCTTCAAGGGAGGTCCCAGTTTGTTAGCTCTACTGTGCTCCGTTAGGGATACATTATAGCTAAGATGATTATTGCTTTGCAAGCAATGACCCCCGGGTGTAGCCTTGTCTCTGTGATCATCTCATGTTATGATCGTCGAACACTCCAAGATACTCTCAAGCCGTGCCTTCAGGGGATCCACAACATTGTTGGAGTTTTAGGGCGAGCAATGCTATAGACAACTTGGCGCACCTGGCCTAACTAATCAGCGATGCTTGTTGCCCAAGGCATGAGAGCAGCACATTCGCCAATCCTTCATAGGATTCTACTTTTTCTTTTTTGTACCCTTCCAAGGGAGCGTGGTTAGTCCGCTTTTGTGTAAAACAGCTTTCCTTCAGGTTAATAGGTTAAATTCAACCTCTCTGAAGGATTTATGGCATTATACTTCTTGCTTATACTCACTTTGTATAATTGGCTTCCATAAATCTCTATTTGCTGGCAGTGCATCTACCATGCCTATTGAATATTTTTGGCACCAATTGTTTAATTGGAGGATCTGGTTCTCTTTGTCTTAAAACTGTGCGGTCTAGCCAAAGTAGTCTCATCTGACTGATCTTGATTTCATATTGAGGGTGTTATATCTGACTGCGTAATAAGACTTGCTATGGCTCCATTTCTGATCAACCAGACACTTCTCTACTCAGTTAATGGTAGGGTTTATTGGATTTTCCTCCTGCTTAATTATATCTTCCTTAACACATCGATATTTGTGAGTTCCCTTTAGGTACTTGCAAGTTATTGTTCTTTCATATCTGCTTCTTACTATTCTTTTCACAGAGATTAGTAGATGTTTGCAAGTTCTCTTCAGGTACTTGCAAGTTATTTTTCTTTCATATCTGCTTCTTAATATTCTTTTTGCAGAGATTAGCAGATGTTTACAAGTTCTCTTCAGGTACTTGCAAGTTATTTTTCTTTCATATTTGTTTTTTATTCTTATTTTTGCAGAGATTAACAGGTATTTGCAAGTTCTCTTCACGTACTTTCAAGTTTTTATTCTTCCATGCCTCCTGTCATCTTTGTTTTGCAGAGCTCAGTAGAAGATGTCCAAAAGTCTTCTTCACTTTGCGGAGACAATTCAGGTACTCGCAAAGTGCACATTTATTACTTACTCTGACTCTTCACCTTTGTAGAAGAAAACATAAGTGCATTCAGACTCCTTAAGGAGAAACTTTAGGTTCTACACCTCTCCCACTGTCTTTTGTTTTTCTGCTTATTCCTTGAGGAGCGGATCACGATTTCGGGGGTTATTTCTTCTTTTTCGAAGTTTCCTGCAAATTAAAAAAGTGCGGGGATTATGTCAACCCAGAAATGCACGATCCTCTCCAAGATGGCTAGCTTGTAAGCCGCGGGCTGCTTCGTCTCATCCGTGGGGTTCCCGGCCTAATTTCCAGCTAACTACGCGAATAGACTTTTCGGTCCAAGCGGCTAGACTAGTCGCCCGGTAGTCGTTAGCTCTTCATTGGTGCGGAGTTCTTCCCAATCCGTACAATCAGGCTACGCGGCTAGCCGGGCAGGTAGCAGACTCTCATCCAGGCCGCCGTAAGCAAGAACCCGCCTAGATCCAAGGCTAGTCTTCTGCCCGCATGCGGTATGTTGTATCACATTCTGCACGAAGGAGATGTGGAAAGCGAGCTCATCAGCGAAAAATGCATTGATCGCCTCGCCTCCCCGGTTCGGCGCGCGGTGAAACCCGATGGAATGTAGTCGTCAATAATGTTCGCGAGCTCATGCTCAGTAGTGTTCCCTTCATACAGGTTTTACTCGACAAATTGCCAGGCACACTTCGACCGCCCATCAGCATCTGGTCGCGTCTTTCCCATCTTTCCTAAAGTCCTGGCGCAAGTGCAGTTAGCGAGAAGGGCTATAGTAGTTGGTATGATTTTGCAATAAAGGCAATGCTCTGGGGGTAGGGGAGGGGACCTATTTATCGAAAACAAATACATTATCGAGCCGACCGGTCAGTCCGGCTCATTGGCCCTGACTCGCCAAACTCTGCGACCAGCACTATACTAACGCGAGCCGGGTCTAAAGCACAGCATGATTTACGAATCACAAGAATTTCAAATTAAATATAGAAAAAATAGTTAAGTTATTACACACCAATGTCAAATAATCAGTTCTAGAAAATTATTATAATGTGTGAGCAAGGTGCCTCTAGGCGAGTGTCGGTAGGCCTAACTGGGGAGCCGTTTCAATATACCCTAGCCTCGTGCCCCCATCCCCGGAGGTCGGCGAGGATTGTTAAACTCGCTGACCAATTCCAAATCTTGGTGGATGACGTGCATGGTTTCCTGAATCCGATCTATGAGAGGTCCTTTGGAAGTCATCCTTCCTGCCGAGCCGCGCCGGACCTCATTGTTGAATTTTATCAAAGTTGTCAACAAGATAGTCTAACGCTAAATTAATATCCTCAAAACTATCAAGATCACACCTTGTTCATGCAGAAAACAGGAAAGCAAGCTCAAACACCATATGTAATCACAGGGGCAAGCAGATCATATATTTCTTTATTTCTTCTTTACAAGGCGAGGTATACATGTCGAGACATGATTTCTCCAGTACACAGGAACATAGGAAAAAAACAAGAAAAACAATTCGAGCGGACAGTACTGGAGACCGCCAAGACTGCCCAGTCCGCCAAAGTCGCCGAGGTTGCTGCTAGAAGACGAATAGAACACGGAGTTCGTCGAGACAGCGAGGTCGCGTAGACACTCCGTTATTTGCTGACTGCTACAAGCTACTGCCGAACTGAAGAACAGACTGCCTATACCGCCGAGTTCGGCGGTCAGGTTATTGAAATTGGAAAAGCTGAAGCAGAGAAACAGACAAGCCGCAGAAGCGACCTGCTGAGACCGCTGACTAAAACCACAAACTTTAGTGATGCTGACCGCAATCAAAGCCAAACTCCTGGCTCCTTAGTGTTAGCTGCACAACCTGCAAACAGCAAACAGTTTTCTTCAACCCGCGCAGACAGGAAAATCCAGACCGCAACACTTAACCAAGACTCAACTTACTGTTCACTCAGTTACTGTAGATGTGCCGGAGGGGTCTATTCATAGGCAAGGTGAGAAGTGTGGTCACCACCCTAGTGAATAGAGTCACCATCCCAGCCTGCACGCTAACACAAACCAGTCCTCCAAGTCCGCAAAGACTTGGCCAGACTTCAAACCCGACAGGCTCCAGGTCAAAGCAGTCTGCCACCATGCGGACACAATGCCAGCCCGCACAACAAAAGCACAGCGACAGTCCGCCCAGTGCAAGCATAGCTCCGGTCCGCCACTCAACACAGCATGCGGACACCGGCTCCACCCAGGCTACATCAGTCTGTAACTCGACACAGCATGCGGACATAGCAACAACCCATGATGCATCAGACCGCACACTATATGCAGACAAAATGGCAGTTCACATAGCTCGACAACAATGCCACAGCCCGCAACGAGTCCACGACCAACAGGCAGTACGCCTGGTCAACAGCGGACTCTGCGGACACTACGAACACCATGAACTTGTCAGAAAATGACCAAGTCCAGCAGCTCAACAAGCAACTAGCACGAGCACGACGGACACAGAATACCCATACCGCCTTATCATCAGGATAGTCTGCCACAAGAATGTAGCTAATATCCATCACAACACTGGAGAGCTCGGCAAAGACCAAGCCCATCTCCAAAGACAATCCTCAAAGGATGACTCCGCGGACACAAACCAAGTCCGCTACAACACCGCGGATACAACATCCAATCCGCTCGGTTACCACAAGAACTGATTAACTACAAGGCCACAGAACAAGCTGAGCACCGCCAATAGACTGCCAAACACAATCTGCTCAGGCCGCTCCACTAGATGACCTAGTCACTAAGACTTCCTTGGCCATACATCATCCAGGCCGCACACCAAGTTCGCCCAGGACGAACACCGGGCCGCACACCAGGCCGCACAGGCCGCTCTACAAGAACAACCAAGCCACCAAGTCCAACCAAACTAGGTCACCCAGGCCGCAACCATTAGTCCGCCTAGGCCGCGGACTTAGACCGCTCAGGCCGCTCGACCTACACCATCAACCACTTTCACTTCACAAATTTCAATACTACCCCTTGAAGTGAGAAGTGGTGATCAAGCCCAACAAGCCTCGTAACTGTTGAAATGGAACCTTCGACAGTGACTTCGTGAAGATGTCAGCAAGATTGTCTTAACTCTGAGCATACCCCACCATAAGAGATCCCTCCAACACCTTCTCCCTTATGAAGTGGTGCTCGATCTAAATATGCTTGGTCCATGCGTGACACACTGGATTGTACACCAGTTTAAGATCACTCTCATTGTCACCTCAGAGTAAAGTAGGACCTTGCACTTCCTCATGAACATCCTCTACATGCCTCCTCAACTAGATGGCTTCTCGAGCAGCCAAGGTCGATGCTTTATACTCTGCTTCTATAGTAGACACTGACACTGAGTCCTGCTTCTTACTACACCACGAGATGCAAGTTGATCCACAAGTGAAAACATAACCCGAAGTTGATCTTCGATCATCTGAGTCACCACCATAATCAGCATCCGTGTATCCAAGCAAAGAAAAGCTTGTGTCCTATCTATAGAGGAGTCCCATATCAGAAGTCGCCTTGACATACTTCAAGATGATCTTTACCACCACCCGATGAGACTTCCTTGGCCCTACCATAAACCGACTTACTCGGCCAACAGTGTAAGCAATGTCTGGCCTTATAATCGTCAGTTAGATCAAGCTCCCCATTAGAGCTCTAAATATCAAGGGATCAGGAAGAATCCTTCCTTCATCTCGTCGAAGCTTCAGACCAAGATCCAGAGGAGTAGAACAACTCTTTCCTTTGCCCATACCGAATCTATTCACAATGCGATCCGCATATCTTTTCTGGCAAATGATTATCCCGTTCTCCTTCCCCTCTACTTTAAGAACAAGAAAGTGATGAAGCACTCCCAAGTCTTTCATCTCAAAGCGAATAACTAGCTCAGCCCTGAGCCAAGCCACCACCTCCTTTGAATTCCCTGTGATGATCATATCATCAACATACAGCAGGAACAAGACTTGAAGCTCCCCCTTCTTCTTGATGAACAAGCTGGAATCCGAGTTAGAAGCAAGATAACCGCAAAATTGAAGATACTCTGCTATCTTCCCATACCAAGCTCTTGGACTTTGCTTCAACCCATAGAGAGCCTTCCTGAGATTGTAGAAAAAGTCTGGATGAAGTTCAGAAATAAAACCAAGTGGTTGATCCATGAATATGTCCTTATCAGTTTCTCCGTAAAGAAAAGCATTCTTCACATCAAGCTACCACATTCTCCATCCCTTGCAAGCAGCCAAGGCGATCACCACCCGAACTGAAGTCATCTTTGCAACTGGACTAAATGTCTCCTCATAGTCTTCTCCATACTATTGAGAGAATAATCGAGCAACAAGGCGATCCTTTTATCTATCAATGCCCCCATCAGCCTTCTTCTTCAACTTGTACACCCACTTACAAGTCACTGGTGTAATGCCATCATCCTTGGGCACAAGGTCCCGGGTTTCATTCTTCTTGAGAGTAGCAATCTCCTCCTTCATGGCACCTTCCCACTCCTTGACTCCAATGACCTCATTGAAGCATGCAGGCTCTCGCTCATCCAGAGGACATGCAAAGAAGCAGGAGACAAAACTCACTGCATTCCCATCACAGTATCGAGTTGGTGGCTTAACTGCCCTCTTTGATCTCCGAAGGGTCTGCTCCTTGCTCACCACCTCCGTTGCTTCTTCAGGCTCAGCTCCATTCCGGGGCAGACTTTGAGCAATGCTCCCCCTTCTTCGTGAACCAGAAGCCTCTGCCTCAGAGCTTGAAGCAACAGGAGCTGCTAGTGATACAACAAGCTCCTCTTCCAGAATTTTAGCAGCCACCTTTTGCTCTTCATCAACCTTGCTCTCTGGTAGATCAACCGACCCACCTCCATACGACGTCAGTTCGTCAAAGACCACGTCGCTTGATATAATAAATTTCTTCGTCGCAGGATCCATGCATTTCCATCCCTTCTTCCGCACATCATATCCTACAAAGACAAGTTTCCATGCCTTTGCATCAAGCTTTGTCCTTGAAGCATCCGGGACATGCACATAGCAAGTTGATTAAAACACCTGAAGGTGTTCCACACTTGGCTTCTCCTTCAGCAACATCTCAAAAGCAGTCTTCATGTTGATCGAACTGAGCGGCATCCGATTGATGAAATAAGAAGCACAAGACATCCCCTCTGCCCAGAAGGACCTAAGAATGTCTTTCGCATGAATCCAACACTTGTAGGTTTACGTCAGATGACGTATTTTCGCTCCGCTACTCCATTTTGTTGTGGAGTATGAGCACAAGTAAGCTCTCTTTGGATCTCGTGCTTCCTACAGAAGTGAGAAAACTCGGAGGAGATAAACACACTACCGTTGTCTGATCTAAACTTCTTGATCCGCAAGCCAAGCCGGCCATCCACTAGCTCCTTGAACTCCACAAACAACCAGGAAGCTTATGACTTCTCGTTCAAGAAATAAACCCAAGTGTATCTTAAGTAGTCATTAATCAGAACAAGCATGTATCTGCTCCCACCAAGGCTAGCAGTGACGGTTGGTCCCATCAAGTCACCATGGATACACTCCAATGGTCTCTTGCTCCTCGTTTGTGACTTATCAAATGGAAGGCGATGAGCCTTACCATACTAACACCATACGTAAATGTGACCATCGCCAAAGGAAGATAGCTTAGGTAAGCCTCTCACAAGGCTACTGTTTGCCATAGCTTTCAATTTATCCATTCCTACATGCCCCAACCTTTCATGCCATATGACAGTGCTATCATTAGCCCTCATCCGATCAACGTAAGAGTTCATTGAAAGAACAAATAAGTTCTTAACTCTCCTCCCAACATGTGCAACATCAGCCTTTACCGTTGATACATTGCGAAGGAACTTCACTTCTGTTGGCCCAAACAGAACGTCATAACCTGCATCTACCGTATTGGTCACAGAGAAGAGATTCTTCTTCATGCCCGACACATGATACGCACTCCTTAACATGAGTACCCCTTATCACTACCCAAGGACACGACCCCCTCCTTCTCTACTGCATAAATAGTATTATTAACAGTTATGATAGCTTCGTTACCTGAGTAAGCATGCAGTGAAGAGAACTTTGACTTGTCTCCAGTGAGGTGATCACCACACCCGGAGTCCACGATCCACTTATCGTTGAAGTCGACAGCGGACAAAGCACGGACACAAGTGCCCGTCATGAAAGCTCCGCCCCATCTAGCTTCTTCAGTACTCAAGCAAGCTTCATCCTTTCCTTCAGCATGCCTAGGTTGCAGCTTGATCTTGCAGTCACACTTGAAGTGTACCCGCTGATGACACCTGTAGCACTTCAAGTTCTTCTTCCAATCCTTCTTAGGAGCAACACTCCTCTCTGACTGATTAGAAGTTGAAGGCTCGTTTTCAGCAGCAGTGTTCTTCTTCTTCCCTTCCCATCTCTTCTTCTTCTTTCTTGTGAATAGCGCTTCACTACCTCCTTCAGAGATAGTCACTCCTGCCATCTGTCTAGCCAAACGTTCCTGCGAAACATGCAAGTTCCAAAGCTCTAGCAGAGATGGATCAGTAGCCCAGCCTTGAACAGAAGTTACAAAGGCAACATACTCCTTCCGCAAGCCGCGGATGATGTGCTTTTTCAACTTGGCCTCAGAGATCGGCTCATCAGGATCAAGAGCTGATATCTCAGCACACAGACTCTTCATCTTCAAGAAGAACTTAGAGATAGTCAGGTCTCCTTGAGTTGTCCTGGCCAACTCATTCTCCAGGAACTGTAGCCTCGCCAAATTCTTCCTGTTGAACAATACATCAATAGTTGTCCAAATATCAGCAGCCGACTCACATCCAATGATGTGATCAAACAGCTCCGGTGAAACAGCCCACTTGAGGGTAAACTCAGCCTTTGCATTTGTTTTCCTCCAGACTCTCACATGCTCAGCAGTCCCAAATGCAGCGGTAACTTCCTGTCTGTCGTCACCACAGACGACCTCCCATAGTTCCTCGCCCAGAAGAAAACACTTCATGCACGACTTCCACTTTTTAAAGTTAGTCGTCGTAAAGAGTTCAATGCCTAGACCTCTTGCATAGTTCCCTTCAATTGCAGCAACCTTGGTTAAGCATTTAGAAGCACAGAGCAACAACACAAGTTGATCACCGTTCAAGCAACTAAACATCACTTTGATACCATGTTGAATTTTCCCAAAGTGTTCAACAAGAAAGTCTAACGGCAAATTAATATCCTCAGAACTATCAAGATCACACCTTGATCATGCGGAAAACAGGAAAGCAAGCCCAAACACCTAATGCAATCACAGGGGCAAGCAGATCATATATTTCTTTATTTCTTCTTTACAAGGTGAGGTATACATAGCGAGACATGATTTCGCCAGTACACAGGATCACAGGAAAAAATACATGAAAAACAATTTGAGCGGACAGCACTGGAGACTGCCGAGACCTCCCAGTCCGCCAAAGTCGCCGAGGCCGCCCGAACTGCTGCTGCTACTAGAAGATGAATAGAACACGGAGTCCGCCAAGACCGCGAGGTCACGCGGACGCACCGTTATTCGCTGACTGCTACAAGCTGCTGCCAGACTGAAGAACTGACCTCTTAGACCGCCGAGTTCGGCGGACAGGTTATTGAACTTGGAAAAGCTGAAGCAGAGAAACTGACTAGCCGCAGAAGTGACCTGCTGAGACCGCAGACTGAAACCGCAAACTTCACTGATACTGACCGTTGTCAAAGCCAAACCCCTGGCTCCTCAGTGTTAGTCGCACAACCTGCAAACAACAAACAGTTCTCTTCAACCCGCGCGGACAGGAAAATCAAGACCACAACACTTAACCAAGACTCAACTTACTGTTCACTCAGTTACTGTAGATGTGTCGGGGGGGTCTATTTATAGGCGAGGTGAGGAGTGTGGTCACCACCCTAGTGAATAGAGTCACCGCCCCAGCCCGCGCGCTAACACAAACCAGTCCGCCAAGTCCGCAAAACTTGGCCAGACTTCAAACCCGCCAGGCGCTAGGTCAAAGCCAGTCTGCCACCGTGCGGACACAATGCCAGCCTACACAACACAAGCACAACGCCAGTCCGCCCAACGCAAGCATAGCTCTAGTACGCCACTCAACGCAGTACGCGGACACAGGCACAACCCAAGCTGCATCAGTCTGCAACTCAACACAGCACGCGTACACAGCCACAACCCATGCTGCATCAGACCGCACATTGTACGCTGACAAAACGACAGTTTGCATAGCTCGACAACATTGTCACAGCCCGCCACAAGTTCACGACCAACATGCAGTCTGCCCGGTCAACAGCGGACTCTGCGAACACTACGAACACCATGGACTTGTAAGAAAATGACCAAGTCCAGCAGCTCAACAAGCAACTAGCATGAGGATGACTGACATAGAATACCCACACCGCATTATCATCAGGACAGTCCGCCACAAGAATGTAGCTAACATCCATCGTAGCACTGGAGAGCTCGACAAAGACCAAGCCCATCTCCAAAGCCAGTCTGCAAAGGTGGACTCTGCGGACCCAAAACAAGTCTGCTACAACACCGCAGATACAACATCCAATTCGCCCGGTTACCATAAGAACTTGTTAACTACAATGCCACAAAACAATTTGAGCACTGCCAACAGACTGCCAAACACAGTCCGCTCAGGCCGCTCCACTAGATGCCCAAGTCACTAAGACATTCTTGGCCATACACCATCCAGGCTGCACACCAAGTCTGCCCAGGCTGCACACCAGGCCGCACAGACCGCTCCACAAGAACAGCCAAGCCACCAAGTCCAACCAAACAAGGTCACCCAGGACGCAACCATTAGTCCGCCCAGGCCATGGACTCATACTGCTCAGGCTGCCCAGACCTCCCGGCCTACACCATCACCCACTTTCACTTCACAAATTTCAACACTCATCTGCCAGTAGCAGATAGTTCCACTCCATCATAGGGGGAGGTGCCGAGCCGTGCCGGACCTTGTCAACAGCTCGCTCCTCCTGGATATCGCGTAGCGCGAGCCCATACATCCGGAGAATATCAATAGTTCGCCTCTTCAGCTCGACAAGGTCCAGCAAGGTATCCAGGAAATCATCTTTCGTGTTGGGTGAAGGAGGTGGCATGTGGCAAGCTGGCTCGGAGGATTCTTCAGTTTAGAGTGATCTGGAAGGCTTACGAGAACAACAAATTCAGTTGAGGAGCTAAGGTTTGCAGAAATGATGAATGTTACAGACAAACTTCGTGAGATGGTCCCGTCGAGGTGGAGTTGCAGACAAAAACTTGGCTGGCCCTGAAATGGGTGAGCGAGAGGAGGCTGAAGGGCCTTGTCGTGACCCATAAGATGAGAGTTTGGGGAGATCAGACTAATGTTCAAGATAGGGATATCCCCAGCACCTCCCCATGCGAGTACAAGATTGTGGGTAGGAATCCAAGGCAACTCACGAGTCGATGACTACAGTAGTAGCGAGCCCAGCCCAGTGGCACGAAAGGGAGGAGATGGGTTTCTAGAACGACATTTAAGAGATGATTGGGGGCATGAGTCGTCGTGGGGAGAGTAAACTCGCAGCACAGAAGTTTTGGTATAATTCTGATGTGTGTCCGGGTCAACAGGAAGGTTGATGATCTCTTTTCCTTTTGGTCCGGCGACTGTCTTAGAGGAAGAACCGAGACCATGATTTAGGGTTGAGGCTAGATCACGGCATACCAACTCGGCAACTTTTTGGAAGATTTGGCCTTCTTGGCGGGCTGGTGTTTTGGCGACTCATGTGGCAAAGGACAGGGAGATAAAGAGACCAGCTTGATAGTGCGAGCAACATTGAGCCACCGGGCATGGCTAAGCATCTCTTGGAGCTCCATGGAGAGAGGCATCTCAGCAGAATCAGAGTAAGGGGAATGGCAAGGGTCTCCCGGGAATGGGGCATATGTTTATAATATCTTGTGGAACACCAAAAGATTCCCTCCCGCTCCCACAGCACACATCAAATACCTGGGGTTAGATGTTTCTTTTTGACCTTCGCGGAAGCTCGCAAAGAGTGGGGATTGTGTACAACCTCGTATTCGATGAGAGGGTTCCCCCCCGGATCATTGCTTTGTGAGATCTTCAGGAGCAAACTCTCTCAAGAAGCGAGCCCCCCTCCCCCCCCCTCGTGTTCGTCGAGCCGGCCGTGTGAGCTTAGGTCCTGCCATCGAGTGAGGTGAGTTCACTCGATGCCTTCCGCTGTTGGCGTTGACTGAGGCGAGTTCACTCGACGCCTTCTGCCTTTGGTATTGAGTGAGGCGAGTTCAGTCGACGCCTTCTACCTTTGGCGTTGAGTGAGGTGAGTTCACTCAACGTCTTCCGCCTTTGGCGTTGAGTGAGGCGAGTTCACATGACGCATTCTACCTTTCACCTTGAGTGAGGAGAGTTATATAGACGCCTTCTGCCTAAGGTATCAAGTGTGGCGAGTCGGATCGACATTAGCGAGACTAGCCAAATTAGGCAGCCTAAGTCCCAGGCGATTCGGAAGGGTGGCGAGAGTTCGGCAGCCTTGCCTACTTGCCCAAGCGGGGTGTGATGAAAGTGGGGCGAGTCGAATAAGTGGGCTCACACTCGCCACTAGCTCTCGGGAGCAGCAGGTGAGTGGGACAGGCCTTGCCTGCACTCACCCAGGGCCCTAGGGAGGCAGTGAGTGTCAGCCCCATCGAGCACTCGCCGCCCTAGGCGAGTGGATGTTTTGGGGGGCCACTCGCCTAGTGATCTATCTTGTATTTTTACCATTTCACCCCCGCTGGCATGCCCTGAGCTTTTTAGAACAGCGGAGTTACCCTTTTGGCAGGCTGGCCTGGACTGCATATAGTCGATCCAAATAGCAGAGGTATGCTATTGCCAGACCAACTTCAGAAACTATAAATAAACCTAATGGGGTACCTCAGAAGGCAAGCTTTCAAACATTCCAATCTTCTATCTTTCTGATCTTCTAGTGCTTTATGAGGTGCTCTTAGCTCAGCACAGGCTAAGAAGGGAAAGCGCTCAAAGATCTTCCGGGTTCGTGGTGGGAGCTCTGTGCTGGAGCCTTGGATCTATTTTTGGTTCTAAGTTTTTGACCGTCTGAGCTTCTGGGGAGAAGTAATTGTGCGATCACCCCTTCCCAAGGGTCCAGTCTCCATGGAAGCCAAATTTTGGTATAAACAAAAGTAGCGAAGGAAAAGGAGGTAGTGTAATAATCTGATGATGAAGATGAAGAGTGCCTTTATGTTTGGGAATATAAAAAGTTCTTGAAGAATCCCAAGATGCAATAGAAGTTTAGAAGATTTCGAAAGAGATGTGCAGAAGAGAAGAGGAGATGGATCAAACCGTCAAATAGGACGGATAGTGACAAAGAAAATCCTATTCCTAATTGTTTTCACAATCAGAAGTTTAGGTACATGAACAGAAAGTGTCCAAGCTACAAAAGGAAGAAAAGGAGAGGCAAGGTAGAGATAAGGGAAAGAGGTAAGTGCTTAAAAATCAACATGGGACTATGCAATTTTTGACATTTCAAGTGCTTCTGGCTCATGTTGTGTAAGACCCCTTCTTTTGCTCCGCTACCGAAACTTACACCCAGAACTGCAGTTTTGCAGTGACACCGACACTCGGTAGGGTCATCATTACAAAATGCCGATTCTGCTGTCATTGATGATCATCAAGAAGTAAAAGTACAAATGAGAGAAGACAATTAAGTCAAGTCCACAAATCACACATTATATATGGAATTGATATCACAAGAAGTCCACATAGTAATATAAGTACTGATGCAGATCAGTAAAGTAGGAATATAAACGGGCTTATGCTTGGTACAACAAATCCTCACTACAGCCCTCTCGTGGAAGCAAAGTAAGGCTAACACTAACAGAGCCAGCGACTGGTTCTCCCAAACTAGACTGGCCCACCTCAATGTGCAACCTGCTACGCAGGTGCTGTATCTCCTGCTACTGCTCTCAGCCTCCCATCCGGAGTCCCTAAAATATTTTGTCCACCGACCGTTAGTCAAAAGACTAGGCCTAATTTCCCCGACTGCTCCCTCAATGGCTCCTAGGCACCGTGTTGTAGGAATGATAGGAAAGCTAAGGTGGTGGAGAGTAGTCAAAGTAGGTCATGGTGGACCTAATCTAGCAGGTATATTGTAACATCAATAGTGCTATAAAAGGCAATTCAAGCGAGCAGTTCTATAGTAAGGAAACAGTAATGGAATCAAGTAAGGTAAAGCAGTATGTACAAGTAAGTAAACTATAGAATAAGTAAACTTAACTTATATGAATGCCCATACAAACTTATATGTGGTATGAGTGTAGCGATATATTATGTCATGATTCATGCAAGTGAAACACACCCACATGACTCTATAAGAATAGACATTAAGTTCCCTCATTTTGGAAGGTAGCTTCACTCCAACGAGCCTCAGTAGTGGCCAACGGAAATAGTAGGTCGGACCACCCCACTCCAAGACTAGTATTCAAACTACCAGGCCTAGCCCTTATGTACCCCTATGAAGGACACACCAGAGTCTCTGCATACTATGTTGAACAACCGCCAGTCTTTTCCTTGGGTAAGTGTAAACCACACTAGCTGAGTCATCGTGTCGATGTCGGAGTGAACGACTGTCAAATACCGAATACCCACCACTATATGCACATGCATCCATGAATTCCCGAGTCATCGGCTCCCCATACTAACATGTCTGTTTCCATAACGACTGAGCCTACTGCTCGGATAACCTAATCAAGCTAACCACTCCAGTCATCAGGGTGAGTGAAAGTGGAGTCCTAGTATTTTTAATTGCTCTTTACCATTTTAATCTTACAGTTTAAGGTTAACCTTGGACTGACCAAGGCATTCCCTGTGGAAGGCTCTCGAGGGCACTAGGAACTACGATTGGCTGAAGCCCAGAGCTCCTTTTTGCAAGGTGCTGATTAATATTGGTAACTACCCATAACCAATCTCATATAATGTTATACTAAGGCTTAGTTTGCGGGACTTATTTTCAACGGTCAAGCGGTTACGACCGCATGAACCAGATCTTAATTATGGCTCGGTTCATTTGGTCGCAACCGCTTTACCGGTGAAAATAAGTCACCCCAAATGGAGCCTAAGTCTAACCGTAGTGTATTTTGACTCTCTCTCTCTCTCTCTCCACAGGAAAGACGATCTTTCGTTGATCTCGAGCACCACTTAACACTACTCAAGACAACACCCACCCCAATGTGACTCCTAATGATGAACTCATTTTCACCCTACTAAATAAGTATACTATGAATCCAGACACCCTGTGTCCATCCTACATGCTATCACAATTCTGTAGTTTTACTATGTGCAGACCAACCTAAGCTATATGATGAGCATGAGTGGTGACCCCTTCAAATATTCATCCAAATGCCCTAGAATTATTACAGGGGGTCTATCATGTCATATTTAGAGCAAATCCAAAAAATGTAATTTTCCTAATTTATTTGGCATTTATTATATTTTCTGCAAAATAAAGGCAACAATGGATTTGAACATCAAGTACAACAGTCTGACATTATATGGTCCTAAAACAATTATGACAAGTGTATAAAATCAAAATAAAAAGAAATACTAAAATGCACACTTTTCCAGAAAAGTTTGACCTCTAGACAAATTATTGTAATATTAAGACATTTATGGGAAAAATAGAATTATTCATCCAAACATTATAGAAAACTTATCAGATGACAAATATTCAGGAAGGACTATTGACCAAGGATTATAATTTTCCAAGGTAAGTTGGTCACATAATTAAATCATTTAAAAAAAATTAATATTAGGCACCTTGGGAAGCAACCCATATAGGCAATCCTCCAATAATTCTATAAAAAATCATAAAGCTCAATGATGACAAAAATAAATCATAAGATTACAGTGAATGGATAACTCAAAAAAAATTCTTAAATAAATGGGACAACTAGAAAGGTTGTGAATGAAGTACCATAAATTATGATCTAAAATTCTCACTAAACTTTCTAGTGGTTTATAACAATAATATATGGCCAATGCCTAAATTTCAAGATTATTCAAAGTATTATGATTGTGTAATAAAATCATGATCAAAGGTGCACTATTTAGACCGAAGTTATTTCAAGGGTGATGTAAGCTCCTAAAGGTCCTAACAACTCTTCCTAGGGTTAATTATCACCTCTAACACACTACTAAAAATTTACAAGGTATTCCAAGGACATATGGTCACATGCCCTTTAATGGGCTCAAAACCCATCCCTAGGGCTTACACTAGGGTCATAGGGCATCTCCACCATAAACTAGCCCTAGATCCCTTATAGGGGTTATTATATGGCTTTGAGGCTCTGGCCACGGTACCAACCCCTTTGGGAGAGTATTGGCCATTGAATCCATCAAATACATATTTGCCCTAATTTTACCCTTTAGGGACCAAATTTTGGTCACATCAACACCTACTCAATATCAGCCCCAAATGGGCTGAAATTTTTACCAGGGCCATATCACTTCCCTATTGGACAAACGCCTAAAGTTTTGCCGAGTTATGTGGTTTTTAAAACCTATAATTAAATCTTATATGATTTATTAAATTTTTACAAAACCTATAGAAAAATATTTTCCAAAAATTCCCATTTTTGGACATGTTAGATAAATAGATAGGAGTGGTCCCCAGTGCAAATTTCAAGTCATTTGGATGGCTGGATTGATTGGGGCACTCAATTTAATCTTTGGCTAGCCCTAGGCATAGACTGCAGCATTTTGAGTGTCGTGGTCAAACCACTAAGACAAATGTGTTGAAATTAATTTTAAAATAAAGTAGACATCAAGGGATACAATTTTTGTATAGAACATTTCCTCTGGTTTTTCATCTAAGTAATTTTAATATTTAATTCAAGACACTGCAGTTTATGTAACAAAAATGAATTTAAATGGAATAATATTAATTCGGCCAGCACGAATCTTAAAGAAAGATTCGACGGACTCGACTCAACTTCTACCTTGAACCAATGGCCAGGATTGGGCCGTCCCGGGCCTTCTTTGCCCGTGAATTCCTGGCCACCCACGCCTCTTCCCGACCGTCCACCGCCACCACCACCTTCGTTGAGGTGGTGGCTAGCGATTTGCATTGGTTGGCTGACCGGAGGTGGCTGGAACAGTGACTTGTGATCGGAATTAAAAGCTTGAAAAATCAAGCTCTTTTCCTACCCGATATAGGATGAATTGGCTCAAAACCTTGCAGCCAATGGATAGAGATCTACCCACTAAGAAAGAGGAGAGGGGTAGGACCTTTTGGGAGGGCTGGAATTGGGCCAATCGTCGGGATGCCATTGATGCTGGTGGCACCACTCGGTGATCTGCAACAACACTACCAAAGGTCTCATCAGCTTTCGAGAAAATGTGGAAATGGCTGTTGTGGAACTAGGGATGCTTTTAAAATAATTAGAAGTGGAAGGGGAGGGTTTAAACATCAAAGGCCATTAATGGCCATGGGGGAGAGTTTTCGGCGAACTTTAACTTCTGAACACACCCACCAATGAGGTTGGCCATGGCTGTTGATCTCCTCAAAACTTAAGGGGGAATGAATCTACAACAATTGTAATTGAAGAGAGGAGGTTGTTGGCCTCCCTTGGCCATTAATGGCCTCTTCTTCACTTTCTCTCTCTTCTATTAAAGGGGAAGTGGATCTTTCTCTCTCCTTGTCATTATTTCTAGAAATTCGAGTTGAATTTAGTTAAATATAAACCTCCTAGATCTAATGGGCCACTCTAGATGGGCTTAGCCTAAGTGGATTGGGCTAGGTTAGGCCAACTTGAGCTAGTTTTACCTAAACTTAGGTTGACTTGACTTGGGTCAAATTGACCTTTTGGGTTGACCCCATTAGGTTCTTTGTGACTCATTGCCCTCCCCTAAGGCCTTGGAATGGTTGGGTAGGGTTGGTTGAGTGCCATGGAAGCCACTTGACCCTTAGTTATGACACTTTTGCCATTTTGGCTAGAGTTGACTTTGGTCAACTTGACCTCCTTAGTTGACCCCAATGGGTCCTTGGTGACCCATTGATCTCCTTTAAGGGTTAGGGAGGTGTAGGTGTGGTCAATTTGGATAAGGGGAGGTTAACTAGCCCTATATAGGTTAGTTTGACACATTAAGGGTTAGGGTTGACTTTGGTCAACTTGACCACTTTGGTTTAGCATAATGGGTGCTTAGTGATCCTATGGACCTCTTAAAGGGTTATGAGTATTGTGGTGGGGTACTGGAGTCAAGTTGAAGCTCTAAGGTCAAACCCTAGAGGTGGTTAAAAGAATGAGTTAATTGCAGACCAAGGTGATCTCACCTTCATTCCTAGGTTCACCTGGTCTTCTTGGGTTTCCTAGGATTTTGTCATGACCTAGTCATGACAAAACCACTATTAGCGGTTTAGTAGTTTGAGGGATGCTACAAATCCCAATACATAAAAATAAAAATTTTGTCCCCGAAATTAAGGTTAGGCCTACGGGATTTCTACTAAAGTAAAAGTATGAAACATCCCTGGAATTTGAAGATATACCTGATTCGAAGAGATCTGAGTACCTCTGCTGCATCAAGTCCTTTGGCTCCCAGTTGTGCTCCTCCTGCCCATTTTTCCTACTCAAGACCTTGATTAGCGGGACCTTCTTGCATCGTAAGACCCACACCATTGTATCATCGATCCTGGTCGGCTCCATGCTGATTGACCGATCTGAATCCACCATGCCATTTGTAGTGGAAATCAGATGCTCAGGTCGTAGTAGAGCCCTCCAAAGTAAAGTGATGTGGAAGACGTTGTGTAATCCAGCTAACTCCAGTGGCAGTTCCAGTCTGTAAGCCAAGGGGCCGATCAGCTCCAGGATCTTGTAAGGCCGCATATATCTCGACTGAGCTTCTTCCCCCCGCGAACTCGTAAGACTCCATGTATCGGCCATATCTTCAAGAAAACTTGGTAGCCCACCTGGAATGCCACCTGATGATGCCACACATTGTATTATTTAGCATAGGCATAGAAGATCCTCTAGTGTCCGTTTCGTTCGCTCCGTCTGCCCATCCGTGTGAGGGTGGAAAGCCGTGCTGAAAGTCAACTGAGAGCCCATGTAAGATTGTACCGACCTCCACTCCTTGGATGTAAACCATCCATCCCGAACTGACACGATCGTCCTAGGCACTCCACGGTAGTGGACAAACTGCTTCACAAATCTCTGCACCAGATCATTGACCGGAGCATCCTTTTTAACTAGAATAAACCTGGTGTAACGCCCCTGATTTTGTGTTGTTTATTTTTATTCCTATTGTGGCATAATTTTGATGTTAGGGCGTTATGTTAGCACATGTTTGTCTTGTGTCATGGTTAGAGCATGGAGTTGCTCTTTGAGTTTTTTTTCTGGCTGGGTTTAGCCTATTTGCAAGATTCATTTGCGAGTTGGGTCTGCTTTGGTGACTCGGTGGAGCCTTTTTGGGAATGCTTGTGTTTTGGTTTCGGGAGATGTTTACCAGAGTTTGGTTTGTCGTATTCGAGTCTCGACTTCGCTGTTGGTTTCGTAGCATCAGTATATAGTTACGACGCGAATTTCGTTAAATTCCAAGTTGTTATGGATCTCAGATCGTTTTAGGATTTATATAATGTAATATTTATTTGTAAATTAGTTAATTAATATTATTATAATATATATATATATATATATATATATATATATATATATATATATATATATATATATATATATATATATATATATATATATATATATATACGTAATAACGAAAACCTAAGGTCACGCTTCATCATTTCCCCCAACCCGATGCCGATTTTCATTTCACGAAAGAAGGAGGTGTGCTGCGGACGGAGCTTTCGGCCGGCGATTTCGGTTGATTGAGTGGTCGGTGTCGTCGATTGATAGGAGATTTGGAAAGCTCTCAGCGAGGGCTTCGCGATCGTGGTAACATCTTACCATTTCGCCGATTTTTGTACTTTAGGGTTTGAGATTTTGACCTCCTTTATCCTCCAAATGTTTCAAGAAACGTTGCTTAGGATATTTTACGGCCGATCCTTGATGCGTCCCGAGCGGGCGGCAATTCAATGGAGTTTCGAGGCAAGTGGATCTCTCCCCTTGCTTGTTTATTTTCAGTCCTTATCTACCTCTCTTTCTTCCTCCCTTAGAGGGTAGGAGTAGTGTAGGACGAGTATGGAAGAACCACTAGGCTAGATTTTGACTTTTGGCCAAACCATAGAACCTAGGAAATTTAGGGTCAAGTAAAAAAAATCGGCGTGTATTGTAATGGAGTTCGTCGAGTATTGTTAGGTCCGTGTTCGCCGAGTATCGGTGTAAGAAGCCGTAGACTCATCGAGCAATAGGATAAGGGATTTTCATCGAGTATTGGTACGTAGACTAATTATAATTCGGCGAGTATCGTCGAAATTATTTAAGTCATTTTGGCGTGATACTTAAGTTAGCGTAAGGGTGTTCGACGAATATCGTTGACTATTGGTCGAGCATTGGTCGATTTGTCGAGAGGAGTTCAACGAATATCATTGTCCATTCGTCGAGTGGAGTTCGACGAATATCGTTATCTATTCGTCGAGCGGATTTCGACAAAAATCATCAACCATTCGTCGAGCGTCATCGGGAGTTCGACAAATATCGTCAACCATTCGTCGAGCGTCGTCCGGATATCGACGAATATCGCCGATTGTTGCAAGGTAGTTTCGTCGAGTATAAGGAGAATTCGCCGAATTGCAGGGACATTGAAATTTTTCGCCGTTTTTGTCCAATTCGGTAAGTTTAGTCCTTAGGATGGTTTTAGGACTGGTATTAGTTTATCTTAAGGTTTGAACTTGGGATTTGGGTAGGATCTGATGTTTCTTCGGCTATGAAGGTTGGCAGTGGATAAAGGACAACCAACTGTACGTTAGTTTGTGGATTGTTGCAGTTGGCAGTTGTTTGGTCTCAGTTTTTGAGCACTGTTGGTTTGGGTTTGGACAAGTGGCCACCATCGCAGGGCCTTCTATGTTTTTGAGAAATTTGGGATTGGGAGCCTGGTTTGGGACATTTGGTCACCGACTCCGCCCGGTTGATATTTTTTCTGCCAGGTTTTAATGGTTCACATTTTTCCGAGCCGTTTATGCTCAGTTTGCTTCTAGTTCAATATATGTTTTTTTGCTAATCCTTGTAGATATTGTCGAAGCATGGCTTCATTCCGCACTTTGTGCATTTACTCGATTTACTCATTTACTTCAGATTTTACTGTACTTATAAATATTTGGCTATCCAGCTGTAGTTTTTAGCATTCTGTACACGAGTTTGGCAAACCCATCTCTTACTTGCACTTATTATTTGATTATTTTCCTTTTCCACTTGTATTTTTTTATTGCTGAGGTGTTCTTCCTTTGAATGCCTCAGGTTCAGGGCAGTAGCAGGTTGAGCGGCTAAGTTGGGTGCCTGCTAGTGTACTGCTGTGTTGCAGAGGTCTTCCTTACCCTTGTCAGGTAGTTTTTGGGTATTTTACTTTAGTACAGACATACATGCTCACTAGTGGGTTCTTGTCAGGTTATATACTTGCTCTATAGGAAGGCTTTATGCTAGGTTGCATGTTAGATATTTTATCTTTCAAAACTCTACTATTAGTACTTCATACATGCCATCTCTTTCAAAACTAAAACTCTACTTTCTAGTTAGCATAAAGACATTTTTTATATTTATTATATATTTAGAGTCTTCCATAGCATGAGTTGTCCTTAGGGGACGTTCAAACTCATGTAGGATGTTAAAATCAACTTAATCAATTTATTTTTTCCCACAGCGTATAACTATATTTTTACTTCTGGACTAGTTAATCCACTAAGACGAGGGATACAACTAACTGGTGAACTTAAAACTGGATTTTCCTTAAACAACATATAAATCTTTCAAAATGGTGTTTAGTTGTTATCTCGCTGAACGTCTGTAGTTATCCCCTGCTGACGTGGCATCATGACGCATATTTTCTCCTTACTATGATATTCCTTAATGCGGAGAAATGTGGGTTATGACAGTTGGTATCAGAGGGATGGTATGTAAGATAATTGGTCGAGCAACTATCTCTAGTTAGTGTTAGTTGTCTAGTGACATCTCACACATACCGATATGTCATCAGTACGTCTTGGCAGAACCATGAACACTACACTCATAGCAAGATAAGAAGTATACGTGGCATAATTTGTAGTATAGGATTCATAATATGTGTTTGTATATGGTGAAGGATGGTATGAAAGATACCACCTGAGGGGTTAGATCTATTTAAATCTAGAGGGGGTGAATAGAGTATTTTAAAATCTTATTAGATTTTATTACAGAATTAAAATAGTAATACTTATATGTGTAATCAGTTAGTGAATAAATAAAACTAAACTATTCAGCAAGCAGCACATAATGAAAATAAGAGAACATCAAAGACGACACAAGAATTTTATAGTGGTTCCCTAAACTTGGGTATATCCACTCTTCTACAACCATGGTAGGAATCCACTCAGGTTTTTGATCAGGTGCCCTGCCACCAATCAAGTTTTTTTCTCAGGTGCCTTATCACCACAAGATCTGATTCAGGTAGATCAGGAAACACTTCAGGCTTTTGATCATGTGTCCAAAAACCAAATCAAGTCTTTTGATCAGGAGACTTGCAACCAAGTGTTTAACTTTTGAAGGGAGTAAGAACCCTGTGTATAGTGGGGTGAAAGAAATAAAAACTATATGTTGTCTTCTCTTTTCTCAAACCAATTGAGAACACTTGTGGATCCTTGATGTTGTCAAAGCACCCGCTGAGATGAAGTTCTGTTCAGGAAAATTGAGTGCTTTGCAGGGTATATAGGTCTTATTGAAAAAGTTCTCCAAAAAACTATCGACAGATGAAGTTGATTGTCTCTTGAAAGCTTGCTGGAAGAAGAACACTTGATGAAGATAGTGCAGAACACTTTTTCTTGAATAATTTCTTCTCTGTATGTTTTTCTTAAAAACTTGACTATATCATCTACAGCAAATAATTCTTTGAATTTTAATTTGATTGCCTTGATTGACTGCTAAAATCTTGGAACTTGGACAACGGCTAGAAGAGCAATCAAGTAATTCCTTAACTGTCCCAAGAATTAGCTGTATAATGACTCTGTGAAAACCAGTAATTAATGTTGCCATATGAACAGCTATATTCTGAGAATCTAAGCATTAATTACTCAAAGCAATATAAGCAATAAAATAAGACTAATCATTTTGAAATAACTGCAGAGAATAGAAATGTTAAACTGGTATTTTTCATCGATCTGAGATCATGGATCGTTGAACTCAAGCTATAACGCCCCTAGCCGATCCAATGTGACGGTGTCACAGCTCCGCTCTAGGTGATGTTACCGGGCTGCAGCACAAGCACCCCAACCCCCCTCTCCCTCCACAGGCAGGTTGTTGGTGGCCACAGCCTCCCTTTGATGAGCAAACTCGACAGTTAAGTTGGGTCGTATGGGGACTTCCCAGGAGGTCACCCATCCCAGTACTACTCTCACCCAAGCACGTTTAACTATGGAGTTCCTTCACTTTTCATCACCAATTGAGCTGCAGCTCAATTGCAATTGGTGATGAGAAGTGAAGGAACTCCATAGTTAACCATGCATGGGCGAGAGTAGTACTGGGATGGGTGACCTCCTAGGAAGTCCCCGTATGACCCAACTTGACTATCAAGTTTGCTCATCAAAGGGAGGTTGTGGCCACCAACAACCTGCTAGTGGTCTGGAGAGGGCTTGGGGTGCTTGGGCTGCAGCCCGGTAGCGTCGCCTAGAGCGGAGCCATGACACAATCACGTTGGATCGGTTAGGGGCGTTACACAACCTCTCTTTTGTCGAGCTGAGCCCTGAGAGCTTTGAACTGAAATATAGCTTTGCATACAGGGCTCCAAGATCGTCAAACGGAGATAGAGGATCGTCGAACTCAAAGTTTGATAGAAGATCAGAGTTCGTCGAACGACTTCTTCAACATGAAATTTCTGCCTTGTTCTGGTTTCTGCAATCTTCTAAGTCTTCTGCAATTTTCAGGATTTTTTTGAATCTAGAAGAAAAAAATTAGAATTTTAGGCTACATGCCAATGTTCGCAAACCTGGTTCTGATAACAAATTGATGCAGGCACAAGGTTTCGACAGATTAAAATACGCATTCTTCTGTTCGACAATTTAATTAAATATCTAGCGCGAGGTTTCTCTACCTAGTACTATCAAATACTCAAGCATTTAAAGGCACAAATTCTACAACAATCCACGCGAAGGAGCGCTACCCCTTATTTTAGATTGAACAAGGGTTATATGTCAATGTTCGCTCAAGCAAAATGGATCCACATGATCCGGACACTTTGCAATTCAAATTAAATTATGCGCAAACGTTCATACATCCAATAAGAGAATATACAGACTAAATAAGTGATTTAAAATAAAGTCCTAATCGCTCCCAAAATTAATTAATAGAGGGTTTAACAAATCACTTGAACTCAAGGGTAAATCAAGGGTGATGAACCTGATTTCTTCTAATGTTCACGAGATCCACCCGTTCGAATTAATACGAAAAGTATTCGGGAAATAAACGCTTTGAAAATTAGATTTTAACAAGCACAATATTTAATATAAATCAGGACAAATTACCAGCTTTCTATTCCACCAATTCTCACAAGATGTATAGAAAAAGCACTCAATGAGGTTAGTTTAGAAAAGCATTACCCAAATCCCAATATGTATCCGTCCACAAGATTAATGGTGGAGGCACACACGGTGGTGGTATATTCTCTATTTCCACGCAGAAATCCTAGGATCTGCACCGGACGATGAAGACGTTTGCCGATTTCTCCTTTTGACAAACCCTTGGAGAGGGAGTTCCTTGAAAGACAATATTGTTGTAGAGGAAAGAGAAAAGGTGGTGAAGAATATCTTTCTCAAGAGATGGAGGGAGGAGGAGGTGGACTGGTGGCCGGATTTTGAGAGGGAGAAGGAGAGTTGGCGGCTTGGTAGAGGAGGAAACTAGGCTTGGACGAATTTTTAGAAGGAGAGCAGGAAGAGGAGAAGGAAGGCCGAAATTTGCCTAAGGGGGAAGAGGGAAAGAGTGGGAAATTTCAATCTTTGAATTAAGGTTTCAATTTTTTTATTCTCTAATTATTCCTTCATAACCATGGCTATACATAGCCTACACAACTCAATCATCCTTCATTCAAAATTCAAAATTCAAAAAGGAATTATGATGGTTATATACACCCATCAGAATACATGAAATTAAAATACAATACATGAAATTAAACAATTCACTAACTAAATAAAATGAATGAAATAAAGTACTTTTAAAATAGAATTGCTTAAAATAAAAACTGATAAAATATATAATTATAATTATGTAATTTATAATTATATATTTTATTTATTGGCGGCGGTGGACGTCGAGCAAAATATGTAGCGGTGGTGGCATTGGAGAAGAAACGTCGTGGTAGACTCCCATCTTCGAGCTTGCGGCAACGACCGTCCCAATCCACAAACTCTCGATATCGTAGATCCATGGCCGCATCACCATTGTCGCCATCAGTATACAAGTATTTTTATACTTATCTCATACTTATGACATCTTTTTAAACCAGAAGTCATTATATTTTAGCGAACGTAAAAGCTCTTTCTGTACTTATATTAAATCTAGAGGTATGCATAGCATGAGTTATCATATTGGATGTTCGTGCTCATGTAGGATAAAAATTGAACTAAATAAAGTATTTTCCGCAGCGTATAATATATTTTTATCTGTGGATACGGCCATCCAAATTTAATCTAAGTTTTCACCGTAAGAAACTTGAGAATTTCACAAAGAATATTAGGAGTAGGTCCTTGCCTGAGAGTCTGCAGTTATCTCCTACACGGTGTGGCATCACAATACATGTTTTCTATTACTCTGATATAATGATTTATGATGAGAAAATGCGGGTGGTGACAGTCATGCTCCTAGGTCATGCTTGTGACTCAGGGGCGTGTACTTGGAATTTTTACATATTTTCTCCAAATTTTCTCCTGATTAATGATGCCAGCTTCAAAATGTTATTTGCAGCATGAATTAATGTGAAATTAGAAAAGATATAATTAGAGTTTAGTTAATAAAATATAACTATAAAATAATTAATTATAAAATAAAAACTGTATAAAAATAGAGATAAAATTAGAGTTATAATCTGCAATCTCCTTTGGCGCCACATGGTACGGTGACTGTGACACATGTTTCGCATCTAGAACCAACTCAATAGTTAAGTCGATCTCTCGCTTAGGTGGAATCCCATGTCGATCCTTCGGAAACACATCTACAAACTCTGACACATTAGGAATGTCACTCAAATTGAACTTCTACTCTACACCCTCTAATAGAATGAAGAATAACTTCGTGCCCTTCCGAACTTCCTTGAACAATTGGAGAGCAGACATCAGTTTCTTGCTCGATCCTTGAATACCAGTGAATTTAGTCTAGCGTTCGGTGTTTTGTCCCAGTATAACTTCCTTTGAGTTGCAATCAATACATGCAAGATGCACCAAGAGAAAGTCCATGCCAAATATTACATCGAACTCAAATATTGGCAGTACAGATGCTTCTAATCTAAAATCATGACTTCCAATCTGCACCTTAACATAGTAGGCTCTATCCGCACGTATCAGGCACCAAATAGGTAGCAACAACAAATTCACTTTATTTGTTGATAAAAAAGAATGCACTCCAATACGTACCGCGAAGTCGTTAGATAGAAAGGAATGAGAGGCTCCTGTATCGAACAGGGCTCTCGCTGGACGATCCAAAATCAGGACAAAGCCTGTCACCATGTCACTTTGTTTAATGGCCTCCTATTGGCCAAGATTATATACGCGGGGATGCGCTTAGAATGCAGTTGACTACACTGCTTTCCCTTTCTCCACATACAACACACCCGCCATTTTTGCCTTCTTTTCAGAACCACTGTGACAATCTCAAGCATAGTGTCCTTTCTTGTGACAAGCATAGCAAATATGCAGAACTTGACTAGTAGTTGCTCTAAACTTTTGTTTTTACCTCTTACGGTACTCAAACTTTATAGAGCTCGGTACCTTGAGCTCTGGCATCTGGTTGACTCTCTCTAAATCAATCTCGAAAGACCTAACCGACTCCACCAATACTCAGAATCCAAATAACTTTGTACCCAACAATAGAAGTCATAAATTATTGCGCAGGACATTATAAAACCTTCTGACCTTAGTCTCCTCATTTTCAAACATAAACTTTGCATATTGTCTCATCATGACAAATGCCTGTAATTACTCAATTATTGTGTGTGGTCCTTGCACCAAACACATGTTCAATAGCTGATCAGAGGCTCTTCTTATTGCAATCTGCTCAAGTACACGAACTGGCATCGAAGCCATCACAGGGACAGGGTGTTGCACATGCCTTTCTGGTTGGGCATTGATCATTGTGAAGATCACATCAACTATCATATAAACCATTTTCATAGATGGAGGAGGTGTAGCCAACTCAGTTAGTGCACTACTCTTTGCCGAGCACTAGGGTTCAGACTACCTCGTATTGCTTTTAGTCACATATAATTGTGAAACACACAATTAAGCGACTAACAAAATTACAAAACTTAATTATAGGAACACATAGATTCCACAAACAAGTTTATTTTCATTATTATGTGGACATTCATGGGTTATTTCATGTTATAACGGTGATGCACACACGTGCACACCACCCCTTAAAAGAATTCGACTAGGAATTCTACTAAGGGAGACTGACACCAAAAGAAGATACTAAATTATAACACCCCCATCCGTCATGAGAAATATAACACATGGTCTGGCAGGGGCCCCACTCCATATTTCATAGACAGTTAGTGGAGTTACGCATTAACACTAAGATATACATGTGTCCTAACGCAAAGTTACATTTTGGCGGAAACTTTTAGGAAATAGAACCCAAAATAAGGAATGTCCACTATCAAACTGTGGGAATGATATATAAAATAGACAAAATGTTTTGGTCATAAGGCCTTACAAATATTTTTCTCATCAAATGTGTTTCGGAAACATTGGCTCATAGGTCGGCCACACATGAAAATAGTAAATAGTTTGCCTTTTCGCCCTCAACGGCCAGCCATCATAGCAAAGGAACTTCAGTTCGCTACATCTTTCTCGGCTCTCCATCACTTGTAGAGGTACAACCCCCTAAAGAGTTGGAAAACAAGACAATGACCAGCATTAGCTCACCAAATTATAATGATCCCACCTCTCTCTTGTGTTGGTCGTGCTCCTTCCCCATAAATAAGCAGCATGACAATATATTTATATCGATATATGTGTAATTTAAGTACCATTCATCACAAATAATGTTGCACATGACCACACATCCCAAACACGCAGGGCACATTATCGGTGTTTTGAACATTCCCATGCCCACCACCATCCTCAATCCAAGACCGATGGTCAAAATTCATTGTTCTAGACTTTCACTGGCCCACCACCATCCTCAATCCTAGACCGATGGTTTAACCTGAGCATTATAGTCACACATAAACTATGTTATGACTCTCTCCTATACCCCCGACCGCACCAGTAACCTAAGGGCGTCTAGTCGAGATACATAGTGTGGGTATAGATCAGCTCTATCCTATTGCTCAAATCAGCATGCCATCAGGTAGTCGATATGGTGCGGGTCGGCCTCCCCTTTCCCTTTTACAAAATACATAATCATCTTATATTTCAATGTTGGCTCTCATGATCACTATAGTTGGGCACTCCAGGCTCTCATCTCATCATACTACCCACCTTGTCTTGTGAACACAAGCTTTGCAACCACGATCATCAACTCTCTAGGACTTTCCCAGAACAACATTTCTTACCCAAAATTTGTGTATTTTCCTGGAGACCACTCCAGTACTCTCCCTACAGCAACTTGAACAACCCATGAATCCGTAAACCACACATTTAACCAAGGAGTCTTCTCCGGCATGCAAACAAAAGATAACCATCACCAATCCAGACCAACTTGTCCAGTTAGGCTCCTTGCATCATGCCTATTCCGTACATTGATTCCGGATTCTATATGCAATTTCTACCTGGTATATCATTGATCAAGTTGTTGGAAATCCCTTTGCTCTCCACTAATTAGTGGGGGACTTCATGCAATTATGCCAAATTAAGGACTTCACATGTCCAAGAAGGAAGATAGTTACCCTTGTTGATCGCTTAGGCTCCATGAAATCACCGCTGATCCGGATAGAAACGGTCACAACACCTTCCTCTCCACGGATCTAGCTTCGGCTCGCAAATTTGACCACAAGAACGCCTTTATAGCTTCCCTTCAATGCAGGATTAGCCTTGCCTTAGCTCTCCCATCCTTCTCCTTATTCTATCTCAAGATCCAAGAGAGAGAGAGTGTGTGTGAGAAGGAGAAAAACTGAGAAATATTTCTCTTCTCAAGCCTTTAACATAAAGCTACCACCGCACGGTAACTCGCTACCTCCATGTGGTACCTTAGGCATTGGTTGTTTGGCCCAATTGGCACCATTCTGCCGATTAAATATCGTCGCAACCTTATCTGACCTATGGCAAACTACAGCCAACGTTACCTCTACCACCGCGCATTATGTGCCAGAGACAATAAATGGAGTAATTCATTTGCTACTATCTTGCAGTATCACACTACAACCGGGCAGTACGATTTAGAGATACTTGTATTTTAAATCAGCTTGATACCGTCAGCTTTTAATGCTTTATATACTTGCCATATTTTGCATTACTTAACTTGTTTGTATTAGGCTTTGTCCTAATCCTGCACTATCCGGCGAGAACACTATTTGATATAGGAGCTTCTCACTCCTTTTGATCTGTGGACTTCATAATGCGTATTGGAGTGCCTTCTTTTATGTTGACATACAAACTGGATTTATTGTGCCGAACAGATGCTTGATGCATGCTGCTGAGGTTATTGTGTTATATTACTGATAGGAAGTCATGGGTCTGTCTTGGAATCATTTGTGATGCGATATGCGAGTTTGATATGATCTCTGGCATGGACTGGCTCTCGGAGCAGTGTATATACATTGATTATAACTCATATGAAATGTCATTGGGGAAGAACACCAAACGCAAGACTAAGGTTGGTGGTATGCGAGGATCAAGCAAGATACTGATGTCTGCTCTCCAAGTCTTCACAGCGGTTCGGAAGGGCGCAAAGTTATTCTTCGCACTTTTGGAGGTTGTAGAGTCAAATCCTATTTTGCATGATGTTCTAATTATGTCAGAGTTTGTGGATGTGTTTCCTAAAGATCTCCTTGGAGTTCCACCTCAGTGAAAGATTGGCTTCAATATCGAGTTGGTGCCAGTTGCGAAACCTGTGTCATGCTCACCGTAGCGGGTAGTGCCAAAGGAGATGGCGGAACTGAAAGTTCAGTTATTGGAATTACTAAAGAAAGATTATATATGTCCAAGTATGTATCCTTATAGTGTTCTGATCCTCTTTATGAAGAAGAAGATGGAAGCTTTCGTCTATGCATTGACTACTATGGACGGAATAAGCCGACAGAGAAGAACAAGTATCCAATTCTGAGAATCAATGATTTCTTTGATTAGCTGGTTGGATCAACTGTCTATTAGAAAATGGATTTGAAGTCCGACTATTATGAGTTGAGGATTTGAGAAAGTGATATTCCAAAAAAAGTGTTTGGTACACACTATGGACATTATGAGTTCACTGTAATGCTATCTAGGCTAACAAATGCACCATTGATATTCATGAATCTGATGCATACGACCATTCGGTAGTATCTGGACTACTTTGTGATCATCTTTATTGATGATATATTGGTATATTGTCAGTCAGAGTAGGATCAACCCGAATTTGGGAAAATTACGAGAGTAATTGATGTACGAGGAACATTTCACAAAGTACTTCATCCACCCGGGGAGCACAAAGATATTCAAGGACATGAAAAAGTTATTATGATGGCCAAGGATAAAGAAGGGCGTAGCTCTTTATGTGGCGAAGTGTCGTACTTGCGCTCTTGTGAAGGTTGAATATCAGAAGCCTGGTGTGTTCCAGAAGTCGTTACTAATACTGGAGTGGTTGTTTGACAATATATCTATGGATTTTGTGCATAGTTTTCCAAGATCATGGTGCGTGAATGGTACTGTTTGGGTAATCGTTAACCGTTTGATAAAAGATTCATACTTTAATCCAAATCGGAAAGACGATTCAGTGGAAAAGTTTGCAAAGCTTTTTGTCGATAATATCATACGATTGCATGGTGTGCCCCGTAGCATTGTAAGTGATCGAGATAGGTATTTCACTTTGAATGATTGGAGGCTAATCCACCAACTGTTGGGTACCAAGCTGAAGTTCAGCATGACCTTTCGTCCTCAAATGAATGGTCAAATTGAGAGGATAAATAGGACAATGGAGGACAGGCTCTGCACGTGCGCCCAAGATTTCCGGAAGAGGTGGGTGGGCCATCTTTATTTAATAGAGTTCACCTACAATAATAGTTAGCTACCAAGCTAGTATTATGATGGCGCCCTTCGAGGCCTTATATGGTTGGAAGTGTCATACTCCATTGTCTTGGATATAAATCGGTGAATCAAAGCTGTATAAGCGTAAAGACGTCAAAGATGCGGCTTTGACGATACATTTGATTCGAGGGAGATTATTGATTTCTCAAGACAGGCAGGTAAAGTACTACAATGTGAAGCACCGAAAAGTTGAGTTTGTGGTTTGTGATTGGGTTTATATCAAGATCAAGTCGTTCAAAGGTGTATCCATAATTCACTGCTTGAAGAAGCTAAGTCTGAGATTCCTTCGACCATTTGAGATTATTGAATGGATTGGTGAAGCTGCCTATCAACTTGCTCTTTTGGCAGAGCTAAGTTTTTTGCACGAAGTGTTTTACATATCATTATTACGTAAGGCGGTTATACAACACCATATCTGGCGAGTGGAGTTCGACAGGAGCCATACCTGTTGATGCGCGAAAATGACACCACCTAGTTAACACGAAGGGAGGTGTTCGATCTCACAAGCTAGGAGAGGAAGTGGATGAAGGCTGCGGAGGAAGAGGAAGCTTTTGATTGCTCGAGAGTGGAGCAAGCGCTTGTCTAAGGGGTTGCGGGGATAGAGGAGAGGTTTGCTGAGAGCAGCGGAGGAGGCTGATGTGAAGAGGAGGTTGATCAGGAGCTGTCGAGCACACGGTTACTATGATGGTTGTGCTTGCAGGTTGATGTCGAGAGGGAGCTAAGCTGTGCTGAGAAGAATATGGAAGAGAGGGCTCCGCTATCAGCGCTAATAGCAGACTTCGCCTGTCGTGGCTTAAATGTCACTCTTGCGACGGGCTTTCCTTTTATTAATAGTGAGAGTTACAGCTTGGCAGTACACCTTTATAAGAAAGCAATAAAGAGGTACAAGGAGGAAGCTGGCGGCTAAGGAAGAAGTGCCAGGAGAGGCCGCTCGGACTGAAGAGCAAGGTCGGTAGGCCGCGCGACTAAGGGAGATACAGAGGCCATGCAGTTTGGTAACTAAAGCCGGCAGGCCGTGCGCGGTTACAGAAAGAAGGAAGGTGGACTGGGAAATGGAGTCCGTAGGAGGTGATCACTTGAGTTTGTTGTGTGCTGTCTTCGAGCATGAGCACCTTGGGGTGTCCGAACCTGACCTCCATGAGAGGTATGGGGGGCTATTTATAGTCCCAAAGAGGTAACGGCTTGTTGTGACATTACCCTCAGTGAGACAGTAACTTGAGCGAGAAGAATATGGAGTTCGCTGAGTCCTCAACAGGCCGGGCGGACTGGGAGACTAAGTGGCGGACTGCGAGGGGAATCTGCAGAGTCTGCCGCTGCTGATCTGATCGAGCCCGCGCCAAGAATGTGCGGGCTAAAGGAGTTCGTGCCAAGGTTGCGCGGGCTGAGGGATTACCTACCCGCTGTTGGGAAGCGGGAGCTGGAAGCTTTGCGGAGGTCTGCGAGGGGAATCCACGGAGTCCGCCGCTGCTGAACAGAGCGAGCGCTAATGGTGCGAGCTGAGGAGTGCCCGCAGAGTCCGCCGACTCCGCACGAGGCTATACAGTCTGGTACTATTGAGGAAGTTCTGCTGCCTGGCAGGCTGGAAGGAGTCCGTCACTACTGACTGAGCCCACGCCAAGACTGTGGGCTGAGGAGGTTGACCTTGCTGCTAGAGATAAGAGCGGGTGGTGTCCAAGGAAAGGCGGACTGCATAGCGAGTCCGCGGAGTCCGCGCCTGCTGCTAAGCTGAGTCCACCTATATTGGGACAGAGAGGCTGGTTGTTGAAGTTAAGGTACACTAATGAAGGCGGACTGGAAGTCTTGATCGCATTTCGAGTCCGTCGAACTCGCGAGAAACTGGGTATTGCTTCTAATCTTCGCGGGTATCCTGGAGCGAGTGTCCGTGCTCCTTAGGCGGACTGACGGAGTTGGCTGCCCATGCTGCTAGTGGCCAAGGGCTGAGCGACTTGCCGGACTGACGAGGAAGGCCGCACGTGTTGGCGTGGAAGTTGAGGCAGCTAACTAGCGGCCTGGGGGCAGGTCGCCACCTTTTCTTGGCGGTTTGGGCGGTTTGATCTTCTTGAAGAGCGACCTGCATGAGTTGGCTGAGGGAGTCCAATTCCTGCAAGCGACACGACCTGTTGTAGGCCTGGGCGGACATGAATTTGAGTCCGGCAAAGGGACATCTGCAGAGACATGCTTGCGGTTAAGCTGAAAAAGGGCGCAGCCTACAGAGGCGGACTGTGGAATCAGTCTGCGGCCCGTGCCGACCAAGGGAAGGTACGCGTTCTGGGCTGTCAGACCGTTGAGACCGCCCAAGCCGTGCGGCCTACGCGGATAGTGAATTCTGTCTGCCCACACTAAGGAGTTGTGACCTCCAGGACGAACCTAGGGCAGGCTGCGATGAGCGAGCTGGCTGCCTTGGGAATGATCGCCGATTTCGGGTTAACATAATCCCCGAACTTTTTTAAGTTCCGAATAGAACTTCGAATAAGTAGGAGACCCACGAAAATCGTGATCCACCCCAAAGGAAAAGAAGGGGGCAAGGAGAGATAGAAGCTGATGCCTCTCCTTTAGAAGGTTTCCAATGCCTGCCTTTTTCCTATAAAAGAAAAGTTAGCGTAGACATGCTTGGAGGGTACACCTTGCACGTACCTGGGTTTGTCTTTGCAAAATGAAGAATATGTGTCTTCTACTGAGTTCTGCAAAATGAAAGTGAGAGAAAAGCATAGAAGCATAATAACTTGCAAGTACCTAATGAAGGCTTGCAAGTACTTATTATCTTCTGCAAAAAGAAGTGTGAGGAGTATGCAAGAGAGAAAAAATGAGTTGCAAGTACCTGAAAGGAACTTGCAAGTCTTTGCTGCTTTCTACAAAAGAGAAGTTAGAAGAAAATATGGGAGTGAAGAAGAAGCCGCAAATACCTGAAGGCAACTTGAAGGTATCTGCTGGTTTCTGCAAAAGAAGAGTTAGAAGTTGACATAGTATATGAAAGTAACTTGCAAAGACCTGTGAATAAACTTGCAAGTATCTCTTGATCTCTGCAAAATGAGTGTTAGAAACAAATATGGGATAAAAGTAGCTTGCAAGTACCTGAGCGGAACTTGAGAGGGCCTGCTAATCACTGTAAAGAGAAGAGTGAGGAACAGACATATTATAACGAACTAAGCTGCAAGTACCTAGATGAGGCTTGCATGTGTTAACTGTTGATCTCTGCAAGAAAAGGGTTAGGAGTAGACAAAATATACAGGAGTTGCAAGTATCTGTGAAGAAACTTGCAAGTGTCTGCTAATTTCTGCAAGAAAAGAGTTAGGAGTAGAAAAAATATGAAAGTAGCTTGCAAGTACCTGGGAGGAGGCTTGCAAGTGTCTACTAATCTCTGCAAGAATAGAATTAGCAGCAGTTATGATGAAAAGAATAAGCTGCAAGTACCTGGATTAGACCTGCAGGTGCCTGCTAATCACTGCAAAGAGAAGAGTGAGCAGTAGATATGATATAAAAAGATAAGCTGTAAATGCCTGGACAGAACTTGCGAATGCTAACTATTGGTGAGAAAAGGTCGATATGAAAAAATAGCAAAGGAAATGCATGACGAACTCTGCTGATAATTGGATCAAGATCAGACTAGAAAGCAGTGATCTTCTTGCTATATTAGAGATGTCATCAACATGAAGTCCAGATCAATAAGTCGAGCGTTGACGTTTGATAAGAGTAGTGAAGAGCTTATAAGTGATCATCTGATTGAGCTTTGAGCAAACAATGCTTATAACATGAGCATAAGCAAAGTGAATGTTGCGAATCCTTTTGGTAGGTCGGATTAACTGTTCCCCTGTGAAAAAGGCAGTTGGGAAAGAAGGAGGTCTATACTCGGAGATGACCAAGAAAGACTGGATGCTGCCATAGGAGATCACCTGTGGGCCTTATGCATTGCTTGCCTGAGAAAGGTCGTCACGAGTATAGTCCTAGTAAGAGCGGGCTAGCCGCGCATCCTCTAAGAGGGCACAAAAGAGAAGAGCAAGGGAAATCCTGAGAAGGATCGCTAGATATACTGATCACATGCTTCGGGTTACTACATCACTGATCAATGAGACTGGTTGCGCCAAGAGGCCTATAGCTTGTCTGTGGATTGATCAGTGGAATTGAGGACCCCGCGGAAGCATGGATTGAGAGCACTAGAGAGTGTTTGGCCATCATAGTTGTGAGATGATCGAAGAGACAAGGCTACGCTTGGTCGTCATTGCTTGTCAAGCAAAAATCACCGTAACTATATTGTATCCTAATAGAGCACAACAGAGCTAACACATGGGGCCTCCCTAGCACGCACTCTGTGTCAGATGCTGGCTAGGATCCGAAGTCCAGTATTCCACCGCATGAGAGTTGGATAGCCCCCACTACACAGATATGCAAAATCTCCCCGCGATATGTGGTCATTGTGGTCTTACGCCGGAATCCAATCCCGAGGGGGCCTATAGCAATACTTGGCGATATCTTAGTGGCTCAGTGATCTTTTTATAAAAGAGAGAATAGAGGAAGAAGCATTACAAGAAGGTAACTATGTCAGTATGAGATCCCTGAGGTAAAACTTTATTGAAAAGCCAGAATGAACACTTAGAAGTGTTTTGAAATGAGAATGTTTGAAAAGGTAAGAGTAACCGATAATGGTTGTGAGAAAATTTGGAGGACTTTGAAGTCCTTTGCTGGCTTAGAATAACCTTCCAAGCACGTCCTCATCATCAACATCGAAGGTTTCAATAGCTTTGCGAACAACGAGGAGAGGGGGCTCTTCGACTAGGCTCAGTCCTCTTGAGCTGCAAGGAATATCTACCACTTCATTGCCCTTTGAGTTTGCTAGATCAGGGCGATCATCTTTACGAAGCAGATCACGTATCTTACCCTGCTCGAGCATCCTTTGCACTAGTCAGCGAAGTGCTCGGCAGTTCTCAGTCAAGTGGCCCGACTCTTTGTGGAACTCGCAGTATGGTTCAGAGTCTTTTGATCTTTGATCAGCTGGCTGGTAAGGATTTTTGTAGTTAGCCTTATCTTTCATGATCTGGCTTACTTCTTGGATGGCCTCATCTAGTTCAGATTCATGCAAGTCATCATCTTACTGTTGATAAACTGCAGCTGTTTGTGAAGATGGAGCTGGTGGTAGCAATGAATCTTGAGCATGATCACGGCTTGGTAAAGGGTATCGATGGCGCTAAAACCTTCTTCCCTTCCTCGAATGAGTTGGGAAATCATTGTGAGGAGACCTCGGAGGCTTCTTGTGAGAAGGTTCTTTCTCTGATATGAGCTTGGATATAAAGCCTGGGTTGCTCTTTTTGTCTCGGATGCAGGAGCTGGCTAGGGTAATCAACTCTTGGTAAGTTCTTGTTGATCAAACAATGGCTTCAAACTTGAGCGGCCCTTCACGAAAACCGTGGATATGAGCCACTCTGTACCTTTCTTGGTTAACAATCTCGATGTCCATGATTTCTCTTTGGAATCGATCAACGAACTGAGAACAAGTTTCATTCCCACCCTGCTTGATCTCAAAGAGGGCTTCTGGACCGCCATTTCTCTCTGTTGAGGTAGAGAATCTGAGGAAAAACTCCCTTCGCAGATCAGCAAAGGAAGTGATGGAGTGAGGGAGAAGACCGTAGAACCAGTCCCTCACTTGTCCATCAGTGGTTGTGACAAGGATCTTGCACTTAGTTGCATCTGAAAGGGTTTTGAGAGCAACGGCTGATTCGAAGGCTTGCAGATGCTTCACTGGATCTATTTCTCCAGTGTAGATCGGTAACCATGGCTCTCTGAAGTTAGCTAGAGCAGGTTCATGACGAACATTCTCTGCAAATGGCGAAGGCTCTTCTTGCTCTCCTACAGCATAAGGATAAAAAGGAGCATAACCTGCAGCTGTAAAAGAAGTAGGAGGATAAAAGGGAAAAGTTGTTGCAGGAGGAGCAAAGGCAGGAGCTGTAGGGTAAGGATGACTCCCCTGAAAATTGAGAAATCTTGCAGGACTTCCCCGGGATGCTTCCCGGAAGAAGTTTTGGTGAGCAGCAAACTCTTCATCTTGAGGTCGCAAAGGGGCTGCAGGCACTTGCGGGAAGGTTGTTGTATAAGGAGGAAGGTAGACTAGGGGGCAAGCTAGTGGACAAGCTTGTTGATGCTCCAATGTTGGTGTTGAATTGACTGGAGCAGCTGAAGCAACTGGAGCTACTGCAGGTTGAGAGTCTAGTCGCTGTGTGACCATAACGAGCATTTGGTTGATCACTTGGAATTTCTGAGCATTCTCATGGCGCAATTGCTCGAAGGCCTCCCAGGGAGGATCATCTCTACGACTTGGAGCAAAGTTTCCGGCTGGCTGATGGTCTGACATGGCAAACTGTCGCTGTTCACCGTCTATTTGGATCTGAAGGTCGCGTGTTAACTGTTGATGCGCGAAACCGACACCGCCTAGTTAACACTGAGGGAGGTGTTCGATCTCACAAGCTAGGAGAGGAAGAGGATGAAGGCTGCGGGGGAAGAGGAAGCTTCTGAGTGCTCGAGAGTGGAGCAAGCGCTTGTCTAAGGGGTTACGGGGTTAGAGGATAGGTTTGCTGAGAGCAGCAGAGGAGGCTGATGAGATAGGAGGTTGATCAGGAGCTGTCGAGCAGACGGTTAATATGATGGTTATGCTTGCGGGTTGATGCCGAGAGGGAGCTGAGCTAAGCTGAGAAGAAAAGGGAAGAGAGGGGGCCGCTATCAGCGGCAATAGCAGACTTTGCCCGCCGCGGCTTAAATGCCACTCTTGCGACGTGCTTTCCTTTGACTAATAGTGAAAGTTATAGCTTGGCAGTATACCTTTACAAGAAATCAATAAAGAGGTACAAGGAGGAAGCTGGCGCTACGGAAGAAGTGCCAGGAGAGGCCGCGCGGACTGAAGAGCCAGGTCGGCAGGACACGCGACCAAGGGAGATACAGAGGCCGCACGGTTTGGCAACTGAAGTCGGCAGGCCACACGCGGTTATAGAAAGAAGGAAGGCGGATTGGGAAACGGAGTCCGCAGGAGGTGATCACATGAGCTTGATGTGGGCTATCTTCGAGCGTGAGCACCTTGGGGTGTCCGATCCTGCCTCCATGAGAGGTCTGGGGGACTATTTATAGGCCCGAAGAGGTAACGGCTTGTGGTGACGTTACCCCTGGTGAGACGGTAACTTGAGCGAGAAGGAGATGGAGTTCGTCAAGTCCTAAACAGGCTGGGCAGACTCGGAGACTAAGTGGCGGACAGCGAGGGGAGTCTGCAGAGTCCGCCGCTGCTGAGCTGATCGAGCCCGCACCAAGAATGTGCGGGCTGAAGGATTCCGCGCCAAGGTTGCGCGGGATGAGGGATTACCTACCCGCTGCTGGGAGGTGGGAGCTGGAAGCTATGCGGCAAACTGTAAGGGGAATACGCGGATTCCGCCGCTGCTGAACTGAGCGAGCGCTAAGGGTGCGAGCTAAGCAGTGCCAGCGGAGTCCGCCGAGTCCGCACGAGGCTATGCGTTCTGGGACAGTTGAGGAAGTTCTGCTACCTGGCGGGCTGGAAGTAGTCCGTCACTACAGACTGAGCCCGCGCCAAGACTGCGGGCTGAGGAGGTTGACACTGCTGCTGGAGAGAAGAGCGGGTGGAGGCCAAGGAAAGGAGGACTGCATAGCGAGTCCGTTAAGTCCGCGGAGTCCGCGCCTGCTGCTAAGCTGAGTCCGCCTATGTTGGGATGGAGAGGCTGGCTGTTGAAGTTGAGGTTCACCAATGAAGGCGGACTGGAAGTCTTGATCACATTTCGAGTCCGCCGAGCTCGCAAGGAACGGGGTATTGCTGCTGATCTTCGCGGGTAGCCCAGAGCGAGTGTCCGCGCTCCTTAGGCAGACTGACGGAGTTGGCAGCCCATGATGCTGGTGGCCAAGGGCTGAGAGACCTGCCGGACTGACGAGGCAGGCCGCGCATGTTTGCGAGAAAGTTGAGGTAGCCAGCTGGTGGCCTGGGTGCAGGTCGCCACCTTTGCTTGGCGGTTTGGGCGGTCTGATCTTCTTAAAGAGTGACCTGCAGGAGCGGGCTGAGGGAGTCCAATTCCTGCAAGCGACGAGACCTGTTGTCGGTCTAGGAAGATAGGGATTTGAGTCCGTCAAAGGGACATCTGCGGAGACATGCTTGCGATTAAGCTGAAAAAGGGCGAGGCCTGCAGAGGCGGACTGCGGAAGCAGTCCGCGGCCCCTGCCGACCAAGGGAATGCGCGTGTCCTGGGCGGTCAGACCCCTTAGACTGCCCAAGCCGTACAGCCTGAGCGGATAGAGAATTATGTCCGCCCACACTAAGGCATCGCGACCTCCAGGAGGAACCCAGGGCAGGCCGAGACGAGTGAGCTGGCTACCTTGGGAAGGATCGCCGATTTCGGGGTTAAAAATACCAGCCAAGTCCCAGACCAGCCAAGCTCCCGGCATCAGGTCCACTCGTATCTGGCGTCGAGTCAACTCGACGACATTTGATTTGGCATCAAGTGAGGCTTCCTCACTCAACTCTTCCTCCTCCTTGGCGTTGAGTGAAGCCCAGGCACTCAATGCTTCCTTTCGGGCATTGAGTACGATATTAGCAGCCCCGTTGGATCGCCCAGGTGAGGTGGAGTGGAACAGTTGGTAAGTGGATCAGTAAGTTCGCACTTGCCCCGGGATCTTAGCAGGCAGTTGGCGAGTGGGGCATTTTCGGGCTCGCATTCGCCTAGGGCCATATGGAGGCGGCAAGTGCTTGCACCATCGGGAAGTCGCCACCGGGTGCGAGTGGAGATTTCCTAGAGCCACTCGACCAGTGTTGCATGATGTATTTTCTACCATTTTGCCCCCGCTGGCCAGCCCTTAACTTTTCAGAATAGTGAAGTTATGTTGTTGGCAGGCCAATCTGGACTGCATATAGCTGTTTGGGACAGCGGAGGTTGGATGTTTGCAGACCGTTTTCAGAAAACTATAAATAGACCCAAGGGGATACCTCAGAAGGCAGGCTTTCCATACTCTCATACTTACTTATGCCTGTGTCTTCTTGCGCTTTTTGTGGTATCCTTAGCTCAGCACTTGGCTACGGAGGGGAAGCACTCTAAGATCGTCCGGTTGTGTGGTGGGACCTCCGTGCTGGAGCCTTGGGTCTATCCTTGTGCTAAGTCTTAAATTGTTCGGCTTGTGAGAGAGAAGTAAGTGTGCGATCACCCCTTCCCCAAGGGCCGAACTCCACACGCACCGATTTTTCGGTTTCAACATTTTGGTGCGATGAGCGTCGAGTGTGATCAGCAACAAAAATATTCTACAAGCTGGATGACTGGAGGTGAATGACAGGGATCCGACAAGACTGACTCGCTACCCCCTCCCCCTCTTGCCACCCTCGGGATGTTCGAGGATTTCTAGCAGGAGGTGATCTGCCTCATCAAGTTCGCACTCGGCACGCACGTCGAGTGCTCAATGCCAGCATTCCCAGTCATTGCTACACCAGCCTTGTGTGAGGATGCCTCAGTTCGGTGAGCTGGGAAGGAGGTAGTAGAGGAGGAGGAGAGAGATCTATAGGGGCGAGTGTTGTTCCCTGTATTGGCAAGCGGAGGCCAGTTCAGCGAGATGGTTGTGCGAGATCACCAGGCTCGCCCAGCAGGGGTAGGCAGCCCCTTAAGTGAGTTCGTTTCATCCGCCCCAGTTCCAAAGGGGTTTTGGGAGCCAAAAATGTGCTACTATATCCGAAAATATTACCCGGTTCAGCACATCATGTGGTTCGAGGATGTGGTTTTGATAAGGCAGATGTCGGATGCCTTTAAGTGCATACTCTTCGCAATCACCATTGTACAACCATGGGCACGCGAGAGGTGGTTCAATGAGCGGGAAGGGGGGGACTGGCGAGATGAATTAGACAGGTGAGTAAGACCAAGAGGCCCACCTACAGGAGGCGGGATAGGGGATTCTCTATGGTAGGCGAGACGCCCAGGTAGTGCGAGATGGCTCTAGGAGGCGAGATGGCCTATAGGGCGAGAGGCCGGCGAGACGGACAGAGAGGGTCGTCTCTGTTGGAACACCCTATTACTGATATGGGCAAGGATCACTATGTACTTTAGGAAATTTGTTTTGACCTCCTTGTATAGATCTAAAGGTCAATTAGATTGAGTCTAAGGGTTAGTATTTAGGTTTGAAAGCTGCCCTCAAGACCAGATATTTCAGTTCAGGAGACTAAGTCATTTCGTCGAGCTCAGGTCGATGAATCGCCGAACTCCATTCGACGATCTCTGAGCTCACTTCGATGAATCGTTGAACTCCATTCGATGATCTCTGAGCTTACTTCAACGAGTCGTCGAACTCCATTCGACGATCTTCAAGCTCAGATCGACGTTCCTGTCTCTAGTTTGTTTCCCTTCTCTAAGCGCAGTTCGCCGATAGTTGAGCTCAGATCGATGATTTCTGTTTCAGTCTAAGTCAAGTCTCTGAGCTCAGTTCAATGATAGTTGAGCTCAGGTCGACGTTTTTCTGGAGAGATCGACGTTTTTCAAGATTCAAATTCAGACAATTATGGAATTATTCCCAACATTTATTTCAAGAATCCTGTAGCTGTTTCAATTAATCTGGAGCAAGTTTCAAGGGAATTTTAAAGGAATGTTTTATTGGACTTTCCTCCAGAAGACAAATTGCATTTAAGGAAGTCATTTATGACAGGCTAACGACTATCTTGGACAGAGAATTATTTTATTCAGACCTAAGGAATAAAAGAGAACATTCTTCTGCTTCTCCTAAGAGTTCCATACAAAAAGTACAGATACACACAGAAAAGTTTTCTTTGCTGGACATACACATAGACACACACAGACAGAATTCTCTGAGAACACACACCACTGAAGGAGATCGACATACAGAAATTTGTAGATCTCTTTTGATTCCAGTGTTCAAAGGCCTTATCATTCAAGCCTCCAGACACCACACATTTCTGCTGCTGCTGGAATCATCTTTTGCTGGAGATCAAATCTTCTGAAGGCCTATCACCCTATTGCAAAGCTTCACTTCCTGAACAACTCAAGAACTCAGGGGGAGCTTTGACAACATCCACTATCTTCTCTCTGATTGTTGACAGAGAAGATCATCTCACCTCTCTCTCTCTCTCTCTCTGCTGTAAAGGGTTTATCAAACTCCCTTCAAAAGTTTGTGTTGGTTTCTGAGACCTTGTCAAAACTCAGTGGTGGCAAGATACCTGATCAAAAAAACTGGTTTGGTTTTTGAGTACCTTATCAAAAGCTCATTGTTGCCCAGGACACCAGATCAACTTATCCTGCAGTGGATTCCTACCTAGGGTGGTAGAAGAGTGGATGTACCCAGATTGATTGGGGAACCACTATAGCTTCTTGTGTCATTTCGTTTCTCATTTCTTTTGTTTTCTTGTTGTGGTTTGTGATTGTTCTGTGATTGCTTTGTAATTAGATAGTTGTTGTGTTTGCTATATTTCATTTGCTTCCCTGTTCACTTAGGAATACAACAAGAGTTGTAAAACGTTTTTAGCAAGCACCATACTCTATTCACCCCCTCTAGAGTATATCAGATATAACCTGCACTTTCAATTGGTATCAAAGCGAGGTTGGTTAAAATACCACATCTTAGTGGTTGCACAGGCTAACACCTGAACCCAAAGATCCCTCTAGTTAGATCTGCTTGTTTTAAGTTTGTTACTAGATTTATTCCTTCACAGAACATGGCCCAAAACAAAGATTATGCTAGCACCAGAACTCCAGTGTGCAATCTATCTAAGTTTGCACTTTGGAAGGCAAGGATTAGATTGTACATGAACTCTATTGATGAAGATATTTTCAATTCTGTTTTGACAGTGTGTCCAAGACCTCCAGAAAATTCAAGTACAAGTGTTGTTCCACCTCCTTCAGGAACAGATGCAGAAATCAAGAAATGGAAGTGGCAGATTTTAAGGCAATGAATATTTTAGCACAGACTATTTCTGATGAAATATTCCAAAAAGTAGCTGACTGCAACTTAGCAAAGGACATCTGGGACAAGTTATCTGAGACAGTCTCAGGATCTGCCGATGAGAGAAAAGATAGAAGATCTCATCTCATAACCCAATATGAGAACTTCAAGAAAGGAGAAGCTGAGTCAATAGCAGACATGTATAATAGACTCAGTCTCATAGTCAATGAGCTGAAAACATTGGACAAAGAGATCTCATTGACTGAGCTCAATGATAAAATCCTAATGTGCTTCCCAAGCACTTGGGACTCAAGGATCTGGCCAATCAAGGATGCCAGAAGCCTAAATGAGATCACAACTGAAGATCTCTTGGGCAAGCTCAAGTCTTATGAGCTGCTCATCAAGAATAGAGAAGAAGAGCAGAAGGCTGCCTCACCAGCTATAAGAAAGGAAAAAATCAATAGCTTTCAAAGCCATTGAAGATCAGCCTGAAGACAAGGTCACAGGCAATGAATTGCTGCTAAGCCTACTGGCCAAAAGGTTTTACAAAATGGTCAGGAAGGATTTCAGGAAAAGATCATACAAAGAGCATGACAAGACAAGTTATGACAAATCAAATAACAAAGAGATTATTTGTTTTGGATGCAGGAAACCAGGCCACATTGTGCCTGACTGCCCAGAAAATAAAAATAAGGGCAAGAAGGATAGGAAAGAAAGGAGAAAAGAAAAGGACTTCAAGAAGAGCAGCAATGACAAACCCTCCTCCAGCAAGAACAAAAATACAAGGAAGGGGTTTGTTGCTGAAACTTGGAGTGAGACAAAAGAAGAATCTGAAGGTTCATCCAGCTCTAGTGATGATGAAGATGATGCTGATGAAAAAGAATTCTACATGATGTCTATCAATGGCTCACAACAAAATTCTGATGCAGAAGAGTCAGAGTCAGAATCAGAGACTCAATCTGAAGAGGACCAGGTAATAAGTTCTTTTGATTTTAATTCTGAGGACTTCAAGTGTGAGTTTAAAGCATTGTGTATAGATTTATTAAAATCTGAGAAGGAAATCATTTCTATCAGAAATCAGCTATCTGAACACAGTACTTTAAAATCAGAAAACCTCAAACTCTCTGAGGAGTTGGAATGCTGTAGGGAGCAGATAGGCTCACTGAATAGTGAACTATCAGAGGCCAAGAAGTTTGAAGAATCCCTCAATGGGAGAAGTATCAAACTAATGGACATCACAAGCACAGTGAACTCAAGATTCAATAGTACACTGGGCTTGGGTGCTTCATCCAGCCAACCTATAGTATTAACAACCCCAATCAAGTTTATCTCTGATAAAGGTAAGGAAGTTGTAGAGGTGGCTAGGAAAAATTCTGATTTACCTCAGAAAACAAAAGTTCAACAGAAAACGTCGAACGGAGCCCGACGATCGCCGAATGGAGATCAACGATCTCAGGCTAAATCATCGAACTCAGGTCGATGATTTCTGAACCCTGAACTCTGCCGCAGTCGATCTTCGAACGGAGCTCGACGATCTGACCCAAGATCGTCGAACTCAGCTTAGAGATCGTCGAACAGAGATCAGTGTTTTGAAATTATTTTCAAAGGTAAATCAAATTTCAAACCTAGGGGTCCTTCATCCCAAAGATTTAAACCTTATACTGAATGGATAATACCTCCTGGGAGATATCATCCTGAAGGCTATAATAGTCAACCTGGGATGTCTTTTATTTCTGAATTCAAAGGTTATCAACCTAGTCCCAAGGTAAAGTGGGTCAAAAACAAATAAATTGTTTTATGTGCAGATGAAGACCTATCCAACTTCAAACCAGCAATGGTATCTGGATAGTGGGTGCTCAAAGTACATGACAGGGAATAAAGACAATTTCACATCCTTCAAAGCCAAGCTTGGACCCAGAGTAATATTTGGTTATTCAAACTTTGGACTAAAAAAGGATATGGTGCAGTCCAGATTGGCACAGTCACATTCAAGAATGTAGCCTATGTGGAAGGACTGAAGCACAACTTAATCAGTATCAGTCAACTGTGTGATGAAGGCTATCAAGTGACTTTCAACAAATCCTCATGCAAAATCAAATTAGAGGAAAACACAACTGTGTTGACAGGTAAAAGAAAAGGTAACATCTATCTTGTAAATTTTCTTTCAACTAAGGTATATATATGCTTGTTTAACTCTATTTGTAGACCTAATGAATTATGGCATAAGAGATTAGGACATATAAACCTTAGAACCATTGCTAGGCTATCCAAGGACAACCTTGTTAGAGGACTACCTTCTCGCCCCTACAAGAAGGAAGGACTTTGCAGGGCTTGTCAATTAGGCAAGCAAACCAAAAATAGCTTCAAGTCACTTAATAAGAGTGATTCACCTATGATTTTGTATCTGTTACACATGGATCTCTTTGGACCCATTATAGTACAAAGCTTAGGAGGGAAATCTTATACTTTAGTAGTTGTAGATGACTTCTCTATATTCACATGGGCGTTCTTTCTGAGGAAGAAGTCTGATAACTTTAAGTGTTTGACAGAGTTACTCAAATACATATAGAGTGAGTTCAATACTCACATTGCCCTGATCAGAAGTGATCATGGGACAGAGTTTGATTCTCTTCTTATGCAAGAGTTCTGTCAGAGTGAAGGGATCAGGCACACTTTCTCAGCTCCTGGAACTCCTCAACAAAATGGGGTAGCTGAAAGGAAAAATAGAACCCTTATTGAATCTGCTACTACATTGTTGTCAGATGTTAATCTTCCTCTATCCTTTTGGGCAGAGGCAGTGAACACCTCCAACTATGTGTTGAACAGAAGTTTAATACATAAACTGAAGGGCAATACTCCCTATGAATTACTCAAAGGGAAGAAACCTAGAGTAGATTATTTCAAAATCTTTGATTGTATTTGCTACATTCATAATAATGACAAGAAATACTTAGCAAAATTTCAAGCTAAAGCTGATGAAGGAGTGTTTCTGGGATACTCCATGATCAGTAAAGCTTATAGGGTATATAATAAATCTACTCTCAAAATTGAAGAATCTGTTCATATATCTTTTGATGAATCTAACATGTCTTTCAAGGAGAAGAATACTTCTACCATAGAACCTTTGTAGGTACACTGTCTTGCTAAAGACTTGGACAGGTTACAAATTATTCAAAAAGATGAAAGCAGTGAAGATGAAGAAGACATTCAACATCTTGAAGAGAATCTTCTTGAAGAGCTAGTTGTTGTACCACAAGAGGAAACAACAATACAGGTTGGTGAACAATCAACATCTACTATTGATTTATTAACATCAAGAGACCATCCAATCTCCCAAGTGATTGGAGACATCTCAGCTGGTGTGCAAACCAGAAATCAGGTCAACCAAAACCTGATGCACACTTGCTTTCTTTCTCAAATTGAACCTCAATCCATTCAAGATGCAGAGCAAGATCCACACTGGATCATTACAATGCAAGAGGAGTTGCATCAATTTGAAAGGATCGAAGTTTGGGAAATAGTACCAAGGCCAAAGGATCACTCCATTGTTGGAACAATGTGGGTGTTCAGAAATAAATTGGATAATCAAGTAGTCATTGTAAGGAACAAGGCAAGGCTAGTTGCTCAAGGGTACTCTCAAGAAGAAGGGATAGATTATGACCAGACCTTTGCACCAGTTGCAAGGTTAGAGGCCATAAGAATCATCTTAGCATATGCAGCACACAAAGGATTCAAAGTATACAAGATGGATGTAAAGAGTGCTTTTCTAAATAGAGATATCAAAGAAGAAGTCTATGTCAGACAACCCCCAGGTTTTATCTCTTCAACTCATCCTGATTATGTTTTCAAATTGCATAAAGCATTATATGGTCTAAAGCAAGCTCCTAGAGCATGGTATGAGACCCTAGCATGCTTTTTTCTGAAAAATGATTTTATAAGGGGTACAGTAGACCAAACTCTTTTTATTAGAACTCATAAGTCCCATACCCTACTAGTACAAATCTATGTAGATGGTATTATATTTGGTTCTACTGATTCAAATTTGTGTAGAAGGTTTTCCAACCTAATGCATTCTAAATTATAAAAGGGGAAGCATGGGTAAGCTATCCTTCTTTCTAGAATTGCAAATCAAACAACATGCTGAAGGTATATTTATTTCTCAAACCAAGTATACAAAAGAATTGGTTAAGAAATTTGGTATGTCTGAAGCATCATGTATGAAAACACCTATGCCTACTAATGCAGTATTAGATGCTGATGAACATGGGAAATCTGTTGATCAGACAACATATAGAGCAATGATTGTCTCTTTATTGTACCTTACATCTAGTAGACTTGACATAATGTTTGCTACATGCATATGTGCTAGATTCCAAGTGAGGCCTAGAGAGTCACACTTAACCTTAGTAAAAAGGATTCTTAGGTATGTGAAAAGTTGTCCAAATCTAGGTCTTTGGTATCCAAAAGATTCAGCATTTGACTTAACTGGATTTTCAGATGCTGATTTTGCTGGATGCAGAATAGATAGGAAAAGCACCAGTGGAACTTATCAGTTTCTTGGTGACAGACTTGTCTCCTAGTTTTGCAAGAAACAAACATCTGTGTCAACTTCAACTGCTGAAGCTGAATATATGGCTGCAGTTAGTTGTTGTTCACAAATCTTGTGGATTCAAAACCAACTCCTAGACTATGGCTACAACTTAGAGAAGTCTAAAATATTTTGTGATAACACCAGTTGTATTTCCATTGCACAAAATCCAGTCCTCCATAGTAGGACAAAACACATAGAAATTAGGCATCACTTTCTAAGGGATAATGTTGAGAAAAATAAAATTGAACTTCAATATATCCCAACTGATTTTCAAAGGGGAGATATTTTTACCAAACCATTGGATGAAAAGAAACACACATTCTTCCTGAATTATTTAGGAATGTTAGATGGAGGAAGTTTAAAATAAGATCCAAGATTTTTAAACTCTAAAAATGACCAAGACTAGGAAAATCAAAATGTTTTTTGTAGTGTATAGAGTATGTTTCTGGTCTCTGAACTGTGCTTGATGAATTTCCCCAAGATCGTCGAACGGAGATCGACGATTTCAGAAATCGTCGACCAGAGTTCAGCACTTCTCAGATAGTGCTAAACTATCTTCTTCCGGACAGCGATCATCGAATGGAGCTCGACGCTCTCCAATATCGTCGAACGGAGATCGACGATGTTGATGACCTTTCAGATTCCTTTAGGAGCCCCGATCGTCGAACGGAGTTCAACTATCTTTCCTTTTCTGCATCGAACCCTAATATAAAACTCATTTTTCGGCCATCGTTCTGTCTTTGCGCTTTCATACTCTCTGCAGAATTTCTCTTTCCCTCCAAACTTTTCTGCACTTGCTCTTTTGTTTGTTCATCTTTGCAGGAATCAATGGCAGTTTCAGTCGCAATCTTGGTAGCCATGAAATTTGATACAGGCTTTGATATAGACATGGATTCTTTCGATAACAGCGATCAAATATTCAAGGACATTCTGGAACTCTTCAAGGACCAACAGTTAGTCAACATAATGTCTACAAGGATGAAATTGGTCGCAAACGAAATAAAGGAATGGGTGTATACTTCCCACAATCTGGATCAGAACACAATGGTCGGAACTATCTCAAGAACTCAGGTACCTTTAACACCTGCTGTTTTAACAGAAGTATTTCAATTAAATTTTGGTGAAGATTCTATAGAGCTTTCTGGAGAGGAATTTTCAATTATGCTTGAAAGGATGGGCCATTCAGAGGCTAACCCTAGTAAATTGCTTAAGAAGAATCTGTCAGTTGAGTACAGATTTCTTGCTGATGTAGTTGGGAAAGTGTTGTTGGCAAAACACTCAGCTCATGATACCATCTCTAGGTATCAGCTCTGTTTGATGGGTGTCGTGGTGGACAAGAAGCAGCTAAACTAGGGAGAAGTGTTTTTTGATTTAATCAAGAAGAAAATTAAAAAGAACTTTGTTAATTTTGGGAGAATTTTAGGGTTGTTTCTTCACAACAGATGCCCTGACCTGCTTATTTCCAGTTGGATACACATTAATGACTCCAAGAGGCTTACCTGTACTCTATTTGGGAAATGGGACAGGCAGATTGTAAAGCCCAGCAGAGCCTCTACAATCTCTTCTTCAGGCACAAGGACTATTTCAGTCTCTTCCCGTCAGGTTTCTGCCCCTGCAGAAGATTTGCCTGCTTCATCTCATCCTTCTCCACCTATTGTTTCATCAACAACAATCACATCCACTATCACAACTTCATCCCCCATTTCCATCCCATCTCCAACTTCAATCCCTTCTCCAACTCCAACATCAACTGAAGAAATCTTCCATCCACTACATCACTACCCCCACATGGACATTGATTCATCATCCCATATTCCATCATTCACTCTTCTAGATGATTCCTATATGGATGATTCTCCTTCATCCCCTCCTGAACCACCATCATCATCCACTTCTTATCAACAGTTACTTCAGGATATCATTGCTCAACCATCATTCACACCATCTATCTCCACTCCATTATCTTCAATCTCCACAATTCTAATATCTCAACCATCACTTCTACCATCCACAGTTTCTCCAACAACATCTCCTGCTGCTCCAACATCCATCCCTACCTCTACTCAAGTCCCTCTTGAGCAAGTAGACCTTTCAGCTACTGCAGACAAGCTATATGAGCTGATAGCTCCAAGGCTATCACTACTGCTGGAGACCTCTTTGGCTCCACTTCTGAAAACTGTTCAGGAGTTGTCTGTCAGGCTATCCTCTATTCTTCCTCCTCAGGCAATCCCTTCTATTGGGTGCCTTGATCTAGTATCACTGAATCTAGGCAGGGGGAGATGCCTTATGAAGCTGAGAGATTGCCTGCTGCAGTAAATTCAGTCCAAGCCCCAGTTGCTCCAATTGCAGTCATTATAGTGGACCTCAGGTCACTGCTGTCAATATTTGATTTTGTATACTTCAGCTGCCTTCCAGACCAGCATACTGAAGATCTTACTAAGTCCATTGTGCCTATTTCCAGCTGTGACCCCAGCTTAATAAGTTCTTATATAAATTCCTTCATTGCTGTGGACAGTGCTCCTTCTGTTTCTGTTGCTCCTACTGCTGCTGTTGATGTTTCAGTTAGTTCTGATGTTGTTGTTTCAGTTTCTGAAGATATGCATATGACATAGGCAATTGATTTTGAGCCTGCTGTATATGAGCCTATTGGTTCTGAAATTTTTGTATTTGAACCTGCTTCTGTAGTTCTTTCTGCCAGTGTTGTTTCTGCTCCAATTCCTGCTGCTGCTATTGCTCTTGTTGTTGTTCCTGCTGCCATTTCTTCTGCTCAGTCTCAACAATAGAAATAATATATCAAAAGGATTGATGTAGTGTATGATAATCCACAAAGTTCAGACAGTGATCAGTTTAGAACAGACTCTGATGATTCCTCTGCAACAATTGCAAGGAAAAGGAAAGCAAGAAGCAAGGCCATGAAGAGAGTTCCCCCAGAGAAAATCAAAGATACAAATGATATTCCATATTATATATTGCATGATTGCCCTATTACAGAACCATGGATGCAGTACTCCAGAAATCAGCTGAAAGCCATGAAGAAGAAAAGGAAGTATGACAAGGGATCATCTCATTTCAATCCTCCTCCTCCTCCTCCTTCACCTGATGCAGGTACAGATGGAAGTTCTGCCTTTCAATCTACTACTAGAAGCCAAAGTTCATATCAATTTCAAGGAAGATCTCAGTACAGAGGAAATCAGTCTAGAGGTTACCAGTCCAGAAGAGGACAGTACAGAGGAAATCAAATAGAACTCAAAGTGTATTCTAAAGGATATTCCAGGCAACATCCTTATTAAAGGGAAGGACAAGGTCCCTCTGACACTACTTCTGGTCCTTTCCCTTATAAGCTAAAAGATCTAGACTCTTCTAGAGCCCCTCCTGATAATTCTTCAAACAGATATGAACCTCCTGTTCCATTTGAAGACCCAGAAAATAATCCCACTTCATGGACTGCCAGAATGAAAGAGTTGGCTGCATTAGACCAAATCAAGAAGGCTAGAGAACAAGGAAATGATACATCTAGTTTCACTACTCTATCAGATCAGAGAAAGAAAGAACTTGAGAGATACTCTTCCAGCAAATTCTTTGATTCAGAAAGTTATATGAAGCTGCACCCAGAAGCTGTAGTCCCCAGGCCAAAACATCAAACTTCTCTAGGTGCAGCTGATGACAGAAGATCCAAGAAAGAAGCTCTTAATCTTAACAGAGAAATAGTTCTCATAAAGAGCAAGGAAAAGGAATGATTTTGTAAGCTGATAGTAATACATATTTCTGACTATCTGTGGTTATATCTGTGCTTCTGCAATGTTTTTTGTTATATATCTGCATTGTATGTTTTTATTTTTCCAATGTCTGTAAATAGTAATCCTAACCCAAATAGGGGGAGATTGTTGGAACACCCTAGTACTGATTTGGGCAAGGATCACTATGTCCTTTAGGAAATTTGTTTTGACATCCTTGTATAGATCTAAAGGTCAATTAGATTGAGTCTAAGGGTTAGTATTTAGGTTTGAAAGCTGCCCTCAAGACCGTGAAGACCAGATATTTCAGTTCAGGAGACTAAGTCATTTCGTCGAGCTCTGGTCGACGAATCGTCGAACTCCATTTGACGATCTCTGAGCTCACTTCGACGAATCGTCGAACTCCATTTGACGATCTCTGAGCTTACTTCAACGAGTCGTCGAACTTCATTCGACGATCTTCGAGCTCAGATCGACGTTCCTGTCTCTAGTTTGTTTCCCTATCTCTGAGCTCAGTTCGACGATAGTTGAGCTCAGATCGATGATTTCTATTTCAGTCTAAGTCTAGTCTCTGAGCTCAGTTCAACGATAGTTGAGCTCAGGTCGACGTTTTTCTGGAGAGATCGACGTTTTTCAAGATTCAAATTCAGACAGTTATGGAATTATTCCCAGCATTTATTTCAAGGATCCTGTAGCCATTTCAATTAATCTGGAGCAAGTTTCAAGGGAATTTTAAAGGAATGTTTTATTGGACTTTCCTCTAGAAGACAAATTGCATTTAAGGAAGTCATTTATGATAGGCTAACGGCTATCTTGGACAGAGAATTATTCTATTCAGACCTAAGGAATAAAAGAGAACATTCTTCTGCTTCTCCTAAGAGTTCTATACAAAAAAGTACAGATACACACAAAAAGGTTTTCTTGGCTGGACATACAAATAGACACACACAGACAGAATTCTCTGAGAACACACACCACTGAAGGAGATCGACATACAGAAATTTCTAGATCTCTTTTGATTCCAGTGTTCAAAGGCCTTATCATTCAGGACTCCAGACACCACACATTTCAGCTGCTGCTGGAATCATCTTTTGCTGGAGATCAAATCTTCTGAAGGTCTATCACCCTATTGCAAAGCTTCACTTCCTGAACAACTCAAGAACTCAGGGGAGCTTTGACAACATCCACTATCTTCTCTCTGATTGTTGACAAAGAAGATCATCTCACCTCTCTCTCTCTACTGTAAAGGGTTTATCAAACTCCCTTCAAAAGTTTGTGTTGGTTTTTGAGACCTTGTCAAAACTCAGTGGTGGCAAGACACCTGATCAAAAAAACTGGTTTGGTTTTTGAGTACCTTATCAAAAGCTCATTGGTGCCCAGGACACCTGATCAACTCATCCTGCGGTGGATTCCTACCTAGGGTGGTAGAAGAGTGGATGTACCCAGATTGATTGGGGAACCACTATAGCACCTTGTGTCATCTGGTTGCTCATTTCTTTTATTTTCTGGCTGTGGTTTGTGACTGTTCTGTGATTGCTTTGTAATTAGATAGTTGTTGTGTTTGTTGTATTTCATTTGCTTCCCTATTCACTTAGGAATACAACAAGAGTTGTAAAATGTTTTTAGCAAGCACCATACTCTATTCACCCCCCCCCCTCTAGAGTATATCAGATCTAACCTGCACTTTCAGTCTCGCCCATCAGTCTTTTCCCCCACTTGCAACATGCGAGAAAGGTGTTTTAACCTTTTTACCAACAAGGGGGATTTTACCTTTGTGCCCTAGGTAATTTTACACTTCTAACCCTGGAGGTCTACGTATAGACCTCCAGAACAGCGGAGTTTGGCTGTTGGCAGACCCAGCCCAGGGTGTTTTGGTCATTTCAGGTTAGTTCAGAAGTGATATTTCTAGATTAGATTCAGATGACTATAAATAGACCGTTAAAGTACCTGAGATGGTTTTGGAACCTTTCTACTGTATTCCTCACAGACACCTAGCTCAGCATTGGATATGGAGGGGAAGATCTTCAGTTCTTCCGGGAAAGAGGTGGGACCTCCAAGCTGAGACCCTTCGGTCTATTTCCAGGTCTCCAACTCACGTCAGGAGGGTAGTTCAAGAAGAGTACGTGTGGGCTGCATCTTCAGTTGCGAACTTTAGGAGTGACTACAAAGCTGGTTCCAACATTTTTTGGTGCGGTGAGCGTGGAGCGCAGCCCTCAGAGAAGAACCTTGAGCAAGCACATGGAGGGAGGTCACAGAGAAGGAGAAGGAGAGGGGTCGGATATCCCGGGAGGAGTTGTGGGAAGGGAATAGTTTATGGCTTCAAATAAGGGCATCATGGACTTGCTGTAGGGGATCTCGCGACAGGGAGATTATTCAACCTCAATACCTCAGGTGCCCGCTCTCGCACCACAAGAAGAGCTAGTCTCGGCGCGAGTGGGAGAAGATTCCCCGGGAAGGAGGCCAGGGAAGGAGGTTATAGTCGAAGGGAGTGGGAGAGACATGGCGGGAAGGGAGCTGTTCCCAAGCCCGGGGAGTACCATCTCGCTAGGGGAGGTTATCGTACAAGTAGGGGCGGCGAGGCCGGCGGCGAGAGGGTCACCTTTTTGTGAGCTGATCCTATCAGATCCCGTCCCAGAAGGGTTCCGGGAACCAGAGATGAACTATTATGTGGGGAAGGATCATCCCTGAAAGATATGGTACCTAAACACCTAGAGGGGGGGGTGAATAGGTGACCTAATCCTTTTTAAACTTTAATGGCAGCCAACAGTTTATAACACAGCTTTCTAACTTATTCTATCACAGCAAAAACTAAGCATACACAGCAAATATCATTCACAGCACAGCAGACACAGTGGTTTATAGTGGTTCCCCAAGATATGGGTACATCCACTTTCCCCCTTCGCCTATCTAGCAGTGTACTAGATTCGGCCAAACTCCTCCACTGTCTCAGAACCTAAATTGGTTCCTACACCTCAGGCCCAAAGCCTTACAACTCAGCTTTATCCCAAAGCCTACACTCAGCCAATCAAGGCCTATACTCAGCCAACCAAGGCCTACACTCAGCCAATCAAGGCCTACACTCAGCCAATCAAGGCCTACACTCAGAGATCTCAATCTCCTACACTCAGACTCTCAAGCCCTACCCTCAGCCTTTATAATTTTAGGCTTACAATTCACTCAGATCCAATGGATCCTACAAGATAAAAAGTGTATTACAACTATTAACTCAACAACTCAGAAATAAAGAGGGGAGTTGAGAGTTTCTTGATGAGTTCTTGGAAGAACTCAGCTGGATTCAATCTGACTTAGCTTTCTTCAAAGCTTCTTGAGTAGAACTGAATAAGACTGAATCCTCCTGTAGTAGTTCCTTGACCTCTGCCACTTAAGATCCAGAATGAATCTGAATCCTTCTTCTCAGCCTAGTTCCAGAGGCTGATTTCTTGGATGGAGCCCTCTCTCTCCAACTTCTTAGATCTGCACTTGGACTGCAAGATCTTCTTGTGTTGATACTTTGTGTACCACTTCAATGACATGTTCAATAATAATCTGAACTAGTTGATCTTAAACAACAGTTTCTGTAAACTGTAGGTGCCTATTTATAGGCCTTCTTCATGGTAACCGGCTGGTCCGGTCCATAACTGACTTCTGATATCTCTGACAGGTGCTGTAGACCGGCTGGAACGGCAGCTGTCAAGTCATCCAGTCATTTCTTGAAAATCTCTAACTGTCTGTAAGTGTCGAGACTTTCTGTCTTTAAGTGTCGACACTTATAGTCCAAGTGTCGACACATGTTGTGTAAGTGTCGACACAAGTCTACAAGGTGTCGACACATTTCCTTGTATGTCTCGACACAGATTCTTCTGCATGTGTCGACACTGAAATTGAGTGTCGACACAAGTACTTGTTCTTCTAGCTTTTGCTGAATTCTTCTAAGTGTCGACACATCACCTTTGTGTCGACACAACTTCTTGTGTTGTATCTGTCAAGTGTCGACACTGCTTCTTGGTGTCGACACATCTTCTTTAATGTCGTTACTTGCTGAGTGTCGACACAGCTCCTTGTGTCGACACACCTTCTTCTTGTTGAGACTTCAGCTAAGTGTCGACATATTCCCTTAGTGTCGACACTTGTACTTAGAATATTTTTGTTGATCTTTCTGATCTTTGCTAAGTGTCGACACAGCTCCTTGTGTCGACACTTTCTTCAAGTGTAGAGTCTTTAGCTGAGTGTCGACACATTGTGCTGGGTGTCGACACTTACTTCATGTGTTGACTCTTCTGGTTGTGTGTCTACACATTGTGCTGGGTGTCGTCACATTCTTCAAGTGTTGACTCTTCTGGTTGTGTGTCGACACATTGTGCTGGGTGTCGACACATTCCTCAAGTGCTGACTCTTCTGTTGAGTGTCGACACATTGTTCTGAGTATCGAAACTTTAACTTAGTCTCTGCAGACTTTTGCTGAGTGTCGACACAGCTCCAAGTGTCGACACTTTCTGGTGTAGACACAACTTCACTGGGTGTCGACACAGCTCCTTGTGTCGACACATTCTGTCTGCACTTTTCTTCACTGAGTGTCGACATAGCTCCAAGTGTAGACACTTTATGTCTGGTGTCGACTCTGCATCCCAGGTGTCGACACAATGACTCCAAGTTTCGACACTGCTTGTCTGGGTGTCGACACAAGTCTTCTTAAGTGTTGACACTTTCCCTCTGGGTGTCGACACATGGACTTAGAAACTTTTTGCTTCATTCCATTGATTTCTTAACCTGCACAAGTAAACTCAACATACATCAAATACATTATGATGTATATCATTGAGTTGGGTGAGGCTTCTTCAAATCAGGTACATTTGACCAATGTACCCAACAATCTCCCCCTATTTGGAGAAGTCATAACTCTTAGTCAATGATATACACCATTCATAATTAAAGATTACAAAATGATGTAAAGCAGATTATTTACAGCAGGGTAAACATAAACATGTAATAATCCACACATGTATACACATTCATCATTTCAGAACAAGAAATAGACACATTCACAGAACAATCATGAAATATATTTATCATATATTGTTCTAACATTTTTCTAATACACCTTCAATGGTTTACAAAAATGTTTTACATTTAAAAGATTACAAAATAATCTTCAAGTAATTTCTTAATCTATTTCTGGTCTGGTTCTTTGATAACTATGCCTTTGCCAGGTTGGACTTGAGCTTTGACAGTGGCTTCAGCAGTTTCAGCAACAGCAGGCTTCTTGCCTTTTAGATCTTTCTGTTTGAGTGCTTCTGCCTTGATCTTCTGCCTCTCAAAGTAGTGATATGGCTTGGGGAAGTACTTGCTAGGCTCCACTGCAGTAGGAGGTAGCTTTCCCATCTTAGCCTTCCTTCTGAATTGAACAATGGCTTCTTGTCTTATTTCATGTTTTCTCCATTCAGCTTCAGAGAACCACTTGTTCCTTTCATGAGTATTGTCCTTGGCAGCTTTCCAGGCAGTTAATATGATATTCCTAGAGGTAGGGCTCCACTGTTCAAAGTCTGGCCTTTGTTCTGCTTGTTCCCTAAACCTCTTCTTTGACAACCTTGTCTCTTCTTCTTTCTGTAATGCCTCTTGCATGGCTTCAGATATAGGTTGAACAACCTTTTCAATATGGACATTGTCCTTGCCCCTAGATGGGCTGTACATGGTCTGGACCTCAGCATGAATCATTTCAAAGTCTGGAGGTGGATAAATGACCTGAGCTACTTCTGGTTGCTCACCTCCAAAATAAGCAGGGTTAATTAATGCCTGATTCAGCAACATCTTGGTCATCACACAGAGGAGGGTATCCAAGTGTAGCCCTGATTGAATTTGATATCCATTTTGCATGCTCAGAACTTGCCTTGACTAACACTCTCTCCCCCTTTATGACTTCTCTAGCCATGTGATCTCTGACATCATCCTTTTGAAATCTGATCTGACTGTCCAAGTACCTTATCCCATCTTTAAAGTAAGGTTTTAGCTTTAGAAGTTGTTCAGATATGACCTTCTGGGAGGCTTGGATAGCAGTCTTTACAGCAGTAATTTCCTCTTGAAAGACTTTATCAAATTTTGCTTTAGCAGCATTAGTAGATGTAGAAGGTTCAGCAGCCTTATTCTTTAATTCAGTGACAATAGCATTGTGAGATTCAGTCAAATTGTCATTAATTCTTAATTGATTTTCAAGAACATATCCTTGTTTCAATGTTATATCATCCACCTGTACCTTGATCTTCTCTTGGTGTGTTGCCAAATACACCACTGCATTTCCACCCTTGTGGAAGCAGTCTGTCATCTCCTTCTTGTTGAGATTCATCTCAAACCTTATAGATTTTATATCTTGGGCAAGATCAAACTGTAATGATCTGTGCCCTGCATCAACATAAGCCTCTATGGCTTTTCTTTGTTCATCCATTTTAATATGCAGTGCAATCAGTAAAGCACTATAATCAACAGTTGGAGCTTGTTGAACTATAGGCTGTGGGGCTACAGTTTGCAGAGCCTTCTTGTAACTCTGGCTCCTTCTCTTGAATACATAGAGTTTCTTTTTCCTTGCCCTTGCAATCTCCTCATCTTCAGAGGCAGATGTGCTGGCAATATCAACCCTCTCCTTAGGGCTTGGAGGCTTGTCAGCTTGCACATCTTGTGCCTTCTCAGTTTCTTGCCTTATAGGCTCCTCCAGAACTTGCATTTGCTCCCCCTCAGCAGCAGCATTCTCTCCTTCAGCAGCATCAATTTCCTTGTCAAAATCTGCTTGATCCAAATTTAGGAACAAGTCTTCCATTGTGTATTCAGGGGGTGAAGAAGCTGGAGACATTCTTTGTTCTTCAACTATTGGAGCAGGAATCTCTTCTTGTACAGCAGATGTGTCCTTTCTAACAACATCTGGAACTTGACTAGGCAGCTGTGTTTGCTGAGGAACATCAGACAAATCAGCATCTTCTATAAGATATTCTAAAGTTTTTAGATCAATGAGTACCTCTTGGATGATGATGGTGGCTTGCTCACTGTCCAGTGTAGATGGTTCTTCTACAACTGGAGGCTCCCCCTGGCTTTGATCCCTGTGGATGGGGCTAGCTTGTGGTAGCTCCCCCTGGATCTTAGCAGTCTCTTGAGCAGCAGGGGTCTTCTCTGCAGCCACTTCCTCTTGGTCATCAGGAGTGAAAACAACATGTTCTTCACTCCCTAAACTGCTGGAGGACTCTTGTTCAACTGGAGCAGTTTTTCTCTTTTTCTTAGGAGGAATCTCCTTCTCGGTAATTGTCTTCTCAGGTGTTGGCATGTCCTTTGACAACACCCTGTCCCATCTTGAAAAGATCCTTAGATCCATTTTCCTCATATGGTTTATCTTGCTGCCTGCAGCAGTATTCATTACCTCTGGTATGGTACCAGCTAGGTAGAGACTTATGATCCTGCCCAGATTGGGCTTGTTCAAGCTTTCTGTAATCTTCTCATAAACCACTTGAGACCAGTCTGTTTTCAGAGTGAAGATAATTCTTGTCATGAGGCCAAACATATGGGCAGACACTCTGTCATGCCCTCCAGTCTTGCTGAGTAAGACTTTTCCCACAATCTCAGACATGAACTTTCCTTGAGTATTCATGCCTTTCCTGTTAAATACAGATCCTATCTTCATCTTAGGATCAAGTCCACACCAGGTTAAAGCTTCCCTGGTCTTTGAAGTAGTTACATCTTCTTCATCTTGAGTTTTTGGTAGCTGGAGTACCTTCCTCAGACTCTTTGGTGAAACCTTGACCTTAGTGCCATGAACTCTGGATTTGATTCTGAATCCAGATTCATCTACTGCAGCACCATTAAGGAATTCACGTACTTCTTTCTTCCAAATCTTTGTAGGTTCAGACAAGAGATATTCTAGTCTTGAATCGGCGACTAGGGTTACCACTGCCTGAATTTCTTGATCTGCATCGTCGAATGCGCCGCGCACAAGCTCATAACCCTCGTTAACGTTCTCCTTAAGCTTAGGAGCCATTAGGGTTTGTAGAATTTGTCTGTAGAAAAGAGAGGTGTCGACACAGTAGTTTTGGTCTCGAAACTTTGAAAGCGTGTCGACAAACAAAGACAGAACCCTATTTATACCTTTCTGATTTTGAAGATGAACAGGCGGGACAGCTAACTTAAAATGTGTCGACACTGGCAACAAGTGTCGACACTGACTTATAATGTCTCGACACATATGTGTCGACACAAGTTTAGTCAACAGATTTTATGTGTCGACACTTGGTTATGTGTCGACACAACATAACTCGACACATTGTCGAGACTTTACTTAGAAAAATTCTGAGTAAAACTTAAGTTTCGACACCATATTGGATGTGTCGACACCTACTTGACATGTGTCGACACTAACATTCTGAAGTGTCGACACCACATTCCTAGATGTGTCGACACCTTTTTCCTGAAGTGTCGACACCACTATTCTGTGTCGACATAGACTTGTCTATGTGTCGACACCTTTTTACTTAGTCATTTTCAAATCTGTAAACTTACTCTAAGTTTATCATTCCTAGTTCAATTTTGAATCTATTGAACTTAGCTTCTTCTAGTGGCTTAGTAAACATATCAGCTACTTGTTCATCTGTTTTAACATATTCTAATAAAATATCTTCTCTTTCTACATGCTCCTTAAGAAAATGATATTTAATCTCAATATGTTTTGTCCTACTATGGGATACAGGGTTATTAGCTATTGAAATAGCACTTGTAGAATCACAGAAAAGTGGAGTTCTACTTACCTGAAATCCATAGTCCTCTAGCTGATGTTGAATTCACAGAAGTTGAGCACAGCAACTTCCTGCAGCCACATACTCTGACTCAGCTGTGGAGATAGCCACACTGGTTTGCTTCTTGCTACTCCATGAAATTAGTCTCCCACCTAGGAATTGACAGGTTCCAGTAGTGCTCTTTCTATCCTCTTTGCATCCTGCAAAGTCTGCATCTGAATAACCTGTTAGATCAAAATCTCCATTCCTAGGGTACCAGAGGCCTAGATAGGGAGTGTCCTTTAGATATCTCAATATTCTTTTGACTGCAGTCAAATGAGACTCTTTAGGGCAGGCTTGATATCTTGCACAAACACATGTAACATACATGATGTCTGGTCTACTAGCAGTCAAGTATAATAGGGAGCCAACTATCCCTCTATACAAGGTTTCATCTACAGGTTTCCCTGCATCATCCTTGCTAAGAGACATACTTTACCCCATAGGAGTCTTCATGGTACTGGATGAATCCATACCATACTTCCTTATGAGTTCTAGGGTGAACTTTGACTGACAAATGGACAAACCACTCTCAGTCTGTTTAACTTGGAGACCCAAGAAAAACTTCAGCTCTCCCATACTACTCATCTCAAACTGACCTTGCATAAGTTTTGCAAACTTTTTGCAAAGGCTGCTTTCAGTAGACTCAAATATAATGTCATCTACATATATTTGGACTAGTATGACTTTGCCTCTAGATTCCCTAAGGAATAGAGTCTTATCTATTTTCCCCCTTGAGAACTTGTTCTCAATGAGAAAACTAGATAGGGTTTCATACCAAGCCCTAGGGGCTTGCTTTAACCCATATAAAGCTTTCCTAAGTCTAGAGACATAATGAGGTAGAGTTGGATCAACAAAACCTACAGGCTGTTCCACATAAACTTCTTCTTTAAGATTACCATTTAGGAATGTTGACTTGACATCCATTTGGTACACCTTGAATCCTTGATAGGTTGCATAGGCCAAGAACATTCTTATGGCTTCCAGTCTGGCTACTGGAGCAAAGGTTTGATCAAAATCAATACCTTCTTCTTGCCTATATCCTTTAGCAACCAGTCTAGCCTTATTCTTAATGATGACCCCTTGTTCATCCATCTTATTCCTGTAGATCCACTTAGTTCCTATTACATTGTGGTCTTTAGGTTTAGGAACAAGTTCCCAAACCTTGCACCTCTTGAACTGGTTAAGCTCTTCTTGCATTGCTTCAGTCCATTGTGGATCTTGTATTGCTTCTTCAAACTTCTTAGGTTCAACTTGTGACAGGAAGCTGGAGTAGATTGCTGCATTCATATTTCTACTCCTGGTTTGAACTCCTTGTCTTGGATCTCCAATAATCAGCTCTACTGGATGATCTCTAAGATGCCTGTGAGCTAGAGGCATCCTAACTTCTGGTTAAACCACTTCAGCATCTGCATCATGCTGTATACCTTGGATTTCTTCAGCAATTGGCACATGTAGTTCTCCCCCTGGATAGCAGCTACTCTCCTCTCCTTGCTGTCTTGCAGCAGGCACTTCTTTTATAGTAAGCTTGTCCATTTTCTTTGTCAAACCTGTGTGGCTGCATACACTGCTAGACAACTCATTATTAATAAGTTTAGTCTCATCAAAAACTACATGCACTGATTCTTCTACAACTTGTGTAGTCAAGTTGTAGACTCTATAAGCCTTACTATTATTGCTGTACCCAACAAAAATTCCCTCTTGGGACTTGGCAGCAAACTTAGTTAAGTAAGACTTCCCATTGTTAAGTATGAAGCATTTACAACCAAAGATCCTAAAATAGGATAGGTTTGGTTTCCTGCCTTTCACTACTTCATAGGGGGTCTTGTTAAGCCTTTTAGTGATGGTAGCCCTATTTATAACATGACATGCAGTGTTAACTGCTTCAGCACAGAAATACTCTGGCAGTGATGTATCACTCAATAGGGTTCTACCAGCCTCTATCAAGGTTCTATTCTTCCTCTCAGCAATGCCATTTTGCTGAGGTGTTCTAGGTGAAGAGAATTCTTGAAATATCCCAAAGTCTTCACACAGTTTTGTCATGCTATCAGACTGAAATTCAGTACCATGGTCACTTCTAATTTTGACCACTGTACTATTTAGTTCATTCTGAATTTGCTTGACAAAGCTATAGAAGACACTAGGTGTTTCAGATTTCTGTCTTAAGAAGAACACCCAGGAATACCTTGAGTAGTCATCTACAACTACAAAGTTATAGACTTTCCTACCTAAGCTGTGAACTGGCATTGGACCAAAAAGATCCAAATGCAAGAGGTATAAACACCTCACAGCATCTTTGTTCTCTATGCTTCTAAAGGTGGATTTAGTCTGCTTGCCCTTTTGACAAGCTGAGCAAATGCCATCTTTAACACACTTAACTTGAGGACCATTCCTCACTAACTCTTTGCTAAAGAGTTTGCTAATAGTCTTGTAGTTACGATGGGCAAGCCTCTTGTGCCATTTGACACAATGAGAGACTGTCTCATCAGCTACAAGACAAACTGGAGAACCATTGTTCTCAACCATAATGTCTAGGCAGTAGACATTCCTCTTCCTATATCCTGTCAAAATGATCTCTTGATCACTTGACCTCTTGATATGACAACCATTTTTAGCAAATGAGATGTCATACCCTACATCACTTAATTGACTTATACTTATTAGGTTGTGTTTCAACCCTTTAACATAAGCCACTTGAGTAATGGTAACTAAGTTTGTAGAAATGTTACCAAATCCTTTGATGATTCCTTTTTCAGAACCACCAAAGGTTACTTTTGGACCATCTTTTACTGGAATGTAGTCCTTTAGTAATCTTCTTGTTCCAGTCATATGTCTGGAACATCCACTGTCCAAGTACCATGTTGGGGTGTGGCAACTTGGACTTACCTGCAAAACAGATTAATGGACCTTAGAACCCAAAGAATTCTTGGGTCCTTGGTATTTGTTAGTCTGCAATCTGACAAAGCTCCCTGCAGGCTTTCCAACAGGTAGCTTGCTACTCACCTTGGCACTGGCATTGTGCCAACAGTCCACTGCAAAGTGGCCAATTTTTCCACAGCACCAACATTCAAACTTGTTGTACCTTTGCTTAGGTACAGCCTTTGCTGTATTATCTACAGCAGTCTTGTTGAATGCTGGGGCTTTGCCCTTGGACTTAGACTTGGACTGCTCAGTCCTTGCAGGTCTAATAAAGCCCAGTCCAGCCTTGCCTTTTTGATGAACAAATTCATCAATTAAAGGAAACACTGACTTAGGTTTAGAAAACCTAGCAACTAAGTCCTTCTCCTTCTGAAGATTTATCTCCAGACTCTTAATTTGATCATTCTTAAATGATATAGTATCCATCTGAATCACTGTTATGTGTTTCAGCCTAGCTATCTCATTCAGCTTTTGATCAAATTGCTTCTCAAAATCTGTTGCAGCAGCTTTAAGATCAGCAATTTCCTTTGCCTGACTTTTGTCTAAGGACTTGCTTTTCTTGTAAGCTTGCAACAGCACCTTATATTCATCTATAAGTTGATGAATATCATCCTCAGACTCAGATACACTTTCATCACTTGATGAAGATGAATCTGATTCTGAACTAGAACAAGAAACTGAATTTAAACTTGAACTTTGTACCTGACTGGGTCCTGGCTGCTCCAGGATTTTGGCACTGTCTGTCAAAGCCATTAGTCCTTGACATTGACTGTCTTCTTGTTCATAAATAGACTCCATGATCTGCATGAATTCTTCCTCTTCTTCTCCAGCAAACAGCCCTATGTAGGCTTCAGCCTCAGACTCAGTTTCTGAAGAAGAGATATCTGATAGAGTCTTCTCCTTCTTGGCAACAAAAGACTTCTCTTTCTTTCCTTTGAAGTGAGTCTTTTTCCTGTCACCAGATTCCTTTCTCTTCTCTGGACAATCTGCAATAACATGGCCCTGTCTATTGCAGCAGTAGCACACTATCTTAGATCCAGTTGCCTTGCTTGACTTTGTCCTCTTCCTGTCTTTCTTTGAAGGCTTTTTCTCCTGATAAAAGACTTCCTTTCCCTTTGAAGAAGAAGGTCTTGACCTCCACTGTTTCTTCTTCAAGAATTTCTGAAAGTGCCTAGTGAAGGCAGCAAAGTCTTCATCACTTTCACTGCTCTCACTCTTTGTGCTGACTGACTCATCAGACTCTGAATCAACTACCTCTGGAGGTGGAGTTGATGACTTATTCCTGCACTTTTTGGGAACTTCTGTCTTGAAAGCAACTGATCTTTCCTTGTGTTCAATCCTTGTTGATTTCTCCTCCTCTTTCCTCACTGTCAACTGCATCTCATATGACAATAACTTGCCAAACAGTGTAGGAGGAGGAATTTCCCCCAACTTAGCCATTTCTCTTATGGCACAGATCTTTGTGTCCCAATCTTTGGTTAGGGACCTTAAGAACTTATCATTTAGTTCATAGTTACTGAACTCTCTTCCATAAGACATGAGTTCATTAACTATTCTGTAGAACTTCTTGTAGCACTCAGTTATGCTATCACCTTTACCTTGTCTAAAGCTCTCATACTCCTGATTTAGCAAGGATTTTCTATCTTGCCTAACTTCTTCAGATCCTTCCATATACACTATAAGAGTGTCCCACATCTCCTTGGCTGTCTTACAGTGTATAAGATTCTGAAAAGTTGCATCATCTATGGCACTTACAATAATGTTTTGTGCCCTCTTGTCCATTGTAGCTAGGACAATCTCATCCTTAGTCATCTCTGATAAATCCTTTGGAGTTCTCTGATTTGCATCCAAAACTGAAATCTTCATTGGCACATAAGGCCCTTCCTTTACTGTGATGTAGATTCTAGGGTCAGAGGCTTCCATAAATAGCCTTACCCTTTCTTTCCAGATCCCAAAGATCTCTTTCCTGCATATGGGTAATTTCATGGAACCCAATTCCTTGTGATTCTCAGAAGAACCCATGTTTCTTGATTTTCTTGAATTTCTTGAAACTGTGTTTTGTCTTACACTGAATCTGCCAAACAGGATCTCCTCAGACTGTTAGTCCTTTTTGAGGAACCTGGCTCTGATACCACTTGAAAGATATGGTACCTAAACACCTAGAGGGGGGTGAATAGGTGACCTAATCCTTTTTAAACTTTAATGGCAGCCAACAGTTTATAACACAGCTTTCTAACTTATTCTATCACAGCAAAAACTAAGCATACACAGCAAATATCATTCACAGCACAGCAGACACAGTGGTTTATAGTGGTTCCCCAAGATATGGGTACATCCACTTTCCCCCTTCGCCTATCTAGCAGTGTACTAGATTCGGCCAAACTCCTCCACTGTCTCAGAACCTAAATTGGTTCCTACACCTCAGGCCCAAAGCCTTACAACTCAGCTTTATCCCAAAGCCTACACTCAGCCAATCAAGGCCTATACTCAGCCAACCAAGGCCTACACTCAGCCAATCAAGGCCTACACTCAGCCAATCAAGGCCTACACTCAGAGATCTCAATCTCCTACACTCAGGCTCTCAAGCCCTACCCTCAGCCTTTATAATTATAGGCTTACAATTCACTCAGATCCAATGGATCCTACAAGATAAAAAGTGTATTACAACTATTAACTCAACAAATCAGAAATAAAGAGGGGAGTTGAGAGTTTCTTGATGTGTTCTTGGAAGAACTCAGCTGGATTCAATCTGACTTAGCTTTCTTCAAAGCTTCTTGAGTAGAACTGAATAAGACTGAATTCTCCTGCAGTATTTCCTTGACCTCTGCCACTTAAGATCCAGAATGAATCTGAATCCTTCTTCTCAGCCTAGTTCCAGAGGCTGATTTCTTGGATGGAGCCCTCTCTCTCCAACTTCTTAGATCTGCACTTGGACTGCAAGATCTTCTTGTGTTGATACTTTGTGTACCACTTCAATGACTTGTTCAATAATAATCTGAACCAGTTGATCTTGAACAACAGTTTCTGTAAACTGTAGGTGCCTATTTATAGGCCTTCTTCATGGTAACCGGCTGGTCCGATCCATAACTGACTTCTGATATCTCTGACAGGTGCTGTAGACCGGCTGGAACGGCAGCTGTCAAGTCATCCAGTCATTTCTTGAAAATCTCTAACTGTCTGTAAGTGTCGAGACTTTCTATCTTTAAGTGTCGACACTTATAGTCCAAGTGTCGACACATGTTGTGTAAGTGTCGACACAAGTCTACAAGGTGTCGACACATTTCCTTGTATGTCTCGACACAGATTCTTCTGCATGTGTCGACACTGAAATTGAGTGTCGACACAAGTACTTGTTCTTCTAGCTTTTGCTGAATTCTTCTAAGTGTCGACACATCACCTTTGTGTCGACACAACTTCTTGTGTTGTATCTGTCAAGTGTCGACACTGCTTCTTGGTGTCGACACATCTTCTTCAATGTCGTTACTTGCTGAGTGTCGACACAGCTCCTTGTGTCGACACACCTTCTTCTTGTTGAGACTTCAGCTAAGTGTCGACACATTCCCTTAGTGTCGACACTTGTACTTAGAATATTTTTGTTGATCTTTCTGATCTTTGCTAAGTGTCGACACAGCTCCTTGTGTCGACACTTTCTTCAAGTGTAGAATCTTTAGCTGAGTGTCGACACATTGTGCTGGGTGTCGACACTTACTTCATGTGTTGACTCTTCTGGTTGTGTGTCTACACATTGTGCTGGGTGTCGACACATTCTTCAAGTGTTGACTCTTCTGGTTGTGTGTCGACACATTGTGCTGGGTGTCGACACATTCTTCAAGTGCTGACTCTTCTGTTGAGTGTCGACACATTGTTCTGAGTGTCGACACTTTAACTTAGTCTCTGCAGACTTTTGCTGAGTGTCGACACAGCTCCAAGTGTCGACACTTTCTGGTGTATACACTGCTTCACTGGGTGTCGACACAGCTCCTTGTGTCGACACATTCTGTCTGCACTTTTCTTCACTGAGTGTCGACACAGCTCCAAGTGTCGACACTTTTTGTCTGGTGTCGACTCTGCATCCCAGGTGTCGACACAATGACTCCAAGTGTCGACACTGCTTGTCTGGGTGTCGACACAAGTCTTCTTAAGTGTCGACACTTTCCCTCTGGGTGTCGACACATGGACTTAGAAACTTTTTGCTTCAGTCCAGTGATTTCTTAACCTGCACAAGTAAACTCAACATACATCAAATACATTATGATGTATATCATTGAGTTGGGTGAGCCTTCTTCAAATCAGGTACATTTGACCAATGTACCCAACAATCCCCTCCATCACTTGCAATGGTTCGAGGACGCGGTTTCGATCAGGCCCATGACAGATGCGTTTAAATACCGTCTTTTTGACATCACACTGAAGTACAAGGCTCGGGACTGGTTTCACCAGCTCCCGACTGGCTCGATATACTGCTTCGGGGACCTAAGCAGGAGCTTCCAGTTACGGTTCTCAACTTCGAAGAAGAGAAAGAAGAATCTGGAGTCAATCTTTATGATTAAGCAGAGGGCAGATGAATCCCTATCTCAGTACGTGGATAGGTTCCAAGAGGAGATCTTGGATATGCAGGAGGTGTCGGGGTTTGCCCTCCAGATGGACTTTACCGTGGGACTACGGGAAGGTTTCTTCAAAATGAGTCTCACACGGAAGGCGCCGCTGTCTTTTGAAAGCTTGATGGAGTAGGCGGCGAAGGAAATAGCGATGGAGGCGGCAAATCCCGCTTTTGCAAAAAAGTTGGCAAGGCTTACGGAGGTGGAGTCGAGGGATTCAGGGGGGAGACAGCAGGAAGCTTGGAGAAGAGAAGAGTCGAGGGCACCGGCGTATCAAGAGCTGGGATGGAGGCAGTAGGAAGGCCCTACCCCAGGACAAGGGAGATGATTTCCCCACGGGGGGAGGAACCAAGGAGGATCGGGAAGATTTCACCAGCAAGGGTGGGGGTATGGTCATAGACCACCCCTGCCCCCTCTACAGCAGGCTATGGCGATCGACCGAGGTAGAGGTAGAGGCCGGGAGAGAGGAAGAGGAGCATGAGCAGGGAGAAGGAGAAACCCTCAAGAAGGAAGGCAAGGGGGGAGGTAGCATTGCCATATTGCGACTTCTACGAGGAAGAAGGTCACGCAATGGATACCTGCCCAGATTTCTTGGAAATGAGGAGAACTGGAGGAGCAGGAGAACAACAGAGACCGGTGCGGATATAGGAAGTGATAGATACAGGAGAGGAGGATCGATGTGTAGATCGAGCGGATGTAGGAGATCGAGGGGGAATTGGAGTAATCCATGGGGTGGGGGGGGAGGGATAGAGGCAGCCCGAAAGGCGAGCCTTCACACTATTTATCGCCAAAGCGTAGCCTCGAAGTCGCAATCCCCTCCCCTAGATGAGAAAATCACCTTTTCAAGGAAGGACATGCCAGTCCATGAAGACCCCTTCTGCGACGCGCTGGTGATCCGGACCACCATCGAGAACTTTACGGTGTCACGGATCCTAGTAGACAATGGGAGCTCTGTGAACGTTATTTTCAAGAAAGCATTCAATGAGATGAGGGTGGAGGCCCGGAGGGTGCTGTCGGCGGATGGACCATTGTTTTGGTTCTCAGGAGAGAGGAAAGAAGTCAAGGGGGAGTGGGACTTCAGGTAACCCTGGGGGGGGGGGGGGGGGGGGGGCTATCCCGAAATTGCCGCTTCGTCATAGTGGATGCCCCCAGTAGTTACAATGCAATTTTGGTGCTCCCCTTGATCAGAACTTTCAGATGTGTTCCCTCATCATTTCACCAGTGCTTGAAGTTGAACTCAGGAGGTACCCAAATCAGGGTGCGGGGGGATCCAAAGGATGCAAGGGAATGCTACGTGATAGCAGTGAACACCGTCTCCTGGCAGGGAGATGCCGAAGAGATGGAGAAGAGGATGGAATGATGCCAACAGGAGCTTGTGGGCAAAGTAGATGAGAGAGAGGAAGAAAATGTTGGTGGAGAGGGAGAAGTAGTGATGGTTTGTGGCGTTGTGGGGGAGCTAGAAATGGCTGGAAAGGAGAAGGGAGAGATGGAGGCGGAAGAGGAAGTGGAGCCAAAAGAAGATGAAAGGAGGAAAGAGATGAGGAAGATGGAGGAAGTGGGAGGGTCGCCCCGGAGGGGGGCCCAGCTGGAAAAAAAGAAGAGCCTCGCTGTAGGAAGGAGAGGGCGCAAACAAGTGGGAGATGGAAAAGCTTGGGGAATAAATGGTCATGGATGTCGCGAAAGACAAAGTCATAGAATAGTACGCGCTGGAAGAGCAGGAAGGAGAGGAAGAGCCATCAAGGCTGAATCCGGCCGTGGAGGTACTCGAGGTAGAGATCCGCACCAAGGAAGGGAGAAAGGAGAAGGTAAAGAGCAGCGGCGAACTCAGCCCGGAAGACCGAGAGAAGATCAAGGCCTGCGTGCATCAAAATATTGACGACTTCACGTGGAGCGCCGCAGACATGCCCGGGGTCGATGCGGACGTCGCTTGTCACTGCCTCAACCTCGATCCCAACACTCGCCCCATACAGCAGAAGAAGAGGGCCATCGCCTCCAAGATGGTCGGGCCTATTAGAGAGGAGGTAAAGAAGTTACTTGAGGCGGGGTTTGTGTCCGCCTGTAAGTATCCAAGGTGGGTAAGTAATGTTGTAATGGTTAAAAAGGGGGAGGGTAGATGGAGAATGTGTGTGGATTTATCTCTTTTAAATAAAACGTGCCCTAAGGATTGTTACCCGCTGCCCCGAATCGATGCGCTGGTTGACTCAGCCGTCGGTTTTTCTTTTATGAGTTTCTTGGATGTGTTTTCTGGATATCACCAAATACGCATGCATCCTCTGGACGTTAAGGAAGTCACCTTCGTCACGGAGGATGGGTGCTTCTGTTTTAATATGATGCCCTTCGGGTTGAAAAATATGGGGGCAACCTATACAAGAATGATGGATCGGATCTTTTGAAAATAGAAAGGGAGGAACCTCGAGGTGTATGTGGAAGACTTGATGATCAAAATCAAGGACCTCGAAGCTCACGTCCTAGATATTGAGGAAACCTTTGAGACCCTAAGAAAATATAAAATGAGACTCAACCCCCTGAAATGTGTATTTGGAGCCAATAGGGGAAAGTTCCTAGGACATCTTCTCACTCCATCTGGAGTGGAGCCCAACCCCGAGAAAGTAAAATCAATCCTAGAGTTGGAGTCACCTATAAATGCCAAAGGTTCAACGTCTCACTGCCAAGTTGGCCGGGCTAAGCAGGTTTCTCTCTCGAGCCGGAGAGAGATGCTCGTCTTTTTTTCAGACAATGCGAGGAGGCAAGAAATTTGAATGGACCCCAGAATGTGAGAAGGCTTTTCAGGCTCTAAAGCAACAGCTCACCCAAACGTCTTTACTCCAGGGGCCAAGGGAAGGAGAGGTCTTGTTCTTATACTTAGGGGTAGTGACTGGAGATGTGAGCTCGGTTCTTGTGCGAGAAGAAGGGAAGAAGCAATTTCCGATCTACTATGTGAGCAGGGTCCTAAAGAAAGCGGAGCTCGGGTATCCCATTCTTGAAAAGTTAGCATTTTCCCTCATCGTCTCGGCCCGAAAGCTCAGACCATATTTTCAGACTCATTATATTCAAGTGGTAATGGATCACCCCCTCCGTCGCATCTTCGAAGGGGTAGAACACACCGGGAGGCTGGCAAAGTGGTCAATAGAGCTCAGTCAATTCGAACTCGCTTTCATTCCTCGGCTTGCCATTAAGGCACAAGCAGTGGCCGATTTCCTGGTGGACTATGTAGTTGAGGTCCAAGAGACTGAAGCGTCCCCTCGAGCAACCTGGAATATGTTGGTAGATGGAGCATCAGGAAGAAATTCATTCGGAGGGGGAATGATCTTGATAAGTCTCGAGGGGACCAGGATTGAACAGGCCATGAAGATCCAATTCACGATCGCCAACAACCAAGCGGAATATGAGGCGATCATCGCAGGACTCAGGTGAGCCCGAGAGTTGGGCATACGAGACATCGAGGCCTCGACAGACTCCATGGTGGTGGCAGGCCAGATCAAAGGGGAGTTCGAGGCAAGGGAGCCCACCCTCCAGTTGTACCTAGTGAAGGTCAAGGAGATCATCGGGCAGTTCCGAAGCTTTTCAATTCGGCATGTCCCGAGAGGGGAGAGCACTCAGGCTGACCAACTCGCCAAGTATGGCCCTCGAGCTGGAGGAACAATGACGGAGCTCTTCAGGCCGTCTATAGAAGAAGGGGGCTAATGGACATATGCCAGCAGAGGTCTTGGATGGACCCCTTCATCGCCTTTTTGTCTTCAGGGCAGCTACCCGCGACAATACTCGACAAGAGGCATACCAGATACAAATCGACATACTACCTGCTGAAAGATGGAGTTTTATACCGCAAGACATTGTCGGGTTTGCTGGCCCGATGTGTGTTAGAGGAGGAGGTTCCAAATTTTTTGCAAGAGATTCACTCAGGAGAATGCGGGAGTCACTCGGGGAGCCGGACGTTAGAGGGGAGGGTGCTGAGACAGGGGTACTTCTGGCCTACCTTCAGGAAAGACTCGGAGGAGTTTGCGAAAAGGTGTCAAAATGCCAGGAGTTCGCCCCCCTCCAGCTCCTTCCGGCCCAGAGGTTGCGGACAATCACAGCTCCCTGGCCTTTCTCTATATGGGGACTAGATCTGGTGGGTCCTTTTCCCCGAGCGAGTGGCCAAAGGAAGTTCCTGCTAGTCATGGTGGACTACTTTTCAAAATGGCTGGAGGTGAAGGCGCTGGCTAAGGTGACATCGCAGGTGGTCAAAAATTTCGTATAGGGAGAGATCAACTGTCGACATGGGTTACCACTAGCCATTGTAACGTATAATGGACCACAATTTGCAAGTAGGGAGTTCGTTGACTTCTGCATCCGTTTGGGAATAGATCTCCGTTTTGCCTCTGTTCATCATCCACGAAGTAATGGGCAGGTGGAAGCAGCCAACAAGATCATTGTCAATCTTTTGAAGAAGAAAGTGGAGAATTTGAGGGGAAGCTAGGTTGAGCAGCTACCTTCAGTCCTTTGGGCCTTGAGAACCACACCAAACACCGCCACGGGAGAGACCCTGTTTAAGCTCTCTCATGGCTCGGAGGCTATCATACCCATCGAGGTTGAAGACACATCACCAAGAGTAGTTGCTGCAAGGGAAGGGGACGAAGGATGAAGAGTGGAGAACGAGGAAGATCAGAGACTCTCTCTGGATCTCGTGGAAGAGCTCAGGGATTTTGCAATGGTCCGGTAGGAGGAGGTCAAGCGCCGGATGGCAAGGTACTTCGACAAGCATATAAGGATCAGGCAGTTCGAGAAGGGGGATTTGGTCCTAAAAAAGGTAGATGCAGCAGGTAGAGGGGCCTCCGTAGGGAAGCTCCATCCCAATTGGGAGGGTCCTTTTGTAGTAAAAGAGGTTTTGAAGTCAGGAGTGTACCACATCCAGGATGTGGACGGGGTACCCCTCGATCGTGCCCGAAGTGGCGATGATTTAAAGAGATTTTACCCATAACACTTTCTTTTCATTACATTTTTTATTATTTTTCAATGCTTGCGATTTTGATGTGCCCTTCTGATATAATGAGAGTGCAGGTGTCTTCTTTCATGGCATCCAGGGAGGAAGAGGAGACCCCGATCAGACCCGCTGACCAGGCTCTCATCTAGCTGGCAGGGTTGTATACTCACTTATTGGTTGGAGGTGGTTTGGAGAGGAGACCCCGAGCAGACCCCCTGACCAGGCTCTCATCTAGCTGGAAGGGCTGTAGGATCACTCGGTGGTTGGAGGTGGTTTGGAGAGGAGACCTCGAGCAGACGCGCTGACCAGGCTCTCATCTAGCTGGCAGGACTGTAGGTTCACTCGGTGGTTGGAGAGGTTTTAGAGAGGAGACCCCGAGCAGACCCGCTGACCAGGATCTCATCTAGCTGGCAGGGTTGTAGGCTCACTCGATGGTTGGAGGTGGTTTAGAGAGGAGACCCCGAGCAGACCCGCTGAATAGGCTCTCATCTAGCTGGCATGGCTGTAGGCTCACTCGGTGGTTGGAGAGGTTTTGGAGAGGAGACCCCGAGCAGACCCGCTGACCAGGCTCTCATCTAGCTGGCAGGGCTGTAGGCTCACTCGGTGGTTGGAGGTGGTTTGGAGAGGAGACCTCGAGCAGATCCGCTGACCAGGCTCTCATCTAACTAGCAGGGTTGTATGATCACTTGGTGGTTGGAGGTGGTTTGGAGAGGAGACCCCGAGCAGACCCGTAGACCAGGTTCTCATCTAGCTGACAGGGTTGTAGGCTCACTCAGTCATTGGAGATGTTTTGGAGACGAGACCCCGAGCAGACCTGCTGACCAGGCTCTTATCTAGCCGACAGGTATGTAGGCTCACTCGTTGGTTGGAGGTGGTTTGGAGAGTAGACCCCGAGCAGACCCGCTGACTAGGCTCTCATCTAGCTAGCAGGTTGTAGGCTCACTCGGTGGTTGGAGAGGTTTTGGAGAGGAGACCCTGAGTAGACCCACTGAACAGGCTCTCATCTACCTGGCAGGGCTGTAGGCTCACTCGGTGGTTGGAGAGGTTTTGGAAAGGAGACCACGAGCGGACCCGCTGACCAGGCACTCATCTATCTGGCAGGGTTGTAGGCTCACTCGGTGGTTGGAGGAGGTTTGGAAAGGAGACCCCAAGCAGACCAGCTGAACAGGCTCTCATCTAGCTGGCGGGGCTGTAGGCTCACTCGGTGGTTGGAGGTAGTTTGGAGAGGAAACCCCGAGCAGACCCGCTGACCAGGCTCTCACCTAGCTTGTAGGGCTATAGGATCACACGGTGGTTGGAGGTGGTTTGGAGAGGAGACCCCGAGCAGACCCGCTGACCAGGCTTTCATCTAGCTGGCAGGGCTGTAGGATAACTCGGTGGTTGGAAGTGGTTTGGGCAGGAGACCCCGAGCAGAACCGCTGACCAGGCTCTCACCTAGCTGACAGGGATGTAGGCTCACTCGATGGTTGGAGGTGGTTTGGAGTGGAGACCCCGAGCAGACCCGCTGACCAGGCTCTCATCTAGCTGGCAGGCATGTAGGCTCACTCGGTGGTTGGAGGTGGTTTGGAGAGGAGACCCCGAGCAGACCCACTGACCAGGCTCTCATCTAGCTGGCAGGGATGTAGGCTCACTCGGTGGTTGGAGAGGTTTTGGAAAGGAGACCCCGAGCAGACCCGCTGACTAGGCTCTCATCTAGCTGGCAGGGCTGTAGGATCACTCGGTGGTTGGAGGTGGTTTGGAGAGGATACGCCTAGCAGACCCGCTAACCAGGCTCTCATCTAGCTGGCAGGGCTGTAGGCTTACTCGAGGGCAAATCAAGCGGTGAGAGTTTACGGGGAGAAATGTCCAGATTTATCAGGAGATTGGTGGAAAATCCCTAGAAAAAGGAAGGATTGGGGTTAGGCCAGGGAGGAGGATCTCTGGCCGACATTCGGCATGGGTAGTCTCGCCCATAGCGAGTGGGTCTTCCTTGTCCAAGGAACAGGCCTGGCGTAAAAAGGTGGGGCCTGTCATGTGGGGAGGCTAGTATCCATGGTCTTCAGCGCAGTTTTATCTTACGGCGAGACGAGCACTAAGGGTCAGAAGATCTCGCAGGTGGTAAAGGCGAAGAGAGAACCAAGGTCTCGTGTTTTGGGCTAACTATTAAGCGAAGCAGCGGTAGGTAAAAGCACAATAAAGTAACATATAAAAAGTTAATAACAATATTCCTTTGGATCACCACAAAAAAAAGAACACCTCGCTATCCCTGAGGAAATGTCTATATCATGAATGATTACAAGTACAAGACAAGATAAAAAAGAAGGGGGGGAGAGAAGTCCCTGACAATGGTGTCTCCTTACTCCTCACTGCCGGAAGATGAACTGTCGTCCGTCTCGTCGAATAATCTGGGGACCAGGTCGCAGAGAGTAACCGTCTCGGCATCATCGCGCACCAACCCCAGCTCCTTCATCAATTTGAGAACGAGCTCCGCTGTCTTGATATTGGAATCTCGGCAGAGGGAATCTACCTCGTCCACGGAGTAGCGAGAAGGAACTGGAAATTGATCTGAAGGGGGTGCCGCGTTGTCCCAAAGACGGATATTTTCAGTTTTTAAACTCTTGTTCTCTCCCTCCAGTGCCTCAGCGCGCGAGCACATCCGGTCGGCAGTCTCGGCATCCTGCATGAAGATTTAATGAATAAAGGACCATAATGAGCAGCGAGTAAGGCTAGCAAAGCAGTGGTAAGAAAACTTACCACACCACCCTGACTCTACGCAAGGAGGTTTTCGGCGACTGCCAGCTGCTTCCCAAGGTCGTTGGACTTCTCACGTTACGCGACGAGACCGGCCTCCGCTTCCTTCCATTTCCTATTATTGAAGACCAGACGGCGTGCAACCCGGTGCACGAACTCCAAGGAGCGAAATTGAGCATGGGCGCTCTTCAGAATGAGGTCTCGCGACATCTCATTTTTCGCGGGCTCAGTGCTGAGGCCGCCATATAGCCCGAACCCTAGGGAGAAGGCGTGAATGGTGGGCGAGTCTTGCTCTTTCCAGGAAGGAGGGATGGTGGACAGCGACACGCAGTTAGCGTCCTTGTCCCATAAGAGTACGGGCTCGCTGGCAGCATCATTTGTCACCGGCCCCATGTTATAATTGGGGTGCGAGGCAGGAGCCAGGCGGCAGGAGGACCCAGCCTCGCCGGAAGGGAACTCAGCGGGCGGGATAGTGGTGGAGTCGATTGATTATGACAAGAACGTCTCGCGGGTAGGCGAGACGGCTGGTTTGCGAGGTGAGGGAGACCCTAAAGAAATCGGGGACAGGGATCCCGATAACTCCCTCCTTTCTTTGGGGCGGACTTTTTCTTCTCCTTTTTAAAGGACACTGATTTCTTCACCCTCTTCTTTGGGTTGTGCCGAGAAGTGCCCTCGTCCCTGGGCCTTTTCTTTGGGGTGGGGGTCAGCATCTCCTTCGCGGCCTCCGCCGCATTACTCGACAGGGCGAGACCCCTGTTATTTTGGTAGGGAGCATGGACAGGGATGGCTCTCTCCCCTGGGTAGGTTAATAGTTAGCATAACAAAAAATTTACAATGCTAAGGGGGGGGGGGGGGGGGCAGGAGCAAACCTTCGGCGGGGAAGACAGGAGGAAGCAAGTCGAGGTCTCTCCTGAGGAAATTGACCTCGAAGTTTTTCCCTGCAAAGAAGTCACAGAGAGCATTCTCGGCACCCCCAACCTTGGGTGTTTCGTAGTAGCACTCAGCAGGGGACACCGGGGCGAGAGGGATGCCTCCCAAGTCCCCGCGAATGAAGACGAAGCAGGTTAGCCAGTGATGATTCTTGTTCGGCGTCTCGCACACCTTCAAGCCTTAGCCGGTGAAGTAGGAAACACCATCGTCTTTCGCGTGATAGATGAACAGCTTGCGAAAGACGGTCAAGCTGAATTCGATGCACTCTCACCGTAACTAGCAGGTGAAAGCGACCAGCATAGAGATAGGGTTGGGGTTGAATTGGGCGGGAACAACCCCGAAATACTTAAAGGCTAATTTGACCTCTGGCCAAAGGGGAAGTCGCAGCCCCGCCTTGAAGTGCGAGACGGGGAAGGCCAGTTCGTTGGAGTAAAAACTATTGATGCACTCTCCAACTTTGGGTGGGCGAGACAGATAGCCGTCAGCAAGGAGCTTGCTGGCGAAGCGAGTATACTCTTCCTCTAGTAGTCTGCCGAGAGGAAAATCGTGATCCACAAATCGCTTTCTGCAGCGGCCGTGGCCCTCACTTTCTTCCACCCTCTTCTTTCCCATAGCAGGCGAGGAGGTAGAAATAGGAGAAAAGAAAAGATTAGAGGGAGAGCAGGACGCGAGAAGTGTTGGGAAGAAGAGGGGCAGGCGGAAGCTCCGACCGCAAAGAGCCAAGAATAGTAATGGAAGTATGGGAATATCCGAATCTAAGAGATATTTATAACGGACGAAGAAGAGAGAGGGGATTAAGCGGGAAAATCAAGAGGCGGGAAATGAAGAGGCAGCTCGACGCTCCGTCTCTCTCTCTCTCTCTAGAACCCAAGGGGCGGAAGCGCCGCAGCGATTTTTTCGAAGGGTCAAAGCAATCATGGCAGACTAATTAATCGAAAAATGAGCTAATCACAGTAATGATGAAAAACCTAGCACGACATGACAGGTAGACAGTACCATAATGATAAAATATTTCATCCCGCGCCGGGGAAGCATCCCGTCCAAGGGTTTATACAGCACATTAATAATTAAACATAATTAAGTTGGCAATAATAATACAGGATTGCCTTGAGAAGGCGAGACGGGTCCGCGACCGCTTAGTTCCTGACCCATTTCCAGCGGCCATCCTGACCTCCCGCGAATGGAGGGCGGCCAGGTAGATGAAAAGCGCGGGCGGCGACCACGCCGCGACGCGCGAGATGGAGGTATTCATCCGTCTCGTTTAGGATGGCTTGGGGGTCTTTCCCATACATTACGCCGTCGGCTTCCATCTCGGCAGAAAGGCGGTGACACTTAGTTTCTAGCCAGTCCATGCGCCGGTCAGAGGCCTGCTTCTCCAGCTCCATCTCGCGAATTATATGTGTGTATTTACGGAACATCCTAGCCATCCTCCACTTCAACTCCAGGGTATCCATGGGATCACCCAAGTATTCCTCGATCTCGTTAGGGCGTGGAAGAGGCGAGAGGGGAGGAGACGCGGGAGCGTCCTCAGTGTCAGATTCAAATTAGATGCCTGCACAGAGAGCGAGAAATCATAAGGAAGGATGATCTCATGGCTGTGCGCCAGGATTACAGAAGTTAACCCAGCTATCTTGCTTGGGTTGGGTAAAGGAATGCGAATTGGAGCGAAACCGAGGAGGGTGAGTTTTCTTACTTGGTATGCGAGGGTTTCCCACAACCCGCGAGAGGTTTTCTTTCCGCGTGAGGGGTGGAGAGGATGCCTCGGGCGAGTCGGCGAGCTGATAGGTTTTGTTGGTAGCATCGGGAGGATTTGCGGGCATCGTGGAATCGGCGAAGTTTCCCTAAAAAAGCGTAATCAACAAGCGGGATGAAAGAAGAAGAGAGGGAAGAATGAGGGATTACCCATCTCCCCCCGGGAGATGCGGGAGGAAGATTATCTGTTCTCACGAGTGCAGAGGAGGTCGTGCCAGCCGAGACGGGATGGCAGACGACCTCCATCTTCTTCAGGAGAGAGGATGGAGGACCTGAGGAAGGAGTACGCCCCAAATCCGGGAACAGGGCGGCCATGTTGGCTTTATTTCGTTTGCGCACCATCGCGAGGCGCTCATGAAAGCTCTGGCTGTGAGACATGCTGAAGGTCGATGAAATGAAGGAAGATGAAAAGGGTCACCCTAATGAGAGGTGGGATCTCATATTTATAGGCCCCAGGGGGGCCCACCAAAGATTCTCATAAATGAATCCCATCATCGCGAGACTCGGTTGGACTTATCTTTCTGAGGATAGGGAAACCTCGAAAAGTGTGGGGATTGTGTACAACCTTGGGCTCGCGAGAGGTGGTTCAATGAGCGAGAAGGGGGAACTGGCGAGATGAATTAGACAGGTGAGTTAGACCAGGAGGCCCACCTGCAGGAGGCAGGATGGGGGATTCTCTGTGGTAGGCGGGATGCCCAGGTAGTGCGAGATGGCTCTAGGAGGCGAGATGGCCTATAGGGCGAGAGGCTGGAGAGACAAACAGAGAGGGTCGTCTCGCCCGTCAGTCTTTTCCCCCACTCGCCATATGCGAGAAAAGGTGTTTTTATCTTTTTACCCCCAAGGGGGATTTTACCTTTGTGCCCCAGGTAATTTTACACTTCTACCCCTGGAGGTCTGCGTATAGCCCTCCAGAACAGCGGAGTTTGGCTGTTGGCAGACCCAACCCAGTGTGTTTTGGTCATTTCAGGTTAGTTCAGAAGTGATATTTGCAGATAAGATTCAGAGGCCTATAAATAGACCGATAAGGTACCTGAGATGGTTGTGGAACCGTTCTACTGTCTTCCTCACAGGCACCTAGCTCAGCATTGGCTAGGGAGGGGAAGGTCTTCAGTTCATCCGGGAAAGAGGTGGGACCTCCGAGCTGAGACCCTTAGGTCTGTTTCCAGGTCTCCAACTCACGTCAGGAGGGTAGTTCAAGAAGAGTACGTGTGGGCTGCATCTTCAGTTTCGAACTTTAGGAGGGACTAGAAAGCTGGTTCCAATAACCATCACGGAGAAAGCAAGAGATTGGTTCCACCAGTTACCGGCTAGTTCCATCAACAATTTTGAGGACCTATGTCGGGGGTTCATTTTAAGGTTCACCACATCAAAGAAGAGGAAGAGGGATTCTGAGTCCCTATTCCACATCAAGCAGGGAGTGAATGAGACCCTAGGGAGCTACGTGGACCGGTTTCAGGAGGAGGTCACACAAGTCCAGGAGATTCCAGGGCACACCCTGATGATGGCCTTCACCTTGGGGTGGCAGCAGGGCTTCTTCGGGATGGAGATGAAGAGGGCGCCACCACACTCCTATGAGGAGTTGATGGAGAGGTCGGCGGGTAGGCGTCAGACCTATAGTTTGCGAGGAAGCTGGCCAGGTGGGCCATGGAAGAAGAGAAGGTGTCAGGAGGTGGCAGAGGTCTAAAGTTCAGGAGAGAAGAAACTCGGTAGAGGCAATTGCAGTAGAAGCAACAGCAACAGCCGAGGTGGGGCTTCCAAGTGCCGAACAATCGGCTCGGCTGGAGACGGCAGGATTTGCGGGACCAAGGACATCGGACAGGTTTCCTTAGAGCAGATAACTGCTAGGGGGGGCAAGGATAGTTCAACCCACAGGACTGGAGGCAAGGCCAAAGTCCCGCTCTCCCCAATCAACGTCAGGCTATGTTCATATCCATGAGTATGAGAGGTCAATAGAGGAGAAGGCGGGAAGTTAGGGTGGAGTTGCCCTATTGTGACTTCCACCAGGAGGAGGGCCATGCTACGACCACGGGCCCAGAGTTTCTTGAGATGAGTGGAAATAGGGAGCAACTGTAACATCCCGCAAACATCTAGACCCCTAGGAGTGGTTTTGTCATGACTAGGTCATGACAAAACCCTAGGAAGCCCAAGAAGGCCAAGTGAACCTAGGAATGAAGGTGAGACTATTATGGTATGCAAATAGAAGATTTCTGAACCCTAGTTTAAGATGATCATGGGGCTTCACCAAGACTTTAAGACCCCGCAATGGTCTCACCAACTCATTATAAGGTCCAATAGAGCCCTAAGGATCCATTGGAGTCGACCTAGGGTGGTCAAGTTGACCTAGAACCACTCTAGGCCTAAGTTGGGCAAGGAGCCCTAATTAAGGGCAGTGTGCCTTAGTGAAGCCCAACTAACCCTACCATGGTCTTCCTAGACCTAAGGTTTGGTCAATGGGTCACTAAGGACCCAAGGAGGGCAGTCAAAGTGGTTAAGTTGACCAAAGTCAACTCTAACCTTAAATGGGTCAAACTGACCTATATTGGGTCAATTGACCATTCCCTAGCCAACTGGATCACACTCATTCCCTCCTAACTCTAAAGTGAGGTCAATGGGTCACCTCTATAGCCTAAGTTGACCCAAGTCAACCATAGTCCCAAAAGGGGTCAAAGTGCCCTAACTAAGAGGCTAGTGACCTACAGTGTGCACGTTGACCGTACCCAAGTACTCCTATACCTTAGGGGAGGCCCATGGGTCACCAATGACCCTTTGGGGTCAGCCCTAGTGACTAATTTGACCAAAGTCAACCCTTGTGTCAAAGTGGTCAAACTAGCCTAAATGGCTAACTCAGGCCCAACCCAAGTGGGCTAGGCCTAGGAAAGAGTGGCCCATTGGTCGAGGAGGTGGTAAGACACATCTTGGGCCCACCAAATTCAGAAATGGGTGACTAGGAGAGAGAAAGAGGGAGTTACCTAAAATTGGAGGAGAGAAGGAGGAGCTTAATGGTCATCAATGGCCATGGAGGCCCCAAAACTCCCCCTTTTGATGAGGCTTTAACTCCTTGGAGGAAGGGGAGGAGTTTTCAGGTTGTGGCCGGCCAGTGGAGTAGCTCAGCCATTCAAATTTGGTGAAACCGAAAATCACCATTAAGGGGCTTTAATGTTGTCATGAAGAATTGGGGAGTTACAAACCTCCTGACCCCAATTCCTTCATTAGAGACCTTCACCAGGGCAAGGGGAAGAGTTTCCCCCGATCAGATCCTAGTCACAGAGAAGTTGTTGTGGAGGTTGCAGAGGAGCCGAAGCTTGGTTTTCGGAAATGGCGAGGAGGCACAACACCCGCTCTCAGGCCGCGACTCAGGTCCTCCTCCACTCCTTCTGCCCTGGGTAGATCATATGATTAATTTATAAAGGGAATCGGGCTCAGTTGAGCCCGATCAAAGTTGAAAATTTCCTGGTTTTTCCATGTTTTTCATCTTGTCAGGATCGCCGGAAAAGGTCCCTCCAGCGACTGTGCTGCCGCCTGCCGACAGCCACCACCTCAACGGAGCTGGTGGTCACGGTGGCCGGCCAGGGAGGTGGCTGGGTGGCCGGCTGCAGGGATTTGAAGTTGGCCCAGGAAAATGCAATCCAGGCCATTGGTGCGCGGGGACGATGACATGATGTCGTACAAATCTGCGCCAAGATTCGTACAGAGGATGATTTAAACTATAGGATTATATTGTTGTATTTTAATGAATCTGTCACACTTTATCTATTTAATGTCTTTAATTGCTAAAACTACATAGAGGCTAATTTATAGAAAATGGCCAGCATAAAAATTGTAGCCTGGTGAGTCTAGTTTACTACAAAATTGGTTTGAACCAGTTTGGGTGCCTGGTTTGACCAGGGCACTCATTTTGGTGGGGGCTATACCTAGGGCTAGCAGAAATTAAAATGGGTGCCCACACTTCATCTCTTGTCCAAATGACTTGAAATTTGGACAGCGAGTCACCCTAGATCATATCTAGTCCTGCCCAAAAATGAGAATTTTTGGGGATAATTTTTCTATAGTTTTGGAAATAATTTAATTTCTCTAGGGTAATTTAATTAATGTATCAAATGACATCCATACTCACCCAAATTTTGGTGAGTGGTACTTGGGGTCATTATGAAGCTCTGGTGAAAATTTCATCTCATTTGGAGGTGGTGTGAATTGAAATCATGCAAACCCTAGCCTTGCCATAATAAGGGCATTTTGGTCAAAAAGTGCACTTTGGGATTTGAGTGGCCAAATCACCTCAATAGAGATTGAACATTGGGCCACTAACTTGGCATGGCTTTTAGCACCTCCCCATGGAAGATGGGGTGGTTTAGAATTGATTTGCCATAGGACCTAAGACCAAACCCTTAGGAAGGGCTTTTGTGTCTTGTGAAGGGCATGAGGTCAAAACACCTTAAGTGAACTTGAAATTTGGTAGGGATGGTGCTAGGATATCTAAAGCCCTCCGGTAAAAATCTTAGGGGATTTGGGAAAGGGTACATCCCACAAAACCCTAACCCTAGTTTAGGGCCCAAACTTTGTAGTGCTAGAATAGGTTAGTAAAACTCCTTGAACAATAATGAAATTTGGGTAGTGTGGTCATAAGGATAGATTGAACCTCTGGTAATTTAATTGACAATTTTGGGACATTAATTTTAGTACCTCCTTTATAAATGCATGAGTTAGCCCTAATTATTTATCTGGATATTATGATCCCACTGTCCATTGGAAGGTCATGAAAATTTAGCAAAGGGAGTTTTAGACCGTATTGCTCATGTGAGAATTTTATTAGAATTTTTAAATACATATTTGCAGTACTTACTTCACAAGCTCATTAACTTGAAAAGTTGTTCAATAAATTGCTTAAAGCTCATTACTTGTTAATAAATTATGAAACTTGACCGAGAGCATTTATTTGTCCTTACAATCATTCTTGAAGTTTCTCAGAATTTTTTAAAATACTTTTGCTGCACTTGCCTCTTAATATTGATAAAAATAGGTTATATTCAAAAATTAGAATTAGAGGCTAAACCTTGCTGCAAAATTGGTAGGCTTTGGATTTTATGTTATATAGTTATATTGAATTTAGCATAAAGTTTAAGGATCATTTTCATGTCTGAAATTGGTACATCATGCTCAAATTTATAATTAAATAAATTATCTGATAAATTAGGAAAATTATGAAATTTTGGATTTAGGCTAAAAAGGTCATGATAGACCCCGAATAATTATTATAGGGTTATCGGATGATTCTTTTGAGTACCTTCCATTTTGCACTCCATATAGCTTATGTTGGTCTGCGTTTAGTAAAACTGCAGAAGTTATTTTGGAAAATGAATTTGGGCACACGAGTTGGGGTTAGATGTTTACTAGTTTGGATAAATAAGAATGAGTTCATCATTGGAAGTTAGGATGAGTAGAGTCTTTGATTGGCTAGTGTTAGGTAGTGCTCGGGATCGACAAAAGATCGTCTTTCCCGAGGGAAGGAAGTGTCAAATACTCTAGGGTTAGATCCAATACAACAAGTAAGGGTTTGGAAAATATGATAGCAACGAATAATAGTAAGTGCCTTGCGAAAGGGAGCTTTGGGCGTAATCCCATCATAGTTCCTAGTACCTTTGAGAGCCCTTCACGGGGTATACCTTGGGCAATCTTGGGCTAACCTAAGCTGTAGGTAAAACAAAATTGCAAGGGTAACTAGTGTAACTAGGGTAGGTTGGCCTTCACTCTCATTCACCTCGATTTCTCAGAATGTTTGGTTGGGTCACTCGGGCAGTAGGCTCGATGGATTTGGTGATGGGCAGGTTGGCCCGGTGAGCCTTGGCTCGGTTGTTGTTTGTGACGGACAGGTTGGTCCGGGGAGCTTTAGCTTTGTGGTGATACATCAAGGTTGCGTGTGCATAAAGTATAAGGTGGTGGGTCTTCGATATTGGAGATTCGATTCACCAACGGCAATACGTTGACTCTACAAGTGTGGTTTATCACTTGGCCAAATAAATTTGGTGCGCTAACCGACAAGAGTACGCAGGAGCTCCGCTTAGTGCACCAGCATTGAGGCGTACGATAGGCCTGACTGGTAGTGCAATTACCGGTTTAGAGGTGGGCGAGGCCCAACCCACCACTTCTGTTTGCCACTACGGAGGTATCCTAGGAGGTGCGTGTAACGCACCGTATTTTTCGTCGAATGATTTCATATTCTTGATGGGCGTTACGTTGGCTTTCGCCGTTGTTCGAGCATGGTTTTGCGCGGGCTTTCGAGTGGCTATTTTGGTAGCCTAGTTGCACGATTCCCCAACAAGCCGGAGTCCAATTTTGGGGACTCGGTGAGGCCTCTTACGGAATGCATGCACTTTTTCGAGCCTGGGTCAGGTTGCTCACAACGGGTTGTATGTGTACAGAAAACAAAAAGGGGTAAAAAGTTCTTAAGGAAGAAATGGTCTAGGACGAAACAGAAACACTTTTCAAAACAGTGAAAAATGGTCATTTTTGTGCGTGACACGGCCTGGGACACGGGCGTGTCCCAGGGCGTGTCTAGCTCGGGATGCGGTTTGGCTTTGTGGTCGTCGAACTTCGTTCGACGAAGTTGCGGGCGGAACACGCCCCCCGACACGGGCGTGTCGGGGCGTGACCCAGGGCGTGACTTGGGGCGTGACCACCTTGACTCGACGAATTTTCTTGCGACGAGTTGAGCTCGACGAATGGGGTACACACCCCGTGACACGAGCGTGTTACGGGCCGTGTCCCGCTATGTCGAGTGTCGAGTGTCGAGTGTCGAGTGTCGAGTGTCGGGTGTCGAGAGAGGGGACACGGCCTGTGACACGGACGTGTCACAGGGCGTGTCCAGCTTTGTCGAAGTGTCGACACTTTTGGTCGACGAGATGTCGAGACACGGGTTACACGCCCTAAGTCACGGGCGTGACCGACCCGTCACGGGCGTGTACCCGGCCATGTACCTTGTGGACAAACTGGAAATTTTCGGATTCTGCGCCGCTTAAGGTACATGCCCTGTGACACGGGTGTCACAGGGCGTGACAGGGCCGAAAATCAATTTTTTCCAGTTTTTTGTGTCGTTCATTTCTTTGATTCTGGATCAAATGGCCCAGCTTTGTTCTGGAGGAAATAAGGCCGAAAATGAGATTCCTCCTCCTCATTTCACCTTCTTCTTCATTCTCAAAGTGAAAGCAAGGGAGAGAAGCTAAGGAAAGGGAAGGAGAAAAAGAGGAGCAGCCATCGCGGTGTCATCTCGGTTCAGGCAAGCGGTGTTCTTCACCCTTGCCAATGTTGTTTTCTTGTTCCTTGATTATGCAAGTCCTTTCAATTTTAATAGCTTGTTATTCTTGTTTTGCACCTCACTTTGGTCAAAATAGCTTAGCCTTGTTACTCTTACTTAGTTTAGGATTCACAAGCATAAATAATCTTGTCTTCCAAGAATTTCCCAATATATATGCTTACCTATTGTTCATCTCCTTGTTGCTTACCTCACTTTTGTCCAGTTGTACCTTGTATTTTTTCTATATCTACCTTTCTTGTTCCTATGATCCGCGAGCTTGTTAGGTTTCATCGACGTTGTTTACTTGTGGGGTTTGCTTATGGTGAAGTAGAGATCCAACTTCTATCAAGTTTGACATAACGTGGGCAAGATGTAGTCATGAGTGAGGACATTGAAATGAAACGGGTTTAGCTTGGATTATGGTGAGTTTTGCGAGGCGAATTGTGAACCATGGCAGGAGCGTTGGTGTGAGGATTCGGTAAGGGGTGGTGTGGTTTCAGCCTTGGTGGCCACCGGGTTTTGATTTGTGGTGTAGAGCACCGTTTTGGCCCCGATTTGGGCTGGCTTTTATTAGTGCGTTCCACTTTAGGGCCGCCACCAAAAGACCCTTGCGGAATTGAACTTAACCGCTGCTTATGTTTCACTAGTATAGTTGTTTCTTGTTCAAAAGATGATGGAATGGGCATGTGTATTGCCTTTTTGCTCCTGCGGGTTGAGCAGGGCTTGATGGGAATTTCATGCACTTGATGCATTACATGTTGGGTTGGCAGTGTTTAACACTTATTTTCCACCCTGTTCTTTTTACTCGTTTATATGAAACTTCTACGGGGTCGGTAAGCCCCTTCATTATATTTTGTGAACGTAATGCTCTCTTTTTGTAGCTTTGATGATTGCTGAGGTATTCTTTCTTGAATGCCTCAAGTGCAGGGTGTAGCCGGTCGAGCGGCTAGTGCTTGGGTAGAGTCTCTTTGGAGATAGCCGAGCTTACTTAGCGAGGTAGTTCTTTACTTTGTTGTACAGACATACATACGCCCCAATGGGTTCGTGTCAGCTTGTTGGCTCCCATTGGTGGCTTTCTTTACTTGCTACATATGATTGTTAGACTGCTACTATGAATCATTTGAATGAGATGATGTCTACTTGCTCTTGGGAAGGGTTTATGGTAGGTTGCATTAGGTATTTTTAAGCTAAACAAAACCCATTATTGTATAACATGCATAACATGTTTTGGTCACCTAACAAGTAGTTTCCAAACAACGTAAAAATGATGATTTCTTATATTATTATCAATCTAGAATGCATATCGGAGATCGTCATAAGTAAACGAAAGTATTTCCGCCGCGTACAAACACACATTTTGATTCCTAAGGCCGAGGGATACGGCCATTAAACTAAACGGTTTTCCTGCATAAAACTGATGATTTTCAACTACTAAGTAAGCGTCGAGGCTTTGCCTGAGCGTGTGCAGTTATCCCCTGCATGACGCGGCATCATAACCCTTAATTCCTCTTGCTCTGATACGATGTACTCGTTGAGGAAATGCGGGTTATGACAGTTGGTATCAGAGGGAGGTTTGCTTGACAATTGGTCGGGCAAACTTTCCTTTTAGTCATTATTAGGCATCATCATATCATACACACACCGAGGTGCCATCAGTATGTCTTGGCCGAAGCACGCACAGTACACTCATGGCATGAACAGAAGTATACGGGGCATATTATGTAGTATGGGCTGCATAATATGTGGTTGTATATGGATCCACCATAGGGGCAACATGTGCGGGTTATGTAGTATGAGATGCATAACCTCACCACATGGATGCGACTAGCACGTTTTCTTTTATTCATTGCATGCAATGCTATGTAGTGTGGTATGCATAGCATTGTGACGCGTACGACCGCTCATGGCATGCATTAAGGCCTTTTCTAGCATGCATAGCACAGCATGCATAACATAACATTGCATGATCACAACGTGCCAAGCTAAAGATCTACATGATGACACCTGTACACACATGGTTTTGGGTCAAACATAGTCATGCATTCATCGGTTAGGCACAAGTTAGTGGGATGACGGTGAGTCATCTTTAGGCTAGGCATAACATCATTCTCAAACTCCCAGAGCAAATTAGCAGTTGATGTTCATATTTATATGTCTTGTCTGTACAGCGTCGTTATGTTTTGATTGTTGGGTTGAGTTTGATTTCGTGTGAAATGATTTATAGGATGTCGAAGCATCCAGTGACAAGGCAGACTCCCCAATCTGAGGGCGAGTCTTCGGGCGCGCAAAACAATGCCCTGATGGATAGCCTATGACAAAGTAATGAGGCTTTGACAAGGCAGGTGCATGATGTGCAGTCCCAGCTCCAAGCTATGTCATCAGCGATGTCTGGGCTAGCACCAAGAGTGCAAGAGACTGTCAGAGGCCCCACTGTTTCTACCCCTTCCATGGCGTTGATACCCCCAGTTGTGGTTCCTCTTGCGATGACTTTTATCTCGCAGTTTCAGCGACTTGGACCACGTACCTATGATGGAAAAGCGGACTTTGTGATCTTGGATGATTGGGTGATCACGTTGGAAGAGATGTTTGTCTATTCTGGCGTTACCGAGGACCAGAAGGTGATGCTTGTCGCCTATCAACTAAAAGGGTTAGCTAAAGGTTGGTGGTTGCGAGAAAAGGAAAGCCTAGTGACAGGATATTCGTGGGAAGACTTCAAAGAAATGTTACGGCGCAAGTTTCTGCCTTCAGTGGAAAGGGACCGCCTGATGAATGACTTTTTGTACCTGAAGCAGAGGAAACTCACAGTTAGTGAGTATGAAATGGAGTTTAGCAAGCTAAGTTGGTTCTCTCCGAGCTTGGTGACTACGGACGCTGACCGAGTAAAGAGATTTCTTAGCGGACTCCGGAGCGATGTTCAGCAGTTCACAAGCGCTTATGGAGCGACGAGTTACACCACTGTGGTTGAGGCTGCTTTGAAAGTTGAAGCTATAGAAAATGCAAAACAAAGAGATCAGCTGATGAGGATGGATAAGAGAAAGCTGGTGGGAGGGAAAAGCTCCCAAGAATCAGACGTAAGAAAGAAGAGTAAGGAGACATGTAGCTTCTATGGCCGGTCAGGCCACCCATTTGAGAAATGTTTCAAGCGGTTGGGGATGCAGAAGAAGGAGCAGGTGCACGCCATTTAGGGTGCGCCAACCAGAGACTTGGAGTGTACAGGTTGTGGGGGAAGAGGTCATGATGTGGGCCGCTGATGGGTCAAAGACAAGGTGTGCTTTCAGTGTGACAAACAGGGACATCTCAAGGCAAGGTGCCCACAAAACAAGCCTGTGCTGCAGCTAATGCCACTCCAGGCTTTGCCTCCGCCTCCGCGTTTGGACAAAGGAAAGGGGAAGTTAAATGTGATCTCTTCAGAGGAAGTTCATATGTCACCTCAGGTTATTTCAGGTTCGCTTCCTTTCTCTGGTTCACGTTTTGTTTATGACTCTTACGCGTAGTTCTTAGCTACATATGTACCCTTATAGGCAACTTTAAGGTAAAGAACCGTTGGGCGCGTGTTCTCTTCGATTCTGGCGCGACCCATTCATTTGTGGCTCGAACCTTTCTGGATCGGTATCATTTGACACCAGATCGAGTGGGGAATGCCTTTTTGGTGAAGTTTCCTTCCAGTGCTTCTGTGGTTGCAGACTGGGGTCTTCTTGATTGTCCCATTTTGTTGGGGGATTTCTTAGCGAAGGCTGATTTCAAGGTGATCGATTTGGAAGATTTTGACGTTATCTTGGGCATGGACTGGTTATCCCGCTATGACGCCGTCATCCAGTGCAAAGGAAAGCGCTTGGATTTTATCAAGGACAATGGTCAGCCGGGAAGTGTTTATGGTGATTCTTGCCAGGATTCTCCAGGGATTTCAGCGGTATGTGTTCGGACGTTGTTTGTTTCCGACTGTTTTGCTTGTCTAGTCTCAGTTGTGGGGACTAGTGTTATTTTGTCGCGTTTGGAGGAGATTCTTATTGTGCGTGAATTTCCAGATGTTTTTCCTACTTATCTTCCGGGTCTTCCCCCTGATCGTGATGTCGAGTTTGTCATTGATTTGGAGCCGGGTACGCGGCCTATTGCGAAAGCACCGTATAGAATGGCCCCGCGCGATCTAGCAGAGTTGCGTACACAGCTGGATAACTTATTGGCAAAGGGGTTTATCAGGCCAAGTTCATCACCTTGGGGTGCACCGGTGTTATTTGTGAAGAAGAAAGATGGGTCGATGCGGCTTTACATCGATTACCGGGAGTTGAACAAGGTGACGATTAAAAATAAGTACCCACTGCCAAGAATTGATGATTTGTTTGATCAACTGCGTGGCGGTTCAGTATTTTCGAAGATTGTTCTCCGCTCGGGCTATCATCAGCTCAAGGTCCGGGAGTCTGATGTTCCACGGACTGCATTTCGATCAAGACATGGCCATTTTGAATTTCTTGTGATGTCGTTTGGTTTGACCAACACACCATCATCCTTCATGGATATGATGAACCGGGTGTTCAAGGAATACTTGGATAGGTTTGTGGTGGTTTTTATTGACGACGTTCTTGTCTACTCCCGCAGTGCTGAGGAGCATGAACAGTATCTGCGATTGGTATTGGCCACTTTGCGAGACCAAAAGTTGTTCGCCAAGTTAAGCAAATGTGAGTTTTGGTTACCTCAGGTTGCATTCCTAGGTCATGTTATTAATCAACATGGAATTTCAGTGGATCCCGAAAAGATTGCTGCAGTCATGGAGTGAAGAAGACCGGAGACACCCAAGGAGATTCAGAGCTTCTTGGGATTGGCCGGCTATTATCGCAGATTTGTAGAAGGTTTTGCTACGTTGGCCGCACCTTTGACTCGCTTAACCCAGAATAATGTGGCGTTTGATTGGAATGACAAGTGTGAGGTATCATTCCTTGAACTCAAGAACAAGTTATGTACCGCTCCTGTGTTGATATTACCGACAGAAGGTATAGATTATGACGTTTTTGTGGATGCGTCACACGTTGGACTTGGATGTGTTTTAATGCAAGACAAAAAGGTGATTGCGTATGGGTCTTGGCAGTTGAAAAGTCATGAAAAGAACTACCCGACGCATGATTTGGAGTTCGCAGCGGTGATATTTGCATTGAAGTTGTGGAGACACTTACTTTACGGCACGTAGTGTAAAATCTTTACGGATCATAAAAGTTTAAAGTACGTCTTCACGCAAAAGGAACTTAATCTGCGCCAACGGCGATGGCTTGAATATGTAGCTGATTATGATGTGGAAATTCAGTATCATCCCGGGAAAGCTAATGTTGTGGCCGATGCTTTGAGTCGGAAGACAGGTAAATTATTTCATCTTTCAGCCGACCGTCTAGTGGAGGAATTTCTATTGATGGATATTGTCGTGGGGAGATATGAACCACAAAGTCATTCGGCAGTAGAAGAACCTTCATGGATGGTGCTGGCAAGACAATATCAAAAGGATGATCCTGATCTTTTACATTTATTTCTTCGGACTGAAAAGGGAGAATTACCAGATTTTGCTATTGATGACGCAGGCACATTAAAGTATCGTGGTCGATTTTGTATCCCCGTAGTTGGAGACATTCGCGATATGGTGTGTAGGGAAGCACATGGCTCAAGTATGGCCTACCATCCATGCTCAACTAAAATGTACCGTGATTTGAAACAAATTGTTTGGTTGTATGGAATGAAAAGAGATATAGCGCAATTTGTATCTGAATGTCATACCTGCAAGCGGGTGAAAGCTGATCATAGGAGGCCTGGTGGCAAGTTGACGCCATTGGAGATTCCAATATGGAAGTGGGAAAGCATTTCAATGGATTTTATTACAGGCTTACCAAGATCTCCACGAGGACATGACTCTGTATGGGTGATCGTTGATAGGTTGACCAAGTGTGCTCATTTTATACCATTTAAGGTCAACTACCCGATGAAGACAATAGCGGAGCTATATTTGAACGAGATCATCCGACTGCATGGTGTGCCAGTCAATATTATTTCAGACCGGGATTCTTGATTTACTTCTCGTTTCTAGAAGAGTCTACAAGAGGGTTTGGGGACGGATTTGAGGTATTCCACTGCTTACCACCCTTAGACGAATGGCCAAACGGAACGACTAAAACAAATCATGGAAGATATGATTCGATCCTACATTCTTGAGTATGGCGGAGCATGGGATGAACGTTTGCGCCTTATGTAATTCGCATATAATAACAGCTATCAAGAAAGCTTGCAAATGGCTCCATTCGAAGCTTTATATGGGCGACGATGTCGGACTCCCCTGTTTTGGGCTGAGGTTGGCGAGCGACATTTGTTGGGCCCAGAGGCGCTCGAGGACATAGAAGTTGCCGTACGACTTATTCGGGAGAAGCTCCGGATCGCCCAAGAGCAATATGGAAAGTACGCCAACCGGAGAAGGTCGGAGTTAGAGTTTGCAGTGGGGAATTTCGTCTTCCTGAAAGTCTCCCCAATGGTTGGAATTAAAAGGTTTGGAAAAGAGCGCAAATTAGACCCAAGATTTGTGGGTCCCTTCAAGATTCTTGCGCGAGTTGGTGCATCCGCTTACAAAGTAGAATTACCCGTGAACTTTCCTGATGTTCACGACATGTTTCATGTCAGCCAACTTCGCAAGTGTGTGCGAAATGATGAGCAAGTTTTGGATGTTATGCCGCAGTTGGCGCCGAACCTTTCCTATGTGGAGATGCCCATCCATATTTTGGACTCCCAAGAGCGCGTGTTGCGGAAAAAGAAGATTCCTATGGTCAAGGTGCTATGGAAAAATCAGAATGTGGAAAGCGCGACGTGGGAGCTCGAGTCAACGATGAGGGCGGCTCACCCTCATTTGTTCCCGTAAATAAGCTGGTATGTGAAGTGGTGTTTTTGTTTGATTACTCATTTGCTTTATATAAGAATGATTGAAAAGTTTCGAGGCGAAACTTTTTGTTAGGGGGAGTGACTGTAACGCCACGTATTTTTCGTCGAATGATTTCATACGCTTGATGGGCGTTACGTTGGCTTTGGCCGTTGTTCAAGCATGGTTTTGCGCGGGCTTTCGAGTAGCTGTTTTGGTAGCCTAGTTGCACGATTCCCCAGCTAGCCAGAGTCCAATTTTGGGGACTCGGTGAGGCCTCTTAGGGAATGCTTGCACTTTTTCGAGCCCGGGTCAGGTTGCTCACAAAGGGTTGTATGTGTACAGAAAACAAAAAGGGGTAAAAAGTTCTTAAGGAAGAAATGGTCTAGGACGAAATAGAAACACTTTTCAAAACAGTGAAAAATGGTCATTTTTGTGCGTGACACGGCCTAGGACATGGGCGTGTCCCAGGGCGTGTCTAGCTCGGGATGCAGTTTGGCTTTGTGGTCATCGAACTTCGTTCGACGAAGTTGCGGGCGGAACACGCCCCTCGACACGGGCGTGTCGGGGCATGACCCAGGGCGTGACCTGGGGCGTGACCTCCTTGACTCGACGAATTTTCTTGCAGCGAGTTCAGCTCGACGAATGGGGTACACGCCGCGTAACACGGGCATGTCTCTGTCCGTGTCTCGCTATGTCGAGTGTCGAGTGTCGAGTGTCGAGTGTCGAGTGTCGAGTGTCGAGTGTCGAGTGTCGAGTGTCGGGTGTCGAGAGAGGGGACATGGCCTGTGACACGGGCGTGTCACAGGGCGTGTCCAGCTTTGTCGAAGTGTCGACACTTTTGGTCGACGAGATGTCGATACACGGGTTACACGCCCTAAGTCATGGGCGTGACCGACCTGTCACGGGCGTGTACCCGGCCGTGTACCTTGTGGATAAACTGGAAATTGTCGGATTCTGCACCGCTTAAGGTACACGCCCTGTGACACGGGCGTGTCACAGGGCGTGACAGTGCCGAAAATCAATTTTTTCCAGGTTTTTTGTGTCGTTCATTTCTTTGATTCTAGATCAAATGGTCCAGCTCTGTTCTGGAGGAAATAAGGCCGAAAAAGAGATTCCTCCTCCTCATTTCAACTTCTTCTTCATTCTCAAAGTGAAAGCAAGGGAGAGAAGCTAAGGAAAGGGAAGGAGAAAAAGAGGAGCAGCCATCGCGGTGTCATCTCGGTTCAGGCAAGCGGTGTTCTTCACCCTTGCCAATCTTGTTTTCTTGTTCCTTGATTATGCAAGTCCTTTCAATTTTAATAGCTTGTTCTTCTTATTTTGCACCTCACTTTGGTCAAAATAGCTTAGCCTTTTTACTCTTACTTTTGTTTAGGATTCACAAGCATAAATAATCTTGTCTTTCAAGAATTTCCCAATCTATATGCTTACCTATTGTTCATCTCCTTGTTGCTTACCTCACTTTTGTCCAGTTGTACCATGTATTTTTTCTATAGCTACCTTTCTTGTTCCTATGATTCGCGAGCTTGTTAGGTTTCATCGACGTTGTTACTTGTGGGGTTTGCTTATGGTGAAGTAGAGATCCAACTTCTATCAAGTTTGACATAACGTGGGCAAGATGTAGTCATGAGTGAGGACGATGAAATGAAACGGGTTTAGCTTGGATTATGGTGAGTTTTGCGAGGCGAATTGTGAATCATGGCAGGAGCATTGGTGTGAGGATTCGGTAAGGGGTGGTGTGGTTTCAGCCTTGGTGGCCACCGTGTTTTTATTTGTGGTGTAGAGCACCATTTTGGCCCTGATTTGGGCTGGCTTTTATTGGTGCGTTCCACTTTAGGGCCGCCACCAAAAGACCCTTGCGGAATCGAACTTAACCGCTGCTTATGTTTCACTAGTATAGTTGTTTCTTGTTCTAAAGATGATGGAATGGGCATGTGTATTGCCTTTTTGCTCCTGCGGGTTGAGCAGGGCTTGATGGGAATTTCATGCACTTGATGCGTTACATGTTGGGTTGGCAGTGTTTAACACTTATTTTCCACCCTGTTCTTTTTACTCGTTTATATGTGTTGGAACACCCTATTACTAATTTGGGTCAGGATCACTATGTCTCTAGGAACCTTTGCTTGACCTCCTGTATAGCTCAATAGGTCAATTAGAATTGAGTCTAAGGGTTAGAAGTCTAGGTTTGGAAGCTGCCCTGAAGACCAAGATTTTGTGTTTGGAGACTAAGTCATATCGTCGAGCTCAGCACGACGATTCGTCGAACTCCGGTCGACGATCGTCTAGCTCAACTTCAACAGATCGTCGATCTCCATTCGACGATCGCTGAGCTCAACTTCATTATATCGTCGAACTCCATTCGACGATGGGTAAGCTCAGGTCGACGATTTTGACTCTGCTTTGGATCTTTATCTCTGAGCTCAGTTCGACGATCTTTGAGCTCAGATCGACGATATTTTTGCTGTATATTTCCAGATCGCTGAGCTCAGCTCGACGATAGCAGAGCTCAGTTCGACGATTTCAGATAACTTCAAGGATGTTTCTAAATTCAAATTCAAATCAGTTAAGGAGTTATTCTGCAATTAATTCAGAGAATTCCTAGCCGTTTTCATTCATTTCTGGACCAAGTTTCAAGAGATTTTTCAAGGAATATTTCTGTGGACTTTCCTCCAGAAGAGATTGTGCAATTAAGGATGCAATTAATGCAGGCCAACGGCTATACTTGAAAGAGAATGTTATTCTATTCTGTATCAGAGAATAATAGAGAAGAATTTTTTGAATCTCTCATAGAACACACAATACAGAGACAGACACACAGATTACAGAGACACATTCAAAAATATTATGTCTCAAAGATTTCTCAAGAACACACATCCAAGGAGATCAAGCTTTCTCAAATCTTCAGATCTCTTTAGTTTTCAAAGTGTTCAAGGCCAACATATTTCCAGACTCCAGACATTCAACATTTCAGCTATTGTTGAAATCATCTATTGCTGGAGTTCAATCTTTGAAGGCCTATCACTCTCAGCAAAGCTTTTCTTCCTGAAGATCTCAAGGATTCAGGGGGAGCTTTGACATCAACAATCCACATAGTCTTCTCAGTTGTTTGAGAAAGAGAAGACTTCCATCACTCTCTCACCCCCTCTCTGTAAAGGGTTTCTCAAACTCCCTTCAAACGTTTGAGCTTGGTTTTTGAGCACCTTGTCAAAAGCTCATTGGTGGCAAGACACCTGATCAAAAAATCTACTTTGGTTTTTGAGCACCTTATCAAAAGCTCATTGGTGCCCAGGACACCTGATCAACTCATCCTGCAGTGGATTCCTACCTAGGGTGGTAGAAGAGTGGATGTACCCAAGTTTAGGGGAACCACTATATTTCCTTGTGTGTTCTGGTTTTGCTTGTTTTCATTTTTGTTTCTGGCCTTGATTTTTCTGTGCTTAGCTTTTGTTTAACTTAGTGCTGCGATTAGATTTATTATGGCTTCCCTGCTCACTCTTATTACAACAGTTGTTGTAAAAAGTTTCAAAGCACCATATACTCTATTCACCCCCCTCTAGAGTATATCGGATCTAGTTGCACTTTCAATTGGTATCAGAGCCAGGTTGGTTAAACATACCATACCTGATTGGTTGTACAGGCTAACACCTGAAACCAAAGATCCCTAGTTAGATCTGTTTTTCTTTTGTAGTTTATTATTAGATTTTGTTTTCACAAATCATGGCCCAAAACAAAGATTATGCTAGCACCAGACCTCCAGTGTGTAATCTATCCAAGTTTGCACTTTAGAAAGCAAGGATCAGACTTTACATGAATTCTATTGACGAAGATATCTTTAACTCTGTTTTGACAGTATGTCCAAGACCCCCAGAGAACACAAGTACAAATGCTGTTCCACCTCCATCAGGAACAGATGCCGATATCAAGAGATGGAAGGTAGCTGATGGCAAGGCTATGAACATCCTAGCCCAGACAATGTCTGATGACATATTTCAAAAGGTAGCTGAATGTAATTCAGCCAAGGAAATTTGGGACAAACTCTCAGAAATAGTCTCAGGCTCAGCTGATGAGAGAAAGGATAGAAGATCCCATCTCATCTCTCAATATGAGAATTTCAAAAAGGGAGAAACTGAGTCAGTGGGAGACATGTACAACAGGCTAAGTCTAATTGTCAGTGAACTCAAAATATTGGACAAAGAGATCTCTCTAACAGAACTCAATGACAAGATCCTAATGTGCTTCCCCAGCACTTGGGATTCAAGAATCTGGCCAATTAAGGATGCCAGAAGTCTGAATGAGATCACCACTGAAGCTCTATTGGGTAAGCTCAAATCTTATGAGCTACTCATCAAAAATAGAGAGGAAGAACAGAAGGCTGCCTCACCAGCCACAAGAAAAGAGAAGACCATAGACTTCAAGGCAACTGAAGATCTGCCTGAAGACAAAGCCACAGGCAATGATGAACTACTCAGTTTGCTGGCCAAAAGATTCTACAAGATGGCCAGAAAGGACTTCAGAAGGAGATCATACAAGGAGCAGGATAAGCCAAGGTATGACAAGTCCATTAGTAATAATAAAGACATTATTTGCTTTGGTTGCAGGAAACCAGGGCACATAGTTCCTGACTGTCCAGAGAACAAGAACAAGGACAGAAGGGACAGGAAAGAAAGAAGAAAGGAGAAAGACTCCAAAAGGAATGGCAATGGCAAACCTGCTTCAAGCAAAAACAAACATACAAGAAAAGGGTTTGTTGCTAAATCCTGGAGTGAGACAGAAGAAGAGTCAGAAGCCTCATCCAGTTCCAGTGATGATGAGGATGATGCAGAAGAAAAAGAGTTCTGCATGATGGCAATCAATGCCTCACAGCATAATTCAGAAGAAGAGGAGTCAGAGTCAGATTTAGAGACTCAACCTGAAAAAGATCAGGTAATTGGTTCTTCTGATTTTAGTTCAGAGGATTTTAAATCTAAATTTAAAGCACTGTGTTTAGATCTGCTAAAGTCTGAGAAAGAAATTATCTCTCTCAGAAATCAATTATCTGAACACAATACTTTAAAGTCAGAAAACCTCAAACTCTCTCAGGAGTTGGAGTGCTGTAGGGAACAGATAGCTTCACTGAAAAGTGAGCTCTCTGAGGCCAAGAAGCTTGAATAATCCCTCAATGGGAGAAGCATCAAGCTGATGGCACAAGCACAGTGAACTCCAGATTCAACAGTACACTGGTCTTGGGTGCTTCATCCAGCCAACTCATAGTTCTAACAACTCCAATCAAATTCATTTCTGACAAAGGAAAGGGAGTTGTAGAGGTTGCTAGGAAAAATTCTGATCTGCCTCAGAAAACTAAGTCCCAGCAGAAATCGTCGAACAGAGATCGACGATCGCCAAATGAAGATCGACGATCGCCGAACGCAGCTCGACGATCTCAGGCAAAATCGTCGAACGCAGATCGACGATCTCAGCCAAAGTCGTCGAACGCAGGTCGACGATCTCAAATACCTGACCTCAGCCATAGTCGACCGTCGAACGGAGCTCAACGATCTGACCCAAGATCGTCGAACGCAGCTCCAAGATCGTCGAACAGAGGTCAGAGCTCTGGAAAATCTTTCAAAGGAAAATCAAAATTGAATCCTAAGGGTCCTTCATCCCAAATCTTTAACCCTTATACTGAATGGATTATACCTCCAAGGAGATATCATCCTGAAGGATATAAGAGTCAACCTGGGATGTCTTTCATTTCAGAATTTAAAGGTTATCAACCTAGGCCCAAGGTAAACTGGGTCAAAAATAAATGAATTGTCTTATGTGCAGGTGAAGACCTATCCAACATCTAACCAGCAATGGTATTTGGATAGTGGGTGCTCTAAGCACATGATAGGGAACAAGGACAACCTCACATCCTTCAGAGCCAAGCTTGGACCCAAAGTTATCTTTGGTGATTCAAACTTTGGACAGACTAAAGGATATGGTGCAGTCCAGATTGGTTCAGTAACTTTCAAGAAGGTAGCTTATGTGGAAGGACTGAAGCACAACCTAATTAGCATCAGTCAGCTGTGTGATGAAGGCTACCAGGTGACCTTCAGCAAAGCCTTATGCAAAATCAAGTCAGAGGACAACACAACTGTGTTGACAGGTAAAAGGAAAGGTAACATCTATCTAGTAGATTTTCTTTCAACTGATGTAGATATCTGCTTGTTTAATTCTGTCTGTAGACCAAATATTTTATGGCATAAGAGATTAGGACACCTAAACCTTAGAACTATTGCTAGGCTATCCAAGGACAACCTTGTTAGAGGACTACCTTCTAGCCCCTACAAGAAGGAAGGACTCTACAGGGCTTGTCAATTAGGCAAGCAAACTAAAAACAGCTTTAAGTCACTTAATAAGAGTTATTCACCTAGGATATTGTATCTGTTACACATGGATCTTTTTGGACCCATCACAGTACAAAGCCTAGGAGGGAAATCCTACACTTTCATAGTTGTAGATGACTTCTCTAGATTCACTTGGGTGTTCTTTCTAAGGAAGAAGTCTGATAACTTTAAATGTCTGACAGAGTTTCTCAATTGTATACAAATTGAGTTCAATACTCACATTGCCCTGATCAGAAGTGATCATGGGACAGAGTTTGATTCTCTTCTTATGCAAGAGTTCTGTCAGAGTGAAGGGATCAGGCATACTTTCTCAGCTCCTAGAACTCCTCAACAAAATGGGGTAGCTGAAAGGAAAAATAGAACCCTTATTGAATCTGCCACTACATTGTTGTCAGATGCTCATCTACCTCTATCCTTTTGGGCAGAGGCAGTGAACACCTCCAACTATGTGCTGAATAGAAGTCTGATACATAAACTGAAGGGAAAGACTCCATATGAATTACTCAAAGGGAAGAAACCTAAAGTTGACTATTTTAGAGTCTTTGGTTGTATTTGCTATATTCATAATAATGACAAGAAATATTTAGCAAAATTTCAAGCCAAAGCTGATGAAGGAGTGTTTCTGGGATACTCCATGATCAGCAAGGCTTATAGGGTCTATAACAAATCATCTTTAAAAATTGAGGAATCTGTTCACATTTCATTTGATGAAACTAACATGTCTTTCAAGGAGAAGATTTATTCTACCATAGAACCTTTGCAGGAACATTCTCTAGTTGAAGACTTGAACAAGTTACAGGTTACTCAAGAGGATGAAAGCAGTGAAGATGAAGGAAATGCTCAACATATTGAAGAACAACTTGAAGAGCCAGTTGTTGTACCACAAGAGGAAACAACAACACAGGTTGGTGAACAATCAACACCCCCTGTTGATTTAGTAACATCAAGAGACCATCCAATTTCCCAAATAATTGGAGAAATCTCAGCTAGTGTGCAAACCAAAAATCAGGTCAACCAAAACCTGTTGCACACCTGCTTCCTATCTCAAATTAAACCTCAGTCTATTCAAGATGCAGAGCAAGATCCACACTGGATCATTGCAATGCAAGAGGAGTTGCATCAATTTGAGAGGAACAAAGTATGGGAACTAGTTCCAAAGCCTAAGGATCACTCAATTGTTGGAACAAAATGGGTATTCAGAAACAAATTGGATGATCAAGGAGTAATTATAAGGAACAAGGCAAGGCTAGTTGCTCAGGGATACTCTCAAGAAGAAGGAATAGACTACGACCAGACCTTTACACCAGTTGCAAGATTAGAAGCGATCAGAATATTTCTAGCTTATGTAGCACATAAAGGCTTCAAAGTATATCAGATGGATGTCAAAAGTGCTTTCTTAAATGGAGACATCAAAGAGGAAGTTTATGTCAGACAACCTGCAGGTTTTATCTCTCTAACTTTTCCTGATTATGTTTTTAGACTGAACAAAGCATTATATGGTCTCAAGCAAGCTCCTAGAGCATGGTATGAGACCCTAGCATGCTTTCTCTTGGAAAATGGTTTTATAAGGGGTAGAGTAGACCAAACTCTTTTCATTAGAACCCATAAGTCCCATACCCTACTAGTACAAATTTATGTAGACGATATTATTTTTGGTTCTACTGACTCCAAATTATGCAGAAGGTTTTCTAACCTGATGCATTCTAAATTTGAAATGAGTAGCATGGGTGAGCTATCCTTCTTCCTAGGATTGCAAGTCAAACAGCATGCTGAAGGCATCTTCATTTCTCAAACCAAGTATGCAAATGAACTGGTTAAGAAATTTGGCATGTCTGAAGCATCTTGTATGAAAACACCCATGCCTACTAATGCTGTATTGGATGCTGATGAACATGGGAAACCTGTTGATCAGACAACATATAGAGCAATGATTGGCTCTTTACTGTATCTTACAGCTAGTAGACCAGATATAATGTTTGCTACATGTATATGTGCTAGGTTCCAAGTAAGCCCTAGAGAGTCACACCTAACATTAGTAAAGAGGATTCTCAGGTATGTTAAAAGTTGTCCAAATCTAGGTCTCTGGTATCCAAAAGATTCAGCATTTGATTTAACTGGATTCTCAGATGCTGATTATGCTGGATGCAGAATTGACAGGAAAAGCACCAGTGGAACTTGTCAGTTCCTTGATGACAGACTTGTCTCTTGGTTTTGTAAGAAACAAACATCTGTGTCAACTTCAACTGCTGAAGCTGAATATATGGCTGCAGGCAGTTGTTGTTCACAAATCTTGTGGATTCAAAACCAACTCCTAGACTATGGCTACAACTTAGAGAAGTCTAAAATCTTTTGTGACAATACTAGTGCTATTTCTATAGCTCAAAATACAGTCCTCCATAGTAGGACAAAACACATAGAGATTAGGCATCATTTCTTAAGGGATAATGTTGAAAAGAATAAAATTGAATTACAATATATCCCAACTGATTTACAAAGGGGAGATATTTTCACCAAGCCTTTGTATGAAAAGAAACACACCTTCTTCCTAAATCAGTTAGGAATGTTAGATGGAGGAAGTCTTAAATAATATCCAAGATTTTGAAAGCTTAAAAATTGACTAAGACTAGGCAAACATTCTGATTTTTCTTAGTGTCTAGAATTTTTCTGATCTCTGAACTGCGCTCGACGATTTGCCCCAAGATCGTCGAACGGAGATCGACGATTTCCAAAAATCGTCGAACTGAGTTCAACGTCTCTTAGATAGTATGAACTATCTCTTCCGGTCAACGATCGTCGAACGGCGCTCGACGATTTTGTTCTCTGAACGATCGTCGAACGGAGCTCGACGCTCTCCAATATCATCGAACGGAGATCGACGATGTTGAAGACTCTTCAGATTCCTTTAGTAGCCTCGATCGTCGAACTGATTTCAACGATCTTTCCAATTCTGCGTCGAACCCTAATATAAAACTCATTTTTCGCCGTCGTTCTCTTTTGCGCTTTCGATTTCTCTGCAAGAATTTTCTTTCCCTCCAAACAGTTCTACACTCTGTCGTTTTGTTTGTTGATTTTTTGCAGGTACCCATGGCTGTCTCAGTTGCTGTTCTTGCTGCTATGAAGTTTGATGCTGGTTTTGATATCGACATGGAATCATTCAGCACAACTGACCAGGTTTTTCAAGATATATTGGGATTGTTCAAAGACCAGAACTTGACTGCCATAATGACCACCAGGATCAAGCTGGCATCTGATGAAATAAAGGAGTGGGTTTATACTACCCATAATCAAGATAACTCTACCATTGTTGGGTCTATAGCTGGAACTCAGGTACCCTTGACCCCAACAATTCTATCAGAAGTTTTTGAGTTGAGAAATGGAGAAGATACTGCTGATTTATTTGGAGATGAGTATTCTGAACTGCTTGCCAGAATGGGTCATTCAGAGGGAAACCCTAGCAAGCTCTTCAAAAGGAACCTATCTGTGGAGTACAGATTTATGGCAGATGTTGTTGGGAAAGTGCTACTGGCAAAGAACTCTGCCCATGATACAATTTCAAGTTATCAGCTCTGCCTCATGGGAGCTCTTGTAGATAAGAAGAATCTGAATTGGGGAGAGGTTTTCTTTGACCTCATCAAAAAGAAAATCAACAAAAGTTTTGTTAACTTTGGGAGAATCATTAGAGTGTTTCTGCAGCACAGGTGCCCTGCCTTGCTGGTCTCCTCTGGAATTCATATAAATGCCTCCAAGAGACTGTCTTGTGCCCTCTTTGGAAAGTGGGACAGACAAATCAGCAAGCACAATAGGCCCTCCTCCAGTACTCCTTCAGGCACAAGGACTCTAAGAGTCACTCCTCCACAGGTCTCTGCCTCTGCAGATGACCTGCCTGCTGTTGTTGCCTCTGCTCCTCCTCCTCCAATTCCATCCCTTCCCATACCATCTACCATTCCAGCTCCATCCACCATCATCATATCCAGCCCCTCTCCAACATCAACACCTTCTCCAGTACCTATTCTACCTCCACCAGAAGAGCAATTCCACCCACTATTCTCCTACCCTCCACCAGATTGCACTTCATCACCCTCTCATCCATCCTTCTCCCTACTTGATGATTCCTTTATGGATGATTCCCCATCATCTCCTCCTGAGCTACCCTCATCGTCCACCTCCTTTCAAGACCTTCTACACCAAATCATTGACCAACCAACATTTACCCCATCTATCTCCATCCCTCTATCCTCCATATCCACCTTTCCAACACCTCAGCCATCCCTTCCACCATTCACCAGCTCTCCTCTACCAGAACCCTCAGCTGCTCCTACATCTTCTACCTCTGCTCTAGTAACCCTTGAGCAAGTAGACCTCCCAGCCCTTGCTGACAGGCTGTATGAGCTGCTTGCCCCCAGGCTCTCTCTGCTGTTGGAGACCTCCTTGGCTCCACTACACCTGTCAGTGGCAGCCCTCTCTGCCAGGCTCTCTTCCCTCTTCCCTCAGGCAGCACCTACAGCAGTGTGCCTTGATCCAGACATGTCTGCATCTAGGCAGGGGGAGATGCCATATGAAGTGACTCTTCATGCTGCTGCTGCTGCTGTTTCTGTAAGCATGTCTGCTGCTGCTGTTATTACTGCTTCTTCTGCTGCTCCTCCTGTTGCTGCTGTTGCTGTGCCTCAAGCACAAAGTCCTCCTGATGCAGTCCTTGCAATAGACCTCAGGTCTTTGCTATCAGATTTTGATCAGTTTTACTTCAGATGTCTGCCAGAGGTCAATGCTGTCCAGCCTCCAGAAGATTTATCCAAGGCACTTGTGCCATTTTCTTGCTGTGACCCTATCATTATCACCTCCTTTGTAAATTCAGTGTATGCTGCTGCTGAAGTTCCTGTTGTTTCTGATGAACCAATTTCCAAGGACATTCGTATGACAGAGGCACCTGAATTTGAGCCTTCTGCAGTCTTTGATGATATTCCTTCTGTTTCTGTTGCTGTTAGTGAGATAGTTGTTGCTGCTGCCACCTCTCCAGAGCCTACTATTGCTGCTGTTGTTGTTTCTGCTTCTACTCCTAGTGCAACACCTTCAATATCTGCTGCTGTCTCTGCTGTTACCATTTCAACACCTGCTGCTACAACCTCTGCCTCATCTGCTTCTGTACAACTCAAGAAGGATCTAATGAAGAAAATAGATGCTCTCTATGATGACCAGAGTTCTGAAAGTGATGAATTTAGAACAGACTCTGATGACTCTTCTGCTAGCATTGCTTGGAAAAGAAAGGCAAGGAGCAAAGCAATGAAGAGGGTACCTCCTGCCAAAGTTAAGGATAACAATGATATTCCATATTACATTCTACATGACTGCCCTATTACTGAGCACTGGATGCAATACTTTAAGAACCAGCTGAAAGCAATGAAGAAGAAAAGAAAATATGAGAAGGGTTCATCCCAATTCCAGCACTCTCATCCTCCTCCACCACCTCCTCCTGATGCAGGTGCAGGTGGAAGCTCTGCAGCTCAACCCCCAGCCAGAAGTCAGGCTCCCTATCAGCCTCATGCCAGATCTTACCACAGGGAAAGCCAATCCAGGGGTTCTCATTCTAGGAGAGGAGGATATAGAGGAAATCAAAGAGATATTCAAGTCTATTCCAAAGGGTACTCCAGGCAACACCCATATTCCAGGGAAAGACAAATTTCAACTGATACAACATCTGGTCCTTTCCCTTACAAGCTGAAAGATACTGTGTCTGCCAGGCCTCCTCAAGACAATCCCTCTAACAGATATGAGCCACCTGTACCTTTTGAGGATCCTGAAAATAATCCAGCTGTTTGGACTGCCAGATTAAAGGAATTAGCTGCACTGGATCAGATTAAAAAGGCTAGAGAGCAAGGAATAGATTCTTCCAACATTTCAACTATGTCTGAACAGAGACAGAAAGAGCTAGAGAAATATGCATCAAGTAAATTCTTTGATTCTGACAGATATATGGAATTACATCCTGAAGCTGTAGTTCCCAGGCCTAAAAAGCAAACATATTTGGGTGCAGCAGATGATACCAGATCAAACAAGGAAGCCCTCAATCCTAACAGAGAGATTAAACTTGTTAAAGGCAAGGAGAAGAAATGATATTGTAAGGTGACAATTTCTGTGATTTCTGATTACTATCTGGATGCTATATATCTCTGTGATTCTGCAATGTCTAGCTGTTGTTTTTCTGTTTTGCTGATTGTATGTTGTTATTTAATTTTTTTCCAAAGTCTGTAAATAGTAATCCTAACCCAAATAGGGAGAGATTGTTGGAACACCCTATTACTAATTTGGGTCAGGATTACTATGTCTCTAGGAACCTTTGCTTGACCTCCTGTATAGCTCAATAGGTCAATTAGAATTGAGTCTAAGGGTTATAAGTCTAGGTTTGGAAGCTGTCCTGAAGACCAAGATTTTGTGTTTGGAGACTAAGTCATATCATCGAGCTCAGCACGACGATTCGTCGAACTCCGGTCGACGATCGTCTAGCTCAACTTCAACAGATCGTCGATCTCCATTCGACGATCGCTGAGCTCAACTTCATTATATCGTCGAACTCCATTCGACGATCGGTGAGCTCAGGTCGACGATTTTGACTCTGCTTTGGATCTTTATCTCTGAGCTCAGTTCGACGATCTTTGAGCTCAGATCGACGATATTTTTGCTGTATATTTACAGATCGCTGAGCTCAGCTCGACGATAGCAGAGCTCAGTTCGACGATTTCAGATAACTTCAAGGATGTTTCTAAATTCAAATTCAAATCAGTTTAGGAGTTATTCTGCAATTAATTCATAGATTTCCTAGCCGTTTTCATTCATTTCTGGACCAAGTTTCAAGGGATTTTTCAAGGAATATTTCTGTGGACTTTCCTCCAGAAGAGATTGTGCAATTAAGGATGCAATTAATGCAGGCCAACGGCTATACTTGAAAGAGAATGTTATTCTATTCTGTATCAGAGAATAATAGAGAAGATTTTTTTGAATCTCTCATAGAACACACAATACAGAGAGAGACACACAGATTACAGAGACACATTCAAAAATATTCTGTCTCAAAGATTTCTCAAGAACACACATCCAAGGAGATCAAGCTTTCTCAAATCTTCAGATCTCTTTAGTTTTCAAAGTGTTCAAGGCCAACATATTTCCAGACTCCAGACATTAAACATTTCAGCTATTGCTGAAATCATCTATTGCTGGAGTTCAATCTTTGAAGGCCTATCACCCTCAGCAAAGCTTTTCTTCCTGAATATCTCAAGGATTCAGGGGGAGCTTTGACATCAACAATTCACATAGTCTTCTCAGTTGTTTGAGAAAGAGAAGACTTCCATCACTCTCTCACCCCCTCTCTGTAAAGGGTTTCTCAAACTCCCTTCAAAAGTTTGAGCTTGTTTTTAAGCACCTTGTCAAAAGCTCATTGGTGGCAAGACACCTAATCAAAAAATCTGCTTTGGTTTTTGAGCACCTTATCAAAAGCTCATTGGTGCCCAGGACACCTGATCAACTCATCCTGCAGTGGATTCCTACCTAGGGTGGTAGAAGAGTGGATGTACCCAAGTTTAGGGGAACCACTATATTTCCTTGTGTCTTCTGATTTTGCTTGTTTTCATTTTTGTTTCTGGCCTTGATTTTTCTGTGCTTAGCTTTTGTTTAACTTAGTGCTGTGATTAGATTTATTATTGCTTCCCTGCTCACTCTTATTATAACAGTTGTTGTAAAAAGTTTCAAAGCACCATATACTCTATTCACCCCCCTCTAGAGTATATCAGATCTAGCTGCACTTTCAATATGAAACTTCTACGGGGTCGGTAAGCCCCTTTGTTATATTTTGTGAACGTAATGCTCTCTTTTTGTAGCTTTTATGATTGCTGAGGTGTTCTTTCTTGAATGCCTCAAGTGCAGGGTATAGCCGGTCGAGCGGCTAGTGCTTGGGTAGAGTCTCTTTGGAGCTAGCCGAGCTTACTTAGCGAGGTAGTTCTTTACTATGTTGTACAGACATACATACGCCCCAATGGGTTCGTGTCAGCTTGTTGGCGCCCATTGGTGGCTTTCTTTACTTGCTACATATGAATGCTAGACTGCTACTATGAATCATTTGAATGAGATGATGTCTACTTGCTCTTGGGAAGGGTTTATGGTAGGTTGCATTAGGTATTTTTAAGCTAAACAAAACCTATTATTGTATAACATGCATAACATGTTTTGGTCACCTAACAAGTAGTTTCCAAACAACGTAAAAAGGATGATTTCTTATATTATTATCAATCTAGAATGCATATCGGAGATCGTCATAAGTAAACGAAAGTATTTCCGCCGCATACAAACACACATTTTGATTCCTAAGGCCGAGGGATACGACCATTAAACTAAATAGTTTTCTTGCATATAACTGATGATTTTCAACTACTAAGTAAGCGTCGAGGCTTTGCTTGATCGTGTGCAGTTATCCCCTGCATGACGCGGCATCATAACCCGTAGTTCCTCTTGCTCTGATACTATGTACTCATTGAGGAAATGCGGGTTGTGACAGTGCGGCTCCAGAAACGGGGAACTAAAGGTCTGTGTACATAGAGTCGAGTGGGTGTGTTGCACTTGCATGTTCACATCATGGCATAATCATTGCATATAACCCGACACCTATTGTATATGTTGTATGAGACGATTATACAATAGGCCCTGCAAAACGACCCCTTGTTTTATAATCTCGTGCGAGCATGCTTATAAGTTAAGGTTTATTTCAGTAAATATAAATATAGAATTGCTAGAAAACTGACACCATATCGTATAAATTGGTATGGGACTTTTTATACGATAGGAGTCCTACAAAAGATCCCTTTGCTTATGTGTTTTCATATAAGTTAAGGTTACTTTTCTTGTTCAGTCATTTTACCTTCATTCTATCTTATATACTATAGAACTGCTAGTTTAGTTTCTCCGCCATTTGCTTATTTGTTATTCTCCACCTTCATGTCCCCTCCTTTCCTTCTCCGCGCTAGGTGCCTAGGATCCATGGGGGAAGGGGCGGGGGATGATAGGAATTATTCTTTTAGACTAACGATTTTCAAACCACATCATTTTAAGGGACCGCGGAGCCCAGCATGGAGGAACAACCCTGGAGGTCGGCACGCTTGGAGATAGGGCAATCTAGTACCGGAGTTCAGACGGCTGTGACTGTGAGTCCTATTCGTCACTAGTGATTTTAGTTTTGCTTCTGTGATGAGAGATATTGTTAGAAACCGAACAGAAAATAAACCGAAATAGTTTTACCTGAAACTTTATTATCCGAAAAAGGTATCTATTACAATGGTACAGCCTCCCTTTTATAGAATGGAGGAGATGAGAGAGATTAAAAATAATCAATGTGGGACTAAAAATTTACAAGTGTATGCGACTTTACAAAAGATAAACCGGACAAGCCGTGCGGTTAGACAAACCGGCTAACCACCCGACTACCAACAGGAAGAGAGATCAAACCACCACAGGAGACCGCTCGGTCTCCTAGTCGTCTGAGACAAGCTGCCTGACCGATGGGATACCAAACAGCAACAGCCTGGAACATAGGCCGGCTAGGAGAAACTGCCAGACCTCCCGGCCTCCAAACAGCAACAGACCACGCGGTCTCCAACTTGCAACACTCCCCCTCAAGCTGGAGCATAGATATCAATCATGCCTAGCTTGTCGCAGATGTGGAAAGAGGAAGCGGACACCGGCTTGGTGAAGACGTCTGCCAACTCGTTGTCGAAAGTGACAAATAGAGTGCAAATCTGTTTCTTCAATATTTCTTCCCGAATAAAATGGCAGTCGACTTCTATGTGTTTTGTTCTCTCATGAAAGACCGGATTTTTGGAAATGTATATCGCTGCCTTATTGTCACAGAACATAGGAAGAGGATAGTTGTAAACCTCTCCTAAGTCAAGGATGAGAGCCCACAACCACTTCAACTCACATGTAGTCGATGCCATGCTGCGATATTCCGCCTCTGCACTAGACCTGGAAACTACAGACTGTTTCTTGCTCTTCCAACTGACAAGATTGCCTCCAACAAACGTGCAGAAACATGATGTCGATTTACAATCCCCTTTGTCATCCGCATTACTTGAATCAGAGTAAGCTTCAACCTTTAGGTGACCATTCTTCTGAAATAGGAGTCCTTTCCCTAGAGCAGCTTTAATATACTCTAATATCCACAGAGCAGATTGTAGATGACACTCCCTCGGAGCTTGCATGAACTGGCTCACCTTGCCAACAACATAAGAGATGTCGGGTCAGGTTACCGTAAGATATATGAGCTTGCCCACCAGACGCCGGTATCTCGTAAGATCGGAGAGAAGGGGCGAGTCATCTGTCCAAGTTTTGTCTTCTCCAGCAGCTATAGGACAACGTGCAGGTTTAGTAGCAGTCAGTCCTGCCTCCTTTAAAAGATCAAGAGCATACTTCCGTTGGGAAAGGACCATGGAGTTGGGCTTTCTAGAGATTTCAATCCCCAGAAAGCATTTCGGGGAGCCCATATCCTTTGTGACCAAATGTTGACGAAGGTGTTTCTTGGTCATCAATACCCCATCCTGGTCATCACTAGTAAGAAGAATGTCATCAACATAAACCGCAAGAACAACAAGACCAGAGGCGGTTTTCCGAACAAACAAGGAGTGATCTGCTTAGCTTCTTGTAAAACCAATGGCCGCAACAATGCCACTGAACTTGTCAAACCAGGGACGAGGACTCTGCTTGAGGCCATAGATAGCCTTCTTTAGCCGGCATACCCGTGTCTCCCCCTGAGAAACATACACAGGAGGTTGCTCCATGTAAACATCTTCCTGCAGATCACCATAGAGGAAAGCATTCTTAACATCTAGCTGCGAGATGGGCCAATCCTCGTTGACAGCCACAGAGAGAAGAACCCTAATAGTGCTGAGACGAGCCACTGGAGAGAAAGTGTCAAAGTAATCAATGCCATAAGTTTGGGTAAAACCCTTGGCAACCAGGCGAGCCTTATAACGATCCACACTGCCATCCGGGAGAAACTTCACCACGAAGACCCATCGACAACCAACAACATCTGTGCCGAAAGGAGGAGGAACAAGGGTCCAGGTACCCCGTTCACTGAGAGTAGCAATCTCCTCATCCATGGCAACTTTCCACTGAGGAATAGTAAGGGCCTCCTGGTAGGAACGGGGGGTGGCAGTGGCCGAGATAGCCAGTGCAAAAGCTCTGCGAGAAGGGGTAAGATGATCGTAGGAAACAACTGCAGCAAGCAGGTGTTGGGTACATGCCCGAACCCCTTTGCGAAGAGCAATTGGGAGATCCAGGTCAGCAGGTGCCTCAGTATCCGGAGTATCCGTGGTGGGGAGAGCTGGACCGGGAGTAGAGAGAGATGGCAGCGGAGTGGAGGGAGAAAGCGGAGTAGAGGGTGGAGATGATGTGGATGGGGAAGATGGTGGAGAGGGTGGAGATGGCAGAACATCAGTGGGAGCAGAGGGAATGGATGGTTTGGTATGAGAAGTAGGATCAGGAGGAGGAGAGGAGGAAGCGGGAGAGAAGTAAGATGCATTGGCAAAGAAGGTGACATCCGTAGAGACAAATTGCTTGCGGGTAACGGGGTCAAAGCAACAATAACCTTTCTGAGTGGGAGAGTACCCCAAAAAGACACATTTAGTGGCACGTGGTGAGAGTTTATCACGGGTGGCAGCGGGAGAGTGCACAAAGGCGGTGCACCCAAAGATGTGCATAGGAAGAGGAAAGGGATCCTTGTCCGGATAAAGAATGGAGAAGGGGGTAGCACCGTGGAGAACTGTGGAGGGAAGGCGATTGATGAGATAGCAGGAGAGGAGGACAGCATAGCCCCAATAGGAGCTAGGAACATGCGTTTGAGTCATCATAGTGCGAGCGACATCAAGGAGGTGACGGTTTTTGCGTTCTGCCACCCCATTTTGTTGTGAGGTGTAGACACAACTTGTTTGACGAATAACACCATGGTGAATACAAAAAGAGGAGAAGTTTTGGCTAAGATACTCCTTAGCATTGTCAGAACGAAGGATTTTAATAGACGTATCAAACTGAGTCTTAACCATAGAATAAAATGAGTTCCAAACAGAGAACAGCTCGGAGCGATCTTTGAGAAGATACACCCACATACACTGAGTGAAATCATCAATGAAGGTGACAAAATATGAACTACCCCGACCGATGGTGAGGTTAGGAGCGGGACCCCATATGTCAGAGTGAACGAGGTCGAACGGATGGGAAGAGCCCCGACTTTGCGTTGGTGGGAAGGATGAGCGGTGATGTTTGCCAAGTTGACAGGCATCACAGTTTAGAGGAGGATGATGAGGAGGGAGGTGCGGTAGGAGCTGGCGTAGAATTCTGGGAGGAGCATGTCCGAGGCGAAGATGCCATTGGAGAAGATCTGTAGAGGAGTAGGAGAAGGCGGATAGAGCAGAAACGTTATTGAGGAAGTAGAGGCCACCACTCTCAGTCCCGGTAGCAATCGTCCGTTGGGAGTCCGGATCCTGAAAAGCACAAGAGGTAGGGGTGAATATGACAGAACACCGTAGTTGCTTGCATAAAGAAGTAACCGATAATAAATTGCACGGAAACTTGGGCACATAGAGGGTAACAGCCAGGCAGAGAGATGGAGTTACTTGAACCATGCCCGTCCCATGGACCGGTGAGGAAGATCCATCCGCAACAATGACCGGGGGCAACTGAGCATGTGTTTCAAGAAGAGAGAAACATTGAGTATTGTCTGTCATATGATTTGTTGCACCAGAGTCGATTAGCCATCTTCCACGAGTAACAATGTGAGCACTACCAGAAGAGATGACCACCGAGGCGGACAGGCTGGAGGAGGGGAAAGCCATGGAAGCAAGAGAGGAGCAAACCGCGACGATAAGAACAAGCCGTGAGAAGAGAAAGAAGCCGAACGGTTAAGCAAAGAAGAGAAAAGAGCACCAAGCCGGGCGAACAGAAAACAGGTCGTGCGGCTAGGAAGACCTCTACCAAGAAGCAGAGCAAAGCAATGGGAAAGAAGTCGCACGGCTTGAAAAAGTCGGGCGAACAGTGGAGAACAAGTCGTATGGCTAAAGATGAGGCCGTGGCGACTAGCAAGCAGGAGCGGGTAGATGGCAACAAGAAGTAGAGCATGGCGAATAGTGGAGATCGCGAAAACAGGTCGCGCAAAAGAAGGAGCAAGCCGCGTGGACAGGTCGCGCGGACAGACGTGGAATCAAGCCGCGAAAGCAGAGAGAGCGCACACAATCAGGAGGAATAGATCGAGTCCTCTGATACCATGTTAGAAACCGAACAGAAAACAAACCGAAATGGTTTTAACTAAAACTTTATTATCTGAAAAAGGTATCTATTACAATGGTATAGCCTCCCTTTTATAGAATGAAGGAGATGAGAGAGATTACAAATAATCAATGTGGGACTAAAAATTTACAAGTGTATGCGGCTTTACAAAAGACAAACCGGACAAGCCGTGCGGTTAGACAAACCGGCTAACCGCTTGACTACCAACAGGAAGAGAGATCAAACCACCACAGGAGACCGCTAGACCGCTCGGTCTCCTAGTCATCTGAGACAAGCCGCCTGACCGCTGGGATACCAAACAGCAACAGCCTGGCACACAGGCCGGCTAGGAGAAACTGCCAGACCGCTCAGTCTCCAAACAGCAACAGACCGCGCGGTCTCCAACTTGCAACAGATATGTAGTGAGGATTTGATGTATTGGGCATGAGCCCAAGATTTTAGTATTTTGTTATATTCGTGGAGATTATTATTATATATGTGATTTTTTGTGGACTTGTCTTTTATTATTTTACTACAGTTGTGATCGATTTGGTCGGCATGATCGGCGTTTTATAGTGATGACCTTCCCTGGCGTGAAGGTGTCAATGCAAAGCGGCGGTTCTAGACCTAAGACCCCGGTGTTTTCAAAAAAGGGGGGGGGGGGTCTTACAGCAGCAACCACAACCTCTCTAGGAGGTGCAGATCGAGGGAGTCCTGTCCAGGTGAGAGGATGACAGGTCCGAGGACTAGGATGATGTCGGAGCCCGACGAGTGATCAAAGTGATCCATGGGGGGTAGGGGGTGGGAGTTGAGGCTGCCTGGATCCATACTATATACCACCGGAGCGTTCCATCCACATCTCTAGCCCCACCCCCGAAGGAGAAGATCACCTTCTCTATGAAGGATATACCGGATCAAGAGGACCCCTTTTGCTACGCGTTTGTTATTCAGACCGTCATCAACAATTTCTCTGTCTCCTCGATCCTCATCGATAAAGGGTGTTCGGTAAACGTCATTTTCAAGAAGGCACTTTACACGATGAAGGTGGAGGCTCGGGGGGTGCTGGCCTCAGATGGAGCTCTCTTCGGGTTCTCGGGACATAGGAAGTAGGTAGAAGGAGGAGTGGGACTCCATGTTACCATGGTGGGGGCGGGGGCAGTCCAAAAACTACAGTTTCTTCATGGCGGATGAGCCTACCAGTTACAACTCTATCTTTGAATGGCCCCTCATCAATGCCTTCCGCTTCGTACCCTCATATTTTCTTCAGTGCTTGAAGTTCAATGCTGAGGGCATCCAGGTCCGGGTCCGGGGAGACCCTAAGGTGGCAAGGGAGTGCTATGTCACCATGTTGAACTCCATTTCTTGGCAGGGGGAAGCCGAGGAGATGGAGAGGAGGATGGAGGTACTGTCCAGGCATGACGCCGAGGGAGAAGTGTGGATGGAAATAGAGGAAGAAGTTCACACCCAGTTGGAGGTGGCAAAGGAGTTCTGGAGGACTCGGACGAGGTGATGTCCCAGGAGGAAGCTGAAGAGGAGGTCCCGATACCAGATGAGGGAGCCATAGAGAGTAGTCCCGGTTGGAGGTTGTCGAGGAGGTGGTGGAGATGGAGGTTCTCACCCAGGGAGGTAGGGTGGAAAAGGTGCAGATCAGTGGGGGGCTGAGCCTAGAGGACCAGGGGAGGATGTTGGAGTTCATCCAGAAGAACATGGAAATCTTTACATGGAGCGCAGAAGAAATGCCAGGGATCGATGCAGACATCTCATGCCATCGCCTCAGCCTAAATCAAGAAGCCTGCCCCATCCAGTAGACGAAGATGCCCACGACAGACAAGTTGGTCGAGCTCATCATGGAGGATGTGAACAAGCTCCTCAAGGTCGGCTTCGTATCCAAAATTCAATACCCCGGCTGGGTATCCAATGTTGTAATGGTTAAAAAAGGAGATGTCCGGTGGAGGATGTGTATCGATTTCTCTTTATTAAATAAATCATCTCCTAAGGATTGTTATCCCTTGCCTCGGATCGACGCGCTAGCTGACTCAGCCATCAATTTTTTTGTGATGAGTTTCTTAAATGCTTTTTCAGGTTATCATCTAATCAGGATGCACACGGTCGATATAAAAGATGTCTATTTCATCACTGAGGATGGGTGATACTGTTAAAAATGATGACCTTTGTGTTGAAGAACGCGTTGGCAACATATCAAAAAATTGTTGGGTACATTGGAATATATGTACCAGATTTGAAGAAGCCTCACCCTACTCAATGATATACATCAAGGTTTATTTGATGTACTTTGAGTTTATATGTGCAGGTTAAGTAATTGCAGAAAAATGCAGAAAAGTTTCTAAGTCCATGTGTCGACGCCTAGAGATGTAGTGTCGACAATTATGAAGGATTGTGTCGACACCTAGAGAAGTTATGTCGACACTTGGAGTAATTGTGTCGACACCAGGGAAGGCAGAGTCGACACCAGAAGAAAAGTGTCGACACATACAGGCAGTGTCGACACACTGTGAAGAATTGTCAACATAATCTATGTCGACACTTAGAGGCAGTGTCGACACTCAGAGAAGCTTTGTCGACATCAAATGTGACGACACCAGGAGGCTGTGTCGACACTCAACAAGCTTCAACAAAGTTAAAGTACTTGTGTCGACACAAAGGAGATGTGTCGACACTCAGCAAGCTTCAACAAAGTTAAAGTACTTGTGTCGACACAAAGGAGATGTGTCGACACTCAGCAAGTTTCAACACATGAAGGCATGTGTCGACACTCCGTAAGTTTCAATACAAGAAGATGTGTCGACACAAAGGAGATGTGTCGACACACAGCAGAATTCAACTAAGTTTTAAAGAAGAAGTACTTGTGTCGACACACAGAATCAGTGTCAACACTCTCAACAGAAGGCTTGTGTCGACACACAGAATCAGTGTCGACACATTCTGAAGAAGCAGTGTCGAGAAGCTGTTACAACAACACAAGGAGTTGTGTCGACACCATCAAGGCTAGTGTCGACACTTAGTCTACTTGTGTCGACACTTAGTATATTTGTGTCGACACATAACGACTATCTGTCTCGACACTTTCAGACAGTGACAGTGATTTCAAGAAGTGACTGGATGACCTGATAGCTGCCATTTCAACCGGTCAACTGCAACTGTCAGAGATGTCAGGAGGTTGTTAGAAACCGGATCAGGCGGTCACCATGGAGAAAGTTTATATAAAGGCTTTTTCTTTCAACAGGGTGTGACAATCAATAGATTATTCATTGAAGATCAATAATAGATTGAAGATCTACACAGAGATCTAACAACACAAAAGAAGAAGACCTTCAACAGAAGATCAAAGAAGTTGGAGAGAGAGAGAGAGCTCCTTCTAAGAAGAGCAGCTGCTGAATCAGGCTGCAAAGTAAGATTCAGATTGAGATCTGAATCTCAAGACAGAAGTTGATTAAAGACCATCTTCACAGGAGATTCAACCCTATTGAGTTCTAATTCAAGAAGCTTTGAAGAAAGTTAAGGGAGGTTGATCTCTGCCAAGTTCTTCCAAGAACTCATCAAGAAGCCAGTCAACTCGTCTCTCTCTATCAGGGTTGTGGTTAATTACTTTGTATAATCAAATTCCTGTAGGATCTTGTATAGATCTGAGCTGTAAGCCTATTTTATAAAGGTTGAGTGTAGGAGACTATGTGCTCTGAGTGTAGGTTTTATTGAAGACTGAGGTAGGGCTTTGTGCCTGAGTTGTAGGAGATTTTGTTCTCTGAGTGTAGGTCTTGTTGAAGACTGAGTTGTAGGTTTTTTTGCCTGAGTTGTAGGAGTGGGGACACTCTGAGTTGTAGGAACCTGTTTGGGATTCTGAGCTATAAGATCTGAGGATCTGAGGAGAAGTGCTGAAGTTTGGCCGAATCTAGTACACTACTAGATAGGCGAAGGGGGGAAGTGGATGTACCCAGATCTTGAGGAACCACTATAAACACTGTGTGCACTCTGTGAATGTTTGTTACTGTGGTTGCTGTGTTGTGATACCTGAAGAATTGCATTTGCTGTTTAAAGTTCTTAACAGTTTGTCTGCCTTTAAAGTAAAAAAGATAAAGTACACATATTCACCCCCCTCTAGGTGGTTAGACACTATTTCTTTCAAAAATGATGGACCAGGTCTTCCAGGAGTAAAAGTGGAGGAACTTGGAGGTGTATCTAGATGATCTTATGATCACGAGTCGTGATCTTGACTCTCACCTCCGAGATCTGAAAGAGACCTTCAGCACCCTGCAGAAGTACAAGATGAGGCTGAACCCCTTGTAATGCGTCTTCGGGGCAAGCAGGGGTATGTTTCTAGGCCATCTGCTTACTCCTATAGGTGTAGAGCCCTAGCCTAATAAGGTCGAGGAAATCATGGAGTTAGGGTTGCCTCAAAATGACAAGGAGGTCCAGAGGCTAACAGGAAAGTTGGCAGGACTTAGCAGGTTCCTCTCAGGCAGGAGAGAAGTGCTCCCCCTTCTTCAAAGTGTTGGTTGGGGCGGGGGGGGGGGGGGGGGGGGCTCAAAAGTTCGAGTGGTCTTAGGAATACGAGGTGGCATTCCAAGCCTTGAAGAGGAAGTTGACCAAGGCTCCGCTCCTCCAAGTGCCATAAGAAGGGGAGGACTTGACCCTATATCTTGGGATGGGAGCCGAGGCCTTGATCTCCATCCTGGTCCGGGAAGACGGGAAGAAATAGTTACCAATTTACTACGTGAGAAGGGTCTTAAGAAAGGCGGAGCTCCGGTATCCGATCTTGGAGAAGTTGGCCTTTGCTCTGGTCATCTCGGCCCGGAGACTCCAAACCTACTTCCATGCACACTCCATCTGAGTGGTGACTTAACACCCCTCGCAACATCTTTGAGGGGGTGGAGAACTCGGGGAGGCTGGTGAAGTGGTCGGTGGAGTTAAGCGAGTTTGACATATCCTTCGTTCCCCACCTCTCGATCAAGTCCCAGGTGATGGCCAACTTCCTTATTGATTATGTGGTCGAGATGGCAGAGGTGAAGCTCATTCGTCTGTTCCCTTGGAAGGTGATGGTGGACGATGCTTCAGGAAGGCATTCATTGGGGGTGGGGGTCATCTTAAAGAGCCATCAGGGAATAAGGAACGAGCAAACGGTGGTAGTGCATTTTCCCATCACGAGCAATCAAGTTGAGTACCAGGCGGAAAAAGCGGGACTTTGCCTAGCCAGGGAGCTGGGAGTGCATGATGTGGAGGTCCTCATAGATTCCATGGTGGTGGCCTCCCAGAACAAGGGGGAGTTCGAGGAAATGGAGCCAACTCTCCATTTGTACTTAGCGAAGGTGAAGGGGGTAATCAGCACATTCCAGACATTCTCCATCTGTCATGTTAAAGGGAAGAAAATGAGCAGGAGGATCAATTGGCCAAGCATGGACCCTGAGTGGGTAGCACCATCACTGACTTGTTCCGCCCATCCATTGAGGAGCTGGAGCTGATGGAGGGGGAGCAGCACCCCGTATGGATGGATTATTTTGCAATTTTCTTATCTACGAGGGAGTAGCCAGATGTGATGGACAAGATGTGATATAAGAATAAGTCGGCATACAATCCTATGCACGACATGCAGGTGTAGATGAATACCTCTCGGGGATGTTGCCATGTTGCATAGCCAAGAGGGAGGTCGCGAGGATTTTGGAGGTGATTCATTCCAGGGAGTGCGGAAGTCACTCTAGGAGTCAGACCCTGGAGGCGAGGATAGTCCGGCAAGGGTACTTATGGCCGACACTGGGACATGATACCACAGAGTTCATGAAGAAATGTTACAGGTGTTAGTTGTTCGTCCCTCTCCAACTTCTACCAGCTCAGCATCGCAGGAGCATCACAGCACCTTGGCCCTTTGCCATCTGGAGGATGGATCTTGTAGGACCTTTCCCTCAAGCTAGCGGGCAGAGGAAGTTCCTATTGGTGATGATCGATTATTTTTTTAAGTAGTTGTACGTGAAGGCATCGGCCAAGATGACCTCCAAGGTAATCAAGAACTTTATATGGGGTAAGATCATCTGCTGGAACGGATTGCCGCAACGCATCGTTGCGGACAATCAGCCTCAATTTGCCTATGTCGAATTCATCAGTTTTTGCGGACAGCTTGGGATTGACCTCAAGTTTGCCTTATTCCACCATCCTAGGAGCAATAGGCAGGTGAATGCGGCAAACAAGATCATCGTGAACCTACTGAAGAAGAAAGTTGAGAACTTGATGGGGAGCTGGGTGGAACAGCTTTCTTCCATCCTCTGGGCCTTGAGGACAACCCCCAACACAACCGCAGGGGAGACCCATTTCAAACTCTCACACGGTTATAAGGCAGTACTTCCTAAAGAGTTTGAGGTTCAGACACCACGAGTTGTAGCAACAGAGGAAAGTGAAGAAGATTGGCAGGCTGAGAACGAGGACGAGCTTCGACTCTCCCTTGACATGGTGGAGGAGGTTCATGGCCTGTGGGTTATCCAGCAGGATGCGGTCAAACAGAGGATGACAGAGTAATTTGACAAGCACGGTCGAATCAAGAAGTTTATGGAGGGGGACTTGGTCCTAAAGAAGGTGGATGCGACAGGAATATCAGCCATAGTGAGGAAGCTCAACCCCAACTGGGAAGGCCCGTACATTGTACAAGAAGCACTGCGGTAAGGGGGATATCGCCTCCGAAATGTGGAGGGCGAGACCCTAAGTCACACCTAGAGTGGTGATGACTTGAAACGTTTCTCTCCGTAAAAGAAAATACGTACTCTCCTATAATGAATATGAAATCCTTTAGTCTTTCATTTCATTTTGGCAATTATATGCATGACAGACCGAAGTTCCCTAAAGTCTCGAGCTTTCTCCCATTGTCAGGCTCTCATCTAGCTAGCCGTGCAGGGGTCCTTGGTGGACATCTTTCTTGCTCTGGTGTTAGGACACAAGATGGTCCCGCTGTCAGGCTTCCATCTAGCTGGCAAGGCCAGGATCCTCGATAGACTTCGTTATGACCCTGGAGCTAAGTCTGGTTGATGCTCAACACCCGTCGTCAGGCTCCCACCTAGTTGATTGGACAGGTGGTATAGCCCGGTGGTTGGATAAGGAAAAGTCCCGAGTTTTCTCTCGCTGTCAGGATCTCATCTAGCTGGCAGGGCAGGGGTCATCAGTGGAAATCTTTCTTCATCTAGGGTCAGGTCACAAGATGTTCCCACTATCAGGCTTCCATCTAGCTTGCAGGGCTAGGATCCTTGATAATCATCGTTATGACCCTGCAGCTAAGCCCGGTTGATGCTCAACACCCGCCGTCAAGCACCCACCTGGTTGATTGTGCCGGGGGAAGTGCACGGTGGTTGGCAAAAGAAGAGTCTCGAGCTTTCTCACGCTATCAGACTCTCATTTAGCTTGCAAGGCAGGGGTCCTCAGTGGACATCTTTCTTGCTCTGGGGTTTGGTTACGAGATGCTCCTGTTATTAGGCTTCCATCTAGCTGGCAGGGCCGGGATCTTAGATATACATTGTTATGACCAGGGAGATAAGTTCGGTTGATGCTCAACACCCGCCATCAGACTCCCACCTAGCCTATTGGGCCGGTGGTAGCGTCTGGTGGTTGGTAAAGGAAGAGTCCAAAAGTTTCTCCTACAATCATGCTCTAATCTATTTGGTAGGGTAGGGGTCCTGGGTGGATATCTTTCTTACTCTAGAGTTAGGCCACGAGATTCTCCCACTGTCAGGTTTCCATCTAGCTGCCAGGTCTGAGATCCTCGATAGAAGTCATTATGACCCTGGAGATAAGTCTGGTTGATGCTCAGCACCTGCCGTCAGACTCCAACCCAGCTAATTGGGCCAGTGGTAGCGTACGGTGGTTGGCAAAGGAAGAGTCCTGAGCTTTCTCCCGTTGTCAAGCTCTCATCTAGCTGGCAGGGAAGGGGACCTCGGTGGACATCTTTCTTGCTCTGGGGATTGGTCACGAGATTCTCCCGCTGTCAGGCTTCCATCTAGCTGGCATGATCGTGATCCTCGATAGACGTCGTTATGACCCTGGAGCTAAGTTGATGCTCAACATCCGCTGTCAGTCTCCCAAATAGATGATTAGGCTGGTGGTAGTGCCCGGTGGTTGGCAAATGAAGAATCTCATGCTTTCTCCCGTTGTCAGCCGCTCATCTAGCTGGCAGGGCTGAGGTCCTCGATGGACCTCTTTCTTGCACTGGGGTTGTAACAGCCCAAATTCGAGAAACGGGAAAATACTGGTTGACACGGCCTGGGACACGTGCATGTCCCAAGGCCGGACCCACCATTATATGTCATGTGACGAGTGGGGGCGTTATAGGGGTTAGGTCCTGAGATGGTCCCACTGTCAGGCTTCCATCTAGCTGGCAGGGTCGGGATCCTCGATAGACACTGTTATGACCCCGGAGCTAAGTTTGGTCGATGCTCAACACCTACCGTCAGGCTCCCACCTAGCGAATTGGGCCGGTGGTAGCACCCCATGGTTGGCAAAGTAAGATTCCCGAGCTTTCTCCCTCTATCAGGCTCTCATTTAGCTAGCAGGGCAGGGGTCCTCGGTGGACATCTTTCTTACTCTGGGGTTATGTAACGAGATGCTCCTACTTTCAAGCTTCCATCTAGCTGCTAGGGCCGAGATCCTCGATAGACATCGTTATGACCCTGGTGATAAGTCTAGTTGATGCTCAAAACCCGCCGTCAGGCTTCCACATAGCTTATTGTGCCGATGGTAGCGCCCGGTGGTTGGCTAAGGAAAAGCTCAGAGCTTTCTCCTGCTGTTTGGCTCTCATCTAATTGGCAGGGCAAGGGTCCTCGATGGACATCATTATGACCCTAGATTCAAGTCTCGAGATGCTCCCTCTGTCAGGCTCCCACTTAGTTGACAATGTCGAGATCCTCGAGGGACATCGTTCTTGCTCTATAGTCAGGCCCCAGGATGCCTTTGCCAATCAATAACATGTACTTGAAGTTACTTGGGACAGGCTGGGGGAACATGAGGCCCAATGATCTGTGGGGGTGGGGGGCTGGATATGGCGAGACGGGATCTCAGTAACCACCATAGGGGTGGCATTATCTGAGTAAGGTAGGGGAAATAATGGAGAGTTAAGATCTCGACAAATGGTCGGGTCGAGGGCATGCTCGACAACTATGCTCCATCCCATTGAAGATTTTCGTGGAAAATTTTGAAGAAATTTCGGGCTTGGTTCTAATCCCTAAAGGGAAGAGAACTCATAGGCGAGCAGAGTATTCATGGGGATAGCGCGACGAGTAGACTGACTCCAGGTATTATATGGTCGGCGAGATCTCAAATTCTCCTCACGAGTATGTATCCTAATTCAAGTACATTTTAATGGCGAATGCTATCGTAGCAGGTTCGCACAGGGAGGAAATGGTGCGCGTGCGAGTGCAGCACAGAAAATGAACATAAGAAAAAGAAGATTCGGCAAAAACTTTTTCATTAATATATATCATTACAAAAGGGGGCTCACCTCGGCGAGGTTACAAAATCAGGGGGAGGATCATTACAAGGAAAAATAAGACTGGTGATGAACTCTCGGCAATTGTACCGATCGCTGTCACGTAATAAAAGTGAGGAGTTTAATCCCCGGATATCAATCTCTCGAGGAGTGCAAGTAGGGAGTGTGGTTTTGCTATTGGAAAAATGATTGCAAGTGGGAAAGTAACTAAAGCAGGTTTTTGATTTGGATTCCTAAGTTAACAACAAAAAGAAAACTATTGCGGGTCTCCGTTACCCCGTCTCTTGGGTGGAGAACTAAGAACAGTAGTATGGACGATGGACGAACATTGAGGGTCACAATCACCTCTTCACAACACACGCTTCTAGCAATCGCTAGATCGGAACAATAACAACAAGCATAGTAAAAACTGAAGCTTAATAACACAAGCAATGATTACGACATAACAACATTTCGACATGTTGAAACCTTAAGCAAAACATTGTTCTCAAGCAAGAATCCCACTATCACAAGTTCAGAATGAATAAACCACAAGAAGTGGTATAGAAATACAACCGAGCGCACAAAGGATTTCCGAGATTCACGGCCGGAGTCAAGGGTTGTCAGGCCTTGTCCGAGCTCATTCTTCGGATGACGTCCGGGAACCAAGAAGGGCTGTCACTTCCTTCGAATATCCCTTCTTCTTCGTGAATGATCACTGGGCTAGTTCTGACCGAAGAACACCGCAATTGCAGCAACAAGGAACTCGGTTGGCAGCTTGGAGGTCGGAGAAGATGAAGGTGGCTGGAGATGAAACTATCGCAAGCTTTTTGAGGAGAAATAGTGGCCGGATCAACTCTCCAAGGAGGAGAGAGAAAATGCCGGCTGGAGGCGAGTTTTCCCACTCTAAGGAGCGGAAATGGCGGTGCATCGGAGTTGGATCCTTGGAAAGAGGAAATCTACAACTTAAATAGAATGTTAACACAAAAGAAATAAATTACACTCTGGTCGAGCGCATGCTGAAGTGCGCGCTCATGCTGTGTAGGTTCACAATGCTGTCATGATAAAATAAAAACTGAAAATGAAAATACTCTTGTGGTATGCAAGTGCTTGTGCAAAGGTGACTCGCGAAACTTTCCCCCACCAGACTTATACTAAACAATATATCCATGATTTGCAATAAAATTAAAGAAATGAAAGTTGGGGGAGAGGTTACCCATGCTCAAAAAATGAGCATACCAGAAGATTGGCGTTAAACTTCAGCAAACAGTCCACGACCTAAACAAATTCCACCTGCAAAATAGAATATCTCCAACCACAAAAAGCTATACACAATTAAGCACAACAACTAAATTGCACAAATTTAAAGCAAGCAGCTGTATTGGGTCGTCTCCCATAAGCCCTTTTCTTTACCGTCCTTAAGGTGGACCAAATACTTGTATTAATAATTATATAAATATTTTTTAAAAAACAAGAGTTCAGAAAGCATGAAAAAGTGTCCAATGTTACACACAACATAAAGATAAATAAAACAAGAAACGGAAAGAAAGGGGGGCCCGAAGAACCTTCACTCTTCAGCTGATCGCTGCATTGTGATAGATCCCCCCAGTCACGCGAGATGAGGGCGAGGTGAAGGCTTTAGGGCCTAGAGAAGACCTGTCTCCCCTACCCCTAGCCTCTTCCTTCTCGCGTTGGCGGGCAAAATCAGAAGCTTTGCGTATAAGAAGTTCTTTGATTTTTAAATTAGCAGATGGGGATCACTAGGGTGGTATATCTACCCCAATTAAATCAGCAACATGCCTATCTTTCTCATCTGGGGGCATCCTTTCCTCACTGTACAACCCCATATTCGCTGAGTCAGACCAGGAGGCACCAACGGTCACAATTAGGCTAGCCAGAGGCGTTCTCGCACTAAAGAAGCTCTCGCCTACAAAGCGCCCCGCGCTCGACGATCGTCGAACCAAGATCGTCGACCGCAGCCAAATCATCGAACGAAGCTGGGTCCCATGTTGATGGGCCTGGACTGTTATAAAAAGTACACTTTTTATAACGGTCTAGGCCCATCCCATGGGAACCCGCTGGCACCGCCGGCCTACCAGGGTCCAGACCCGGGCCCACCACTGGTAGTCAGCCTTTCACATTCAAGCCTGCAGGCCATGCACCCCAACCCCTCAGTTAGTGATGAGGGAGTGGCAGAAAGCTCTCTTATCAAGGTCCTGGGTTCGACACCCAATGGCAACAACCTACCTCTGCTGATAAACAGACGCGGAGAGGGGTTGGGGTGCATGGCCTGCAGTCTTGAATATGAAAGGTTGACTACCAGTGGTGGGCTCAGGTCTGGACCCTGGTAGGCCGGCGGTATCAGCGGGTTCCCATGGGATGGGCCTGGACCGTTATAACAGACATGGCTCAAAACAAAGATTATGCAATCATCAGACCTCCAGTATGCAATCTTAACAAGTCTGCCATCTGGAAGGCAAGAATCAAATTATACATGAATTCTATTGATGACGATATTTTTGCTTCCATCTTGGTAGGAGTAACTCCAGCACCTGCAGCTTCTACAAGCACCTCTACCAACATGAATGCAGTACCTCCTCCAGAAAATAATGATGCCTACAAGAAAGCCAAATTTACAGATGCAAAGGCAATGAATATCTTGGCTCAGACAATGTCAGATGACATATTTCAGAAGGTTGCTGAGTGCACCTCAGCCAAGTCCATTTGGGATTCACTCAACCAAATGGTAGCTGGTTCAGAAGATGAAAGAAAAGACAGGAGATCATATCTCATATCCCCGTATGAAAATTTCAAGAAGGATGAGACTGAATCAGTGGCTGAAATGTATAACAGGTTGAGCTCGATCATCAATGAGCTCAAAACCTTGGATAAAGACATCACCCTTACAGAGGTGAATGATAAGATTTTGATGTGCTTCCCTAGCTCTTGCGATTCAAGAATCTGGCCTATTAAAGAAGCCAGAAGCCTAAATGAGATATCAACTGAATCTCTGCTAGGCGAATTAAAGTCTTATGAGCAGTTGATAAAATCAAGAGAAGCATCAGAACAGAAGGCAACAACCCTAGTGAGAAAGGATCACAGCAAAGCGTTCAAAGCATCTGAGGAAAGTGAGACCTCAACATCCAATGAGGAACTCATGACACTCTTTGCAAAAAGATTCTATAAGATGGCTAGAAAGAATTTCAGAAGGAAATCATCCAGGCAGGATGATAAGCCCAAATTAGACAAGACACCAACCGAGGAGGTTGTGTGCTTTGGATGCAGAAAGCCTGGACATTATATCTCAGAATGTCCAGAAAATCAGAAGAAGGAGAAAAGCAAAGAAAAGGACTCCAGGAGAAAACACAGCAGCAGACCCTCTTCCAGCAAGTATAAAAAGAAAGACAATGGCTTTGTTGCTGAGACATGGTGTGATACTAAAGAAGAATCATCCTCTTCCAGCTCAAGTGAAGAAGAGGAAGAAGCAAGATTCAAGGAGGTTTGCCTTATGGCAATTGATTCCTCCAGGAGCAAAGATGGATCAGAAGGAGAATCTGAAGATGAAGCAGCCTCAGACTCAGAGGCAGATCAGGTTCTTTCAAGCTTTGATTTCAATTGTGATTTATTTAAAACTGAATTTAAAACCATGTGTTTAGATTTAATTAATTCAGAAAAAGAAATAAAAACCCTTAGAGAAAGACTAGGAAATCTTGAATCTGTCAACTCAAAAAATATTAAACTACAAGATCAACTAACCTTAGCAAATGAACAAATAATTAAATTAAAATCTGATTTATGTGAGGCTAAACAACTTGAGCAATCTCTCAATGGGAGAAGTCTCAAGCTGATGGACATAACAAGCACAGTAAATTCTAGATTAAATGACAAGCTGGGCTTGGGTGCTTCATCAAGTTTGGCCCCCATAATTAAGAAAAATATTCTTACAACACCCATTAAATTTATTTCTGCCAAGGGAAAAGAAAAGATAATAGACAAACTAATGTCAGCAAACAATCCAAAACCAATAGACAAGAGAAATAAAAATCAGAAAACAACTGGTAAAAACAAGGTTCAGCAACATTCGTCGAACTCAGATCGACGAAATGTGACCAGTTCGTCGAACCCAGATCGACGAACGCTGAACGCAAACTTCAATTATAACAATTCGTCTAACTGCGATTGACGAACTTTGTATGGTTCGTCGAGCAGAGGTCGACGAACTTGGGGCGCAGAAAAAGACTACTGTCATTCTTTGAGTAGAGATCGACGATCTCAGCCCTGTTCGTCGAACTCTGGTCGACGAACCTATAGAAATTCGTCGAACCTAGAAGGACCAAACTTAAATCATTTCTCTTACAGAAATTCTAAGCCAACTAATAAGACATTCAATCCAGTAGCTGATTGGGTTATTCGACCTAGGAGATATCACACCTTACGTTATAAATCTCAACCCACCTTATGAGTTATTTCCAGCTTTTCATTTCAACCAAATAAAGGACCCAAGGTAACCTGGGTCAAGAACAATTGAGTTTTGTTTTTCATTACAGGTACAGGTGAAGAGCTGTCCAAGGGTGAGTCATACCTGGTACTTGGACAGTGGTTGCTCCAAGCATATGACAGGTAGCAAGGACAATTTATCCAACTACAAGTCCAAGCTAGGACCAAAGGTGATCTTTGGTGATTCAAACAGTGGCCAGTCTGAAGGATATGGAGTAGTAAAGATTGGAACAGTTACCTTCAAGAGAGTAACATACGTAAGATGACTCAAACATAACCTAATATCCATAAGTCAATTATGTGATGAAGGTTATCAGGTACACTTTAACTCTACCGCTTGTTCTATTATTAATAATGAAAACCAAACTGTTTTAATTGGAATTAGACAAGGCAACATATTTCTAGTAGATTTTATTTCTGCCAAAACTGATGTTTGCTTACTCAATATCACTAGTAACCAAAATGAGTTGTGGCATAAAAGGTTAGGACATGTAAACCTTAAGAATATAACTAGGCTATCTAAAGATAACCTTGTTAGAGGTTTACCTTCTGGCCCCTACAAGAAGGAAAACCTATGTTGGGCTTGTCAATTAGGCAAGAAAACTAAAACTAGTTTCAAATCCATTAATAAAAGTGATTCACCTAGGATTTTGTATTTGCTTCATGTGGATCTATTTGGACCCATTGCTGTACAAAGCCTAGGAGGGAAGTCTTACACTTTAGTGATTGTTGATGACTTCTCTAGATTCAGTTGGGTAGCCTTTCTGAGAGCTAAGTCAGATACATTCAAGGTTCTTACAGATTTTCTCAGGACCGTACAGATTGAGTTCTCTACTCATGTTGTCTTGATCAGAAGTGATCATGGAACATAGTTTGAGTCTCTTCTTATGCATGAGTTTTATGAGAAGGAAGGTATCAGGCAGTGCTTCTCAGCTCCTAGAACTCCCTAACAAAATGGGGTTGCTGATAGGAAAAATAGGACACTCATTGAATCTGCAGTTACATTATTGGCAGATGCTTACATGCCTCTATCCTTTTGGGCAGAAGCTGTAAACACTGATAACTATATCCTGAATAGAAGCCTTATACATAAGCTGAAAAATAAGACCCCCTATGAATTGCTTAAAGGGAAGAAACCTAAAATCACATACTTTAAAGTTTTTGGTTGTATATGTTACATTCACACAAATAACAAAAGATACATTAGAAAGTTTGAGGCTAAGGCTGAAGAAGGGATTTTTCTAGAATACTCCAAAGTAAGTAAGGCCTATAGGGTTTTTAATAAATCAACTCTTAAAATTGAAGAATCAGTACATGTATCTTTTGATAAAGCTAACATGTCTTATAAGGAGAAAGAGATTTCTACCAATAGCTCTTTGCAGGTTCCACAATTGTGTGAGTCTATGGATGGACTAAACCTTACCCAATAAGTATCAACCCATCCTTCTCCATAGGTTGCTGAAGACAGTGAAGAAGAAATTCAAGTCAAAGTGGCTGAACTTCCCTCAACAGCAAGTATCATTCCTCAAGAGGAATTAATTACAGAAGCTGTTGCTGAACAAACTCCACCAACTGATCTTGTCACACTTAGAGATCACCCGAGATCTCAAGTGATTGGAGACATCTCAGTAGGTGTATAGACAAGGCATCAACTCAACCAATACTTGATGCATGCCTGTTCTCTCTCAAATTGAACCTCTCGCCATCCATGAAGCTGAGCAAGATACCCACTGGATCATTACAATGCAAGAGGAACTAAATCAGTTTGAGAGATGTAGAGTTTGGGATTTGGTTCCAAGACCTCATAACTACCCAGTTATTGGAACCAAGTGGGTCTACAGAAACAAGCTGGATGCTCAAGGGAACATAGTGAGAAACAAGGCTATGCTTGTTTCTCAAGGCTACAGGCAAGAGGAAGGAATTGACTATGACCAAACTTTTGCCCCTGTTGCAAGGTTAGAGGACATAAGAATATCCTTGCCTATGTAGCTCACAGGAGATTCAAAGTGTTCCAAATGGATGTCAAGAGTGCATTTCTGAATGGACTGATTCAAGAAGAGGTTTATGTAGAACAACCTCCAGGTTTTATCTCTCTAACTTATCCCTCTTTTGTATTTAAATTGCATAAAGCTATCTATGTTTTAAAGCAAGCTCCAAAAGCTTGGTATAAGACCTTAGCAAGCTTCTTTTAGAGCATAAATTTACAAGAGAAACCATAGATAAAACTCTTTTCACTAGACATCATAAGGACCAAATTTTGTTAGTACAAATATATGTGGCTGACATCAGGGTCTACTGATCCCAAATTATGCAAGAGGTTTGCTGACCTCATGCATTCCAAATTTGAGATGAGTAGCATGGGTGAGCTTTCCTACTTCCTTGGTCTCCAAGTGAAGCAGCTCCCTGATGGTATCTTCCTCTCCCAAGCTAAGTATGTTAAAGAGCTTATTAATAAGTTTGGGATGGGTGATGCTTCAGGAATGAAAAAACCTATAGCTACTATTGTTGTTGTGGATTCTGGTGCAACAGGGAAACCTGTAGATCAGAAAAATTTTATGGCAATTGTTGGATCCCTATTATACCTAACAGCTAGCAGACCTGATATCATGTTTGCCACATGCTTTTGTGCTAGGTTCCAAGTGAACCCTAAAGAATCTCACCTTATTTTCTTAAAAAGAATTTTGAGATATATAAAGAGTTGTCCTAATCAAGGACTCTGGTATCCTGTAGTGTCACAGTTTGAGTTAACTGGATACTCAGATGCTGACTATACTGGATGTAGAGTGGACAGAAAGAGTACCTCTGGAACTTGCCAGTTACTGGGTATGAGACTTGTCTCTTGGTTTTGTAAAAAGCAAACATATGTGTCTACATCAACTGCAGAAGCAGAATATATGGCTGCTGGCAGCTGCTGTTCACAAATGTTATGGATACAAAACCAACTCCTAGACTATGGTGTCAACTTAAATAATTCAACATTATTTTGTGATAATACTAGTGTTATTGCTATACCATAGAATCCAGTTCACCATAGTAGGACGAAACATATTAAAATAAGACATCATTTCATTAGAGATAATGTAGACAAAAAGAAAATTAACTTAATCCATATTCCTACTGATCTACAGAGAGCAGACATTTTCACCAAACCTTTGGATGAGAAAAATCATCTGTTCTTCATAAATCAACTGGGAATGATCAATGGAGAAGAGTTAAATTAGTTTTTGTCTGCATTCGATGAATTTTCTAGAGTTCGTCGAACGGAGTTCGACGAATTAGGGAAATTTGAGAGATTCTCGTCGAACGGAGATCGACGAATTCTCTGTGTGGAAATAATTTTCGTCGACCGGAGATCGACGAACTTTGCTTCAGAAGAAATTTCATCGAACGGAGTTCGACGAACTGTTTTTGATTCTTTTGGATGAGATCGACGAATTATTTATCTATAATTTATTTCGTCGACCTCAGTTTGAAGAACTGTTTCTTTTTCGTGGAACAGAGATTGTCGATTCATATTCTAGAAAACTTATATCTAGGTTTTCTTCGACATCCGTCCCGCATTTTCTGTTCTCTTGCTCTTGATCGCCGTTTTCTCTGTCTCTCTTGCAGGTCATCAATGGCGATTCCGGCGAGCACCTTGGCTGCCATGAAATTCGACACCGGCTTTGACATGGATTTTGATTCTTTCCAGCACTCTGACCCAATATTTCTATACATTCTGGAAATTTTGGAAGAACTTAGTCTCAAAGATTTTATGACTAGAAGGATTAAACTGCATGCAACTGAAATTCGAGAATGGGTATACACTTCGTCAGTTTCTGAGGAAAATGTTCTGACAGGCAATATCGGGAGTAATGCTGTCTCTCTATCTCCCACCGTTCTTTCTTAAATCTTTGGGTTGGTAAATGGAGAAGATGACATGGATATGGATTCTGAAGAATACAGTTCGATGCTGAAGTTGATTGGGTCTTCTGGAAGCAACCCTAACAAGTTGTTAAAGAAACAACTTTCCGCCGCCTATCAGTTCTTGGCGGATATTGTGGGAAAAGTACTGATGGGCAAGCACACCTCACACGACTACATAACCAGACATCAATTTCTTGTCATGTGCACCGTGGTGAATAAGCATCCTGTTGATTGGAGCAAGATCTTCTTTGAGTTGATCAAGAAGAAAATCAGCAAGAAAGAGGTTTGTTTTGGAAGAATCCTGGGGATCTTCCTCAAGGAAAAGGCTGGTGAATTGATGGTCTCCTCGACCATCTTCATCAATGCCAGCAAGCGCCTCACCTGTGCTTTGTTTGGCAGATGGGAGAGGACGATCTCCAAGCCATCCAAGGCTTCCTCCTCTTCCATCCCTGCTTCAGAAGGCACCAGGGCTGTTAAAGCCACTCCCACACATGCTGAGGAGAGTCATCCCCCTCCACCATCTCTTCCAGCACCCCTTCCAGCAAAGCAGCCTCCTCGTGTGCCTACTCCTCCTCCATCTCCATCACTGGACATCACTAACATCCCATCTTCACCTCCATCTTCCCCTCTACAAGCTAATCAACAACCAACACCTCCAGCTTCACCTCATGACACACATAACCTTACACCTCCTCAGTCTCCACTTCCCCCTCATTTGTCCTCCATTCCATCTTTCACCCTACCCTCAGACATTGCCATGCCAGATGACACTATTCCATCTTCATCACCATCAACTCATCACATATCAGCTGTACTACCCCGCATTCCATCCTCTTCCCCTTCCTCCTTTGATTCAACTACCATATCATCTATCCTCACCTTCCTCACTCCTCTCATCAAAACCCTTATCACAGAGGCCATTACACCTCTTATGAATTCAATTAATTCTTTATCTGCTCAAATTTCTGTCCTTTCTGTTGCCCCCTCCTCAATCCAGGGCCTGGCCTCAGCACCCACTAAACCCAGGCAGGGGGAGATGCCTGATGATGAAGCAGCAGCACAAGCTTCAGATATAGCTTCCCCAGCAGATACAGCTTCAGTAGTTTCTCCAGATTGTACAAATACAGAGTTAATTGATTTGATTAATTTTATTAATACTTATATGGATATTGCTGACATGGATACTGATGAAACTGTTGGTGATTTTTCTCTCAATCCCACAGTTAATCTACAAGAATTACTGCAAGTTTTTGATACTGTACATATGCAGTCTCTTCCAGCAGACTTTACTAAGCCACCGTTGGCTATTGTAACCTATACATCTCCAGCTAGTCCAGCAGTTGCTAAGCAACTCTGTGATAGTTTTGCTATCCCAGCTTTAGCTTCAATCTCTGCAGCTTGTCTAGAAGTTATTCCAGAAGCCATCTCAGCCCCAAGTTTTGTTATGGATGACTCTCCTATGCCTGATTTGGATGAGCTAATCCTGGCTGATATTGAAGAGGAAAATGAGGCAGCAACTGAAAGCTCTGTCCCCACTATTTCTGATTCTTGTACAGTCTCCTCCTCAACTGTTGCTGAATCTCGAGTTCCTGAAATTTCTGCCCCTTCTACAGAGAAAGCTGGTATTGATGATAAAGCTTTAAAAGCATTGGATGCTCTATATGACAACCCTCAAGGTTCTGATACTGAAGATGATGAAGCTGATGATGATGATGATGATTCAGATGACGAAGCCTCCAAGAAGAAAAAGAAAATGTTGTCAAAGTAAAGGAAGGCTCCTCCTCCTCCAGCTCCTAAGCCCAATCCCTCTGCTGACACAGCTTATTACATCTTGCATAATGTTACTCCTTATAAGGGAATGCCTACATGGATGTGGTTATCCAAGAACTAGCAGAAGGAAAGAAAAGGAAGTAGGAGATATTCTCCTCCTCTAGTTCACAGATATAGAAAGTATCCCCCTCCTCTTCATCCTCCAGCAGCTGGTGCCACTGGCTCTAGCTCTCAGAGATCTTCCCCCATGCAAACCTATCACAGACAATCAGGGAGATCCTCTGGAAGCAGCTAGAAGAGGCAACAACCTTCAGGTAGTCAGCATCAGCAGCAACAATCTCAGCAGCAGCAACAAATATCTGAAGTATAAAAAGCTGACAGTCCTAAAAGGCCTTACTCTCCTCCTATTCCATTTGAAGATCCTGAAACTGCAAATACTGCTAAAATGGCTAGATTCCAGGAATTAATTGGCCTATCTTTGATCAATAAAGCAAAGGCTGAAGGAAAAGACACATCAGGTTTAACAACTATGTCAAAGTACAAAAAATAACAGTTAAAAAGGTTTGACAAAGGCAACAAGCTCTTCAATGTTGATGATTATATGAATCTCCATCCAGAAGTAGTTGTCCCTAGAGCTACATCACTGAAAATCATTGGGGCAGCTGACATGACAATGACCCAGACAGAGGCTTCAAATCCTAATAGAGAAATTATCTTCAAAAAGGCATGAGAGAAGTCAACAGAAGACAAATCTTTGCAAAAGAAGAAGAAGTAATCCTTATTTTGTTTCAATTTCTTTCTGCAATTTGTTTTCAAACCATGCTATCTGTTTAGACAAAGCCTATGTATATATATCTGTTGCTTGTGTTGGTAATTCTCTGCCAGATATATTCCTTTTCTTGCTTTGTTTATCTGTTTGTTTCTGCTTTGAGTCTCTTAGTGACCTCACCCAAATAGGGGGAGATTGTTGTATCCCTAGTTGATTTGGGCTAGGTTCACTAGCTTAGGATGTGACCCAACATGTATAGCCAGGGTCAAGTTTGTATCCTAGAGTCTAGGCCAATTCATTAGGTTCAACTTCAGATGGACCAGCTTTCAACAAAACCATCAGAGACTCCAGACTTAGAAGATTTCAAGACTAAGTAAAATGAGTTCGACGTTCATCGAACTCAGTTTGACGAAAGGTGTTCTGCGCTCGACGATCTTGAGATAATTCTTAGTGCTGAGCTCGACGATCTTAGGTCTCTGTTCGACGAAGACTGAGTTACTTTCACAAGCTAAAGTCAGGATAACTCCAGAATTTTTCTAAGTTCAGCTTCAAGCTTTGGTCGGCGAACTAGATTCTGAGCTCGATGAACTTGGACCTCAAGTTCTCAACTTCTCAGGTCTACGAATGCTATACTCTAATCGACAATTTCTGGTCGACGATTTGAATCCTTCTCAGTCAAAGACTTCTCAGATTCCAGTCCACAATCATTCTCAGCTCGACGATATAGGTTCTCAGCTCGACGAATGAAGATTGTCAGTTCGACGAAGATTGAAGCAGAATTGACAAGATTCCCGTGAAGAAAAATTGTCTGGTCGACGAACTCATCAAGCTTAGGTCGACGAATTGTGTTCTTCATTCGACGATTCCAGACTAGGTCTTCTCCAGTTTCCCGTCCCTTTTCTCGGCGATGAATCCTCAGTAATTAATGCCCAATCCTCTCGGAATGTTACCATTATAACGAGCATTGATCATGGATTATTTCATGCTGTTTATTTATGGGACAGTTAGGGAAATCATTGATTGTCGCTTCCTTCCCAGGCCGACTACAATTGCTGCTCAACATTCAAATTTCGGTTGTTCTCCAGACAGTAAAAAAGTCAGAAAAGAAAAGGATCAAGCACTACAACACATACCACACACAAACAGATTGCACAAGAACAATCTTACAGAAATCAAAAGTTTTCTACTGCAATCAGCCCAGGCCAGAGAACATCTTCAAGAAGAAGAAGAACAAACAATCACTATCAAGAGTCTTCTTTCTTCAAGCCTATAGGACAACTTCAAAAGGACAACAAAACTCTCTCTGTCAAAGAAGTTCCTGAAGCAAGCTCTGGTCCAGGCACTCAAGCTTTTGAAGACCTGTCACCCTTAAGCAGTGCTCCAGAATTCCTGATCCTTTCAAGATCTCAGGGGGAGCAATCTGCTGACATCAATCCACAAGTCTTCTCAGTTGATATTAAGAAAGAGAAGACCTCATCACCCTTTTTCCATCTACTGTACAGAGTTTTAATTCCCTTCAAAATTATTCCTGGTTACAAGTCTCCTACCAAAAGACTTGAGGTTTTGGTTTTTGAGCACCTGAACAAAAGCTCATTGGTGTCAGGCACCTGATCAAAAATCTGAGTGGATTCCTACCAGGGTGGTAGAAGAGTGGATGTACTCAGGTTGGGGAACCACTATAAATTTCTTATGTCGTCTGGTTGCCCTTTTTCTTTTGTTTTGGCTGTGTTGTTCTGTGATTAAATAGGTTGTTGTCCTTATTTATTTTATTTACTGACCTGTTCACATAGGATTATAACAAAAGTTGTAAAAGTTTGAAGAGAGCACAATACTCTATTCACCCCCCCCCACCCCCTCTAGAGTATTTCAGATCTACCTTCACTTTCAAGGGGTAGGGTGGCGTTGCTCTTTTGTGACTTCCACCAGGAGGAGAGTCACGTAACGGCCACCTGCCCTGAGTTCTTGGAGATGAGGGAAGCAAGAGGAGCATTGAGGCAGGATCCGCCGGTTAGGATCGTAGAAGTATAGCAGGGGGAGATGGAGGATAGGTGTGAAGATCGTGTAGACGTGGGGACCCCGGGAGGAATCAGGGTGATTCACGGAGGAGTGGGGATCGAGGCAACTCGCAAGGGGAGCCTGCAAACCATGTACTGAAGGGGGGTCGCGTCTACCTCCCAGGCTCCCCAACTAGAAGAAAAGAACACCTTCTCGTCAGCAGACGTGACGGACTACGAAGACCTGTTCTGTAACGCCCTGGTGATCCAAACGGCGGTGGAGAATTTCACAGTCTCAAGGATACTAGTACACAACGGGAGCTCGGTGAATGTTATCTTCAAGAAGGCCTTCGATGAGATGAGGGTTGAGGGGAAGAGGATCTTGGATTTGGATGGACCGTTGCTCGAGTTCTCTAGAGAGAGGAAGGAAGTAGAAGGGGGAGTAGAGTTGCACGTGAAGTTGGGGGGCGTGTCACGGAACTGCAGGTTCGTGATCATGGACGCCCCAAGCAGCTATAACGCCATCTTTGGGCGCCCCCTCATTAGTGCCTTTCGCTGCGTCCCCTCCTCGTTTCATCAGTACCTCAAGTTCAACAATGGAGGGGTGCAGGTCAGGGTAAGAGGGGACCCGAAGGTAGCAGGACAGTGCTACGTTACGGCAGTCAACACCATATCGTGGATGGCAGAGGCAGAGGAGTTGGAGAAGGAGATGGCGGCACAAGAAGAAATTGTCAGAGAAGAGGAGATGAGCCTAGAGGAGGTGAGAGAGGTAGCTGAAGAGGAATTCAGAGGAGAGGAGATTGAGGGGCAGCAAGGAGGAGATATACATGAGGTCCAGGGGGATGAGGAGCAGGAGAGCCCAGAAGGGGTGATGGAGGTAGAAGAACAAGAAGCAGGAGGAGCTAAGGGAGAGGCCCGAAGGGGCGTGGAAGACGGGCAGAAGCAGGAGGGGCCGGAGGAGGCAATGGAGATCGAGGAGGAGGTAGGAAGGGAGGAGCTGGAGCTGGAGGAAGAGGCAAGGGTCGGCTGGGAGTAGTCGCGGCTGGAGCCGGCCGAGGAAGTGGTGGAGATGGAGGTCTTCACCAGCGCAGGGCAGGTGCAAAGGGTACGGGTCAGCAGGGGCTTGTGTCCCGAGGCCCGGGAGTGAGTGCGGGCCTGCATTCAAAGCAACATCAATATCTTCGCTTGGAGCACGGCAGACATGCCGGGCATCGACGCGGACGTGGCCAGCCATCACCTAAACCTGGACCCCTGCACTCGCCCCATACGCCAAAAGATGAGAGCCATCGCCACCAAGCTGGAGGAGCCCATTCGGGAAGAGGTCAGGAAGCTCCTGGAGGCCGGCTTCATCTCAGAGATCCAGTATCCAGGCTGGATCTCCAATGTGGTAATGGTTAAAAAAGTGGGTGGTAAATGGAGAATGTGTATTGATTTTTCTTTGTTAAATAAATTATGCCCTAAGGATTACTACCCCTGCCTCGGATCGACGTGCTTGTTGATTCAGCCGTCGGTTTTTCTAACATGAGCTTTTTGGATATTTTTCAGGTTATCACCAGATCCGGATGCACCCTCCCGATGTCAAGGATGTTTCCTTCATCACGAGGGAGGGATTCTTCAGTTATAAAATGATGCCCTTTGGGTTGACGAACGCAGGGGTTACCTACCAACGCATGATAGAACGGGTCTTCCGAGATCAGAGGGGGAGAAACTTGGAGGTCTATGTCGACGACCTAATGATCAAGACTAAGTGCGTGGATTCGCACCTCAAAGATCTAGAAGAGACGTTCGCCGCCCTGAGGAGGTTTAAGATGAGGCTGAACCCCTTGAAGTGTGTCGTCGGGGCCAGTCGCGGGAAGTTCCTTGGGCATCTCTTGACTCCGGCAGGGGTGGAGCCTAACCCGGACAAGATAAAGGCCATCCTAGATTTGGAGTCACCTCGCGACGCCAAGGAGGTCCAGCGCTTGACAGGCAAGCTGGCTGGGTTGAGAAGGTTCCTCTCCAGGTCAGGAGACAAGTGTTCTTCGTTCTTCAAGGTGTTGCGAGGGAATCAAAGGTTTGAGTCGACCGCCGAGTGCGAAGATGTCTTCCAATGGCTGAAGAGACAGCTCTCTCAGGCTCCTCTACTTCAGAGCCCAAAAGAAGGGGAGGACCTGACCTTGTACCTTGGAGAACAAGGAACTTCCCGCGGAGCTCCGTCCTATTAAGGGAAGAAGGAAAGAAGCAACTGCCCATCTACTACGTCAGCCGGATATTGAAGGAAGCAGAGCTCCTTTACCCCATCCTTGAAAAGCTAGCTTATGCTTTGGTCATCTCTGCAAGGAAACTCGGCCATACTTTCAAGCACATTCGATTAGGGTGGTAACCGACCATCCTCTTTGCAAGATATTTGAAGGAGTGGAGAACTCGGGAAGACTTGCTAAATGGTCCATCGAACTAAGCGAGTTCAACATCTCTTTCGTTCCGAGACTCTCCATCAAGGCGCAAGCGGTGGCGAACTTCCTGGCAGATTATGTTGTAGAAGTTGAGGAGGGAGAGCAGCAGCCACAGGAAGCATGGAAGATGATGGTCGATGGGGCCTCGGGAAAACATTCCCTCGGGGAAGGAGTGGTGCTGATCAGCCCCTAGGGAGTCGCGCAGGCGGTGGCATACCATTTTCCAGTGACCAACAACCAAGCGGAGTATGAGGCCGTGATCGCCGGCCTTTGCTTGGCAAAGGAGCTTGATATTCAGGATGTGGAGGCCTTAACCGAGTCAATGGTAATAGTGTCGTAGATCCGAGGAGAGTTTGAAGCTCGGGAGCCTACCCTCATAAAATACCTCTCCAAGGTAAGGGCGATCATTAGTGGGTTTCGGTCGTTCTCCATCCAACATGTTCCAAGGGAAGAAAGTATAGCTGCCAATCAATTGGCTAAGTTTGGATCTCGCGGAGGAGGGACCTTGACGGAGCTATTTCGACCGGCTATCGAGGAAGGAGAGTTGATGGTGGTGGATCGGAGACCCTCGTGGGTGGATCCATTGGTGACCTTCTTAACCACCGGTGAACTTCCAGAGGGGACCAAGGATGGAAAAAGCTTCAGGCGCAAGGCAGCTCACTACGGGATGATAGAAGGGGGCCTGCATCGTAAGATGTTGTCAGGGCTCCTAGATAGATGTGTGACCGAAGAAGAGATCCCAAGGATCTTGGGAGAGGTGCACTAGGGCGAGTGCGGCAGTAATTTTGGAGGAAGGATGTTGGAGGCAAGGGTGGTCAGGCAGGGGTACTTCTGGCCCACCCTAAGGAAGGATACCATGGAGTTTGCAAGGAGATGTCAAAAGTGTCAGCTCTGCGCCCCCCTTCAGCTCTTGGCGGCTCAAAGTCTCTGAAGCATCACGGCACCGTGGCCGTTCGCCATCTGGGAGATGGATTTAGTTGGACCTTTTCCTCCGGCTAGTGGACAGAGGAGGTTCCTCTTAGTCATGGTCGATTACTTTTCAAAGTGGCTAGAAGTTAAAGCCTTGGCCAAGGTCACCTCGCAAGTCATAAGGAACTTCATCTGGGGGGAGATCATATGCGGACACAGGTTGCCTCAAGCGATAGTGACAGATAACGACACCCAGTTTGCTAGTGAAGAATTAATCAGCTTCTGCGCTCAACTTGGGATAGACCTCAGATTTGCCTCTGTCCAGCACCCCCGGAGCAACGGCCATGTGGATGCGACAAACAAAATCATTGTAAACCTGCTCAAAAAGAAGGTGGAGAACTTAAAGGGAAATTGGGTGGAGAAACTCCCCTCGGTCCTATGGGCCTTGCGAACGACCCCGAACACGGCCACCGGTGAGACCCCCTTCAGGCTTTCTCACGGGTGTGAGGCAGTCCTACCAGTGGAGTTCGAGGTTCGGTCCCCGCGGGTCACAGCCGCGGGCGAAGGAGATGAGACTTGGAGATTGGAAAAAGAAGAAGGGTTGCGCCTCTCACTAGACATGGTGGAAGAACTGCGGGATGTGGCAGCTATCAGGCAAGAAGAGATCAAGCGGTGGATGGCCAAGTATTTTGATAAGCATGTCAGGGTCAAGCAGTTTACTGAAGGAGATCTGATGCTGAGAAAGGTTGATGAGGTAGGAAGGTCGGCTCCCGTGGGCAAGCTCAACCTGAACTGGGAAGGACCGTACATAGTGAAGGAAGTCCTTGGAACAGGAGGTTACTACCTCCAAGACATGGAAGGGAGGGCCTTAAGCTACACCTGGAGCGGTGATGACCTGAAATGCTTCTACCCATGAAATGGGAAGGATGTAATTATGTATCTCGAAATTAAACTTATTATACTGCATCAGTTGACTTGATTTTCTCTGGACTATTGTGAAACTCTTTTATAATATGACGTAATTATGTGTTTTGTAATACCCCGAGCTCGGCTCGGCCCAAGGAAGACCCGCTGCGCAGGCTCTCATCTAGCTGGCAGGTCCGAAGGCTCACCTGTGAGGGATCGGTTTGGTTTGAGAACTTCATCGGCACCCCGAGCTCGGCTCGGCCCCAGGTAGACCCGCTGCGCAGGCTCTCATTTAGCTGGCAGGTCCGAAGGCACGCTTGTGGGGGATAGGTTTGGTTTGAGAACTTCATCGGCACCCCGAGCTCGGCTCGGCCCTAGGTAGACCCGCTGCGCAGGCTCTCATGTAGATGGCAGGTCCGAAGGCTCGCCTGTGGGGGATAGGTTTGGTTTGAGAACTTCATCAGCACCCCGAGCTCGGCTCGGCCCCATGTAGACCCGCTGCGCAGGCTCTCGTCTAGTTGGCAGGTCCGAACGCTCTCCTGTGGGGGATATGTTTGGTTTGAGAACTTCATCGGCACCCCGAGCTTGGCTCGGCCCCCGGTAAACCTACTGCACAGGCTCTCATCTAGCTGGCAGGTCCGAAGGCTCGCTTGTGGGGGATAGGTTTGGTTTAAGAACTTCATCGGCACCCCGAGCTCGGCTCGGCCCCGTGTAGACCCGCTGCGCAGGCTCTCATCTAGCTGGCAGGTACGAAGGCTCGCCTGTGGGGGATAGGTTTGGTTTGAGAACTTCATCGGCACACCGAGCTCGGCTCGGCCCCAGGTAGACCTGCTGCGCAGGCTCTCATCTAGCTGGCAGGTCCGAAGGCTCGCCTGTGGGGGATAGGTTTGGTTTGAGAACTTCATCGGCACCCCGAGCTAGGCTTGACCCCAGGTAGACCCGCTGCGCAGGCTCTCATCTAGCTGGCAAGTCCGAAGGCTCGCCTGTGGGGGATAGGTTTGGTTTGAGAACTTCATCAGCACACCGAGCTCGGCTCGGCTCCAGGTAGACCCGCTGCGCAAGCTCTCATCTAGCTGGCAGGTCCGAAGGCTCGCCTGTGGGGGATAAGTTTGATTTGAGAACTTCATCGGCACCCCGAGCTCGGCTCGGCCCCAGGTAGACCCGCTGCGCAGGCTCTCATCTAGCTGGCAGGTCCGAAGGCTCGCCTGTGGGGGATAGGTTTGGTTTGAGAAGTTCATCGGCACCCCGAGCTCGGCTCGGCCCCAAGTAGACCCGCTGCGCAGGCTCTCATCTAGCTTGCAGGTTTGAAGGCTCGCCTTTGGGGGATAGGTTTGGTTTGAGAACTTCATCGGCACCACGAGCTCGGCTTGGCCCCAGGTAGACCTGCTGCGCAAGCTCTCATCTACCTGACAGGTCCGAAGGCTCGCTTGTGGGGGATAGGTTGGGTTTGAGAACTTCATCGGCACCCCGAGCTCATCTCGGCCCCAGGTAGACCCGCTGCGCAGGCTCTCATCTAGCTGGCAGGTCCGAAGGCTCGCCTGTGGTGGATAGGTTTGGTTTGAGAACTTTATCGGCACCCCGAGCTCGGCTCGACCCCAGGTAGACCCGCAGCGCAGGCTCTCATCTAACTGGCAGGTCTGAAGGCTCACCTGTGGGGGATAGGTTTGGTTTGAGAACTTCATCGGCACCCCGAGCTTGGCTCGGCCCCAAGTAGACCCACTGCGCAGGCTCTCATCTATTTTCCATGTTGACTCCTTGGTTGTTGAACCGGTCGGTAAGATTCTTGTTTATTTTCTTTTGCTTGACACCCTTTCGAGTTTACTCGAAAGTCTTGTTGTTTGTGTGACAAACAGGTTCTCAGTGCTATGGGATGTTCATGCTACGAAGACACGGATTGCGGGGCCATATTTGCCCCATGTTGCTGCTGCTTTAGACGGTTCCCCCCTCACGGGCCACTCATCGGTGATGAGTAATTTTGAGCTGGGGAGGATTGATGGCGATGATGTTGATGCAGCCGTGGATCTATGACATCGAGAGTTCGTGGATTGGGATGGTCGTTGCCGCAAGCTCGAAGATGAGAGTCTACCACGATGTTTCTTCGCCAACGCCACCACCGCTACATGTTTTGCTCGACGTCCGCCGCCACCAATAAATAAAATATATAATTATAAATTACATAATTATAATTATATATTTTATCAATTTTTATTTTAAGCAATCTATTTTAAAAGTACTTTATTTCATGCATTTTATTTAGTTAGTGAATTATTTAATTTCATGTATTGTATTTTCATTTCATGTATTATGATGGGTGCATATAACCATCATAATTTCTTTTTGAATTTTGAATGGATGATGATTGAGTGGTGTAGGCTATATATAGCCATGGTTATGAAGGAATAATTAGAGAATGAAAGAAAGAAATCCTAAGAATTCAAATTTTGAATTTTCCCCCTCCTTTCTCTTTCCTCTTTGAGAAATTTTCCCCCCTTTCTCTTCTCTCTTGGCCGCCGGCCTTCTATCTCTCTGACTCTTAGTGGCTCGGCCACCTTCCCCCTCCCCTCCTCCTCCTCCCTCTCCAAGGGTTTTTTTCAAAAGGAGAAAACAGCGAGCGTCTTCATCGTCCGGTGTGGATCCAAGGATTTCTGCGTGGAAATAGTGAATATACCACCGTCAACGTGTGTTCCTCCACTCATCTCTGTGGAAGGTTTTCTTGGGATTTGGGTAACGATTCCTACACCTCTTTGTGTGATTTCTTCTAACTTATTTTGTGAGGTTTTGGTGGAATTAGAAGGATAGTTTTTAGTCCGGATTTATATTGAAATTAGCGCTTAATAAAATCTGAATTTTCAAGCATATATTTCCCGAATATTTTTTTATATAACTTGGAGCGGGTAGATCTCGTGAACACTTGAAGAAATCGGGTTCATCACCTTTGATTTCCCCTTGTGCTCAAGTGATTTGGTAAACCCTTATTTTAATTAATTTGGGATTGAAATTAGGACTTCATTTTAATCACTAATTTTGCCTGCAACTTTCTTTATTGGAATTGTGAATTGCTTGCGCATAATCTAATTTGAAAAGCTAACTGTCCGGATCGTGTGGGTCCTTTTCGCTTGAGCGAACATTGGCCTATAGCCCTTGTTCAATCTATAAAAGGGGTTGCGTCCCTTTGCGTTGATGGTTGTGGAATTTTTGCCTCTTAATGTTCGAGTACTTGATAGTACTAAGTAGAGAAACCGCGCACTAGATATTTAATTAAATTGTCGAACAGAAGAACGCGTAATTTAATCTGTCGAAACCTTGGGCCTGCATCAGGATAGGTTTGGTTTGAGAACTTCATCAGCACCCCGAGCTCGGCTCGGCCCCAGGTAGACCCGCTGCGCAGGCTCTCATCTAGCTGGCAGGTCCGAAGGCTCGCCTGTGGGGGATAGGTTTGGTTTGAGAACTTCATCGGCACCTCGAGCTCGGCTCGGCCCCAGGTAGACCCGCTGCGCAGGCTCTCATCTAGCTGGCACGTCCGAAGGCTCGCCTGTGGGGATAGGTTTGGTTTGAGAACTTCATCGGCACCCCGAACTCAGCTCGGCCCCAGGTAGACCCGCTGCGCAGGCTCTCATCTAGCTGGTAGGTCCGAGGGCTCTCCTGGGGGAGGTAAGTTTTTGATCCTAGGAGACACTCCGATTCGGATGCTTTGAGCAAGGCAAGAAATGCACCATGGAATGAAAAGGAGATAAAGGCAGGATAGGTCTCGGCCAGAGAAGGTCTCGGTTAGGGAGGTCCCTGTCAAGGAGATCTCGCAGAGGAAATTCTCGGCGGAAGGCTCCAGAAAAGCTTTTCTTGGTCAGACAGTGAGAGGTGTTGGGCGAAAGCTTCGGACAGTTTGCACAAGCTAAAGGGGGACAGCCTAATCTTAAAGGGCCCGCGAGCCATGTTCCCGGCATACGGTTCTCGGCAGAACGCGGGAACTAAACGTCCAAGCCCTGGGCTCTTTCGACAGTTCCCGCCTATCCGTCACTAAGGGAGACTACCCTAGGGAGGCCAAGGGCCTCAGCGAAAGCGTGCTTAAGAAGCACTCGTCCACAACAATTGTATTAAGCGCATTTGCAATAAAAAGAACAGGACAATACATACAAAATATTTACAATGTATTTTATATAGTTAAAAGTTTATAGCGTCTCGCTCTTTACAATGAAGCGAAAATAAAAGAAAGAAAAAGGGGGCCCTCAGGGAGACAAGCTATACCCCTCAGAGCTCCCGATTGAACTCCCGTTGGAGCTCTCGCCTGAGCTCGCCCCAGATGTCTTGCCACCCGCGACAGGGGATTTCGGGACATCCGAAGGCGGGGAATCGGGCATGCCTGGGGGCTTTGGGATAGGCTCAAAGAGCTAGGGAACGAGCTGATGAGCAGTAATGGTCTTGCCCCTCCCATCCAAGCAACCGACATCCCGCATCATCTCCAGAGTCAGCTTGACTGTGGCTTGCATGTTGGCATGGAGGAGCTTGTCGATGTCGAAGACGGAGTAGAAGCGGATCTTCAACCTTTCGTCCAAGGGAGCGGGCGCATTTGCCTCCAGGCGCAGGATCTGGTCCCTCAACAGGACGTTCTCGTATCGTGCCTGGGCCAGCTCTGTGCGAAGCGCCACGGCTTGAGCGGAATCCTGTGTAGCGAGAGGTTAGTATGAAAGGAAAAGAACAAAGTTAAAATCTGCAGTGGCGAGAGTGAGTGCCATGAAAGGTCTCACTTACCTCTTCCGCCCGACGCGAAGACAGTTGTTGCTTGGCGTCTGCTAGCTCCTTCTTTAAAGTAGCCGCCTCAGCCACCGCACCCTCCCTGGCCTTGAGCATATCCTGGAATTTACGGTCGATGGTGATTCTCTGGCGAGCACACATGTGCGCAAGCTCCATCCCGCGCATTAGAGCCCGGGTGGAGTCATAGGCCAGGAGCCTGGTGGACATCTTGTCATAAACGCTAGCGTTCTCCTGGCTGTAGAGGTAGTAGCCCTAGTTGAAGGCCTCGCTGGTGACCTCATCTCGCTCCGCCCAGCTGGTCAGAAGAGACGAGATTGAGACCCTATTGATGTCAGGGTTCCACTGAAGCAGCGGCTTGTTTTCCGCATCCAGACACTTCATGCCGAGACCGAAATTACGATGACCCGCGACACCTCTCCAGGCGGAGACTGAGCGGAGGTCTCGGCGACGGCTCCCTCTCCATCTACTATGACGGGGGCCGGAGGGTTCTCGGCAGGTGTCTCGGCGCCGCCCCTGTTGACTGCGATCTCGCTGGCGGCCTGCAGGATCTCTTCAAAAGAGCTGACTACAGCGAGAGGTTAGGAGGGCGGAACCACGGCGGCTTTACCCTTCTCGGCGGCAATAATCTTGGGCCTCTTGAGCAGTGGGGGCAGAGGGGCGCCGGGCTTTCGCTTCCCGGCGCCAGTCGAAGGAAGCGGGGCCGGCTCGTCCCGACAAGCTTGAGCTGCAGCCTTTGTGAGAGCTAGCGGGTCTCTCGCAGATTGGCTCTCGGTAGCGCGAGCCTCGTTGAAGGGTTGGTGTAGGGGGATCTCGCGCTCTCCTGCGAAAGCGACACCACTCAATTCTAACCTTAAAAAGGAATGGAATAGCGAGACAAAGGCGATACCTTACCTTCGCCCGGAGGCACGGGGAGGAGTGAATCAACGTCTCGCCGGAGGAATTGGACGTCAAAGTCCATGGTTCTGAAGAACTCAAGGAAGGCGCTCTCGCGCGAGCCCAAGTATGACGGCTTATAAGCGGCGTCCTCATATTGAATGGGCGCGAGAGGCACGTTCCCGAAATCACCAGAAACGAAGATGAACCTCTCGCCCCAGTGGTGGTGCTTGTTGGCAAGACCGATGGTCTTGAGCAGCTGCCCTGAAAAGAAGACCACCCCTCCCTTGGCGCGGAAGGTGAACAGCTTCCGAAAGATTGGAATGCTGAACTCGATCATCTCGGATCGCATATAGCAGATGAAGGCCACCAGAATCGCGACTGAGTTTGGATTCAGTTACGCGGGAACCACTCTATAGTACCGGAGGGCCTGGTGCATCTTGGGCCACAGCGGGAGGCGGAAGCCCACCTCAAAGTGCTCAAGGGGGATGGAGAGCTCCCCCTCCCCTGCGCTGTTTACCTTATCGTGGTTGTCGGGGTTCCGCACGGTGAAGCCGGCGGGAACATAGCGAGTTTGGGTCGGTTGGAACTCGTCCATGGTCAGGGTGTAGGAGAGAAACAGATGCTTCTGGAAGACTTCCGCGCAATTCGAACGCCCCTCGCTTCCGCCCGGCATCGTGTTGGAGAGGTTGTAGGCGAGGTCTTCAGAAGAGATGCGAGAGCGAGAACAACGGGAACAGTGAGAACATCGAGAACGGGAGGAGGAAGCGGAAGCAAGCGGGAGCTTTTAGCAAACCGCGAGAGCGACAAGAGAAAAGAGAGGATTTGGATCGGAGAAATGAATATGGTAGGTGAACTTCTCTATTTATAGAAAACCGTGATCATCATGACTGTTTTCAGAAAGACGGCGGGGGTACAGCCGTCACGCCCTAAGTCGGCGGCGCTTCATTTTCCCGCCCAAGTCTGACAGTGACTGACTGACAGATGATTAGCGCAAGCATTATGAGATGACACGCGATAAGTAAAACAAACGGAAGCAGGGTTACTCTCGCCGAGCAGGAACTAAATAGAAAGTAATAATAATAACAGCAATGTTATTACACTCGCCAAGCGAGAGCTGAATAGAAAGTAACAATAATAATAGCAAAGTTATCAGTTAGACATGAAATTAATGGGGTACATCGGAGAAGGGGAAGGCCAGGGGAAAGAAAGGGCGAGGTCTCGCAAGTCAGTAGGGTTCCCACCGCCATTGTCCTCGCTCCCGCTGCATGGTCCTCGGTGGTGCCTGTGGGTTGAAGTATGACGACAAGACGGTGCATCCTAGGTTGATTCGGCGAGACAGCTCTCGGATCCGCGCGATGAACCTTTCGGGAGAGGACCCTGCGGTAGGCCCACCTGGCCGCCGATAAAATAGTCCCGCTTCAGAGACTCCAGCCTCTTCTCCACCTCCTGGTAGAACTCTCTCGCCGCGGAGTCATGGGCCCGCTCCCGCCGGATAAGCTTCGACAGGACAGCGGCAACCTTCTTCCCCCGTCTTTTAGCGCTCCCGGCGCTGGTCAAGATCTCCTCCATCTCGTCAGATGAAGGGAATGGGGAGCTCTCACCATCCTCCCCCTCTCTGTCTTCATCTTCTTCATCCTCTCCGTCAACTCCCGACCGCGATCCCGGATCCCCTGACAAAAGATTTCCATGGTTATGGCGAGAGCTAAGCGACAACCGTTATGGACATACCGCAAACCTGCAGTATGGCGAGAAGCACCGGACGACGGTAGGCGAGAAGGCCTAACTCCCCCCCCCCCCTCAGTTCCAAAGAGTAGGTGGATCGGCTTCCCTTTTCCCGGGGGGAAGATTGTGCGAGTGGTGATCCCGGCTTGGCCGGAAGCAGGGGGAGTTATCCACTCCCGCGGGATGGCTGGCATCCTGGGGAGTTGAGGAAGATTCGGCAGCCATTCCTCCCGCCGGTAGGGAGGAATCAACCGCGAGGGCAGGCTGTTTTGCGGCCCTTACTTCATTCTCCCGGGTAGCGAGACCCGGCTGGGCGGAAGCTGGCGCTGCGGGAAGACAATTCAACGCTCTGAGATGTGAGTTAAGAGCGAGAATGCAAAAGTTACCGGCAGTTCTCGGGTCAGGCGGAGGATCCACCTCTGAGACCCACGGTTGGTCCTCAAGAGGATGAGATGAGGGATCCAAGGGTTCCCGCGGGGACCTGACGACGTCGGGAATCATTTCCTATGAGGAGTATCGCGTCAGCTACAAGTCCTCCTGCATGAGCAACTAGTAGTTTCAATGATCAGCGAGTCGGACATGCCTTCTGCGGAGACGGATCATCCGCGCGGCTTGGGGTCGGAGTTGGCGGGCTGCTTTTCTCACGGAGCAGGTCCCGCTGGACAACCTTCGCCTTCTTCTTCTTCTTTGGTTGAGAAGGCTCAGTGGCTGACGATTTTCTCGCCAGCCAGGGGGCAACCAAGGCGCAGTTAGCCTTGACTCGCCCCTGTGCCGCATCGATATGGTCTCGAAGATCCTGCGGAAGCGGTTTGTTGGCGCACTTGGGATGCATCGCGAGACGAGGTGAGAACTCAGATGAATAATGATGATTCAAGGGCAGAATTATGGTCGTCTATCAGTACATATATATATATAGCCACCGTACGGCCCACTAAAAGATTCCCTGACGTTGACACGTGCTCAGCGAATATTTATGGGTTGGATGTGTCTTTTCAAGCGCAGAGCAAGCTCAAAAGGAGAGGGGATTGTGTACAACCACATATTCGCTGAGTCAGACCAGGAGGCACCAACGGTCACAATTAGGCTAGCGAGAGGCGTTCTCACCCTAAAGAAGCTCTTGCTTACAAAGCGCCCCGCGCTCGACGATCGTCGAACCAAGATCGTCGATCGCAGCCAAATCGTCGAATGGAGATCTCTGGCCAAGATCGTCGACCACATCCAAATCGTCGAACGGAGCTCTCTGGCCAAATCGTCGACCGCAGCCAAATCGTCGAATGAAGCTCTCTGGCCAAGATCGTCGACCGCTGCCAAATCGTCGAACAGAGCTCTCTGGCCAAGATCGTCGACCAAAGCCAAATCGTCGAACGGAGCTCTCTAGCCAAATCGTCGACCGCAGCCAAATAATCAACGGAAATCGCTGTCCTGACCGTCGAATGCAGCCAACGCGGGAACGATTCTGCTAGCGCCGAGCTCCTGTCTTAAAGGAGCTCTCGCCTATAAGCAGGCGAGACCGCTTGCACCGGGCTCTGGACAGAAGGCTCTCGGCTCAGAGCTCTCGCCGAGTGGGGCACAGGGCCTTGGGTAAAATGATCTAATTGTCCTCAGGTAAAGTTACCCCTATACCCACAGGATAAACCGCGGGATTTGGTTATTGGCAGATTAGCCAAGGGCATTTCAGTAATCTTAGGTCAGCAAAGGCTATAAATAGACTCATAAGGGCTCCTTAGAAGGCAAGCTTTCATAATTCACCAACTTCTAGTACTTTCTGAGGATCTCCTAGCCCAGCTTTTGTCTTTGGAGGGGAAGCTCTCAGAGATCTTCCGGGTGTGAGGTGGGACCTCCCTGCTGAGGCTTTGGGTCAATCTTAGGTCCTTTGCGTCTAGTCGAGGGTTGAGTCTTGAGAGAAGTAGGTGTTGGATGCACCCCTGTTTTGAACTCCCGTTGAGGTCATTTTTGGCTTCAACACTCACCCATGGCGGGTGAAAGAACAGCCCAAGTCACCTGTATAACAGTTTTACAGCATTCATTAAGCTTAATCAAAGTTTTTAAATTTGTTTCCTGCACACTCCCAATAGTTGTGCACAGCTCCAGTTCCTTTTCTTCAGCATCTTGTTTCATGTCAAACACTTCCTCCTTCTCTTCTCTGTTAGCAATCATCAACACGACTTTTACTTGCACAGCCCGGTCTTGCTTATTCAGCACAACATCTGTCTCATCCGCTTTTGATAAATCATCGGATAATAAAACATTTAATTCCAGCAGTTTTTTAGATTCACTCAGGATTAGAGTGGGAAGTGACGGCAATAGAGGCAAATCGACCTTGCAAGCCAAGGTGATGCCGCATGCGTTAAAGCACAGTGTCACTTCACTGGCTTTCAGGAATGGAACCCCAAGAATAGGATTTGAATTAATTCCTATGGGTCCCAACACCTGGAAGTCGGTAACAACCACAACCCCGTTAAGTTTCACCTCAACCTCTTTAATCGCCCCATCAGTTTTAACCCCCGATCCATCAGCTAGCGCAAGCGATATCTGGATATTAGTTTCTACATTAAAATTAAGCTTCTCAACATTTTGCAGAGCAAGAATGTTGCACGACGAAATGGAATCGCAAAGGGCTACCGTCTCAATTTCATTAATCTCACACTCGACAACCACTTCAGTAATACTGCACTCCTCTGCCTCCCCAGCACTCTTCCCTTGCTCACGGGGATTCTTTTCTGTGTCGCTTGGGAGCGCGCCGCAAGTACGCTCGGAGAACACATGGGCAAGTTGCCCCAACTGTGTCTCTAAGTTCCTCATAGAGGCAGTTTGAGTGGCCATGTTAGATTGGGACATCTCAACAAACTTTTCCATCATTTCTTCTAGAGCACTCCTACGTGCCCATTGCCCACTCTGATTATAACCCGACTGCGGCGGTCACGGTTGGCTACTGGAGGCTTGAGAATCAAATTGATGCTGGACTCCCTGCCATCTTTGACTTGGGGAATTTTGATTCCACGAGAAATTCGGATGATTTCTCGCGTTTGGGTTAAAAGTATTATTATAGGGTGCAGTGCGGTTTTGACTGTTTATAAAATTAGCACTTTCATGAAAGGTTATACCTGCCGATTCCGCAAATGACTCTTCAGCTGGGCATTCAAAAGCATGGTGGCCGGGATTTCCACATCCCTGGCATGATATGCCACCAACCAGAGCGGGAGGAGTAGTCGATCTGGTCAGCATCCATCTTCCTTCCATCATAGGGTGGCTTGCTTCGGCTTGCTGCATCACCGCATTCACATCAAAAAGATTTTTCGCCCCCCTAGGGGCATTTCTTCCCGTAGTCTAGTATGTGTTATGGGAGGTCCAAAGAAGCCGCAAAGCCTCTTCAAGAGAAGGTTCAATATTATGCCGCCGGCGGCTGCATCGATCATAGCCCGGTAGTTCGGCTCGACACCAAAATAGAATATTTCTACAAGATTCCACGACTCGCAGCTGTGTTGGGGACAACAACACTGCAAGTCAGCGAAACGCTCCCACACCTCAGACAATGTCTCTTGGTCCAGCTGCCAGAACGTAGCAATTTCCCTTCGGGCATTCACAATTTTGTCCACTGGGTGGAACTTCGCCAAAAACTTAGAGGGCAGAGCCTCCCATGTCGTAGCGGTCCCAGGGGAAATTTTGTGAAACCAGGTCCTAGCCCTGTCCCTCAGCGAAAATGGGAATAGCTTCAGCTTAACTACCTCATCAGAAATTCCAACATATCGGAAGGTGCCGCAAATCTCTAAGAACTCTACCAGATGGAGCTACGGGTCCTCACTCGACAAACCAGAATACTGCATATTATTTCTGATCATATTCAAAATCACAAGCTTTATCTCAAAATGGTTGTTGGTAATGGCTTTTCTGAAGCCTGGATAAACACTTCCCCCAGTCGGGGTAGTGAAATCGCGCATCGTCATAACGCGAGGTTGGACAACCTCCTGACCATCAACAACTCTATCACCTTGGCCATTTCCTACTTGGCCCAAGTCTTCCATTCTAACTTCAGCAGCAGCAGCAGCATGCACGTGAGCTCTCCTCGCTTGTGCGGTCTCAAGATCAGCTCCCAAATTTTCACCCCTATCATTAGGGTTAGGATCTCTCATACAACAAGAAAAATCTATCAAAGCGTCAAACACTTGCAAATCTTTCCAAAAGAAAAATGCACACAACGGTTGCACTCCCCGGTAACAGCTCCAAAAACTTGATGCACTCTCGTCAAGTGTACTGATCGCTATCAAGTAATAAAAGTGAGGAGTTTAAACCTCGGATATCGATCTCTCGAGTAGTGCAAGTAGGGAGTGTGGTTTTGCTATTGGAAAAACTATTGCAAGCGGGAAAGTAACCAAAGGGGGTTTTTGATTTGGATTCCTAAGTTAACAAAAAAAAGAAAACTATTGCGGGTCGCCATCACTGCGTTGCTTGGGTGGAGTACTACGGAGAGTAGTATGGACAATGGACGAGCAGCGAGGGTTGCAATCACTTCTTCACAACGCACGCTTCTAGCAATCGCTAGATCTGCACAATCACAACAAGCACAGGAAAAACTGAAGCTTAATAACACAAGCAATGATTAAGACATAACAACATTTCGACATGCGGAAACCTTAAGCAAAACATTGTTCTCAAGCAATAATCCCACGATAAGAAGTTCAGAATGAAGAAACCACAAGAAGAGGTGGAGAAATACAACAGAGCGCACGAATGCTTTCCGAGATTCATGGCCGGAGTCAAGGGTTCTCCGGCCTTGTCTGAACTCGGTCTTTAGATGACGTTCGGGAATCAAGAAGGGTTGTCACTTCCTTCGAATATCCCATATTCTTCGTGAATAATCACTGGGCTAGTTCTGACCGAAGAACTCCACAAGTTCAGCAACAAGGAGATCGGTTGGTAGCTTGGAGGTCGGAGAAGATGAAGGTGGTCGGAGACGAAATTATCGCAAGCTTCTGACGAGAAACAGTGGTCGGATCAACTCTCCAAGGAGGACAGATAAAATGGCGGTTGGTGGAGAGTTTTCCCGCTTTGAGGAGCGGAAATGGCGGGGTAACAGAGCTGGATCCTTGGAAAGAGGAAATCTACAAATTAAATAGAAAAGTCAGAAAAATTGGTCACGCACGGTCTGGCGCATGGCCGTGCGCAAACCATGTGATATTAACTTTCAGGATAGACACGAGGAAGGAGATTCGTTGACCCGTGCGTTTTCCTTCGCGCAATGGCAGTTCCGCCCGTGCGTGAAGTAATCACACGGGTTGCGACAGAGTGCTGGAAAGTAGTGGCAAACAGGAAAACCGTGTGTTTTACTCACGCACGGGCTCAGCCGCCCGTGCGTGAACAACTCGCACGATTAACCACAGAATGGAACAAACTAAAAAACTACAGGAAAACAGTTTGTTTCCTTCGCGCACGGTTCCGAAAAAACCGTGCGTCAAACATGCGTGAGGAGCATCGAACTCAGCTCGACAAAATTCGTCGAGCTCGGCTCGACGTTCTTCCAGCTGACTAAAACGCACGATCCAGTGCAAACCGTGCGTGAAAGAAACGCACGACCATGCGTTTTCCTTAATACAGAATTTATGCCTTTGGGAAAAACACACCACATACACAACAAAACCAACTAGAGCACAAGCTCCCAACAACAAAAATAAAGCTAAGTAAACACCAGGAAAAAGCCATGGGGAGCCCCATGTGCATACACCCAAAACAGAATGCGCAATTGCACACCCATGGGCCAAAATACTGCACAAAATGGTCCAAGACCGAACGATGCAAAAATAACTGATATCCGGTTGAAATGCAGTGCACGAATGAGAAAACCAGCCCAGATGTGTCCGAAAAATCATATAAATATCGGACTCATCAACTGGCTAGCTCTCGCCCTCCCCTCTAGAATTGTCATCCCTATAGCCGACAACATCCTCGAAGAGAGAATCGAAGTTGTCTTCCTTCTTGCCAGAGGGTAAGCGGGAGGGGAGAATAGCTCTGGCACCAGGTCCTTCGCCGTCATCTCCTCGCATCCCTTCGTCTGCACCTGCATATCTCGCATGACTTGTAAAGTGAAGTCGGCGGTGCTGATGTAGTTGACGTGTAGCTTCTTGGAGACCTCGGCCTCGGTAAATATCTTTACTCTCGGTATTGGGACGCCCAGCTCACCGCCAGAGGGGATGAGTACGATCTCCATTAGGCGAGTGACCTCTCTCTAGAGGCCTTTGTTCTGCTCTTCCAGCGCCTTGTTCTTCTCCTCCAGGTAAGCGGCGAGACCACGCATGTGGTCCGCGGTCTCGGCATCCTGCCAGGAAAGAAAAGATAAGGAACTATGGGAAACCTAAGTCAAAGGGAGAAGGCGTCAGCCGATATTTACCACCCCGCTGGCCGCTTTAGCGAGGAGGCTCTCGGCGTCCTACAGTTGCTTCTCCATGGCGGCGGCATTGTCCTTTGCGATGTCCCGCTCTTGCACCGCCTTCACCAGGTTGTGGTTGAGCTTGTAGATTTGGAAAGTCGACATATGCGCGAGGTCCAATGCATGCATTTGGACCCACGAGCTCTCATTGGAAAGCTACTAGAGGCTCATAGCATCAAAGGCTGCGACGTCCTCGTAGCCATAGAGCCCGAACACTAGGGTATAGGTCCGCCCGTTGGGAGGGTAGCGCTCTAACCAGGAGGGGATGGAGGTGGAGATGGAGACACTGTGGTCCTGCTCATACCATCGAGCGATCGGCTCGCCGAGCATATCCTGGGCTTTCCCGCTGAGGCAAAATTACGGTGCCCCTTCGGCAGGTTCAGCTCGCCGGCCGTGAGCTCCTAAGCAGTGTTGGAGGGTCGCCTCCATCCAGGTCCTTCTCTGGAGATTTCTCCGACGTGGTCTCTGGGGAACTCAGGTTTTTTTTATGTTGTTGTTGTTCTGTAACATCTCATTTCGTGCTAGGACCCTCGCACGCATTTTGAGTCAAGAGAATTGACTCAGGCTCGAAAAGCGTCAAGTGAGTCGAGTGAACTCGACGACACTCAAAGAAGCATCGAGTGAACTCGATGCCACATGATGAAGCATCGAGTGAACTCGAAGCCACTCGACGAAGCGTCGAGTGAACTCGACGTCACTCGATGAAGCATCGAGTGAACGCGACGCCACTTGATGAAGCATCGAGTGAACTTATTGCCACTCCATGATGCATCGAGTGTACTCGACGTCACTCAATGCGGCATTGAGTGGTCTCAATGCCCCTCTACACATTAATTTAGAAAGTTCTGGACTCAAAGCAGCGTTGAGTGGTCTTAACGCCACTCAATGCCTTAACTTAGAAAGTTCTGGACTCAAAACTGCACTGAGCCGACTCAACGCCACTCAACGAGGGATTGAGTGGTCTCAACACCACTCAGCGCCTTAACTTATAAAGTTCTGGACTCAAAGCAGCATTGAGTCGACTCAACTATACTTAACGCGGCATTGAGTGGTCTCAATGCCACTCAACGCATTAACTTAGAATGTTTTGAACTCAATGCGACGTTGAGTGGACTCAATGCCACTAAACGCGGCATTGAGTGGTCTCAGTCCCACTCAACTCTTTCGACTTAGGAATTTCTGAAATACTGACACGTTGAGTGTTGTCAACACCACTCAATGCTTTCTCACGAGCTGTGGGAGGTGCACTCCTCGCAGTCTTCAATTTCTTGGGCGGCGGCGGTGGAGGAAGTAATCTACGGTTTGGTCGCTTTGGGGGAGCAGATGTCGGGGGCTCGCGGTGCGCGACGGTCACATCCTTGGCGCGAGCAAGCTTGCTGGAACGAGTCGTGCACTCTCATAAGGACGGTGCAAAGGGATGTCCTGCTCGCCTGCAGGAAAGGAAGGTTAAAGTAGAAAAAATAATGAAGTAGAAAGGGGAAGCGCGAGTAGCTTACCTCCTCCGGGCGGGACGGGGGTGTGGTTTCCCAGATTCCAGTGCAGGAAGGCGACTTGAAAGTTCTTCTCGATGAAGAACCAGCATAGCTACGCTTCATGGCCCCTGAGGCTAGGGGTGGTAGCTCGCCTAGCTGAGCTGGACCGGCGAGAAGGGGACGTTGCCAAAGTCCCCCTTGACGAAGACAAATTTCTTTAGCCAGTTATGACTCTTGTTGACGGTCTCCCGTACCTTGACGTGTCTACTGGAGAAATAGGCGGTCCCGTCCTTGTTCTCCCAGAAGGAGAAAAACTTGTGGAATACCTCTAGACTGAACTCGATCCGCTCTTCCCACAGGAACCACATGAACACGATCACCACTGCGATGGAGTTGGGGGTCATTTGCCCAGGGATGACCCCAAAGTATTTCAATATTTGGCGAACCTCCGGCCATAGGTGAAGGCAGAGACCCCCCTCGAAATGCGTAATGGGGATGGCGAGCTCCTCCCCCGAGTGGTTATTGATCTTTTCTCCCTCTCCAGGTCGCCTCGCCACGAAGCCTGGAGGTATGTTATCGCCTATGGCATCTAAGAACTCGCCTTCGGAGATGGCGGCATGGGGGATGTTGTGCCCAGAGAATGTCCAGGCACATTTGCTCCGCCCATCCGCATCGCCGATACCACCACCCATCCGCAGGAAGTTTTCTAAGTGAAACGAAGTTGTTCTCGCCGGAAGCAGGTGATGAATTGTAAATATACCTATTTTTGTGTACATTAATTTAGATGTTTTCATTTATTTTTGTCGTTTTTACTTATTTTTATTCAATAAAATGCTCCTATTTTTGTAAATATTATACTAACTTAGTTTATTTTATTTTTCAGGAAAAATTGAAAATCTGCCAAAAAATTGACATGTCACGCCCGTGACATGTTGGTCACGCCCGTGACCAGGGCGTGACACGTCAAAATCCCGTGAATCAGCAATTTTTGAAGACCAAAGCTTGACACGCCCGTGGCACGCCCGTGTCACCCGAGTCACGCCCGTGACCCATGCCCGTGACCATCCAGATCGACGAAATCGCGCTCAATGATCGTCGACCCAGCTGACACGCCCGTCGACACGCCCGTGTCACCCGACACGGGGCGTGACCCAAGCCCGTGTTCACTCAACTCGACACTTTCATCTCGACGATCGTCGAGTGTCGACACTAGCAGTCACGCCTAGAGTCACGCCCGTGACCTAGGGCGTGACACCTCTTTCCGCTCGACGATTTTCAACTCGACACTTTCAGCTCGACATTCGTCGAGTGTCGACACCAGCTGACACGCCCAGAGTCACGCCCGTGACCAAGGGCGTGACCACTGCGCCTGGCCGACAAGACCTGCCCAAAGACTTTCGGCGCACACCGCGCCCAGATCCACCTACCTGTCACGCCCCCTGTCACGCCCGTGACCAAGGGCGTGACCACTGCGAGACCGCCACGTGTCCAGCCCGAAGTCAACTTTCCCGTCAAATCGTCGGCCGCCTTCCAAATAGTACTGTCACGCCCCCTGTCACGCCCGTGACCAAGGGCGTGACCCTTGTAATTTTTTTTCTATAAATTCAGAGGTTCTGCTCTGGATTTCTGTTCCCCTTTTGGGCACCATTTTGTATAGGGTTGTGCTGCCGAAATGCTTCCAAGGCTTATGTAAGGGATAATTTCTCCCCCTCTCCTTAGTTTTATTTTCGTATCTTTGTAACTCGTACTTCTTTTTAATAAAATGTGTTTTATTTTCTTCTCTCAACATGACTTTGGAATGGATTAATGCAAATCTCCCCTATGCAATCTTATCTTTCTTCCTTGTTTTAACTTAGTTTTTTTCGTCTTTTTAATACGTGTGTGTGTGTGTATGAGAGTAAATGTTATGTTTTCTTTATTTTGGATAAGTAGTTGTTATGTTTTCATTTCATTAGCTTTTGATAGCTTAGATTTTCATAAGTTTCTAACTCATCCCTATAGATCCGTAAAATCGTTTTCAAAGTATTTTTCCTCTTTTTTTTAACTTAGCTTTTTATTTCGTAAAACCTTTTCGTTCTTTTCGTTTTATTTTCACTTTTTAATCAGTTTTACGGAGTTATAGGAATGATAATATAGTCGTTTTAATTTTTCGTGCACTTCGATTTTTCGTTTTAAGCTTTTGTCCGTTTAATTTTTCCGTTCTCTTTTTATGCATTTCTACCGCATTCTAGCGGTAGAAATGTATTCGTTTTTATTTTTCGAGCACTTGCATTTTTGCGTTTATTTGCAAACTTTTTCGCTCCGTTTATTTTTTATTTTCCCTTTTTATGCATTTCTACCGCATTTTAGCGGTAGAAATGCAGTTGTTTTGTTTTTTCGGTAACTTAGTTTTTTTTTGCAACTTTTGTACTTGTGCATCTATTTCCGCCTACTCGTTAAGAGTTAAATGGCTCTTTGCTTTATTTCAATTCTGTCGTGTGTGTGCGTGTGTTTACCTTTCAGTAGAGTGCGTGTGTTTATTTTCTTGTAGAGTGTGTGTGTTTACTTTATGTCGAGAGAGAGTGTGCGTGCGTTGCATTTATTTTGTCCTACTCGGTTGAGTAGGACCCGTATTTATTTTCTCCTACTCATTTGAGTAGGACTTGCGTGTGTGCGTTTTACTGCTTTCATTTCTCCCGCCCACGCGTTTGCGCCGGGACTCGCACTTTACAGCTTTCTTCAGTCCTACTCGTTTGGGTAGGACTTGCAATTTTCAGCTTTCCTTTTCTGCTTTCATTTACTGCTTTCATTTTATCGCTTTCATTTACTGCTTTCTTTTTCTGCTTTCTTTTCTGCTTTTCCCGCAAGCCGTCCCCATTCCGATGAGTGGCTAACAGTTCTTAGCCCTCGGCATCGAAGAGCATTGGGACAGATAAAATAGCTTAAAATAACTAAAGGTCAAATTTTTCTAATTAATTAAAAGTACTTAAGGTTTGCCCGGGTTAACGACGCGTAGGACCACATATCGATGTGTGGGCCCTATTTCCGTTTTCCATACGCTCGCCGAGAGGCCGTGCGTATGGACAGATCACCCCTTGGCAAAGAGAGTTCCGCACTAACCCTCGAGAGAGGAGGCGCGCCAACTCTACCGGATTGGGTTCCCCACCCAATAGCGGGGTTCTTAGCGTAATGCGGGCGCTAAGAGGAATCCTTCGTCGGACGAGAGCCCGGTCGAATAGTCTTAGCGTTCAGGTGAGCGATAGTCCTAGAGATAGGTGAGCTCATTTTAGTGGAACCTCCACGGCCAAGTCTCTGCCTTAATTAATTAGAAATTTAGGAGCTCTTTTTATTTAAAGTCTATTTTAGTTCAATTGTTTTTTCGGTGCCATCGAGCTAAGCTCTTCATCGGCACCACCTTCTTGCTTTCTTTTTATGCTTTCATTTTCTTTCTGTCATTTTTCTGCTTTTTTTTATTATATATAAAATATCCCGACAAGATAATTATCGGTAAAATAATAGTCCCCTCCAGGGAAGAGTAGAAATAATCGAACCGGACCCGAGAACAATACGACCTCGATATTCCACCCGGAATATCCTGTACTACTCACGATAGGTGCACTTGCCTCCTTTCGTTAAAACTCGATTTCTAAACCTTTTTTATATCCAAAATAAACAAAATAAATACGCGCGACCCGTTTTCCTAAATAAAATCACTTCGCCTTTTTCTCAAATAAAACCGCCGGGTCGCCGCGTGATCGCAAATAATTTTGGAGTTTTAACCTGCATCAGCAGGTGAGTCAAGGGTCACAGGAAGGAAGGGAGAAAGGGAAATCTTAAATGCGGTGGGTGAGAAAGAGTCAACAAGGCCTACTTATAGAAAGAAAAAGTGCGGGAAAATATTCTGCCGGCGGGAAAATTGCGGATAGCAAAATGTACCTTGACGTTTTGATTTCCTGGCACGCAACCACGCTACAAAGACTGTTCGGCGGCGAACAGCATTTGCCCTCACCCACCCGAGAGGCGAGCGAGCTATGACTTGTGCCCACCTAGAACAGTAGGCAAGCTGAGCAGACTCGTAATCTGCGAGATTGCGGCCCACTCAAGACGAGCTCAAATCGGCGGTTTGGGCGTGCCGATTCAGTAGACTCGCGCCCGCTTAAACAAGTGGTAGGCGCGCAAGTGCACTTCACCCGCATTCACCAAGAGAAAACTAAACGGAAACACGATAAAAGCAACAAAGAACAAGCATTAAGCCCATTGGTGGGCAAGAAAGTGTAGAATTATTACAGACAGATCAAAATGTCCCAAGAAGAATGACTCTACTAAGCGAGCTGGTCTAGAATGTGGATGCGGCCCTTGCCCGGCGATAGGTATCATGGAGGGGGCTGGTAGCTCAGTACTGGATCCACTTCCACCTACCCTGCCTCCGTGTCCCAGTTCAGGGCAGCACGTGAGGATAGTAGTACTCGGAAACCGCCAACAGCTCCAACTAGGCTAGGTCGACCTGCTCCGTAGCATGCCTAAGCCGCTCCTCGGACCGCGTTATGTGCACCCCCCGAAGAAGTAACCCCATCTCCTTCAGTTGGACACCTCACTCCCTCCAGGACTACAAATCGCTCTTTCGCTGCGGCCTTGTCCTTGTCAACCCTATTGAAGACCTCCTATAGCAGTAGTGTGTGTTTTTGAAACAGCTGCATCACCTGCCTCTTCATCGCCTCCGCATCCGTCGGGTCACCCAGATACTCAAAAATGTTATCTGTATCAAGGGGAGGCGAGTATCCCTCGATCATTTCAACATCAGAGGAGGAGATAACATTGAAACCTGGAAGGGGGGGTCAGAGGGAATGAGCGGCAACAAAGAGGCACAAGTGCGAGCTCACTGGGTGTCGGCACGTCGCCTGCACCAGCTGATGGCTGAGAGGAGCCCAGATAGCCCTGGAAGAGTCCTGCCTCAAAAAATGCGAAGGACTTCCAAAGCCAAGGGGGAATCGACGACTGGGAAATCTCTGGAGGGGGAGTCCCTAGGCCGTAGGGTGTTGGTGCAACCATAGTGACCTGGAAGTGATAAAGCATGTAGCCTCATTGCCAACTCCGTATGAGCCTATCAGGGTCGCACATAAGATTGTGAAGAAATTGGGAGATTGGATTTGTACTGTTTAGCTCATATGATGTGTTGAAGGATATTGAAAAAGGGGCTGAAAATATTCTAAGGCGTTTGAAGTTAAGTCTGTTTAGCTCACTCAACGCAATGGGGCTGAAGGCATTGAGTGTGTTTATTTCACTCGATGCCATGGAGGTTGAAAGATTCCAAGGCATTAGGCATTGAGTGTGTTTAGCTCACTCAATGCCAACGGGCTGAAAGCGTTGAGAGCATTGAGTCCAGTCAATGCTTTCGCGGGTTAAGTGTTAACTCTGCGAATGTTGGCGTTGTGTGCGTTGACTTCACACTTAAGTGTTGAGTGCGTCGAGTCCACTCAACGCCTTCGTCGAGTAAAGGTTTTACCTACCGAATCTGGCTTTTAGATATTAAGTGTATTGTATTTGCTCAATGTCGTTCGATGAATGAGGTTCGACGTGATGGCTTTTGGCGAAGATTTCGTCAAGCTTAGTTCGACGAATCAAGTTCGACGTTCTGGCCTTTGGCACATATTTCATTGTGCTGAGTTCAACAAATGAAGTTTGACATTCCGGCCTTTGGCGCAGATTTCATCGAGCTGAGTTCGACATTCTGGCCTTTGGCGCATATTTCGTCGCGCTGAGTTCGACGAATTGTTTGTCGAGCTGAGTTTGACGAATGCCCGTGATGAATCAAATGTTGACTTGCTGAATCTATCTCCTGGGATAAAAATAGGATGTTTTAGGGGTTTCTGGTTTTGGTTCTTATCTTTCTGCACACGAGCTGATATTGTGCGATAACCAGAAAACCTAGAAACCTGATGGAAGTGTTCCGCCAATCATGTCTACAATTCTGATCCCGATCCTGGTGATTGTTGCCGTTGCCCCTCCTATAATAGATCTAGCAGTCTGTGGAGACGTTGGGTGTCCTCTACAGGCCTAGTGCTTGTGTGACAAGTTGATGTGGGTTCTCCTGATCGTGTGGATTACTGTAGATGCACGGATACACTTTCCCCATTCAAGACTCTAGAAGCTGTGTGGCCGGCCTGATTTTTCTGGAGCATCTAGGTTGAGTTCTGACTCAATCCCTCAAAGGTAATTTTTATTACAGTATGTTTTACTTCTTAATTCATGAATATTGCTAGATACGAACTCATTTTAGTTTTTCTTGTTCTTTCCGCTGCGTGGACAAGTGTTGTGTCATCCCCAAAAACACAACAGTGGTTTCAGAGCCCGATTGTCGACAATATTCATTGTTTAAGAAGTTGTTGAATCCATGGCGTGTAAATTTGGTGATTTTGAATTGTTCCAAATGCCCAAATCTAGTCTTGGATCTTTCCAAGAATACATGTGATTTCTTTGAGTTTACTCATTAACAGTAACTATCACTGTGTTGGTTTGTGAAACTAAGTATGTGTTAGATTTTGAATCTCACATAAAGTGACCAGCTTGTCTACTGTGTAAGTGGATTCGGTATTGCTCATGTCCTGTGCATGTAGGTCTGAAGATTTGGACATGTTCAAGATATTCAAATTTAGCCCAGTTCATCAAGTGTTGATGATTCTTGTGCACATCAGGGATGCATTTGGATTATGTTTGTTGTATTTTATTATGTTTGATGTTCACGCTGGTTAAGTGTTAATCATGATTAAAGAGTTAATCAGCTATTTAAAATACATTAAGCAATATTAAGTATTAGGACATCTTCCGATGGATGACACTCTTCCTGCCTCGATCGATGAAGTGTGGGCTTGCCAAACAAAGGTGCATTAATCTATCTTGGTGAGGGTGCGAGCGGATAATTCTGATATCCCACTGTCGACATCGGGTCTAGCTTAACTGGGTGACCTTAAAGGTTGAGTGCCCAGAGGCATGGGGTTGGCATGCACCATATGATGGATGCGAATAAAGAGTTATTCACCAATCATACAAGAATTGCATTATGATGCAATTGACATGCGTTGCGTAGCTAAATAGCTGCATTGTGAGAGAAAAGCCAAAGCAAACTCATAGTGTTTGTGAAATATGGATATTGTCCACTAAGAGGGTTACTCGCCAAACTCTTCTAATTTATATCGTGGGTTATCAGTTTGATAAAAATAGTGTGAGCTTTTGATTAAAGTCTTAATTGAAAGATAAAGTGCATTTTGAAATGTGGTACTAATTTGCTTTGCTTGTATTCTTGTAGAATTTCCATGGCAAGTGGTTCACACTCCACCCTATCCCTCATAGTGATCCTTGAGAAGGATAAGCTGAGCGGTACAAATTATTTGGACAGAAACCTGAGAATTGTTCTCAGGCAAGTGCGCAAGCTCTATGTTTTGGAAGAGTTATCTCCTTATGAGCCTGTCGGGAATGCACCCCGTGCTGATAAAGATGCTTATAAGAAGTATCTTGATGACTCCTTAGACATCGAATGTCTCATGTTAGTGACCATAAACTCTGAGCCTCAGAAGCAACATTAGAACATGGGTTATAAGAACATTAATGAGCATCTCAAGAAAATGTTTCAAGGGCAAGCTCGTCAAGAGAGATTCAACGTCACCAAGGCAGTGTTACAGTGTAAGATGGGAGCTTAGGACCTAGTTGGGACTCACGTACTCAAGATGATTGGGTATATCGTGAACCTTGAAAGACTAGGTTTCCCTCTGGGCCAAGTGTTGGCTACAGACCTGATTCTGCAATCGTTGTCGGACAGTTATGAGCAGTTCGTCTTGAACTATAACATGAATGAAATAGACAAGACACTGTCCGAGCTCCTAAGCATGTTCTGAACTGTCGAGATTAATATGAAGAAGTCCAGGTCAGCTAGCCCCATATTGATGGTGCAGAAAGCAAGGGCAAAGCCAAGGGCTTCAAGAAGACGAAGATGGGACCTAAGTATGGACTGGATCCCAAGTCCTCCACAATGAAAAAGAAAGGCTCAAAGAAAGAAGTGAAATGCCACCATTGTGGGAAGACTGGTCATTGGAGGAGGAATTGTCCTTCAAACATTGAGGGTCTGCAAAAGATGAGAGGAGGTATGACCTCCACTTCAGGTATATATGTTATAGAGATAAACCTTTCTGCTGTTTCATCCTGGGTATTGGATATCGGATGTGGTTCACACATTTGTGTAAATATACAGGAACTGGGAAGGAAAAGAATGTTCAGTAAAGGAGAGGTGGACCTGCGCATTGGCAATGGAGCAAGAGTTGCTGCCGTTGCTGCGGGGTTTTACTATCTTGCGTTGCCGAGCGGGCTTGTAATAGAACTAGATAATTGTTATTTTGTTCCTTCCGTAACTAGAAACATTATATGCATTTCATGTTTGGACATGGTGGGTTTTTCTTTTATTATTAAGAACAACTGTTGTTCAATATTTAAGAATAATGTTTGTTATTATGTAGCCCAAATTTTAATGGACTGTATGTTTTGAACTTAGACCATCCGATCTATAATATTTAAAATAATAAAAGACTAAGAACAAATGACTCGAACCCTACGTATCTTTGGCATTGTCCTTTGGGCTATATAAATGAGAAATGTATGTCTAAGCTCCATAGAGATGGACAGTTGGGCTCATTTGATTATGAATCATTTGAGAGATGCAAATCTTGTTTGTTATGCAGGATGACTAAAGTTCCTTTCATTGGATTCAGTGAGAGGGCTGATGATCTCTTGGGTATAATACATAGTGATGTATGTGGACCCATGAGTTCTATGACTATAGATGGGTACTTCTACTTTGTTATATTTACTGATGATTTCAATAGATACATATACGTGTATCTTATGAAGTGCAAATTTGAAACCTTTGAAAAGTTCAAAATTTTTAAAAGCGAAGTAGAAAACCAGCTCGTTAAGAAGGTTAAAACACTCCGATCTGATCGAGGTGGCAAATACCTAAGTCGTGAGTTCTATGATCATCTGATAGAGTGTGGAATTATATCACAGCTCACTCCACCTAGAACACCACAACATAATGGTGTGTCTGAGAGTTGGAATCGTACTTTGTTATACATGGTACAGTCGATGATGAGTCATGCAGATATGCCTATTTACTTTTGGTACATTGCTCTAGAAACTGCTGCTTTAACATTAAATCGTGCTCCAACGAAAGAGGTTCTAAAGACACCACATCAGATATGGACTGGGAAGCGTCCCAGTATGTCGTTCATTAAGGTTTGGGGTTGCGAGGCATACGTGAGATGTCAAATGCCGGATAAGCTGCAATCGAAATCAGATTAGTGTTATCCTATGGGGTATCCTAGGGAAACCAAAGGGTACTATTTCTACCTAACATTCGAGGGCAAAGTGTTTGTCGCAAGGACTGGTGTCTTTCTTGAGAAAGAGTTCTTAAGTAGAAAGACAGCCCGGGTATAACTTGAAGAAGTTCAGGAACAACAAATAGTGAATGAACCAAAATTGGAACCAAAGTCAGGACTACAAGTAGTTGTAGCTGGAGAACCTGCTCAGGAAACACTAGTTCCACGTAGATCTGGTAGACCAAGATTTGAGCCTGAGAAATATGGGTTTCTCGTGTCTCAAATAGGTAATGTGTTGCTTATGGATCATAGAGATGAGCATACAACCTACAATGAGGCTATGTGTGGACTGGAATCCGAGAAGTGGCTTGAGGCCATGAAATCTGAAATGGACTCCATGTATGAAAACCAAGTATGGACTTTGGTGGAACCACCTGATGGGGTAAGACCCATAGGGTGCGAGTGGGTCTTCAGGAAGAAGACTGACATGGATGGGAATTTAAAGACATTCAAAGGCCGCCTAGTGGTAATGGGATTTAAGACAATTCATGGTGTTGACTATAATGAGCCTTTTTCCCCTATTATCATTGTTAAGTCCATCAAAATTCTGCTTGTTATTTCCGCGTATTACGACTACGAGATCTAACAAATGGATTTCAAAACAGCTTTCCTTAATGCGAATCTCCTCGAGGAAGTGTACGTGACACAACCTGAGTGTTTTGTATCTCCAGGTGAAGCCACTAAAATATGAAAGCTACAAAGATCCCTTTATGGATTGAAACAGGCTTCTCGAAGTTGGAATCTTTGTTTTGATGAAAAGATCAAAGTGTTTGGTTTTATAAAGAATGAGGATGAACCTTGTGTTTACAAACAGATTAGTAGGAGCATTGTAGTCTTCCTTATATTGTATGTAGATGGCATACGGTTGATCGGGAATGACAAACTGACCCTGCAAGTTGTTAAGAATAACGTAGGTTACTACTTTTCGATGAAGGACTTATGGGAAGCAACTTATATACTCGGTATTAAGATCTATAGAGATAGATCAAAGAAGTTGCTGTGTTTGACCCAAAGTACGTACATTGACAAAGTGTTGAAACGGTTCAGCATGCTTGAGTCCAAGAAAGGATTCTTTCCCATGTGTTATGGTGTGAGTCTCTCTAAGGACCAGTGTCCTAAGTTTTATGAAGATAAGGACCGCATGAAGTTGATTCCATATGCTTCGGTAATTGGATCAATCATATATACAATGTTATGTACTAGACCTTATGTCTCTTATGCTTTGAGCATGACTAGCAGGTATCAGTCTGATCTCGATGAAGGTTACTGGATAGTCGTCAAGAATATCCTCAAGTACTTGCAAAGAACTAAGGATATGTTCTTGGTATTCGGCGGAGAAGAAGAGCTCGTTGTAAGTGGTTACACGGATGATAGCTTCCAAACTGATAGGGATGATTCAAAGTCTCAATCAGGGTTTGTGTTTTGCCTGAATGGAGTTGCTGTTAGTTGGAAGAGTTCCAGGTAGGATATAGTTGCCGATTCTACTACTGAGGCCGAGTATATTGCTGCTGCAAATGCAGCGAAGGAGGCTGTATGGATTAGAAAATTCATCGACGAGTTAGATGTAGTTCCCAGCATTGATCATCCTGTAGATCTCTACTATGACAACAACGGTTCAATTGCACTTTATTCAGAACCCAGTTCTCATCAGCGCTCCAAACACATACTCCGATGGTTCCATCTAATTCGAGAGATTGTTGATCGAGGAGATGCGAAAATATGTAGAGTGCCGACTGAGGAAAACATTGCGGATCCACTAACAAAGCCTCTTGCACATAGAAAGCATTATGGTCATGTTAAATCTATGGGTATACGATACCTAAATGATCAACTCTAGTTTGAGTCTTGTAGATTGTATGTTTGTTGGCTGTATAATATTTCATTTGATGAATAAAAGTACTATATGCATTTCATTTTATATATTTTGGCAAGTTCTTTTATTATGAAGTTATTTCTATTATGATAGAGTATTTCAATTTTATAAATGCCCTTAGAGTGTTTGCTTACATAGGTCAAGTAGTGACTTGATGTGAAAACCTATGATTTCAGAATTTTCATTCTTAAAGGTCCCTGGTCATTGTATCATCTTAGAAGCTAAGGACGATGATGATACCTTCCAGACTAGCATGTGCGTTGACTGATGACACGTCCTCATAGGTCATGATATTATGATATCAATTCATCACATGAGTACTTGTTATGAACAAGTTGAACTGGACAGACCGACCATGAGAATACTTTGTGGATTGTTATATGAACGTGTCACAAGTATGGCTCAAGTGGCAATAGTGTTTATGGTCCTTTGACCTAAAGTCACAGCTTTCATTGAGGAAGAATGTGCTTTGATGCCATCAAAAGTCCAATCTTGAGAAAGATGGATGATAAATGTGATTATTGGGTACGTTACGAATCATTTGGGTGTTTGCATGTGAACAGAGATGGGATTTGTCATCCTATATGATAGGAGATTCATCCATAGGGCCCCTTGATGGAATGGGACTGAGAAGTGCATGACCATGCTTGGTTGATTCAATATATGATATTGGACTCACAAATTTTCTACAAGTCCATTCTAGTTCAAGAAGCTCGGATTGAACATTTATGAGGGCGACACGGTCTATACCTCTAGTTCTATCCGGATGTAAGGTACGAAGGGACATGATAACACTGTAACATTGGTCACAATGGCTTTTTGAGTTTTATAAACTCTTACTGTTTGGGGAGCAATAATGTGTTGCAAGATGCAGCTCATTGTTTGTGAAGCTTTTGTTTGATATATTCTAGATCAAGTGGGAGATTATTGGTGCAACCATAGTGGTCTGGAAGTCATCAAGCATGTAGCCTCACTGCCAACTCAGTATGAGCAAATCAGGGTCGCACATAAGATTGTGGAGAAATTGGGAGATTTGATCTGTACTATTTAGCTCATATAATGTGTTGAAGGATATTGAAAAGGGGCTGAAAATATTCTAAGGCATTTGGCATTGAGTGTGTTTAGCTCACTCAACGCCATGGGGCTGAAGGAGTTGAGTGTGTTTAGTTCACTCGACACCATGGAGGTTGAAAGATTCCAAGGCATTAGGCGTTAGGTGTGTTTTGCTCACTCAACGCCATCGGGCTGAAAGAGTTGAGAGCGTTGAGTCTAGTCAACGATTTTGCGGGTTAAGTGTTAACTCTACGAATGTTAGCGTTGAGTGTGTTGAGTGCGTTGACTGTCACACTTAAGCGTTGAGTGTGTCGAGTCCACTCAATGCCTTCGTCGAGTAAAGGGTTTACCTGGCGAATCTGGATCTTAGGCATTTTGTGTAGTTTATTCACTCAATGTCGTTCGAGGAATGAGGTTCGACGTACTGGCTTTTGGCGCAAATTTCATCGAGCTGAGTTCCATGAATAAAGTTCGACATTCTGGCCTTTGGTGCAGATTTCGTCGAGATGAGTTTGACGAATGAAGTTCGACGTTCTAGCCTTTGGCGCAGATTTCGTCAAGCTGAGTTAGATGAATCTAGTTTGATGTTCTGGCCTTTGGAAGAGATTTTGTCGAGCTGAGTTCGACAAATTGTTCGTTGTGCTGAGTTCGGCGAATGCCCGTGCTGAGTCAAATGTTGACTTACTGAATCTATATCCTGGGATATAAATAGGATGTTTTAGGGTTTTTTGGTGATGGATCTTATCTTTCTACACACGAGCTGATAATATGCGATAATTAGAAAACCTAGAAACCTTATAGAAGTGTTCCGCCAATCCTATCGCCGATTCCGATCTCGATTCTGGTGAGTGTCGCTGCTGCATCTCTTAAAATAGATCTAGTAGTCTGTGAAGACGCTGAGTGTCCTCTCCCGACCTAGCGCTTGTGTGACAAATTGCTGTGGGTGCTCCCGATAGTGTGGATTACTGTAGAGGCGCAGTTATACTTTCTGCGCTCAAGACTCCAACCGCTGTGTGGCCGGTCTGATTTTTCTGGAGCATCTAGGTTGAGTTCTGGCTCAATCCATCAAAGGTAATTTTTATTACAGTATGCTTTACTTCTTGATTCATGAATATTGGTAGATCCGATCTCGTTTGGGTTTTTCTTGTTCTTTTCTGCTGCGTGCACAAGTGTTGTGTCATCCCCAAAAACCCAACAGTTGTATCAGAGCGAGGTTGGCAGCAATGTTCATTGTTTCAGAAGTTTCTGAATCCATTGCGTGTAGATTTGGTGATTTTGAAGTGTTCCAAGTGCCCAAATCTAGTCTTTGATATTTCCAAGAATGCATGTGATTTCTTTGAGTTTACTCCTTAACAGTAACCATCACTGTGTTGGTTTGTGAAACTAAGTATGTGTTAGATTTTGAATCTCACATAAAGTGACAGGCTTGTCTACTGTGTAAGTGGTGTTGGTATTGCTCATGTCCCGTGCATGTAGGTCTGAAGATTTGGACATGTTCTAGATGTTCAGACTTAGCCCAGTTCATCAAGTGCTGATGATTCTTGTACACATCTGGGATTCATATGGATTATGCTTGTTGTATTTTATTATGCTTGATGTGCACGCTAGTTAAGTGTTAACCACGATTAAAGAGTTAATCAGCTATTTAGAATCCCTTAAGCAATATTAAGTATTTGGATGTCTTCCGATGGATGACACTATTCCTGCATCGATCGATGAAGAGTGGACTTTCCAAAGCAAGGTGCATTAATCTATCTTGGTCAGAGTGCGAGAGAATAATTGTGATATTTCACTGTCGACATTGGGTCTAGCTTAACTGGGTGACCTCAAAGGTTGAGTACCCACAGGCATGGGGTTGACATGCACTATATGATGGATGCGAATAAAGAGTTATTCACCAGCCATACAATAATTGCATTGTGATGCAATTGGAAAGCATTGCGATAAATAGGAGATTGCATTGAAACCCCAAATCACTCATTTCAACATCAGAGGAGGATATCACGTTGAAACCTGCAAAGGGGAGGGTCAGAGGGAATGAGCGGCAACAAACATGCACAAGTGCGAGCTCACTGGGTGTTGGCACGTCGCCCGCACCAGCTGATCGCCGAGAGCAGCCCGGCCGACCCTGGAAGAGTCCTCTCTCAAGAAATGCGAAGGACTTCCACAGCCCAGGGGGATTCGACGACTGAGAAATCTCCGGAGGGGGGCGCCCCCAGCCCGTAGGGCTGGCGATCTGCTCGGTTGACAGTGGGAAGGAATGGCCACGTTCCCCTCCGACGACTCCGTCTTCGCGGGGCGGCACCTGTATAAAGAGGAGTCAGAAGAAAAGCGATGAATCAGGCGATAGGTGTACATACCTCATGGGCAACCTCAACACCGGCCATCGAGTTGGATCACGCAAGGTCATTTATCGGATACCGCCTGATGATTTTCCCTTTTACCGGCCTTGAGAGCCTCCACCATACTCCCCTTTCTCACGGCCAAATCATGGGGTGACCTTGAGAGCCTCCACCCTAGTCCCCTGTCTCCCGGCCACTAGACGAGCTCACATCTCCTCAAACACAGGCATCGTGCAGCTACAGCTCATAGAGAAGGCTGAAAGAAGGCGGGATTTCTCAAAAGTGCTCAATGGCAAATTTATAGTGCGAAGGTGGGACACACCAAAAGATTCCCTCCAGCTCTTCAAAGCACTTACCGAACATGTGGGTTGGATGATTCTTTCCGAGCTTGGCCAAGCTTGAAAAGTGCGGTGATTGTGTACAACCACGTGTTAGCCGAGTGGGTCCACCAGGCAAGGAGAGCGGACTTGTAACAACCCTAGGCGATACAACGTGACAGTGTCACGGCTCCGCTCTAGGCGTCGCTACCGGGCTGCAGCCCAAGCACCCCAACCCCTCTCCATCCCACCGGCGGGTTGTTGGTAGCCATAGCCTCCCTTTGATGAGTGAACTCGACAGTTAAGCTGGGCCGTACGGGGACTTCCCAGGAGGTCACCCATCCCAGTACTACTCTCTCCCAAGCACGCTTAACTATGGAGTTCCTTCACTTCTCATCACTTGTAACAGCCGAATGTTTATCAGCAGGCTAATTTTCGGGTGACACGGCCTGGGACACCGGCGTGTCCCCGGGCGTGTACTGCATGCGTCGAGTATCGAGAGGAACAGTCGACGAATGGTCGACAAATTTTTGTCGATGATCGTCGAGCTTAGGACACAGCCTGAGACACGGGCGTGTCACAGGGCGTGTCAGCACGGTCGACGAACTCAGCCCGACGAATTTGTGCTGGGGCGTTTCTTAGTGTCGTGTATGGGCACACGGCCTGGGACACGGGCGTGTCACAGGCCGTGTGAGTCTCGGGCGATTTTGGGATTTTTTTCAGCCTGATGAACACGGCCACAGACACGGGCGTGTCTAAAGGCATGTCGGGGACACGGCCCATGACACGGGCGTGTCACATGGGCGTGTCACTGGTTTGGATAAGTCGGTTGAGCACCGCTTGAGGCACACGACCATGGACATGGGCGTGTCATAGGCCGTGTCAGGAAAAATTAGGCTTTTCTGGCAAATTTGTGGCCGTCCATTCCTTCAGCCTGGATCCAAGGGCTGAGAGGCCTCCCTATTTCCTTAAGGCCGTGAATGAGAAGAGCAATCTCATTTCTTATTTGGTAATCTCTTTCTTCACTTCTAGAGAGAGAAAGAGAGAGGAAGAAGGAGGAGGAGGAAAGGGGGATGATCACCGGTGGTGCTGCGGTTTACCTACTAGAGATCCGTGGCTGACGTTGCGGAGGAAAAGCTCTTGTGAGTCGTTCAAGCCAACTTCGAGTTCATGGCACCAAAGGGGGCTTCAAGGGTAACGATGTTTCTTCCTAGCCATGTGAAGGTATCCTTTTGGCATATGTTTGTGATTCCAAAACCAAGAGGTGGCTGATTTTGGGAGTCTTTGGGTGGATTCATGAAATCCCCTTTGTTGGCATATAGATCCGGAAATGGAGTACGGAATAGGCATGCTGTGTGAAGCACATCTGGATAGGTTGGTCTGGATTGGTGATGTTGCATACGAACCGGAGAAGACTCCGTGATAAACGTGTTGTTGACTGAGTCAACGGATTATGCCTGTGACGGGTAGTCGCAGGAAGTACTGGAGTGGTAGTCCAAGAAAATATCTGCGGTATGCTTGTGCTATTGGGTCGTACCTGTGAACAAGTAACAGGAAGTACTGGTGTGACCAGGAAAGGCCCTTTGTAATGTTTGATATCGTAGGTGGTACCTGTGAAGAGAGTAGCAGGAAGTACTGGTGTGCCCATGAAAGACCCCTGACATTTGTGATAGTGCGGTGTCATACCTGTGAACGAGTAACAGGAAGTACTGGTATGCCCAGGAAAGACCCACTATGTTGTGAATGGGTGGAGAGAAATACTCAGTTTGAATGCCAAGAACAGGATTGGTAAGACCGACCCGCGCCTTTGATTAACCGCGAGTACACCGTACTCGGTGAATGCAAGGCGATTTGAGTAACTGGGGGTGGAGGATCCGACCTCCGTTATGTCCGTCCGACGTGGACCAGAAAGTGTGGTCTGTTGGAGCGCATAGCAAGAGTCTTAGGCCTGCGTGCCATGACACAATGGGGGCTATGGGCCATCCCGGTATATTAAGACTAGAACTCTGGCTGCATGCCATGGTGAAAGTCCACCTAGTGTCGGCTATGTGCACCTATGGGGGGGGGATAGGTGACGTGTGGTTCTTTTGCGGAATTTACAGATGTACCTGCACAATAAAAACAACAAACACAGCACACAGAAAACACAGCAAATTTATAGTGGTTCCCCGACTTGGGTACATCCACTTTCCCCCTTCGACCTATCTCCCCAACAAGGGACGACTCGGTCACTTCACCAACGGGATTGAAATCCAATCCCTTCACTAACGGAAGGAGCCCTTCCACACGTGAGAGTCAACACTCCCACAAATCGGGTTGCACCCAACCCTTACAACACGGAACTAAAGTTCCTTTACAATGAAATAAAAGTAGAATGTACACGTGATACAAACTTCTCTTGGAGACACCGGTGTTCCTCTTTGTTCGACGACGTGTTCTTGAAGTCGATGAAGAGTCTACGACCTTGGTCTCTCTTGGAGAAGATCTCCCCGGAACCGGCGGCGGCACACGAGCGGCGGCTAGCTTCGGGATCGGCGGCTACGATGAAGAGCAGCTGCTGAACTTGGAGATCCAAACTTCGTTGCGAAGCAAGCTAGGTCTACCAACGGTCACTCTAGGATCAGTCATCTCGATCGATTCGGACGGGGGAGTTTTTCCCGGTCAACGAATCGAGAGACAAGAGATCTCCGGATAGACGCGTGAGACACAAGCCTTGCTAAGCTTCTGTCACCGGAGATCGGGAAGAAGAGCGATCAGCAGCGGCGACCACTTGATGCGAGCGGCGGCGGTGGAGCGGAGCGAGTTCGCGGATTTAGGGTTACGTGCTCGGCCTCTTTCTCCGTGGATTTACTGTTCAAAAATACCTGTGTATAAATACTGTAGGATTCTCAAATATGACCGTTTGAGGGACCCACAAATGAAATCCCCAAAATCCGGTTCAAACAAATCCAGAAGCAGAATCTGGTTCAGCAGCATTCTGAGAAAACGCCAAGTAAAAATCGGCGAGAATAGCAAACGATTCTCGACGAATCGGCGAGAATCATCAAGTGATTCTCGACGATTCGTCGAGAATCGTTTGTGATTCTCGTCGAATCACTTGTCGATTCTCAACGAATTTCACTTTACACATGGGCTGCTTGACCACTGGTTCGGCGGGAATCACAAGTGATTCTCGCCGAATCTTACTTGGCACCGTCTTGAGATGGCCAAAAGGAGTCGGCGGGAATCACTAATGATTCTCGTCGATTCGGCGAGAATCACTAGTGATTCTCGCCGAATCGGCAAGAATCACTTGGTGATTCTCGTCGAATTTGCCTTGGAAGATTTTTCGTCTTCCACCCCAGGAGCTGCTCCTTGATCCTCCATGCTCCTTGTCTTCTCTTGCATATGAGCGGCCCTGTGCTTGAATATAAGTGCACTCCAATAGAGAGAGTACACGTAGGCCAACACACTGATCTGCTCAACGAGGGATTACGTCGTGCAGACCCGTGTATATTGACCTACTGCACCCTGACATTGGTGTGCACTTAGCGTGGAGAACTACAAGCACAACTGGAAATGTTTCATCAAATACATTGTGAATTCATCTTAGCTTGACAGGGGGCTTCCTCAAATCTAGGTAATCGTGGATACAATACCCAACAATCTCCCCCTATTTGACGAAGCCAAAACCCTACTAGCTAAGATGAATAACACCTATCAAATAATAATAATAGCATTTAAAGATTAAATATGCGACACAAGGGAATATATGCAATCAGAACAGGACTTGAGTCATTCACACATTCAAGTATATATATATGTACCAAGAGAAATATATTCACATGAAAGTCAGAATTGTTCACACGACAGTAATAATTGTTAAATGTTCTTAATACACCGTGACCAGCTATAATATAATGACTATTTGTCCTTAGCTCCGTCACCCTTAAGAGTTTGCGCCAAGTACTTTTTGCTCTGCCTTTCCATGTATTCCTTGGGCTTTGGGTAGTACCTAGGAGGAGCAACTTTGTCTGGATCCTTGTTGTTTCTGAAGAAAATGTTGCGTTTCGCTTCAAATGCTTTGTGTGTCTCCCATTCATACTGGCTATATGCTTCATTTCGATTTATCTCTCCTCTTTCTTGCAGCCGGAAGGTGTCTAGGATGATGTTCCTTGAGACTGGGCTCCACCTTTCGTTTCTTACCTCCTCCTCACTTAGTCTGATCCTCTTTTGAGTTGGTGTCTCCTTTGATGTCCCTTCCTGAATTTTCCTCTTTCCCCTTGCTTTAGCTAAGGCCTCCTGGTCAAACATGCTTCTCAGCTTAGATTTGGAGATGGCCCTAGCGTCAGCTTCATCAGTGAAAATATCAGCAGCACTTGTACTTACATTCTCAGCAATATGTACTTCCTCGGCAGCCGTAGAAGTCTCAGGAGCCTGAACACCGGCAGGTTGGTCAGGTAGGACGACTCCTAACGTGCCCAGTGCCTGTTGTAGCATCCACCAGCAACTCTCATAGACGTAGTTGCTTGATTTCACAAAGTTTGCATCCATGCTTTTCTGGAGCTCAGCCATCTTAGCGATATACTCCTTCTCCCCTTTTTGGCTTCTTCAGCTATGCAATTGGCATATGAGTGCAAGGAGTCATCAATGTGCTTAGTTGTCTTGCTGAATTCAGTGACTAGGGCCTGCTGATTTGCATTTAAAGTGACCATGTTGCCATCAAATTTCTGAATATTGTTGGCCACAACGTGTGCGTTCTGATTGACAACAGCCAGAGTATCAGTAGTCTTTTTCAAGCCGGCCATTAACAGTGTGACAGCTTCGCCGGCCGCAGTATACTTTTCTTCAAACTTCTTCTCCATCATATCCAGTTTGTGGTTGATTGCCACCATATTCTTCAGCATGAGATCTTCAGAAGTCTTAATCTCTTGCAGCATTGTTTCTGAGCTTTATCAAAAGAGGTTTTAAGCTCATTCACGATGCCCTGAATTATATGTACAGTGTGAATGGCTAGGTCATCTCGTAGTGGAATACCCGGAGGCACTTCTTGGCCCTGTTCTGGCTCGGCCGCAGAAGCATCAGTAGAGCTGGATACAATCACAGCCTCTATGGGAGGAATGTTGGTGGCCTCATTTACCTCCCCCTCCACTGGTGCAGACTTATCAGTAGGAGGTTCATCAGTATCTGGAGATTCAACCACTTCATGGCCCTCACTGACCTCATCCTCTCCGTCCTCATCCAAAAACTCATCCATATCAGCATCTTCTTCCACTTCTTGATCAGCAGAGTCCAGTGTTTCAGCTTCAGTTCCGAGAGTGTGTCTGTTCAGGACCTCCTCATCCTCCAACCCAGGTTCACTTTCTGCATTAACTTCGGCCACCACATCCCTGGCCACCTGGGCGATGTCAGATATTATATCCATCTGAGAGGGTAGAGTCTCCCCCTCGATTCCTGCAGTCAGAGTATCAGGAATTTCACGGGGGGAGGATGCTGGAGATACTTCCCCTTGCTCTTCCACAGCCGGCTGCCCGATGCGCCGCTCCCATCGATCAAATACAGTAGCATCCATCTTTTTCAAGTAATGTAGAGGAACTCCTTTGCTCATGTCGAATTTATCTCCGTTGAGCTGGTTGAGATATAGACTGATGATGCGGCCGAAGCTCGGAGTGCCCAGAGTGTCCTTGATCTTTTGAAACATCAACTCTCCCCAGTTGAACCTCTTTCTGCAGACCACGGCTATGAGAATTTTGAACATATCTCCGGAGATATGATCATGGGAGCCTGGCTTACAGATGAGTACTTTTCCTATGATGTCGGATAGGAGCTTCCCTTCTTCATTCATCTCTTTTCGTTTTACTGATCGTGTGCCTCTGGGTAGACCGCAGAACAGGAGGGTTCTGGCTTTGTCCTCGTCCTCCAAATAGTCTTCCTGCTCCGCACTTGAGAGCTGCAGGTAGCGAGTTAGCTTACCGGCAGACATCTTGACCTTAGTCCCCGCCACCTTGCTCTTGATGATGGAGTCTCGGTTTCGAAGCCTTGCTGTAGAAAAGAACTCCAGCACTTCTTTATCTAAGACTTTGCAAGGATGCTCCAATATGAAGGTTAGCCCGGCTTCTTCCAGCATGAGAACGATGTTCCGGAACTCGTCCGAGGCATGAGAAAAACCAGTGCGAACCAGTTCGCAACCAGAAATCAAACCTGCGGTCGTCCTTGGGGCCATTGAGGATCTAGAAAGAAGCCCGACTCCAAGCATTAGTGTACATTCAAAAAAGAAGGCATCACATGGGTTCGGCCTTGGAGCCAGTGAGGAGGAGGTTACCTAAGGGCTTCGGTGGAAGAGAGTTGGTGAGCTTCGGGAAGAGCTTCGGTGGAGGGAAGAGTATCCCGTGGGATGCGACCTAGTTAGAATCTCACGGGAGCTGCGGGAGTTGGTGAGCTTCGGGAGAAGAAGATCACGCACAGAAGCGATTCGACGGCGTCGACGAGAGCGTCGGAGGGCTGCGGGTGTCGGCGAGTTCGCGGAAGTGCACTTGCGCGAGGAAGGCGAGGGTCGTCCAGAGGTCTCCTGCGCGAGTCGTGAGGAAGGTGAACAGGCGGAGATTCTTTCGGCGGGATTTATAGGAGTCGTCGGGATTCGGGGGAAGCCGAGCGGCCGCGAGTTCCTTCGACGGGATTCGGTGAGATTTGTCTAATTTGATTTCTAATACCGTTTGTCTAATTCGGTGAGATATAAAATGGGTCGGCGAGATTCGGAGTATATATTGATGGTTTTCTTGACTACTTTGGGAAGCATTGCACCATTTTTAGAGATTTTCCGATGTCAAGTTAATAAAAGGAATGATAAATACAAGTATATTCTTAAAGTCAATCTATTTGAATTTTATGGAGGTTTTTGCAAAGTCTTCTAAATGTCAATTGTGTGTTGTCGAAATTCGCAATGACATAAGTATACATATACACAATGATAGAAATGTATATATATTTACTTTGAATGAGGATGCATCATGACACAAGTCCTTGAACTGATCAAAATCACCTGGGATATGGAGAGTCATCGTCTTAGTCCCACAGGTAGAACATATCAGTAGCTTAAAGTGATTATGCTCAACAGGTAGCACATCTGTTATTGTAGACGCTTGTTCCAAGTTAGCCTTGAGCCACGTACTGTCTAGTTCCCAAGTATTCACGGGGATCTAGACTACCCTGCAAGACAGAATTACTTTACCTTAGGAACCCAAATCATATTGGGTCCTAGGTTTCTATTAGCATGAACACGCAACTGCCTTCCATGAGAAAACCTGTCTGGAAGACTGCCTCTGTCCCTATAATATGGAGAAGCCCTTGCTGTGGGCACAGAGAGGTTGTGCCAACAGTCAATGGCAAAGTGTCCCACTTTGCCGCAGCACCAACAAGAGTGAATGTTGTATCGCCGTTTTTGACCTGATCTAGTGACTGATGTAGTCACGGTCCTAGGTCTCAAAGGGATAGGGCAAGTTCTTGTTGCACAAATTCCTCTTCCATCGAGGCATGATGAAGGGTGGAATGAATGCATGATGTGAGCGTTATGAGGCCGAGAAGGTGGTGCCATTCTTTCAGGCATCTTCCTTGCTGAGGCTCCATGACGCCTGACATCATGACTTCTATTCTCCCTATCCCGTGTCCTTGAATGGAGAGAATTCTTCTGTGAACCAGGACCTGCAGATCCACACTTTGTTGTGGCAGTGGCCGTGAATACAAAGGGCTCAGACTGAGCCTTAGGTATTTCTTCATGGGTGGCCATGATGCCTCTTGCACTATGGACATTTCCACATGGGGACAACTCACCCTTACAGTGACCACGATTATTCCTGTGGTCATACCTGAAGGCATGATGAGTTGCCTTCCCGCTTGGAGTGGGAGGTCGGAACACCGTTTCCCCATTTCTCCATCCCTGGATAATCCGGGAGATCCACCCGGTTTCTTGTTTTCTCTTTATAGCATCAACTTTGGAGAAGTTGGATACTATACGTTTCTCATTTTCTAGACTATTCTCTAGAGCTGAGATCTTAGAGTCCTTGACCTTGTTGGACGCCAATTGGAGAACCAACAAGATCTTCAGTTGAGCAATCTCTCGAGCTTGCTCCTCAGCAAGTAGATTGCTTTCCTGAAGGGCTCTCTTCAGGGAATCAGTATTTTCTGGAGGAGAGCAGTTTCTGTCTTCAGAGAAGTCAAAAGATGTGGGACAGGATGAAGATGATACCTGCTCATCTGGGTTATTGTCATTAGAATCAGTGACCAATGGTTCTTCCTCGTCGGAGCTGCTTTCCTCACTATCTTCTTCAGTCTCTGACAAGGATACTGGAGCTCTGATGCAATCCGAAGGATCCTTGCATTCATCTTCAGAAGTGATTACCCCCACATATGCTTCATCCTCAGATTGGCAGCAAATTTCAGCTTCCTCTGACCCCCCCATCAGCTCTGAGATCATCATACATAGAGATTTAGCCGTTTTACATTTTTCCAACCTGGAGCGAGAGGCTCCAGACCAGACATCCATAATAATTTGTCGAATCCTCTGGTCCAGTTGGAAAAATGAGAGTTCCATCTCTGTCATCTCAGGGATGCACATGGGCACTTGGGTCCCCGAGTCGGTGGTCTTCATAGGGATAAATGGACCCTCTTCCAGGATGAGGGATGCTCGAGGATCGATGGCATCCAGGTGAAATAACACTCTCATCCTCCAGATAGGATAATAATCCTTTGTGCATGCCGGGAGTTTGAGTGGCAATACGTCATAATCCAGATCCATGCTTCTGACACTGGTGGCAGGATTCACCTCAAGGTGTTAGCCTTTTTGTTGAGTAACCTGGCTCTGATACCACTTGAAAGTCCACCTAGTGTCGGCTATGTGCACCTATGGGGGGGGATAGGTGACGTGTGGTTCTTTTGCGGAATTTACAGATGTACCTGCACAATAAAAACAACAAACACAGCACACAGAAAACACATCAAATTTATAGTGGTTCCCCGACTTGGGTACATCCACTTTCCCCCTTCGACCTATCTCCCCAACAAGGGACGACTCGGTCACTTCACCAACGGGATTGAAATCCAATCCCTTCACTAACGGAAGGAGCCCTTCCACACGTGAGAGTCAACACTCCCACAAATCGGGTTGCACCCAACCCTTACAACACGGAACTAAAGTTCCTTTACAATGAAATAAAAGTAGAATGTACACGTGATACAAACTTCTCTTGGAGACACCGGTGTTCCTCTTTGTTCGACGACGTGTTCTTGAAGTCGATGAAGAGTCTACGACCTTGGTCTCTCTTGGAGAAGATCTCCCCGGAACCGGCGGCGGCACACGAGCGGCGGCTAGCTTCGGGATCGGCGGCTACGATGAAGAGCAGCTGCTGAACTTGGAGATCCAAACTTCGTTGCGAAGCAAGCTAGGTCTACCAACGGTCACTCTAGGATCAGTCGTCTCGATCGATTCGGACGGGGGAGTTTTTCCCGGTCAACGAATCGAGAGACAAGAGATCTCCGGATAGACGCGTGAGACACAAGCCTTGCTAAGCTTCTGTCACCGGAGATCGGGAAGAAGAGCGATCAGCAGCGGCGACCACTTGATGTGAGCGGCGGCGGTGGAGCGGAGCGAGTTCGCGGATTTAGGGTTACGTGCTCGGCCTCTTTCTCCGTGGATTTACTGTTCAAAAATACCTGTGTATAAATACTGTAGGATTCTCAAATATGACCGTTTGAGGGACCCACAAATGAAATCCCCAAAATCCGGTTCAAACAAATCCAGAAGCAGAATCCGGTTCAGCAGCATTCTGAGAAAACGCCAAGTAAAAATCGGCGAGAATAGCAAACGATTCTCGACGAATCGGCGAGAATCATCAAGTGATTCTCGACGATTCGTCGAGAATCGTTTGTGATTCTCGTCGAATCACTTGTCGATTCTCAACGAATTTCACTTTACACATGGGCTGCTTGACCACTGGTTCGGCGGGAATCACAAGTGATTCTCGCTGAATCTTACTTGGCACCGTCTTGAGATGGCCAAAAGGAGTCGGCGGGAATCACTAATGATTCTCGTCGATTCGGCGAGAATCACTAGTGATTCTCGCCGAATCGGCGAGAATCACTTGGTGATTCTCGTCGAATTTGCCTTGGAAGATTTTTCGTCTTCCACCCCAGGAGCTGCTCCTTGATCCTCCATGCTCCTTGTCTTCTCTTGCATATGAGCGGCCCTGTGCTTGAAAATAAGTGCACTCCAATAGAGAGAGTACACGTAGGCCAACACACTGATCTGCTCAACGAGGGATTACGTCGTGCAGACCCGTGTATATTGACCTACTGCACCCTGACATTGGTGTGCACTTAGCGTGGAGAACTACAAGCACAACTGGAAATGTTTCATCAAATACATTATGAATTCATCTTAGCTTGACAGGGGGCTTCCTCAAATCTAGGTAATCGTGGATACAATACCCAACACATGGAGTAAATGCTCAAGAGAGTTACCGTTGGGTTGTGACCCTGATACGGTGGTGGGCAAGTTCTTTGCCAGAACACCAAGAATGTGCCCTGAGTGCACGGACCGTTGGGTCGGGTGGCGAATGGTTTTGATGGCATGTGTGCGTGAAAGCACATTATATGAAATATATAGTCATGCTTGTGATATGCTATGCCTGTAGGGAAGATTACCGATGCCCCGAGAAAAAGGGGTAGGGTCATTATAATTGGGTCAGCTGAACGCTGACCGTTGCTTCTGTTTGCAACCGTTGGGTGGATTGTCCCTTTACAGGTGCTGGAGATCTAAGCGGGATGCATAAAGGTTGAGGTCCTTGCTGTTTCTACTGCTAGCATTCGAAGGCTTTTTGGAAATGCTTGTTGTGTTTTCTTTTATTGTGGTCGGCCTGCGCGTCAATGTTGGGGCCACTGTTTGAAAGCCTTGTAAGGCCCTAAGGCCAATGTTGTTTACATGTTGTAAGACATTCCTATATGTTATAAGATATGGTGTTTTATTTGTTGGACATTCAAGAGAGGAGTTCAAGTGGTAGTATAGGCTTCCGCTAGAATGCTTTGTGACAGGTGCGCTGCGCTACTCTGGTATCATCCCGTACCTTCACCGCCTATTTTGTGATATATTCTGTGGGGCCCCGGCCGGACCTTCTAGGATATACCATATGAACGGATGGGATTGTTACATTTTTGGTATCAGCTGTCTTGGTCTTTCCCTCTCGAAGTCGTGGTCGACTTCTTTTGTGGGATGGCGAGCACGTGTTTGTGCAAACCACATTTCTACTAGTGAACTCCTGAATGTCCATAATGGGAATGCAAATTGTTGTGTTTGGGGAACCTGCGTGTTCCTATTTTATGTTGTTTGCTTGTGTAAGGCCGCTAATGTGTGTGTCTTGTCCATCTTTAGGTGACACGGAGTGGAGCTGGGCAGTCAGAGCCCCAGCGTTCTGACGAAAGTACGACACTAGCCGAGGTGCCTACACCTCCACCGTCTGCGGAACATGCGTGTTTAGTTGCAGAGGCTTTATTTGCCATGATCCAAGTACATCCACTTAGGCAGGAGCAACCGGCTGTGATGCCAGAACAAGTGGCAGCAAGGCCTGAACCTGTAGTGGTTGTGGCTCCTCGAGCGGCTGAGAAGCAGCTGACACACTTTATGAGTTTCCACCCTCCTACGTTTTTGGGAGCGGGAACTCCGATGCAGGCTGAGGATTGGCTATCACGCGTCAAGCACATCATGACGCCGATTAGATCGGAGGAGCATCAGAAAGTCACGTTAGCTACCTTCCTACTTGAAGGAGAAGCTAGATTGTGGTGGGATGAGATGGAGTTGCATCACTTGGCGGGTCGTCCCTTAACCCAAGTAGCGATGGAAGAATTCTCCCGACTCTTCCTAGCAAAGCACCTTCCCGCGGCTCAACGGATAGCCATGGAAAATGAATTCCAAAGGCTAACGCAAGGTGATGGCAGTGTGGACGCGTACCTGCATGAGTTTACTCGCTTGGGGCGATATGCGGGTTCTATTTTTGCTTATGAGTAGAGGAAGACAAATCGGTTCTATGAAGGACTGAGGGACGAGTTAAGGTTCCTAGTTTCTAGTTGTAACACCCCCTATCCGTCATATAGCATATAGCAGTAGGTCCGGCCGGGGCCCGACGCCGTATGCCACAGACAGACCGGGTGGTTACTCATGGAAACCATCCAACCAATCAACGTCCTACCCAGAGCATTCTAGCGGAAGCAGTTTATAAAGGTTACAATAAAGAACCCAGCATTAAAGCATGAATGTCCACTAATCCAAAATAGGAATGTTATACAAATACCAACAGTAGCCTTAAGGCCTTACAAAATGTTTCACTTGATATTACATGATTTACAAATCACGGCACATAGGCCGATCATACATGAATAAAACAGTAAACACTTCCATTTGGGCCTTCGAGGTCCGGCTTCGCAAAAAGGGCTTTAGCCCGCTATAGACCGCTTGGTCCAGCAGCACCTGCAAGCAACAAACCACCGCACGGTGGCAAAACAAGGCAACGGTCAGTAATGCTGACCAAATTATAACGAACCCGCCCCCAACTCGTGGCGGCGATGCTCCTTCCCTGCATTTCATTAGCATAAGCGAGTAATAAATATATATAGCCATTTCCTCACAGACGTTGGCTCGCACGGCCACACGCCCCGTGCTCTCAGGGCACATTCTCGGTGAACCGGTCGATGTCACGTCAATTAAAGCCATAGACATTCCGGACTCACCACCGCTTCTTTGACGGCCAAACCTATGAGCATTTTATCTTCCTGGCCTGGGTCACGACAATTTAAGCCATTGACCGCCGAAGACCCTAATCTATGCCAACGGCAAGTGCCACGTGCCTTTAGGTCTCTTTAACCGAACGACATAGAACGGGTAACGGTTCCATCTAACCCGTGCTCACATCGCAACGACAATTTAAGCCATATGCGCGGGTCAAACTTCCACCGAGTCCCATTTCCATCACAGTTCACATAACCCGGTTATGTTCAAGTTGGCTATCAGGCCACCAAGTTGGCAGGATCTCGTATTCGCCCAGTTTTTCGGGTGCACCTTTGGGTTAGTCCCCAAGGCTCCCTGCTGCAATCTACCACGTAGAAACCCGAAAAACAATCAATAGCACGAAGTCTTCTCCGGCATTTATGCAATGCAACATCATCGATCCAGACCAATATGTCCGGGTAGGCTTCACACATCATGCCTATGTCTGTTCTCGCTTACGGACTCTAAACAACGGGGACTTCACTTATCTACCCGAAGGAACGCCTCCAACTCTCCGCAAACTCGCGAGAGCGGGCTTCCTACGCAAAGAAGGAGAGCGACTCATGCTCAAGAAGAGAATCGTTACCCTAGCATTCCTCTTTGGCGCCATTGAAAAGTAAATGGATGAAAAGCACCGCACTAGCTTTGCCTCCCTGGATCCGGAGTCGGCTCGCAATTCGGAGCTTCGAAGCTCCTCCAATGGCCGGATCTAGCTCCTTCTTCCTTCCTTGGCTCTCCTCTCTCTCTAAGGATTTAGAAAGATAACAACTTAAGAAAATTGAGGGTTTCTAAGTCCAATCCCGGTTATATCCCTTCAGGAACAACCCCCAGCCGTTGGATCATCAATTAAAGAAATGAACGGCTTTGATTCGGGACTGAAATGCCCAATCTGGACCGAACACGGCCTGGCACACGCCCGTGTCCAGGGCCGTGTGCCTCATTCGCCGTCAAAATCGAATCGCCTGGAACCTCACACGGGTATCGAACACGCCCGTGTTCGAGCTGACACACCCGTGTTCCACCTGACACGGCCGTGTGGCCGGCCGTGTACCCCCATCATTTTTCCCCGAAAACAACCCGAGCACTGCGCGGGTTCTAGGACACGCCCGTGTCCTCGCCCGTGTCACCTTGACACGCCTGGGCTCCAGGCCGTGTACACGGTCTCGACACTCGACACTTCATCGAGCGAAGATCGTCGACCTGATGACACGGCCTTGGACACGCCCGTGTCCTAGGCCGTGTGCCTTTTCTCGACACAATGTTGAGACCAAAGTGTCGACTTCCCGGGACGAGTGTCAACACGGGTTGACACGCCCTGCGACACGCCCGTGTCGTAGGCCGTGTGCCATGTCTCTACACTTCGTCGAATGCAGAGTGTCGACTTCGCGGCTAAGTGTCGACACGGGTCGACACGCCCTGCGACACGCCCGTGTCGCAGGCCGTGTGCCCAGTCTCGACACAATGTCGAGACCAAAGTGTCGACTTCCCGACTGAGTGTCGACACAAGCTTGACACGCCCTGGGACATGCCCGTGTCCCAGGCCGTGTGCCTGTAGCCAGAACCCAAAACTGGCCCAAAACATCCCCCGTCACTCCTTTGAGTTTCGGGGCGTTACAACTCTCCCCCTCTTAAAAGAATTTCGTCCTCGAAATTATATATAAAGGAAAGACATGTACAAAACCAAACTTTGTACCTGAGCGGAACAACTCCGGATACTCGTCAAGCATAGTCTGCTCTCGCTCCCAAGAGAGCTCCTCACGACCGCAATTGTCACACCGGACCTTGACCATCCTGATCTATTTATTGCGTAGCCGCTTGACCTCCGAGTCCTCAATCTGCACGGGCTTGACCTTTGTCGTCAGCCCACTATCCACCGGCACTTGATCAACCGCGATCACTTGCGTAGGCTCTTGCACCGCCTTCCGAAGTACCGAAATATGGAATACATCATGTAAACCACTAAGCTCCACTGAGAGCTTCAACCGATAGGCCGCTTCACCAACTCCCTCCAGAACCTCAAACGGTCCAAGGTACCTCGGGCTTAGCTTTTTCAATCGCCGCACCCGCGAGACACCCTTGAACGGCTTGATCTTTAAGTGCACATAGTCGCCCACAGCGAACTCCACGTTCCTGTGTTTCGCATTATAGTACTTTGCTTGCCGGTCCTGAGCGATAAGCAACCTCTCCCGAATGGTTCTCACCAAAGAAGTAGAATTCTCCACTTCCGACCGCTTATACAACTTTGACTCGCCCGTTTCTAACCAAGATAACGGCATGCGACATTTTCTACCATATAGGGCCTCGAAAGGCGCCATCTGAATACTCGCTTGGTAGCTATTGTTGTATGCGAACTCCACCAAATAAAGGTGGTCCTACCATTGCTTTCCAAAATCCAAGACACACATGCGGAGCATGTTTTCCATGGTTCTATTGACCCTCTCGGTCTGCCCATCCGTTTGCGGATGGAAGGTTGTGCTAAATTTCAACTTTGTTCCCAACATTTGCTGCACTAGCCTCCAATCATTGGACGTGAACCGCCCATCACGGTCACTCACGATGCTGCGGGGCACACCATGAAGCCGCACTATGTTATCCACATAAAGTTTTGCCAACTTCTCCACCGGATCATCCTTCCTATGCGGAATAAAATGCGACACCTTCGTTAACCGATCAACAACCACCCAAATGGCGTCGTTGCCCTTTTGCGACCTTGGCAAACCATGCACAAAGTCCATAGAGATGTCGTCAAATTTGCACTCCGGAATAGGCAAGGACTTAAGAAATCCTCCCGGCTTTTGGCACTCCGCCTTTACCAAGGCGCAAGTTTGGCACTTCGCTACGTATAGTGCCACATCCTTCTTCAAACCCAGCCACCAAAACAGTTTCTTCATATCACGGTACATCTTTGTGCTCCCCGGGTGAATCGAGTACTTGGTACGGTGTGCCTCGTACAACAACTCCACCCGCAAATTACCCACATTTGGGACGCACAGACGACCGTCCTTCCAAAGTAATCCATCCTCCACGACGAATTGGGAATTTGACCCATCCAGAGCCTCTACCATGAACTGCTTCATATGAGCATCCATATCCAATGTCTGCCGAATACGATCAGCCAGGTCATATTGGACTTCAGTGCAATTCAGAACTGCTTCAGCACTTGACTATCTATCCACACAAACAATCTCCAACGCCTCCAACTCCCGCACCAACCGCTCATCATGCACCGATAGCCAATTGGATCGAGCTGGGGCTCGGCGACTCAACGCGTCCGCAACCGCATTCCCTTTACCAGGCACGTAGTGGATCTTGAATGTATAGTCCCCCAGGAACTCCATCCATCTACGCTACCGCATATTCAGATCCTTCTGATCAATAAGATACTTCAGGCTCTTGTGATCGGTGTAGATATCAATCTTCACACCGTACAAATAGTGTCTCCACAGCTTCAAGGCAAAAATCACGACCGCTAACTCCATGTTATGGACCGGATAATTTCTCTCATGCACTTTTAGCTGTCTCGAGCCATAAGCTATTACAATTCCGTGTTGCAGTAGCACGCAACCCAAACCGCTGCCCGAAGCATCGCTATAATTCTCATAGCCTTCGGTCCTACATGGCGAACTCAGCACAGGCGCTGTGGTCAACCGACACTTCAAATCCTCAAAAGCTCGCGCGCACTCCGGTGTCCAAACGAACTTATGCTCCTTCCTCGTCAAAGTAGTGAGAGGTAATGCTATCCGCGAGAAGTTCTCTACGAAGCTCCTATAATAGCCGGCAAGCCCCAGAAAACTCCGGACTTCCGCTACCGTAACAAGCTCAGGCCACTCCCGTATCGCAACAATCTTCGCCGGATCCACAGCAATACCCTCTCCACTCACTATATGACCGAGGAACGCCACTGAGGATAGCCAAAACTCGCACTTCGAGAACTTGGCATACAACAGATTTCTCCTTAGCGTCTCTAACACAAAATGAAGATGCTTGAAGTGATCTTCCTCACTTTGCGAGTACACCAAAATATCGTCGATGAAGACGATCACGAAATGGTCCAAGTACTCCCTGAACGTCCTGTTCATCAAATCCATGAACATTGACGGCGCATTAGTCAGCCCAAACGGCATGACCGTAAACTCATAATGCCCGTATCTCGTACTAAACGTTGTCTTCAGGATATCACTCTCCCTTATTCGCAGCTGATAGTACCCAACCTTGAGATCCAACTTCGAGTACACCGTCGACCCGACTAACTGATCAAAAAGATCATCAATCCGGAGGATCGGGTACTTGTTCTTCTCCGTCAGCTTGTTGAGCTCCCGATAATCAATACATAGCCTCAAGCTTCCGTCCTTCTTCTTAACAAAGAGGACCGGTGCGCTCCAAGACGAAGAACTCGGGCGCACATACCCTTGCTCCAACAACTCTTGCAGTTGAACTTTCAGCTCTGCCATTTCCTTAGGCGCTAGCCGATAAGGAGATCGTGACACATGCTTTGCACCTAGCACCAGCTCAATCGTGAAATCTATCTCCCGCTGAGGCGGGGCTCCAGGAAGATCTGCGGGGAACACATCAGGGTATTCCGATACCACTGAAATATAATCCAACGCGGGCTTCGGCTTTGCAACCTCCACTAGTATAAAGAACAGTTCTGCTCCGGCACGAACCGCCTTCACCACCTGAAGAGCAGACATCAACGTCTTGCTCGACCCCTTTAAGCCCGTAAAAGTCGTCTCACGACTTGCTCCCAGCTTGACTTCCTTGCTACCGCAATCTATATGGGCCTGCTGCTCCGAGATCCAGTCCATGCCAAATATGACGTCGAACTCCACCAACGGAAGTAAAGACGCCCACAGGTCGAACTCCTGCTCCCCAATACGAATATTAACATCGCAGATCCTATCCGCTCGCATCGAACACCCATTGGGCAACAACACATCCAACTTATCCTTCACCATCGAAGAAGGGACTCCGATGCGTGATATAAATCCTTCGGACAAGAAGGAGTGTGAAGCTCCCGTGTCAAAGAGTGCTCGTGCCGGATTTTCACAAATCAATACAAATCCTAAACAAGCAGTGGTAAGGTAACATGTGCATAACAAGTATTTAAAGAAATTGACTTGATATAAATTAAACCGTACCTGTCACCACATCAGCCTGTTTGATGGCCTCCTGTTGGCCAAGATTGTAGACTCTTGGTTGGGCCGAAGCATAATGGGATGCGGTCGACTCCACCGCCTTTCCCTTCTCTTTATAAGTAGCTCCCGGCCTTCTCTCGAACTTAGGACGTCCTCTCCAACAGTCACGGGCAAAATGTCCCGTCTTTCCACAAGTAAAATACGCGCCTGGGGTCCGACTCGTAGTCGCCCCAGACGCACCAGAAGGAGCTGGCCCCGAAGTCCTATTCTTCTTGAAAGACCTCCGATAGCCGGACTTTGAAGTAGTCGGCACTTTAAATTCAGATTTCCTATCACCCAAGCTTTTCTTTGCTTGTACATTCTTCATGTCCTTTTCCAAGGACCGGGCAGTATTGACCAAGGTTAGAAACCCTGCGTCATCGGCCCCGAAAGTAGTAATCTCAACTCATCTCTCAAGCCTTCATAGAAGCGATTCGTCTTGCGCTCCTCATCCATGATGGTGGAGCTAGCATATCGACTCAAACGAGTGAACTCATGGAGATATTCATCCACGCTCTTCTCACCCTTAACCAACTTCAGAAATTCGTTCTCCATCGAAATCCTCTGAGTAGAAGGGAGGTATCTTGCTAAGAACAATCCCGAGAACTCTTCCATCGGAACGTCTATAAGTTGTCTACCTCTCAAATGATGCAGCTCCAAACCTTCCCACCACATCCTCGCTTCACCGTCCAGAAGGAACGTAGCGATGGTGGTCATTTGCCACTCCTCCGTCTCCATTGCTGTCATGACTCACTTCACCCTGGAGAGCCAGTCTTCAGCCTGAGATGGGGTTCCCAACCCCGAGAATAACAGAGGGTTAAAGCTCATTACATGCTTAAGCTGCCTCTCAGTTGCCCTCCTTGGCACCACCGGTTCCCCAACCACTTGCTCCACTCTCCTCGGCTCAGCCTCTTGAAGAGGTTCCTGCTCCATCACAGGAGCAGGCTGCTGCATTTGCCTTGCAGGCTGTGCATTTATCACGGCCAACACCGCTTCAGCCACCAATCATATGTTCTCAGCCGATAGAGGTGTTGCAGGAGCAACATCCGGTGCACTACTAGCCTCAGAAACTCGGCGTTCTGACGGTCCAACACCACTTCTGGTCACCTATAGTGGTACAAAGTACTGTTAAGCGACCAAACACAATTGCAAACAGCAATTATAGGAACACACAGGTTCCTCAAACACGAGTATTTTCATTCCTAAGTGGACATTCATGAGTTCTTTTACCATTATAACGATGACGCACACAATGTGCTCACCACCCCTTAAAAAGAATTCGCCCACGAATTCCGTTTAAGCCCGACCAAAACCAGTAGTCTGATACCAAATTGTAACACCCCCTATCCGTCACATAGCATATAGCAGTAGGTCTGGCCGGGGCCCGACGCCGTATGCCACAGACAGACCGGGTGGTTACTCATGGAAACCATCCAACCAATCAACGTCCTACCCAGAGCATTCTAGCGGAAGCAGTTTATAAAGGTTGTAATAAAGAACCCAGCATTAAAGCATGAATGTCCACTAAACCAAAATAGGAATGTTATACAAATACTAACAGTAGCCTTAAGGCCTTACAAAATGTTTCACCTGATATTACATGATTTACAAACCACGGCACGCAGGCCGGTCATACATGAATAAAACAGTAAACACTTCCATTTGGGCCTTCGAGGGCCGGCTTCGCAAAAAGGGCTTTAGCCCACTATTGACCGCTTGGTCCAGCAGCACCTGCAAGCAACAAACCACCGCACGGTGGCAAAACAAGGCAACGGTCAGTAATGCTGACCAAATTATAACGAACCCGCCCCCAACTCGGGGCGGCGATGCTCCTTCCCTGCATTTCATTAGCATAAGCGAGCAATAAATATATATAGCCATTTCATCACAGATGTTGGCTCGCACGGCCACACGCCCCGTGCTCTCAGGGCACATTCTCGGTGAACCGGTCTATGTCACGTCAATTAAATCCATAGACATTTCGGACTCACCACCGCACTTTGACGGCCAAACCTATGAGCATTTTGTCTTCCTGGCCTGGGTCACGACAATTTAAGCCATTGACCGCCGAAGACCCTAATCTATGCCAACGGCAAGTGCCACGTGCCTTTAGGTCTCTTTAACCGAACGACATAGAACGGGTACGGTTCCATCTAACCCGTGCTCACATCGCAACGACAATTTAAGCCTGATGCTATAGATCACGGCAGTGAACCGGTCGCACAAGTAATATAAAATGGGGGTTTTCCCAAGTATCGATCTCACAAGGAACACGGTAAGGTGGAGTTAATTTTGAGGAGGACTTGAGATTGAAGTCCTCAGGTCGGAGCTAACTAAGGGGGTTTTGATGGTTGCGGAAACAGAAAATAAAAGGTTAACAACTAATCCTATGCAACGCCGCTATGCGATGCTTCGCCAGGCGGGATTGAAGACTAGTCGGGCTGCTATGCACCGAATCGCTAGGCGGATGGAAGAGTAGGCTCGTGGATGAGGTGGTGAGAATGGCGGGATGAGGGTCGTAAGCACCTCTTCGCAACGCACGCCACTAGCAATTGCTAGTGCGGCAAGGGTGGATGGTGGTGGATGGAATATAAGGCGCAACTCAAGCAACTAAAGCGTAAACAAACACAGAATCACATAGACATGAATCTAGTAAAGTTTACATCTAAAGTGCAACAACATCAATATAAATACAGTTTTAACACACATATACAACAATAAAGCAAGTACAAGTCAATAGATCGACCGAATCCGAAGTCTTGCTGAGGATTCACGGTTGGAATCGTCGGGTTGTCATTCTGCGTCCAAGCTCGGTCCTCAACTGCTTCCGGGGTAGAGAAGGGCTATCACCACCTTCCAATGGCCCATCTTCTTTGTCTCACGATAGAGGACGAAGTTTGCTAGCTTTCCTTTGCTTGATGGCTATGGCGTCAAAACTCTACTTGAAGCTCACGGATGAAGGAGAAGCCCGAGAGGAAGCTCCGGCTTGGATTTGGCGGTGAAAGCTTGCCCGGAGCACCTCCCTAGGGTGGAAGATGAAGTGGAACGGCGGAGAAGGCGGAAAACGGCGGAGGAAATGGGCGATCTCCGGATCTCTTGATTAGGGCGAGACCTGCACTATTTATACAAAAGCAGAATTGAACAATGCGCACGATCACAGGCGCACGACCAGTGGTCGTGCGCACTATGTCCTGTGCTCGTGCACACTGGCATGGAAAAATAGGAAGAAGAAGTGGGATAATGCGCACGAGTAGTGGCGCATGACCAGTGGTCGTGCGCACTAAGTCCAATGATCGTGCGATTACCCAGACAGGACTCCAGAAATGAGGAATCAATGCACACGATCAGTGGCGCACGACTGGTGGTCGTGCGCAGTATGTCCAGTGATCATGCGCTTACCCCAGGCTGATTATATAGAAAACGTAGAGTAGTGCGCACGATCGGGGGCGCACGACCAGTGGTCGTGCGCATTAGATCCCATGATCGTGCGCAGTATTCCTGTTTCACAACCATCCCGGAACACGCACACGACCCTTGTACCGAAAGGAAAAAACCAATCACTAATCTGTGCAGACATTCCAGACAATAACAAAAAGGGAGTACAAATTATATAAATAACAAAATACACAACCATGGGCTAAAATATTCACTTCCTATGGAAATATAGGCAAGATGAAATATATATGATAATGAACTAAAAGTGAAGTGCAAATGCGTGAAAACTAGCCCAGATGAGTCCAAAAATATGTATATAAAGTGGACTCATCACACCCCCAGACTTAACTGTTTGCGCGTCCCGAGCAAACAAAATCTAAGCAGATAGGGAAAAAGACTAGTTAACAAAGAAATTGCGTTACGAAGTACCATGCGAAGTCGCATGCTCGCGTGCATAAAAATATAATAGATGAAATTTCTAAGTATACAAAATAGTTTATACTTTTCACAATCCGTATCAAAATTTTATTATTACTCAAAAATGGAATCACGGTGAATCATTCGGTCACGCGTAGGGAGAAAGTAGACTAATTGCTAGGCGAGCATTGCCGAAGATCGGGGATCCGGATAACCTCCAAAGGAATCCACCAATGTCGGTGACCATATGCTTGCCTTTTTGCATTCTCTCCACGGCACTGGTTTGGTTCACACACGAATCAGTAGGACTTTAGGTGAAGAGATGAGGCTTGGGTTTTGGTGAGGTAAACAAGGATAAACATAAAGGCTATGCACCTAACCCAAAGGAGCTAATATAAAAGGAATCCCTCTACTAAGCAAAATACATGAGGGTACACCACACCCCCAGACTAAACTTTTAACATATGGGTGTGTGCACCTCCTACTCCAAATATAATCACATTTCCAAAATGATTTTCAATTTTACTTTTACTTTTCACTCTTTTTTTTTTCTTTACAAATATTTTTTTCTTTTTCTTTTTCTTCATTTTATTTTCACAATTCAGCAAATATAATATTGAAGCACATCCACATAATCACAAGGAATATCACCACATCACATCCCAACAGTAAAAATGTAAACACTAAAGCTCAACTTGGGTGTGCGACTAGGATTGGCTACGAGGCTTTGGTGAAATCATGGTGGAGCTGAATCAAAAGGAGGGGTAGGCACAATGGGGCTAGCGAGGATATGACGTTAGGAACGGTCCAAAGCTCAACCGGGCCAAAATGATGGCCTACATCACACTCATGCATGACTAACCTATACCCATGCTTCAAGAATAGCTTGGGGCAAGTTCTTAGCCAATGAGAAAGACTATCCATCCTCCCGACTCGAGCAATATAAAACTAACGACCGTCTACACACATCCCTAAGCTACCGTCGGATTTACACCGGATTCACCAACTTTTGAGTAGAATAAAACGTATTTACGCAATTAGAAAAATATAAAACTAAAAGCATACAGAAAAATTAAATCTACTCCAATTTCTACACGAGACGAGAGTAGTTGACTAGGATCACAACAAGGCCAGCATTTTACTCCGTCTCACAATCCTTTGTCAGCACCATAATTTTTCCAAATCTAACGAAGAAATGAGTTTAACTCGCAGCACGCAAAAAGCTAACCACGCGCTCATATGGGTGCAGTGGTGTGTAGTGCAATGAACTAAGCAAAATAAAACAAGAAAAGCCTCTAGTATGCACAAGAAATGTGTGCGTGCAATAGGTAACAAATCTCTCCCCCAGACATAAACTAAGCAAAACAGCATATAATAGAGAAATTAAAATCATAAAATCTAAGGGAAGAGGTTACCCAATGCTCAGCTAGTGAGCATACCAGAAGACGCGTGGAAACCTGAAGCAGGCCCGCCATACGAAGAATCAGAACCCCGCCAATGCGATTTGCTATGAATACCTGCAGGGGTGAGCTCCGCAAAAACAAAACAAAATATACAAAAAGAAATGCTAAAACTAAAATAGACATGAAAAATAAAAATACAGGAAATAAAAGATAAGTACTGGGGTTATTGTCATCCCATCACGACTTATTAAATTCTAAACAGTTCTAGCTTATAAGCCTATGAAATAAAAAGTGCACAGGTAACTGTTCCAATATCCGTTTCGGTAACGGGTACCGATACGGTGATAGAGCAGTTACCCCTCTACCTAAATAGTAATACCTGCCCAACACAGGTAGAGGAAATAGGAAGTAAGAAGAGAAGGAGCGCTGGTCCTTACTCTTCTCACCACAAAACACATCCTTGCTTAGCAAGGTTTCGTCCACCACAAGTTTGCTGGGGGCGAAGGTGACGATAGGGGCTTCCAATGTGAAGGAGATAGTAACCTCCTCACACAAGAGGATGCACTCGTCGACAGCCTGAGCGCAAGGCTCAACATCAACCCAACTTACCCGTGGAGATTCAACCTGCACAGGCTCAGAAAAGGAAGGTGGGTCAAGAAATAAAAGAGACGAAGAACATAAAGAAATAATCGGGGGAGTGATCCCGGTTTCACTCCCCAAAGGCTGAGGTAGAAAAATATCGTCAGTAATCTCGACAATGCTACAAGGCTTGGCTGGATCCATAGAGGCCTCCACCAAGACTTGGACTTCCTCCTTTGGTATCAAGGGAGAATCCTCGACACCAAGAAGGTTGTCCTCCTCCATGGGAGTGGAAACAACCCATGTATCACAAGCCTCAACTTGTTTTGCATCGTCGAAAATGTCGCCAGAGGCGACTAAAGTAGAATGCACAAAAGGCGGAAGAACTTTGCTTGAATAAAAGTCAAGCGCAGGTTCCTCACAAAGAATCGGCTCCACGCTTGGAGATGTATGCACATGAGAGATAGGCTCAGCCACGTCGAAGCCTAGATCAGTCACACATCTGGTGGTTGTGTCCATATCATGCCCTTCAACAAATGAAGGTGACGGGGATACATAACCAGAGGATGAAGGTGTGCCACCAAGGGTAGGATTCGGGATGATCCGGATGTCCGGCTCATCATCCTCTTCCATAACACGGAGGTACTCGGCACAATCCTTCAGGACATGATCTGTTTTACGACAATACAAACACTTTCTCCCATTACGCTGCGGTCCTTGTGGGGCCGGAGAGGAATAAGAGAACGGTGTATGTGGCGAGGACGATTGACCATAAGCTCGGGGCACAGTGTTTGAAAGGTTGTACGAATACAACATCTCATGCATTGTGCGCTGAGGCTTATGCTCAATATCTCTCGTAGGGCATTCATGACTAGCGTGGGAAGGCTTCCCACACCAACAACATTGGGCATACGAATATCCCCACATGATGTAGAAACAGCAAATTCAAAATAAATTGTGCAAATTACTAAATCCAACAATATATTGCTACAATTGCCTAAACAAACAAGAAAAAGGCATGCAAAATAGAAATAGAACAAAACAAAAGCGATTTACAAAGGAAAAAGGAAAGCAATCTCATGTCTCCCTCTCCAGAAACACACACGACTGTGTTCCCCGGCAACGGCGCCAAAAACTTGATGCTATAGATCACGGCAGTGAACCGGTCGCACAAGTAATATAAAATGGGGGTTTTCCCAAGTATCGATCTCACAAGGAACACGGTAAGGTGGAGTTAATTTTGAGGAGGACTTGAGATTGAAGTCCTCAGGTCGGAGCTAACTAAGGGGGTTTTGATGGTTGCGGAAACGGAAAATAAAAGGTTAACAACTACTCCTATGCAACGCCGCTATGCGATGCTTCGCCAGGCGGGATGGAAGACTAGTCGGGCTGCTATGCACCGAATCGCTAGGCAGATGGAAGAGTAGGCTCGCGGATGAGGTGGTGAGAATGGCGGGATGAGGGTCGTAAGCACCTCTTCGCAACGCACGCCACTAGCAATTGCTAGTGCGGCAAGGGTGGATGGTGGTGGATGGAATATAAGGAGCAACTAAAGCGTAAAAAACACAGAATCACATAGACATGAATCTAGTAAAGTTTACATCTAAAGTGCAACAACATCAATATAAATACAGTTTTAACACACATATACAACAATAAAGCAAGTACAAGTCAAGAGATCGACCGAATCCGAAGTCTTGCTGAGGATTCACGGTTGGAATCGTCGGGTTGTCATTCCGCGTCCAAGCTTGGTCCTCAACTGCTTCCGGGGTAGAGAAGGGCTGTCACCACCTTCCAATGGCCCATCTTCTTCGTCTCACGATAGGGGACGAAGTTTGCTAGCTTTCCTTTGCTTGATAGCTATGGCGTCAAAACTCTACTTTAAGCTCACGAATGAAGGAGAAGGCCGAGAGGAAGCTCCGGCTTGGATTTGGCGGTGAAAGCTTGCCCGGAGCACCTCCCTAGGGTGGAAGATGAAGGGGAACGACGGAGAAGGCAGAAAATGGCGGAGGAAATCGGCGATCTCCGGATCTCTTGATTAGGGCGAGATCTGCACTATTTATACAAAAGCAGAATTGAACAATGTGCACGATCACAGGCGCACGACCAGTGGTCGTGCGCACTATGTCCTGTGCTCGTGTGCACTGGCATGGAAAAATAGGAAGAAGAAGTGGGATAATGCGCACGAGTAGTGGCGCACGACCAGTGGTCGTGCGCACTAAGTCCAATGATCGTGCGATTACCCAGACAGGACTCCAGAAATGAGGAATCAATGCACACGATCAGTGGCGCATGACTGGTGGTCGTGCGCAGTATGTCCAGTGATCGTGCGCTTACCCCAGGCTGATTCTATAGAAAACGTAGAGTAGTGCGCACGATCGGGGGCGCACGACCAGTGGTCGTGCGCATTAGATCCCATGATCGTGCGCAGTATTCCTGTTTCACAACCATCCCGGAACACGCACAAGACCCCTGTACCGAAAGGAAAAACCAATCACTAATCTGTGCAGACATTCCAGACAATAACAAAAAGGGAGTACAAACTATATAAAGAACAAAATACACAACCATGGGCTAAAATATACACTTCCTATGGAAATATAGGCAAGATGAAATATATATGATAATGAACTAAAAGTGAAGTGCAAATGCGTGAAAACTAGCACAGATGAGTCCGAAAATAGGTATATAAAGTGGACTCATCAAAGCCATATGCGCGGGTCAAACTTCCACCGAGTCCCATTTCCATCACAGTTCACATAACCCGGTTATGTTCAAGTTGGCTCTCAGGCCACCAAGTTGGCAGGATCTCGTATCCGCCCAGTTTTCCGAGTGCACCTTTGGGTTAGTCCCCAAGGCTCCCTACTGCAATCTACCGCGTAGAAACCCGAAAAACAATCAATAGCACGGAGTCTTCTCCGGCATTTATGCAATGCAACATCACCGATCCAGACCAACATGTCCGGGTAGGCTTCACACATCATGCCTATGTCCGTTCTCGCTTACGGACTCTAAACAATGGGGACTTCACATAGCTACCCGAAGGAACGCCTCCAACTCTCCGCAAACTCGCGAGAGAGGGCTTCCTATGTAAAGAAGGAGAGCTACTCATGCTCAAGAAGAGAATCGTTACACTAGCGTTCCTCTTTGGCGCCATTGAAAAGTAAACGGATGAAAAGCACCGCACTAGCTTTGCCTCCGTGGATCCGGAGTCAGCTCGCGATTCGGAGCATCGAAGCTCCTCCAATGGCCGGATCTAGCTCCTTCTTCCTTCCTTGGCTCTCCTCTCTCTCTAAGGATTTAGAAAGATAACAACTAAAGAAAAGTGAGGGTTTCTAAGTCCAATCCCGGGTATATCCCTTCAGGAACAACCCCCAGCCGTTGGATCATCAATTAAAGAAATGAACGGCTTTGATTCGGGACTGAAATGCCCAATCTGGACCGAACACGGCCCGGCACACGCCCATGTCCAGGGTCATGTTCCTCATTCGCCGTCAAAATCGAATCGCCTGGGACCTCACACGGGTATCGAACACGCCCGTGTTTGAGCTGACACGCCCATGTTCCACCTGACACGGCCGTGTGGCCGGCCGTGTACCCCCATCATTTTTCCTCGAAAATAACCCGAGCACTGCACGGGTTCTAGGACACGCCTGTGTCCTCGCCCGTGTCACCTTGACACGCCTAGGCTCCAGGCCGTGTACACGGTCTCGACCCTCGACACTTCGTCGAGCGAAGATCGTCGACCTGATGACACGGCCTTGGACACGCCCGTGTCCTAGGCCGTGTGCCTTTTCTCGACACAATGTCGAGACCAAAGTGTCGACTTCCCGGGACGAGTGTCGACACGGGTTGACATGCCCTGCGACACGACCGTGTCGCAGGCCATGTGCCATGTCTCGAAACTTCGTCGAATGCAGAGTGTCGACTTCGCGGCTAAGTGTCAACACGAGTCGACACGCCCTGCGACACGCCCGTGTCGCAGGCCGTGTGCCAGTCTCGACACAATGTCGAGACCAAAGTGTCGACTTCCCGGCTGAGTGTCGACACAAGCTTGACACGCCCTGGGACACGCCTGTGTCCCAGGCCGTGTGCCTGCAGCCAGAACCCAAAACTGGCCCAAAACGTCCCCCGTCACTCCTTTGAGTTTCGGGGCATTACACTAGTTCTGTGAACCAGGGCTTCCAGGCGTTGGTCGACACTGCGAGTGCGCTGGAAAAAGATATGAAGAGGGTGTAGGGGAAAAGTGCTTTGGCTGTGACGCAACAGGAGTGGATGGTGCCCCGGCCTGGGAAACCATTTTATAAGAAGAAGTGGGGCAAGAAGTCCAAGACAAGTGGACAAGCTCCTTCATCAATTGCAACGAGAGCAACGTCGGGGGCTACCTCAAAGAAGGATACGCATATATGCTATAATTGTGGCCGGGTGGGGCATATCACTCGAGAGTGTCGGGTGCCGCCAAAGAATGAAAAGAAGGCGGGAGTGTTGTATGCGGAGAAGGGCAAGGCAGTAGTGGACTCCTCTGCCTCGCAGGCGCAGCCCCGCGTCTACAATCTTGGCCTGCAGGAGAGCATCAAGCAGAGTGACGTCGTCACAGGTATGAGTTTAGTTTTGCATATGCTATTGCTTGTATGCTTTGCTTAGTGCATTTATGTTTGCGGGTTGTGTGTGTGACATGATTGTCACAGGCTTTGTGATGATTCGGGACACGCTAGCGCGAGCACTGTTTGATACGGGTGCGTCGCATTCTTTTCTGTCTAGAGAGTTTATAGTGCGGCTTGGGATACCTAGTCGTGCAAAGACAGATAGCGTCAGAGTGGTGTTGCCGAATGGCTGTTGGATGCTTGCGGATCAAGCTTGTGATGTGGCGGTCCAAATCAGAAGTCGGGATTTCAGTTTGACTGCTTCTGTCTTGCCAATATTGGAATTTGACGTGATTTTTGGGATGGATTGGCTTGCGGAGCAGCATGCCTTGATTGATTGCCAGTCCAAAGAGATCACATTGGGCCAGAATACCGAACAGGAGACAAAGTTCGCGGGTATGCGAGGAGTGGGCGGGACGTTGATGTCTGCACTCCAGGTAGTCAAGGCTGTTCGGAAGGGTGCAGAGTGTTATTACGCACTAATTCAGGTTGTTGTGCCTAAGGCCAGTGTATGCGAGGTTCCGATTGTGACGGAATTTACAGATGTGTTTCCCAAGGATCTCCCTGGGCTACCACCCCAGCGGGCGATTGACTTCACGATCGAGTTGGTGCCAGGTCCGAAACCTATGGCCCGCTCGCCATATCGCGTCGCGCCAAAAGAGATGGCTGAGTTGAAGGTCCAACTATAAGAGTTGCTGGAGCAAGGTTATATACGCCCAAGCATGTCACCTTGGAGTGCGCCTGTGCTTTTTTGAAAAATAAAGACGGTGGGTTGCGGTTATGTATTGACTACCGTGAACTGAATAAGCTGACCGAGAAGAATAAATATCCAATACCCCGGATTGATGAGTTATTCGATCAGCTGGTGGGCTCGACCGTCTATTCGAATTTGGACCTGAAGTCTGGTTATTACCAGTTGAGAATTCGGGAAGTTGACATTCCCAAAACCGCATTTGGAACGCGTTATGGGCACTATGAGTCCACAGTCATGCCTTTTGGATTGTGCAATGCGCCCTCAGTGTTTATGGATTTGATGCACCGCACGTTCCGCGAGTACCTGGATTTGTTTGTGATAGTGTTCATTGATGACATCTTGGTGTACTCGAAGTCGAAAGCGGAACATGTGACTCACTTGCGGTTGGTGTTGAATACGTTGAGGGAAAATCAGCTCTATGCCAAGTTCTCGAAGTGCGAGTTTTGGCTATCGTCGGTGGCTTTTCTGGGCCATGTGGTGAGTGGAGCGGGCATTGTAGTGGATCCAGCAAAGTTTAAGGCCATAGAGGAGTGGCCGGTATTGTCTTCAGTGGCCGAGGTCAGGAGTTTCCTTGGACTTGCGGGCTACTATCGAAGATTTGTTGAGAATTTCTCGCGGATTGCTTTGCCGCTCACCACGTTGACGCGAAAAGATCAGAAGTTTGTTTGGACGTCAGAATGCGCGCGAGCTTTTGAAGAGCTGAAGGTTCGGTTGACCACGGCGCCGGTGTTGTCTTCGCCAAGTGGGACCGATGGATTTGTTATTTATAGTGATGCCTCAGGGAGCGGCTTAGGCTGCGTTCTTCTGCAACATGGAAAGGTAATTGCTTATGGCTCACGCCAGCTGAAGGTTCACGAGCGAAATTATCTCGTCCATGATTTGGAATTAGCGGCGGTGATTTTTGCACTAAAGTTGTGGCGACACTATCTTTATGATGTGAAAGTGGAGATCTATACAGATCACAAGAGCCTAATGTACCTATTGGAGCAGAAAGATTTGAACATGCAACAACGAAGGTGGTTGGAGTTCCTTGGGGACTACACTTTTGAAATTCACTATACACCCGGGAAGGGGAATGTTGTCGCAGATTCCTTGAGTCGGAGGACTCCGGCTAGAGCGAATTGGTTACAAAGGCATGATGAACGTCTTATCCAGGAGCTGGAAGCGTTAGAGATATATTGTGTTGACATGAATTCCACTGCCACTGCATGTTTGAACTGGACCGAGGTGCAATGTGACCTTACGGACCGAGTTCGACGGGCAATAGAGTTGGATGAAAATCTCTTATGCTATGTGAACAAAGGGCAAGAGGGCAAATTCGCCTGGAATGACGGTCTTTTGCGAAAAGAGGTCCGTTTGTTCATCCCAAATGTGGGGAAATTGAGGAAAGAACTGATGTATGAAGCACATTATACAAAGTATTTCATTCACCCTAGGAGCAAGAAGATGTTCAACGATATGAAAAAGCTATTCTGGTGGCCAGGACTGAAGAGAGATGTTTCCCTCTATGTGGCCAAATGCCAAACATGTGCAATGGTGAAGGCAGAATGCCAAAAGACAGGCGGTTATTTGAAGTCGCTACCGATCCCAGAATGGAAATTTGATGATATTTCCATGGATTTTGTGCACGGATTGCCGAGATCGCAGCGAGGAAATGATACCATTTGGGTGATTGTTGACCGGCTAACTAAAGTGGCACATTTTCTCCCGAACAGGCGGGATGATTCAGTCGAAAGTTTGGCAAAATTATATGTTGACCAGATTGTACGGCTTCACGATGTTCCTCGGAGCATCGTCAGTGATCGAGATGGGTGATTCACGTCAAATGACTGGATGCTAGTTCACCGACTGTTGGGCACAAAGTTGACTTTCAGTACGGCCTTTCATCCCCAAACGGATGTCCAAACGGAACGTACCAACAGAACGATGGAGGACATGCTCCGGATGTGCACCCTCGACTTCGGAAAGAGATGGGAACACCATCTCTATATGGTGGAGTTTGCGTATAATAATAGCTACCAGGTGAGCATTGGGATGGCACCATATGAAGCGCTATATGGAAGGAAGTGTCGTACTCCCTTGGCTTGGGTAGAAGCGGGCGAAGCTCAAATTTATAAACCAAATGAAGTCGATGAAGCAAATTCAACCATACGGACTATTCGAGAGAAGCTACTTATTGCTCAAGATCGTCAAGCAAAGTACTACAATGGCAAGCACTGAAACGTGGAATTTGCGGTTGGCGATTGGGTCTACTTGAAGATCAAATCCTTCAAAGGTGTCTCTAGGAGTCGACGGTTGAAAAAGTTGAGTCCAAGATATTTGGGTCCATTTGAAGTGGTGGAGCGCGTCGGAGAAGCAGCTTATCGGCTAGCTCTGTCGGCAGACTTGAGTGGATTACATAATGTATTTCACATCTCGGTGCTTCGGAAGGCTGTTAAAGATCCAGCCCAAGTGATCGCGGATGATCGTGTGCCGGTGGAGTATGGGCTAACAACGAGAGTTAGACCCATTCAGATCGAGGATCGAGCCAAGAAACAATTGCGGAACAAGACGGTCGGCATGGTTAAAGTCCGGTGGGACAACTGCGGCCGTGAAGAACTTACATGGAAGCGAGAGCAAACCATGCGAGAAGAGTTTCCTGAGTTGTTTCTGTAATCTGTGGAGAGAATTATGTTGTAACATAAAATTTTAATTTTATAACATTTTGGTTGCTGATTGCTGGTTGCCTACCTGTGTACTAATTTCGAGGACGAAATTTTTGTAGGAGGAGAGGGTTGTAACAGCCCAATTTTTATCAGCGGGCCAATTTTCGGGTGACACGGCCTGGGACACGGGCGTGTCCTAGAGCGTGTCCTGCGTGCGTCGAGTATCGAGAGGAACAGTCGACGAATGGTCGACAAATTTTGGTCGACGATCGTCGAGCTTAGGACACGGCCTGTGACACGGGCGTGTCACAGGGCGTGTCAGCACGGTCGATGAACTCAGCCCGACGAATTTGTATTGGGGCGTGTCTTAGTGTCGTGTATGGGCACACGGCCAGGAACACGGGCGTGTCACAGGCCGTGTGAGTCTCGGGCGATTTTGGGAATTTTTTAAGCCTGACGAACATGGCCATAGACACGGGCATGTCTGAAGGCATGTCGGGGACACGGCCCATGACACAGGCATGTCACATGGGCGTGTCACTGGTTTGGATAAGTCGGTTGAGCACCGCTTGAGGCACACGGCCATGGACACGGGCGTGTCACAGGCCGTGTCAGGAAAAATTAGGCTTTTCTGGCAAATTTATGGCCGTCCATTCCTTCAGCCTGGATCCAAGGGCTGAGAGGCCTCCCTGTTTCCTTAAGGACGTGAATGAGAAGAGCAATCTCATTTCTTATTTGGTCTTCTCTTTCTTCACTTCTATAGAGAAAGAGAAAGGAAGGAGGAGGAGGAAAGGGGGCTGATCACCGGTGGTGCTGCGGTTTACCGACTAGAGATCCGAGGACGACGTTGTAGAGGAAAGGCTCTTGTGAGTCATTCAAGCCAACTTCGAGTTCATGGCACCAAAGAGAGCTTCAAGGGTAAAAACTTTTCTTCCTAGTCATGTGAAGGCTTCCTTTTGGCATATGTTTGTGATTCCCCCACCAAGAGGTGGCTGAGTTTGGGAGTCTTTGGGTGGATGCATGAAATCCCCTTTGTTGGCATATAGATCCCGAAATGGAGTACGGAATAGGCATGCTGTATGAAGCCTATCTGGACAGGTTGGTCTGGATTGGTGATGTTGCATACGAACCGGAGAAGACTCCGTGATAAACGTGTTGTTGACGGAGTCAACGGATTGTGCCTGTGATGGGTATTCACAGGAAGAACTGGAGTGGTAGTCCAGGAAAATATCCGCGGTATGCTTGTTCTATTTGGTCGTACCTGTGAACGAGTAATAGGAAGTACTGGTGTGACCAGGAAATGCACTTTGTAATGTTTGATGTCATAGGTGGTACCTGTGAAGAGAGTAGCAGGAAGTACTGGTGTGAACAGGAAAGACCCCTGACATTTGTGATAGTGCTGTGTCGTACCTGTGAACAAGTAACATGAAGTACTGGTATGCCCAGAAAAGACCCGCTATGTTGTGAATGGGTGTAGAGAAATACCCAAGATGAATGCCAAGAATAGGATTGGTGAGACCGACCCGCGCCTTTGATTAAACCGCGAGTACGCCGTACTCGGTGAAGGCAAGGCGATTTGAGCAACAGGGGGTGGAGGATCCGACCTGCGTTATGTCCGTCCGACGTGGACCAGAAAGTGTGGTCTGTTGGAGCGCATAGTAAGAGTCTTAGGCCTGCGTGCCATGACACAATGGGGGGCTACGGGCCATCCCGGTGTAGTAAGACTAGAACTTCGGCTGCACGCCATGGAGTAAATGCTCAAGAGAGTTACCGTTGGGTTGTGACCCTGATACGGTGGTGGGCAAGTTCTTTGCCAGAACACCAAGAATGTGCCCTGAGTACACAGACCGTTGGGCCGGGTGGCGAACGGTTGTGATGGCATGTGTGCGTGAAAGCACATTATATGAAATATATTGCCATGCTTGTGATATACTATGCCTGCAGGGAAGATTACCGCTGCCCCGATAAAAAGGGGTAGGGTCGTTATAATTGGGTCAGCTGAACGCTGACCGTTGCTTCTGTTTGCCACCGTTGGGTGGATTGTCCCTGTACAAGTGCTGGAGAGCCAAGCGGGATGCATAAAGGTTGACGTCCTTGCTGTTGTTGCTGCTGCTACTGCTATCCCTCGAAGGCTTTTTAGAAATGCTTGTTGTGTTTTCTTTTATTGTGGCCGGCCTGCGCGCCGATGTTGGGGCCACTGTTTGAAAGCCTTGTAAGGCCTTAAGGCCAATGTTGTTTACATGTTGTAAGACATTAATATATGATATAAAATATGGTGTTTTATTTGTTGGACATTCAAGAGAGGAGTTCAATTGGTAGTATAGGTTTCCGCTAGAATGCTTTGTGACAGGTGCACTGCACTACTCTGGTATCATCCCGTACCATCACCGCTTGTTTTGTGATATATTCTGTGGGGCCCTGGCCGGACCTTCTAGGATATACCATATGAATGGATGGGGTTGTTACAGGACCAAGGCTACCTATCCACGCCAGAGCAGCATGCGGGCGAACTCAGAACGTCCAGCCCGCTCACATCGAAGTTAGGTACGCAAGCTATGTGGGCTGGGCCCCCCAGCCCCCAGCTCGCCCAAGCGAGCCCGACAAGTGGCAGGCGAGTAGGGCCAGCTAGGACCGCACTCCCCAGGAGAAAGGCGGAGGCGGCGAGCGCCAGCCAGTCCAGACGCTCAACGCCGTTTCTGCATTAGCGTTGAGTGAAGTCTTGACACTCAATGCCATTTTTGCCTTAGATTTGAGTGAATTCCTGACACTAAACACCGTTTCTGCCTTAGCGTTGAGTGAAGTCCTGACACTCAACGCTATTTATTCTTTAGCGTTGAGTGAAGTCCTGACACTCAATGTCGTATCTGCCTTATCATTGAGTGATGTCCAGACACTCGACGCCGTTGTACTTTGGCGTTGAGAGAAACCCGCCCAGTCCACTCAGTTTATCGAACGAAGCTCGGCGTTCGTTGAATGGAGCTCGGTATTCGTTGAACGGGGCTCGGCATTCGTCGAACGCATCTCGGTGTTCGTCGAATGAAGCTCAGCGTTCGTCGAATGGGGCTCGGCAATCATCGAATGGAGATCAGGGTTCGTCGAACGGGGAGTCGGCGTTCGTCGAACGGAGCTCGGCAATCTTCGAGCTAACCTTAGGAATTAGAATCCTGCATTCATCGAACTAAGCTCGGCGAACTCAATCCTTCTAGAATTCCTTATACAATAACTGTCGCAGACCAGCCAGGCCGCTCTGCCACGGGCAACCTGCCCGCCAGCCCGCCTCAGAGCAAAGGTCGGCGGACTGCGGCGGCCTGGATCGCAGTCGCCCAAGGAGGGTAGGTGAGCTGCGGAAGCTAGGTAGCATCTGCCCCAGCGGGGTGGAGCGTCGTGGCGAGCCGACCTCTATATCCTTGGAATATATCTTGTGGGGCCTAGAGGCAAAATTACCTGTGTGCCCTTACCAGGGGTGCGAATAGCTTGTTAGAGCAACAGAGTTATGTTGTTGGCAGACCCAGCTGGGGTGCATATAGATGTTGAAAACAGCGGAGGTTGGCTATTTGCAGGCCGTCTTCAGAAAACTATAAATAAGACCCAAGAGGCACCTCAGAAGGCATGCTTACTAGTGTTCAGATATTATTGCACTTTCTTAGGTAGCATTAGCTCATCCTTTAGCTAAGGACGAGAAGCGCTCTAAGATCTTCCGGTGTGTGGTGGGACCTCCACGCCGAGCCTTTGGGTCAGTTCCCATTTATTTTTGCTATTTAGGCTCGCTGGAGAGAAGTAGGTGTGCGATTACCCCTTCCCCAAGGGTGAACTCCACAAGAGACATAGTTTTCGGTTTCAACATTTATAGTGGTTATAGCGCGAGTCAAGGTGGCGAGAAGGGAGAGGAGGGAGGAGTAAGCAGTAAGCAGTAAAGGCGATAGTCTGGGGGTTGTTGATGGTGCCTAATTATAGAAAACAACATTAATGGCCGATCCAACCAGTCAGTCCGGCTCACAGACGCCAAATCTCCAACCCCTACGACCTGCTCTATCCTATGGCGAGCTGAACTTAAAGCGCAACATATTATGCAGAACCAATAAACAATAAAATCAAAAAAATTCCAATATATTACAGACCGGGGGTTCTCGCAGTACAAAAAATGAAAGTACAACAACAGGCAAAATTATTCTAGTGCGTGCGAGCTGGGGCTTGGTGGGCGAGTGCCGATAGGCTCTGCTAGGGAGCCATTTCCACCTACCCCGGCCTCGCATCTCGATGCTCGGAGGTCAGTGCAGGTTGTTGAACTCGCGGACCTGTTCCAGATCATGGTGGACGAACTGCATGTTCTTATTAATCCTATCCATGAGCGGGGTGGGGGACGTCATCCCGCTTGCCGAGCCACCCTTCACCTCTTTCTCGAGGAGCACATAGTCTTGCTCCAGTGCCTACAGCCTCTGCCCACCAAGATCTCTCTCCTCCTGCACTCTGCGTAGCGCGCAAGCCTGCTTCTTAAAGACCTCGACGACTCACTTCCTCAGCTCGGCTGAGTCTTGTGAGATGTCTAGGAAGTTATCTAGTGCACTGGGAGAAGGGTGTGGCAAGTGCTGGACTAGCTCAGAGGACTCTTCAGCTTCAGATTGGCCGGGAAGATCTGCAAAGAGAATCAAGATGAATTGTACAAAGGGCTAGTGCTTTAAAGGAGATATGCGGGATGTCAATCAGATGGTAGAGCTTACGGGATCAGCCCGACTGCCCCCAAAAGGTGGAGCCAAGAGGCAGGTCAAGGTCCTTGTTGTGACCCGGAGCTTTCGAGTCCTATGAGACCGGATTGAATTTTGGGACAGGGATGACCCCGCCAACTCCCCCCGTGAGTGCAGGAGCAGCTGTACGCTGCCGAGATGGTGCGCAGATTGGTGACTTCAATTTCAGCGAGTCCAGCACCGTGGTCCCAAAGTTGGGCGAAGGGTCTCACTTGTGTGCAGGGGGAGTTCGAGGCCGCGAGTGATCGTGGGGTAGGTCGACTCGCGGTGTAGAGGTCTTGCTGTTGGCTTGGTGATTATACTGGTCGGTAGGAACCTCTACAATCTCTTTTCCTTTGAGCTTGGGAGGTGGCCCGATGGAGGAAGTAAGTCCATTATCTGGGGTGGAGGCCAGGACACGGCAGACCGCCCCGACAGTTTTTGGGGCAGACTTGGCCTTTTTGGCGGGTTGAGGATTGGTAGGCTCGCGCGATAAAGCGCTAGGGGTGACAGCAACCATGCAAGCGTCACGAGCACTATTGAGCACGCGGGCTCGGTCCAGCCTGTTTTGGAGCTCTTTAGAAAGAGGCAACTTGTTGAAAATTGTGAAGTGAAAGTGGGTGAATGGAGCACTTGGACCTATCCGCGCGGACTACGCGGACAGTGTTGGCGGACAGCTAGGTCAGCAGGGATGTTGCAGATAGTTTGCTCTATTGCGGCCTGGGCGGTCTGTTCGCGCGGACTACGCTAACAGCAACGACGGTTAGCCCGGCCTGCTTATACTCTGCAAGCAGATGGATCCCAGGAAGTAACCAGGAGGATAGTGACTATATCCGCGGAGTCCGGCAAGAAGCAGACTGAAGAACTGGAGCTCGGCAGACTGGCTTGGTGAATGCCTTTGTCTTGCACTGGTGAAGCAGCAAGTGGAAGCCGCGGAGACCGCCAGTCATTGCGGACTAATACTAGAGCTTGCCGTGACAGGTGGACTGGATCCAGTGTCCGCCAGTAAGTGCGGACTGGCCCTTGTGGCCAGTGGTGTGGACTTGGTTTGTTCTGAACCAAGTACATGTTTGGGTCTGTCCGGGGAGGTCGCGCAGTGGAGTGCGGACTGTGTCTCAGGCCGCCAAGCTCGGCAAAACTGCTGTGTGCCTTGGTTACGAGTTTGGGAGAAGTGAACTAGAGATTGTGACCGCAACTACGTGCAGACTGGAGCTGGGGTCCGCTGAGTTCGACAGTTGCCTTGCTGGCATGGCTATGGACTTGGGATATGCGGACTGGAGCAGTCTGCAGACGATGCGGACTGGAGGAGGCTGCTCTTTAAGCAGACTGGAGCAGTCTCCGCTGAGTCTGGTAGGTGTCTTGGTAACAAGGATATGGTCTCAGGGTATGCATACTGCAGTTATCTGTAGGGATTTGCAGACTAGAGCTGTCCGCAGTGTAAGCGGACTGGAACGGTGTATCCGCTAAGTCCGACAGTTACCTTGGTGGAGAAGTCGTGGGCTCGGGATGGGCCGACTGAAGCTATTTGTTCGTTGAGTCCGGAATTTGCCTTGTGGCAAGGCTGAGCTCGGGATAAGCGGGCTGGAGCTGTATCCGAATATTGGCGGACAATGTTGATGCGAAGAACGGCTTTGGTGGTCCTGGCTTGGCCTTTGGCAACAAGGCGGACTGGCGATTGTGTCCGGCCTTGGAGAAGCTATGGTGGACTGGCTATCTCGTACAGGCAGCGGCAAACTGGTGTTTGTATCCACGGGCTTGGGGATACACTTGTTCTTGCTACGGGATGTGGCGGTAATCCTATCGGCTAGGGCGGTGACCACACTCATCATTGTGCTTATAAATAGGACCCATGTCATATCAGGAATTGTAACCAACCGAAGTTAGTGAACAATAAATTAAGCCTGCAACAATTTCTGCATACTGGACTTTTGTTTCTGTGCGGTTTGATTGAGATGACAAGGTTGTGTTGTGCAGGTTGTGCGGATAAAGCTGGAAAGTCAGGACTTGCCTCTGATTGCGGTCAGGGACAGTGCGGACTCTACGGTTAAGCAACAGGCAGTAAACAGTAGGTCGCGGACATCGACAAGACAGTATTCTCTTTGGCAACTTGGTTCGGGGTTCAATAAGTCGCCTGCTTCAGGCGGAGTGTTCTATTTGGCATCGCAGCTTGTGCGGTCTAGCGGCTAGGCGACATCGCGGTCAGGCATCTTGCAGATCAGCGGGTAGAGCTAGCATTGGAATAAGGGGTAGTCCGCGTAGCCTGGGTTGCGGCCTGTCGACCTGGCAGACTGTGCGGACTACACAAATGTAGACCGGCGGTTTGGTGGTTGAGTCTGCGCGGCTTGTTTTTCTTGTCTTGTATTTGTAGGCTCTGCTCTCCCTGTATTGGTTTTGGTGAAGTATGTCTCGCCTTGTAAAGACGATTGTTGTTAATCAATTAAGACTCTTGTCCTGCATGTGTTTTCTAGTTGACTGACTTAAGTTGAGATAACCTCTGCTCACTCCAAGGTCCAGGGAAATTTTCACATGATCAAGGTGTGATCTTGATAGGTTTGAAATATTAATTTGGTGTCAGGATATCTCGTTGATCACCTGGAGAAAATTCAACATGGTATCAGAGTGAGGTTGTTGAATTTCAACATGGTATCAGAGCTGGATTTGAGTGGAAAAGCAGTGATCAACTGAAGATGTTGTTGCTCTTGTGAAGAGGGAACCAGTGGTAGAACCATAGTAGTGGAAGATGTAAGTTGTCTTGAATTGAACTCCTTACAGAGACAAACTTTGAAAGATGGAAGTCTTGTATGGAGAGCTTTCTTCTTGGCGAGGACCTTTGGGAGGTAGTATGCTGAGCAGAAAGATAAGAGGCTACTGCTGGCAATGCTGAAGAGATGAGAGCTTGGAAGGAGACAAATGAGAAAGCGGATTCTATTCTCAAGCAGGTGATCTCACGGAGCTCTTGGACCACATCAGTGGATGTCGGTCAGCTGCGGAGGTATGGACTTACCTTGATGGGTTGTTCAGGAAGGAGGTGAAGGTTGCTGCAGAGGATGATCCTTCTACTTCATATCAGCAAGAGAGGAGTGTTTCTCTTAGGCATGATGGGAAGAGGAAGGAGGGACCAAGGTGCTATAAATACTAGAAACATGGTCATCTCAGGAAGGAGTGCAAGGTTGTCTTGCTCTCAGCGAACCTAGCTCATGTTGGAGTCATGAAGAAGAACTTAGTTGGGTCTTCAACAAGTTCAGAGGCTGATCAGATGAAGGCCAGTGATAGTGCAGCTATCTAGCATGAAAGACTGGGGCATGTAGGGATGGACATGCTGAAAGCAATGGCAGAAAGAAGACTCATGAGAGGCATGCCAAGATTGTCATCCTATGGCGATGGCAGGGATGTGCGGGTGTCAGCAATGTGAAGCTTATCGCTTTATTGTTGATAAAGCACAATCCAGATGTAAAGCACCTTTGGAGGTTGTCTATTGTGCTCTTGTTGGACCGACAGTCACCGCCAGTCTTGGAGGGAGCTGATACATGCTGATATTGGTTGATGACTATTCAAGGTATACTTGGGTATACTTTATGAAGGCTAAGTCGAACATGATGGACTTGTTTGTGGAGTTCAAGAAGCTTGTGGAAGGCCAGCTTGGTCTGCGGATAAAGAAGTTGAGGACAAGCATCGGTGGTGAGTTTCTCTCAACCGAGTTCTTAAACTTTTGCAGGAAGCATGAGATCCAGAAGGAGCTTTCTTGTGGACATACTTCACATCAAGGTAGTGTTGCAGCTCGGATGATCTGTTGGTTTACGGAGACCTGCAAGTGTTGGCTTCGGTGCAAAGGCATTCCTAACGCCCTTTAGGCGGAAAGGATGGCCAATGTTGCTCATGTCATCAATCAGATGCCTCATAGACTGATCAAAGTGAAGAATCCTTATGAGGTGATGTTCAGGGTGAAGCCTAGTGTGAAGCACCTACGGGTGTTTGGATCTACCTGCTACGTACACTCTCTGGATGCTTTGAAGACGAAGCTAGTCTTTGTGGGGTATGATGAGCAGAAGAGAAGATGGAGTTGTATGGATCCTACGATGAAGAGGCTCATTGTGTCAAGAGATGTTGTCTTCGATGAGTTCACGTCATATTGGGATAGCTCTTATATGGAGCTAGAGGTGAGCAGGTCAGTTGGTGGGCTAAAGGTGGCTGCTGCTAAGGTTCAGTTGGAGCTGCCTGAATCACCAGGTGCACCAGGTTGTTCTAGCTCCGGGGCAAAGGCATCAGGGTCAGGAAGCAGGGGGAGCAATGCTCCAAGTACTTCTGGCTTGAAGGCGGAGGCTTCCGGTTCAGGAAGCAGGGGGAGCGATGTTCCAGGTAGTTCTTGTTCGAGAGCGGAGGCTTTTGGTTCAGGTAGTAGGAGGAGCATTGCTCTAGGTGCTCCTGGTTCCAGTGAGGAGGCGTCTTGTTCAGGAAGCAAGGGGAGCATTGTTATGGGTTTGCCCGAGAACGGAGCTGGTATAGGAGGAGCAGTGATGGTGGTTAGCCATGATCAGGTTCTTCGGAGATCGAAGAGGATAAGTAAGCCACCATCTCGATATAGTGAAGGGAACACGGTAGGCTTGGTCCCATGTTTCCTTGCAAGCCCTCAGGTTGAGCGAGTGCCTTTTATCTGTGATGACCCCACTAGAATCAAGGAGGTGATTGACACCAAGCCTGAGGAGGTGACTACTCTCAGAGCTGGCGAGGCTTGGGCTTTTGTGCCCAAGGTTGTTGGTGATACTCCTGTGATGCACGAGTGGAGGTTGAAGCAGATGAAGAAGGCAGATGGAAGCATGGCTCCTTTTTGGAGATGCTGGAGTGCTCCCTCATGGTCCATGATATGCGGGGAGAGGACTATGTCTTGGACATCTCTTTGTAGATGCTATCTGAGGGTCCAGGTGCAAGGTTACGGGAGCTGCTGGAGTTGTTCACCACTTCTCACTTCAAGGGGGAGTGTTGAAAATTGTGAAGTGAAAGTGGGTGAATGGAGCTCTTGGACCTATCCGTGTGGACTATGCAGACAGGGTTGGTGGACAGCTAGGTCGGCAGGGATGTTGCAGATGGTTTGCTCTATTGCGGCCTGGGCGGTCTGTTCGAGCGGACTACGCGGACAACAGTGGTGGTTAGCCAGTCCGGCTTGTGCTCTATAAGCAGCTGGATCTCAGGAAGTAACCAGGAGGATAGTGACTATATCCGTGAAGTCCGGCAAGAAGCAGACTGAAGAACTGGAGCTCGGCAGACTGGCTTGGCGAATGCCTTTGTCTTGCTCTTGTGAAGCGGCAAGTGGAAGCCGTGGAGGCCGCCAGTCAGTGCGGACTGATACTGGAGCTCGTCGGGACATGAGGACTGGATCCAGTGTCTGCCAGTAAGTGCAGATTGGCCCTTGTGGCCAGTGGTGTGGACTTGGTTGGTTCTGAACCAAGTCCATGTTTGGTTCTTTCGGGGGAGGTCGCGCAGTGGAGTGCGGACTGTTTCTCAGTCCGCAAAGCTCGACAGAAGTGATGTGTCCCTTGGTTGCGAGTTTGGGAGAAGCGGACTGGAGATTGTGTCCGCAACTATGTGCGAACTAGAGCTGGGGTCTGCTGAGTCCGATAGTTGCCTTGATGGCATGGCTGTGGACTTGGGATATGCAGAATGGAGCAGTCTACGAAAGATGCGGACTAGAGGAATCTGCTATTTAAGAAGAACAGAGTAGTGTCCGCTGAGTCCGATAGGTGTCTTGGTAACAAGGCTATGGACTCAGGGTATGCAGACTTGATTTGCCTTCTGGGATTTGCAGACTAGAGATTTCCGCAGTGTGAGCGGACTGGAACGGTGGGTCCGCTGAGTCCAGCAGTTGCCATGGTGGCGAAGCCGTAGGCTCGGGATGGGCGGACTGAAGCTATGTGTCCTCTGAGTCTGACATTTGCCTTGTGGCATGGATGAGCTCCGGATAAGCGGGCTGGAGCTATGTCCGCGGATTGGCGGACAATGTTACTGCGGAGTCCGACTGTGGTGGTCCTGGCTTGGCCTTTGGCGACAAGGCGGACTTGCGATTGTGTCCAGCCTTGGAGAAGCTATGGTGGACTGGCTATCTTGCACAGGCAGAAGCGAACTGGTGTGTGCATCCGCGGGCTTGCGTATACACTTGTTCTTGCTGTAGGATGTGGCGGTAATCCTATCGGCTAGGGCGGTGACCACACTCATCATCGTGCCTATAAATAGGACCCATGTCACATTAGGAATCGTAACCAACCTAAGTAAGTGAACAGTAAATTGAGCCCGCCACAATTACTGCGGACTGTACTTTTGTGTCCACTCGGTTTGATTGAGTTGACCGGGTTGTGCTGTGCAGGTTGTGCGGATAGCGCTGCAAAGCCAGGACTTGGCTATGATTGCGGTCAGGGATAGTATGGACTCTGCAGTTAAGCAACAGGCGGTAAACAACAGGTCGCGGACAGCGACCAGACGGTCTTCTCTTCTGTAACTTTGTTCGAGGTTCAATAAGTCGCCTGCTTCAGGCGGACTATTCTATTCAGCATCGCAGGTTGTGTGGTCTGGCGGCTAGGCGACCTTGCGGTCAGGCAGCTTGCAGATCGGCGGCTAGATCTAGCATTGGAATAAGGGGTAGTCCGTGTGGCTTGGGTTGCGTTCTGGCGACCTGGCGGACTGTGCGGACTCCACAACTGTAAACCAACGGCTTGGTGGTTGAGTCTGCGCGACTTGTTTGACTTGTCTTGTATTTGTAGGCTCTGATCTCCACATATTGGTTTTGGTAAAGTATGTCTTGCCTTGTATTTGTAGGATCTGATCATACGTATTGGTTTTGGAGAAGCTATGGTGGACTGCATGTGTTTTCGAGTTGACTAACTTAAGTTGAGATAACCCCTGCTCACTCCAAGGTCCAGGGAAATTTTCGTATGATCAAGGTGTGATCTTGATAGGTCTGAAATATTAATTTGGTGTCAGGCTATCTCGTTGATCCCCTGGAGAAAAATCAATATTGTATCAGAGCGAGTTTGTTGAATTTCATCACATCTCGGCAGGGTCAGAGTAATGAGAATAGCAAACGTCACCCAGGTACACAGGCGCATATATATAGCTGCTGGTGGAGCCCACCAAAATTTTCCCAGGGCTCGCTGAGCCACTCGTCGATCTCTTCGGGTTTGATGTTTCTTTCTGAGTATGGGGACAACCTCGCAAAGGTCAGGGATTGTGTACAACCCCATATCTGTCGAGTGGAGTTCGCCATGAGCCAGACCAGCCAAGTCCCAGACCAACAAAGATCCCGACGTCAGGTCCACTCAAATCTGGCATCGGGTCCACTCGACGTTGTTCGCTCTAGCATTGAGTGAGGCTACCTAACTCAACGCTTCCTCTTCCTTGGCATTGAGTGAAGCCCAGGAATTCAATGATTCCTTTCTAGCATTGATTATGATCTCGGCAGCCCCGTCGTCTTGCCCTGGTGGGGTGGAGTGGAACAGTTGGCGAGTTGAGCAGTAAGCTCACACTCGACCAGGGATCTCAACAGGCAGTTGGCGAGTGGGGCATTTTCGGGCCCGCACTCGCCTAAGGCTATAGGGAGGCGGCGAGTTCTAGAGCCATCAGGCACTCACCACCCCGTACAAGTGGGGGTTTCCTAGAGCCACTCTCATAGTATTGCATGATGTATTTTTTTACCATTTTTCCCTGCTGGACTGCCCTTAGCCCTTCAGAACCGTTGAGTTATGCTATTGGCAGGTCAATCTAGACTGCATGTAGCTGTTTGGGACATCAGAGGTTGGCTGTTTGTTGAGCATTTTCAGAAAACTATAAATAGACCCAAGGGGGTACCTCAGAAGGTATGCTTTCAATACTCTCATATTTACTTGTGCCCTGGTCTTCTTGCGCATTTTGAGGTATCCTTAGCTCAGTACTTGGCTAAGGAGGGGAAGTGCTATAAGATCTTCCAGAAGTATGGTGTGACCTCCGTGCTGGAGCCTTGTGTTTATTCCTTGTGCTAAGTCTTTAGTTGTTTGGCTTGTGATGGGGAAGTAAGTGTGCAATCACCCCTTCCCCAAGGGTTGAACTCCATAGAGACTGAGTTTTTTGGTTTCAACGGCGGTGCAAGAGCCTACACAAGTGGTTTATGTGTATTAGGTGTCGTTCAATAGTGGGTTGACAATGAAAGTCAAGCCCATCCTATTAAAGACATGGAGGTCAAGCAGCTGCCTAACTATTCGATCAGAATGGTCAAAGTCCATTGGGACAACTACGGTCCTGGGGAACTATCTTGGTAGCGCGAGCAAAACATGCTTGAGGAGTTCCCTGAACTGTTCCATTGAGGTATAATTTGTTTATTTTGTACTTCTGAGTTGTTTTCTATTAACTATAATTTCGGGAAAAAAATTCTTAAAGGAGGGGAGATTTGTAACACTCCAGGATTCCCATAGTTGAAAAACAATTAAATTGCATTTTTTTGGAGCTACCGCCGACGATAGGAATACCACCCGACAATAGCTTGATAGCACTGGTGGTAGGGAGCCACGTGGTTGACAGTCACGTGTCAGTTGGCCATGAAGCGACTGCTAAGCGGCAAAGCCGCATGGACTTAGTCAAGCAACCACCACTAGAGCTATCGCACCGTAATAGCAAGATATCACCCGATGATAGCAATTTTTTAATTGAAATCTCGGTTTGATCACGGCCATCCATTTCTATTTGTATTTGGACCCTAAGGACAAGATTATTTCCGTCCATACTTAACAGAGGAGTAAGGAGAGAAGTTCTCATTTCACTTTTGCTCTCTCTCTCTCTCTCTCTCTCTCTCTCTCTCTTCAATCTTGGGAAAGAAAAGAAGGGAGAAGAGGTGGTGGCTGATCCAACTCTTTGGTGAGATGTTGGAGGAGTTCTTGAGATCAGATTTGTGGGTCGATGCTAGATCTGTGGAGGGGAATGCATTGCGGACATTTCCATTTGAATCAAATCGGTGTTCATGGCTCCTATGTGACCTAGAAGGGTAAAGATTTTCCTCTTGGACATGTGAAGTCCTTGTTTGGCTTGTTTGTATGGAAACCCCCACAAATTGGTGACTAAACGGAAGTTTTGATACGAAGTATCCCAGATAGAAATTTCATATAGTGTTTGGAATCGAAGTACGGACATAGGCGTGATGTGTGAAGACCATCTAGACAAGTTAGTTTTGATTGGTGATGATTGATTTGTGTGCTGGAGAAAACTCTGTGGAAAACGAGTAGAATTTGGATTTTTCTAGGTGATGTCGGTTACTGCAGAAGTGCTGGAGAGTATATCCAGGAAAGTGTCGAGATTGTAACAGAGAACAAAATTCTGTTGATATCACCCGCGAAAGCAATATCGTTATAGATAACTATTCTGGCGGAGACAAGTAAGCAGTTGTTTGTGCTGATGTGAATCCGAGCCTGATACAGATGTCTGATTCTTTCGAAATCACATGACGATAGTAGCTACCGCTAGCGATAGCTCTTAGTGAGTTTATTTGTGATTGCAAGCAAAGGTACTGCGGACAAGGTGGGTAGCATGTTAAGCTATGAGGCCTGCAGTGCATAGCTTGGTGACCTAAGGTGCAAACCGAAGGGATAACTTTGGTTATCATATTAACAGGTTGAGGTGAGGCTGACCCGCATCATGCTGGTTGTTAGCAATGATTGAGTCAGGCAAAGCTGATCTGAACCCGTCTCAGTGGGAGTTAGTGAAGAGGTAGCTTCTCAGTGCATCATTCATGGGCAAGTCTGGAAAGCATAATAACTTGTGACCGGCAGTCCCTCAAACGTACCATCTAAGTGAGATATGCTTAGGATGGATGTGGTACTTGAAATTTTGGTACACAGATAATTTGTCGTGGAATGTGGCATGCGGCCCAGCCAGACCTTCTATTAAATTCTTTGTGACAGATGGGGGTGTTACATATGGAGAGACTGCTTAGAACGCAGAGGGGCAAAATCACCTTATCGTCCAGTCTGATAGCAATCTTTTTTTTTTATTTTGTGTTGTATCTCGTCACCTCTGCCTTGTTCTCCTATACCCTAGGCAGGCAGTTATTTTAGCTATCCAAATTTGGGCAGGCTCCCGAACCTATAAATAGGGGTAACAAAACTCTTAAATCACACTGACTAAAATCCAGTAGTTCGCTTGTTAAGAGTTGTGGTCTTGATTCTAGTATTTTGCAGTCTCTTGTTTGTGTGGCTTCTTCCTTTCAACTTTTGTAACCGCATTTTTCATTCCATAGAAGCTCATCAGAAGAGAGGCATTTGCCATGGAGGGCAAAGTCTGGGATTTCCTCTTAGCGTCATTCTCACTCTTTTGTTATTAACTAGTTTTTCAGGTCCAAACCTCCTTCCTCCACCATTTGACCATTCTCGCGGTGGTGCGTAGAGTGTAAGTATTGTTTTTTCTAGCAACAGTTTTGTGTAGTGAGCATTGAACCTGAAGTCTAGCAGATAGCTATGACACACCACAAGTTTTCTAAGTGCCCAGGTCATTCAAGTCCAAGTGAAGCCGCTCTCTGGGAGGCCCTGGAGCAGACTTGTCGAGATGTCAAGCAGTCTTGCCTAGAAGCTATGCAGTCTTACAAGGAAACCACCCAATATTTTGAAGCAATCATCCAAGCGCTAGCCGCTATTGCATAGCGACTAGCTCCTCAACCCACTATTCTCGCAACACTAGACCCAGCTCCTGTGGTGGGGCTGATTCTCCACCACCCTATTCAATAAATCTAACTGCACCAACTCTATAGCTTAAAGAGGAACAGTTCACTACTCATCATGATTTCTTCTGGAAGGCTATCCGAGGAAGTCCAATCAGAGTGTTGAACATCTAGGAGGAACATAAATCCTATCCTCCTTCTATAGTTGTTGTACACCCACCATCTCCCCCTCCAGCTTATGATGAAGAGGATTCGTCTCCCTTTTCTGATAGAGTTCATTAGTAGCCTTCACCAAGTAACTTTAGGGAGCATCATCAACTAGTGTATACCCGGGAGACTAATCCCGTGTATTATTTACAAGTATTTGAGTCAGCTCTCACTCTAAGAACTCATTCAGACGCAACAAGTTGCAAGTTTCTCATGACCTCCTTTGATAGACAAGAAAGCGAGTGGTTTTATAGATTTCATCCCCAATCAATCTCTTATTTTGCTGAGCTTTGAAGAAAGCTTCTTCTGAGTTTTTCTTGCTCTAAGAGGAGGAAAAGTGGTCCTGCAATGTTTTTTGAGATCAAATAGCGAAAAAGAGTCATTGGTTCATTTTGTAGTTCGCTTCCAAAAGGAAATAACGAAGGTAAGGAACCTTGATCCTAAGCTATATAAAGTGGCTCAGATCAACGATCTCCATGAGGGAACTTTAAAGTTTGAGGAAAATTTTGGAGAGCGAAGAACTTATCAAGAAATGATTATCCTCACTAAAATGTATATCCAAGGGGAGAGAGCTAATCCTTCCTATGTCTAAAATTGACTGCCAAAGTAGGCCAAAGGTATATGGCTAGTCCTTCAACCTCTTCATAGTCGGCGAGATCTCCCCTCCTAGAGTTCCAACCTCTTGCTTAAAGAGGAAGGAACTTTCGCCAACGTCGCCCACATATTGGCCTTCAACAGTTTCAAAAAATGAAATTGTCGTTAGTCGCCCCATCCGCTTCGTCTGCACCCATACTGCCAGTGATGTATGTATATCAATCATAGTATCCTCTACTTCCACCTCCAGTTGTTCGACCTCTTCTATAGTATGATGACTCAAAGGAATCTTTCACTCCTCTTAATGTCTCCATGGACAAAGTGGTCCAAATTCTCCAGAAGAATCCTAACTATAAGAGACATTCTCCTTTGAAAGAAGAAGTCAAGTCTCAGAACCTCCAGCTCTACTATGAGCAGCATAGTGAGCGGGGGAAGTTTATTGAGAATTGTAGAGCTCTCTACATGTTGGTAGAGAAGCTATTGAAGGAAGTCAAGTTGCAAGACCTAGTCCTGAAGAATGATCCAACTAAACCATCCACTTTTGAAGATAAGGAAGTTGTAGAAGTTTTCAGGGGATACAAATAAGTGAATGGCATTGGCCACCTTGGCAATGTTAATTTTCCGGATGAGTGCATAGATGCCAATGATGAGGGCTCTCTTGGCATCTTCTCCTATATCCATGGAGGGGCCGGACCCAAGTCATTCTAGAAAGCTAGTATCACCAGGGTTTTTTGACAGGAGGTAGCTACCACCTATTCTTCCGCTCCAACAAGGGGGACAAAAATTTTGGCCGAGATGAGCTCCCATCATCCACAACCCTTATTAATGATTTTGTAGCCAAAAAATCAATCATTCATGACTATACGATACATAAAATTTTGGTGAACACTGGTAGTTCGGTCAATCTTTATTTCAAGACAACATTTGAGACCCTAAAGGTTGGAAAGCCTTTAATTCCACTGAAGGGCATCTCTATTATTTTTCTAGCAAAAGAAAAGAAGTTGAAGGGAGTGTCACTCTATCCATAACACTCGGAGGAATCACCAAGCTTGTTTAGTTCATAGTAGTTGACACTCTAAGTTGCTACTATGTCATATTCGGAAGGCCTATACTCAATGAGTTTCAGTCAGTGGTCTCCGCCTTCCATTTATCCATAAAGTTTGCCCTTTACGGGAAGTAGTACTATGTTAGGTACGATCCGAAACTAGCTCGAGAATGCTTTGTTGGGTTGGTCAATTTGACAAAGCAAGTGTCTCCTCCAGAAGTTTTCTTGGCCCAGCCTATCCTAGAAATATCCAATCATCACGAACTTACTAAAGAGCCAATATAAGAAGATATCTAAGAAGGAGCTCACCTAGAACCAGCCAAGGTGATCCATAAAGCACCGATTGCTGAAGATGGGGAGAAGAAGCTCTGCATCAAATCTGAGCGACCAGGGGAGGAGAAGGTTCAGTTGATCTGCTACCTCTTGAAGAAGCTAGATGTCTTTGTGAAGTCAACAGAGGACGTGCCTAGAGTGTATCTGGACGTCACCTGCCAACACATGAATATTGATCCAAATTTTAAGCCAATCAGGTAGAGTAAGATGTTGGTGGCAATAACCCTAGTCCAGCCATTCAGGGAGCAAGTCGCCAAACTCCTCAAAGCTAAGTTTATTCATGAAATTCAATACCCTGAATAAATTTTTGATGTTTTCATGGTTGAAAATGTTAGGGAAAGTGGAGATGTATGTTATTTTTACTAGGATCAATAACGCATGCCTTCAATATTGGTACCCCATGCCTTAGATAGATTCTTTAGTTGATTCCTTTGTTGGGTATTCGTGTATGAGCTTTTTAGATGCATTCTTTATTTATCACCAGATTAGGATGCATAAGCCCAATGTGCCTCACACATAATTTATAATGAATGACAATTACTAATGTTATCTTATAATGCTTTTCGAGCTTAGTAATGCTGGTGCGATCAATCAGCGCATAATGGACATTATTTTTAAGAAGCAAAAAGGAAAGAATATCAAAGTATATTTTTTTTTAATCATCTTGTTCAAAGTAAGTCTTTTAATCGCACCTAGTGGACCTTGTAGAGACATTCAGTACTCTGGAGATGTATATGTTTTGGGGGCAGTAAGGGGAAGTTTCTTGATCATCTCCTTACACCAGAAGGCCTTGCTCCTAATCCAAATAAGGTGAGAGTCATTCTCAATATAATGCCTCCTCGCAATCAAAGAGAAGTCCAGCTGCTACGAGGAAGACTAGCTGGACTTAGCCAATTTATCTCAAGGGAAGGAGGTAAGAGCGTTCCTTTGTTTAGGACCCTTTTGGGACCCTCTTTCTTTGATTAGACTAAGGAGTGCGACGTAGACTTTGAGCAGCTCAAGAAGAAGTCGACGTCGACTCCCTTGCGCCAAAGTCCTCTTAAGGGATAAGTTCACTTTCTTCATTTCAACGTCTGTTAAAAAGTCGTTAGTTCAGTTCTTGTGAGAGAAGAGAAGAAGAAGCAATTTCCAGTTTACTATGTTAGATATATCTTAAAGGATACATAGTCAAGATACTCAATCCTAAAAAAGTTGTCCTTAGCTCTAGGCTTATCAACTTGAAGGCTCGGGCCATACTTCCAAGCCCACACTATTCAGGTGGTGATAGATTTTCCATTAAAATACATGTTAGAGAAACCCAAGATTTCAGGAACATTGACTAAGTGGGCTATTGAGCTAAATGAATTTGACATTTCTTATGTTCCTAGTATGACAATCATGACACAGGTCCTAGCAAACTTTCTGGTTGACATAGTGGAAGCTTGTCCAATCCCGGAAGTAAAACCTCCACTTGCTTGCACTATATATCATGATGGTGACTCTGGGAAGGATACTTTTTTAGCAAAGGTTTTCCTCATTAATCCAAACAGAATAAGTCAAGAATAGGCATCGAAGTTCTGAGTCCTAATTATTAATAACCAAGCAGATTATAAGGCGCAACAGACAGGTTTGAGGTTTGATAAACAATTGGGGATTTAGGATGTATAAGTAAAAACAGATTCCTTGGTAATGGCATCTTAAGTTTTGGGCAACTTTAAGACAAAGTATTGTATATTGCAGCAGTATCTAACACTAGTGAAAGAAGAAATTGGGAGGTTCAGAAGCTTCAATATAGTACAACCCATGATCATAAAATTTAGAGGTGGGTGAACTTGCCAAGTTTGGGCTTCTTATAGGAGGAACAATGTCAGAACTTATTGATCCATCAATAGAGGAAGGAGAGTTAATACAGATATATCAGCATCCATCATTGATGGATCCTTTTATTCTTTACCTTTTGACGAGAGAATATCATCCATCAGTAAAGGATAAGAAGACATTCAAGATCAAAACAGCTCACTATTATTTATTATTTGGAATCCTCTATAGGAATACTTTCTTCTCTCCTCTTTCCAAGTGTGTTTTAGAAGAGTAAATTCATGTGGTGCTTTAAGAAGTTCACTCTGGTGAGTGCGACAGTCACTTAGGAGAAATAAACTTGGAAAACATTTCTCAAGCAAGGAAATTTCTGGCCTCGGATGCGGAAAGACGTGGAATCTTATACTAAGAAGTGTGTTCTGTGTCGGAAATTTTCTGCTGTTCAACTTCAGCCAGCTCAAAACTCAAATACATAGTAACATCATGGACCTTCTTAGTTTGGATAATAGATCTCCTCAGCCCTTGCCCAATAGATAGCAAACAATATCCCTTCATTATAGTTATGAATGAGTACTTTAGTAAGTGAATTAAGGCTAAGGAATTAGACTAAATGACCACTCAAGTCATCATGAATTTCATTTGGGGAGAGATCATCTGTCGATGTGGTATTCCCAAAGCAATTATCACCGACAACGGTCCTTAGTTAAATAATCCAACAAAGAACAACTTTTGCAATCAAATCAGGACCGAACTTCGATTCTCATTAGTGCATCATCGCAGGAGTAATGGACAAGTCGAAGCTACAAATAATTTAATTCAGAATCTCCTCAAAAAGAAAGTGCAAAACCTCAAAGGTAATTGTGCTGAGCAGCTTCCTTCAATTCATTGGATCTGCAAGACTACTCCTTCTTCAACTATTATGGAGACTCCTTTCAAGCTTTCACACTATTCGGAAGCTCTCCGATGGACTTTGAGGTACACAACCCAAGATTCATTCTGTGCCAAACATGGAGAGGAGGAATGGATGGACCAAAATGATGAAGAGATGAAGTGAAGTTTAGACTTAATCGAGGAACTCAGAGATGAAGCAACTATCCGATAGGAAGAGGTTAAAATAAGAACAATAAAACACGTTTACCAAAACATAAGAATCAAGCACTTTTTGTTTGGAGACTTGGTCTTAAAGAAGATTGACGTAGCAGCTAGGGCTGGACCAGTTGGGATGTTCAACCTGAACTGGGCAGGACTATATATCATCAAAGAAGTGCTGATGAATGGAGCATATCGTCTTCAAATCTTTGATAAAGAAGACATCCCTCATACTTGGACCATCAATGATCTTAAGCGGTTATATTCTTGAATGTTGTCTTCTTCTATGTTTTTTTTATGTTTCAATGCAATTATTTATGCTTCAATCACATTTGGGGATGTTACTGCTCTAGCGAACTCTTGAGGAAAGCAATGTTGTCTAGTGCGCTCCTGCTTGACCGATTATCTTTGACTATAAACCACAAGGGAGGTTAGAGTTTTCTATTCGCTGGGTTATTTCATCTCTAGAAAGGATCCTGATGTCCCATATTAAATTGTGATTTGTATTTTGGTCACATCTTTTCCATCATGAACAATCTTTTGTGAAATTAAAAATATGTCTAATGTAGTTAGATCCTCAAGCAGAGCTCATTAATACTCAAATAATCTGGCATTCAGTCCATTATCTAGAACTGAGCCCCTTCCTACAAGAAATTAGCCTCTCTTAATAGCTAGATTAATCAACCAAAAATATAATTATCACTTGGAAAATTCAGGACACATGATTAATTTATCCCAAAATGTTATTTATGTGACCAACGTGGCTAAAAATTTATAGTTAGACATTATTTATTGATATTGTCACGGTTATTCCACGACCACTTCATTATTCAATTCTACGTGACTGCCAAACCTTCCAAAATTATGGATATTTTTCAAAATCTAATTCGATTGGGCTTGGTGAATTCGCATGGAAATTATTGCACACTTATTTAGCGGGCCAGATAGCTCAAACCGTGTTTTATTCACTCACAACTTAAATTCTTCTTACCTCAGGGATATAATTGCAAGAAGTTATTCGACAACAAGCTAAAGAGCGTGAGAAAATCTATGCATCATGGCAAAGGAATTTTTGTAGGTGTTATTCAATAAAACAACCGCGTCTAAGCATTCCTCGAATCTATAATTATTTGAGCTGACATTTATTGTGAAAAGAATAAGTTAACTCGCACACATCAATGTTCACAATTCAATAATAAAAGAAATACAATAAAGGAATGAAGGTAACCTAGTATCTTTCATTATGTCTTCAAAAAGGTTTATGTAAGAAATTTATATACTCGCGCAGTTAACAAAAAAATGACCGCCGAGTTTTCAAATAACAAAAATTACATCTTATTCGCAGCTAATCATCTGGTCTGAGCTTTTTAGCCGCAAATAATCCGCCTGAATTAGTAGAACCATCAATGTCGACATCTCCCAACATAAAATAATCACTGCTAGTCGACTCAGAGCTTGAAGATGAACCTTCACTACTATCTCCAAAGTCCTCTCTTTTTAGACTGGGGTCGTCATCTTTTTGTCGTCTCCAGAAGAATCATCGGTGGTCTGCGACTTCAAGCCACTAGTAACTGGCTCAACTTCTTTGCTTCCTTTTCCTTGACTATCTTCTACTGCCTTTTCTTCCCCTACTCCTCCTTCTTCCGCTTCTTCCTCGCCTTCCTCTTCGCTGACCTTACCTTCAACCTTGGTCATGCAGTCTAAGCCAGTCACCTTTCTTTTAAGAGTAGGATAGAGATCTTGGAAGGTAAATTCTTCAAACTCCTCTTACAAACCACCAAGCTCTTTTAGGAAGGCATGGGCTCCTTCAATATCTTTCTTCAGATGAGGAAAAACGACATCTTGAAAGTTGGGTTCATTGGGTCATGCATTTTCTATAAAAGGAAAACATCAATCAGATCACACGACTTCAATCATGGCAACCGCAAACATTTCACGTGATAACTTATCACTTTTCCTCCTTCATCTATGTTATTTCTTCATGTTTTTTGTAAAACTAAGTACTCTAGTTGCAAATAGTCTTTCTGCAACCTTTTTTAGGCAAATCTCATAAAGTGGTTCATCACAAAGCTCCTTGGGCTGACCGTGACAAGTCTTCTACAGCAACTTTTCTCAGTGCCTTCAAGTTGCGCTTGTTATACATGGCAACTCCGACGGTAGTAGCATGGCAAGTAAGTTTCTCGATCCGCCAATAAGGAAGAGTGGTTGAAACTTGTATGCACTTTTTGATCCGATGTCACCGAATAGTAGGCTTACCATGTAGATCATTCAAGGAACTTCCCATCCCATAAAGGGGAAATGAGTCCATAGAGTAATTTGCGACTACTTCGCCCTTAGCTCGCCACTTATTAGCCACCTCTGCCATATTTTCTCGCTATGTAAGAGATAAGCCACTCAGAGTTTGAGTCTTCTTCATAGGAATTGCCAGGGTAATTATACAATAAGATTAGATTAGTTCGCAAGTTATGCAGCTAAATGATTTGAGTTACAGGGAAAGTCCTTCTATTCTCAGGAGCAATCCCTTCCAGTGAGGGAAGCAGCAGAATGTAGTGATTGAGATCAAGTCACTCACCCTTAAAGAACTTGTATATATTACCCTCAATCTCTCCTAGCTCGCAGGATTTCAATTCCCTCTCCGCACAGATTTGCGTACTTGTTAGGAGGAGACAAGATGTCCTTCAAAAATCAGATAACGTTTAGACAAGTTGTGAAACTTGTTCGGCAAGTTCAACACCTTCATCCCTTTGCATCCAAGGTATAAAATACCCATGAAGATAGTGTCACCGGCCTCCGTGATTGACGGCATAGAGAAGTATTTACAAAAAATGTTTATAGAAAACTTCACTCTCTCAGCCCGCAAATAAGTGACAAAACACTAAATCGAGGTTATAGAATTGGTTGGCAGCTGGCCCGGCACCACCCCATATTGATCAAAGATCACAATCACCTCCTCCATCACTGTAAAGTGAATACCGTAGTTAAAGTGATCAATAGGGATGGCGATTTGATGCATGGACAAGGATTTGATTCTTTCATCTAGCTCTATAAGTCACACGGGAAGGGGTGAATTTTGCATTACTTTTAAACAAATTCATTGAGTTTGGCTTGTGAAACTCGGCACTCTTTATGATTGGGAAAAATAAAAGCGTAAGTGGCATCAGCTCGTATAACACCTTCTTTTTCAGGCTACGTGGACTTTCGCTTCAGACACATTTTAATTTTCCTGCGAAGATCACAGAAAACAACACTATATGTAGATCTCAGTGGCCTGCTAATAATGAAGCAAACAGTGGCCATAGTTCATAGGACGCATAACCTTGGACCTACATTAACAATAGAACCAACAGAATTGATAAATATATAAAACATAACCATGCAAGAGACAAGACATCATTCAACATAAGGCAAACATAGTTTATATGCGCAAACAAGCAAAGTAAATCAGCAATATCAAAGTTAATCGACGAATAATAACAAATTAACCACAGCATAAGCATCAATAAAGTTTAAGAGGTTACTGTCAACAATCATAAATAATATTACAAGTCTTTCATGCTACTGCCCATGGTCAATAGGAACCCTACCATAGTGCGTGCTAAAGTCCCCAACTAGAAGAAGGGAACCTTGGAGCTGCCACATGTGGTGGTGAGATGCATTGAGAGCCCGATGGATGCGAGAAGTGTTATGATTCAAACAAACCCAAAAGAAAGCGAGATTTTCGGGCACCTGTAGTTCAGCTGGTTGACCAGGCTGCTTAGCGAGTCAGTTTATATTAGAGGGCTCTCCCCTAATTGTGTGGCTCGATGATTGAGACCTCTCATTATGTAGAGTTATAGGCTGCCTGCCCTTATTCCTCTCTCCAATCACACTTAAGTATTTATCCTTATAATAGCGGATTTCGTCTTCTAGACAGGATGATCCTAGAGATTCTTATACCTTTCAAGAGTAGATGTAAGGGTTGTGACTTGATCTTGAAGAGCTCTCCCCACTTTCGTCTCAATTTCCATGGCAGCATGTATCTCCTTCCTTTTGTTCTCCAAGACATGCTACATTTCCTTCCTCTCATTCTCGAGAACCGCCCACAATTCTTTCTTTTCTTTCTCTAAGGCAGTTTGCAATGACTCCTCTCTTGATCGCTCATCTTCCTGCTCCTTCCTCAAGAACCCCTTCAATACTTCAAGATGGCAGCAGAAATCTGGTAACAGCTCAGACCCATCCATTCTTGTCGCAACGAGATTTGGTGGAAGCAATGGAAAAAATTTATTTTCCTGACTTTAGAGAAATATTAGGTGCACCTGCAGTAGAGAGAAGACAAGGAAAATGCCATTAGATCGAATCTCAGATGAACTTGCAAAAAAGGAACTTCGGAGAGCAAGATCGCCTAGTCGCAAATTTTCTCCTTGGTTAACCATAGTTGTGGTTTGGTGGATAACAAAAACTGTGCGCCTTGATCTTTTGGGGTGCATTTGTAAACATTGTTTTTTATAAGATCGCTCGGTCTCCTTTTTCTTGGCATTCAATTTTGTCGTAGACAGGAAGATAATGTTTTGAGGATTTAAAATTGCATCTGTCCATTGTCATGACCCCCATTTTCTTGACATTAAATACATTATCAGAGTAAGTGAAAATAGGCATCGTGATGCCATACCATGTTGGGTACAACTATAGACGCACAGGAAAAACCACGCCTTCAACTATTTTTATATAAAAACATATGTTTTAAATTTTAATAATCATAGTTTCAAATTTAGAGCTTAAGAAACCATGTGTTTCAGTTCAGTGGATCAACTAGTTCACAAGTAAGAAAATATATTCGCAGTAGAAATAAATATATAGCTTACTTCATTTTATCCTATATGAGCATGAAGACAAAACGAACATGCTAATGATGTGAAAGTTTCTAAATTTAGTATAGGTAGAAAAGCATTTTATAGTTCGTAAAATAGACTTACTTATAATTGAAAGAGATGTTATGAGTCTAAACTAGAATGCAACTTTTATATTTAAAAAAACCTAATATGCATCCAAACGTAAAACATTCCCAGAGAGCTAGTGATAAAAATAACCAAAGAGAAAACAAAAATAAGTGAGCAAATAGTCAAACATCTATAAATAATAGTTATGAGCGTCAACAACCTGAAATTAACCATAGAATCTAAACAAAAGTCTAATCTAAGATGAAGCTAGCAACTACCTCACGTAGTGAGGGGAGAGGTAATAGTTGTCAAAATTAGGCCTGGAATCACCAACTCTAACCACTTGGACTGCTACTACTAAGAGACTAAGGTATTCAAAAGAAAAGAATGCATCAACAAAGAATGAGCAAGAGGCAGCAAAAAACCATTAAACCATCTTCTTTACAACTCAATACATCTTTGTAGAATCAGGATGGTAGGCAATAATAGAACCATGTGCTTCATCACAAATCTTTGCTCAAACATCATTAATGGTAGGAATACAATATCTACCTCTGTACTTCAAAGTACACCATCATCAATTTAAAAATCCGGTAATTCTCCTTTTTTGATTCTACTTTGAATCAAGATCATCCTTCTAATGTAGTGTCGTAAGTGAAATTCATGAAGGCTCTTCAACTTCTAAGCTAGTTAAGAAAGTGCTACTTCATGAAATATAATCCAATGGGTAGAAAATCACCTAGAGGGGGGGGTGAATAGGTGTCCATTAAAATACTTTGTCAATTTTTAGTCACGTTAATGTTCAGCAGATAATAAACTTGATGAATATGCTTCTCAACAACTCAGCACAATTAAACCACTAAACACAGCACATGCAAATCTGTAAACACAGCATAGACACAAGCAAATCATAGCACATCACACAAAGAATTTTTAATGGTTCCCCTATCTATAGTACATCCACTTTCCCCCTTCTTCCTCACTAGTAATGTGCTAGAAAAGGTTATAGATCATCCTCTTTAACTTAGATCCAAAGATCCTAAAAGCTCAGTTTATGTTAAGAAACCTACACTAAGACCAACAGGACCTACCTCAGAGATTCTCCCAATCTCCTACCTCAGGTCCCTCAAGAACCCTACCTCAGCCTTTATAATTTAGGCATACAACTCAGTGATCTACTCAAATAACCTACCTCAGGTCCTTCAAGAAGCCTACCTCATCCATTATAAAATAGGCTTACAACTCAGAGATTAGATCTCCTACCGACTTAGATCTCAAGGACATCTTACAAAATAAAGAGGTAAAAGGTAAATAAATCTTCAGAAAATAGGAATTCTGTAATCTGACTTATCTGAATGAATTTAGATTCTTAAATTCAGCTGCACTTGATAGATTCTTGAAAAGTAGGCTGCCTGAAATGATACTTATCTAGATTTGTAATCACCTAAATGTTGATTGGCTTGAGTTCCTTAAAGAATTTATAGAATAGATCCACTTGAATCTTCTGATCACTTGATGAAATGATCTGAAGATGTTCTTGAAGAATTTTGCCTTCTTCCTCCTACTCAGGATTATCACCTTAACCTTACTTATAAGAAATTAGAATAAGAATTTCTGATTGCTTGTCCTCTTTATTCTGTGTAGACAACCCCTCTATTTATAGCCTTCTTGGATGGATTTTTTCTGATTGATGACATCAGCATCTGACATCATACTTCAACTTTTTTCTATTAAAAATCACTTTACTGTAGCTGATGTGACAGTTTTGACATGTTTTGATACTTCTGTGTTGACTGTCCACATCTTCAGAAACATAAGTGTCGAGATGTCTAAAGTGTCTCGACATTTGTCTCGAGACATCTTAGTAGTCTCAACACAATTTTACTTAGAACAATTTTCATCTTAACTTGAAAGTGTCGAGATAGTTGACTTGTCTCGACACAACTGTCATCTGTATTTACACTTTTAATTCTGCACTATATCGAGACAGTTGGATTGTATCAACACAACTTTTTGTCGGGTGTCGACACTTCTATGCGGCCTTATTTTTTCACTATGTCGAGACAGTTGAAATGTCTCGACACTCCTTTCTACCGATATCGGCACTTTTATATTCTTTGTGTCGAGATAGTTGAATTGTCTTGACACTGTTATCTACCCGTGTCGACACTTTAATCCTTCATTGTGTCGAGACAGTTGATTTTTCTCGAAACTATTTTACTTAGTATAATTTTCAATCTTCTTTGTGTTAAGACAGTTGTATTATCTCGACACTTGTTTTTTGAATCTTCTATGTGTCGAGTTAGCTGACTTGTCTCGACACTGCTGATTTAATGTCAATTTAGCTGACTTGTGTCGACACTGCTCTTACAAAGGTGTCGACACAGTTAAAGTGTGCCGACACTTGTACTTAGCCAATTATATTCCTGCACTGCAAGTTGCTAGATGATGACTGTGATGACTTTACTCAGCACTGTGCTAACTTCACTCTGTATTGTGCTGACTTCACTTGATGCTTTTGCACTTAGACAATTTTCTTCACTTTTAGTCAACTTCTTAGAATCCACTTGTCAATGTGACTTGGACCACATATCAAATCAAAATGACATAAGCAACCTGCAAGCATGAACTGAAAAATACATCAAATACATATTTTGTGTATATCATTGAGTTGAAAGGGCATCTTCAAATCAAGTACATTGTGTCCAATGTACCCAATAATCTCCCCCTATTAGGAGAAGTCATGACCCCAATTCAATGATATACACCACAATACCAAAATGTAATAATTATGATGTAAATTCAAAAGTACTGAACAAAATATAAGGTAACACACAAATGATAACACAGATAGATTACAGTGCAACCCAACTTCATCATTATAATTTGTCAAAATGGTTACATTTTTCAGATTTGATACACTGTACTTTTTAAAGCAAAAATTACATAAAGCCTAGAAAATATAATCTAAGAATCCTCTAGCTCTCTAATGACAATGCCTTTTCTGGATTGAATTTTATCTTGAACTTCTAACACTTTGTCATCAGCCACTTTCTCCTTTCCCTTGCCATTCTTGGGTTTAGTAATTTCTTCTTGCTTGATTCTTTGAATTTCATGATAGTGATAGGGCTTGGGGAAATACTTGTCAGGCTCTATTGAGTTAGCTGGAATCTTCCCTGCCTTCAGATCTTTTCTGAATTTCTGGATGATCTCCTGCTGCCTTATTAGCTTAGCCCATTCTTATTCAAAATACCTCTTGCGCCTATCAGATGCATTGTTGTTGACTACCTTCCATGCAGTGAGTATAATTGATCTAGATTTTGGACTCCATTGCTCAAAGTCAGTCTCAGCCTCAGCTTGCTCCCTGAATCTCTTCTTTGATAATTGAGCTTCTTTTTCCTTTAAAAATACAAAATCAGTCATCTCCACCTCCTCACGTACTGTATTTTGAATTTATGGTGGAGGACTATAAATGTTTTGGATAGCAGTTTGAATAGCTTCAAAAGGAATTTGTGGAGGAGGATTATACATGGATTGCACACCAGTATGAATAGGTTCAAAAGGAGCTAGTTGGCAACCAGACTCAGTAGTTTGGTTACCATCAAACCATAGGGGAGGATGGCCTAGAGTGTCTCGGATGCAGTTTGGTCACCATCATACCATAGGATAGAATGTCCTAGAGTGTCTCTGGTGCTATTTGATATCCAAGTAGCATGCTCAGTGCTTTCCTTTATCAATACCCTCTCCCCCTTTATGACTTCTCTTTCAACATGATCTCTTAAGTCATTCCTGTGAAATCATACTTGTCCATCTAGATAATTGATTCCTGAGGTTAAAGCATTCTGTACTTTTAGTATATGGTCATCCAAATCCTTGTTAGAAGCCTTGATGTCCTTAATCAATGAGGCTGAATGAGTTGTTAGTTGTGTTTCCATTTCCTTTAAGGCAGATGTAATCTTTGTTTCTAAGTAGTTGTCTGCTCATCCAGCTTGACCAATGAAGCATTATTCAATTCAATCATATTTTCATTCATTATATTCTGATTCTCAAGAACATTGCCTTATTTTACTACTATCTCATCTTCAGTTTTCTGTGATTCTTGCTGTCGTTTAGCAATGTATACCACTACATTTGCTCCTCTCTCAAAGAAATCTATCATATCTTTATTTAGCAAATTTACTTCAAATCTTATTTATTTGATGTCATGAGGCAGCCGAAATTGCAACTTTTTATTGCTTTGATCAACATACTTCTCAAGTTGTGTTCTTTGTTGGTCTAGCATAATCTGCATTTTAACTAGAAAGGAACTTAAGTCCACCAAAGGTGCAGATGTTGATTCAAACTGAATAATCCTTTTATGACTCCTACTTCTCTTTTTTGGTTCAGATAATTTTTTTCTTCAACAGAGTGGCTTCTTCCTCCTCAGATTCAGAAGAACTTACCGCCTCAACAGATTTTGTCTCTTTGGCTGTTTCAGTATTTAGGGCCAGTTTAGCCAACTCCCCTTCAATCCTGGCATCTTCTACATCAATATTGATGTTTTCCAAGTTAGCCTCATCTTGCTAAACTTCAGCGTCAGTAATAGGGTTTTCTGGAGTGTAAATATCTCCTCCAGGATATCTATATTCATATTCAGAATAATTTCTTCTTCTGTCTCCTTGGAGACTACTTCTTCAAATTCTCTATTAGTCTTTTCCTTTTCAAGTTCTTGTACTACTTCCATTACTATACTATGTACAATATCCATATCAATATCAGGCAGAACATTGAGGTTCTCCCCCTCAATTTTATCCATCACTTGTATTGTCTCCCCCTACACCTGATCCCAGTTCCAAATAAGGGCCTTGGTGATTTCTAAGCTATTGTATCCTCTTTTTTTTAGAGGTAGAACATTCTTGTTCTTCAGATTTACTAGAAGAATCTTCTTCCACAACCACTGCCTTCTTCTTTTTCTCTTTCACCTTCTCAACTTCAGGCGTTTCTTTGGATAGGACTATATACCACCATGCTAATATCCTCATGTTCATTCTTCTCATATGGTTAATTTTAGATCCAAGCTTTAGGTTGAGGCTGTCAGGAATGGCATGAACCAGATATAGGCTAAGGATTCTGCCAATATTAGGCTACTTGATGCTTTCTGAAATTTTATCAAAGATCACGCTGCTCCAGTTAGTCTTGATTTTGAAAATTATACTAGTCATTATTTCAAACATAGATCTAGAGATCCTGTCATGTGCTCCTGTCTTACACAGCAGCACTTTTCCTACTATCTCGGACAAGAATTTGTCCTAAGAATTCATTCCCTTTCAATTCAGGGTACTTCCAATTCATGTGGTTGGGCGAACCCACATCACACCAATGCTTCTGTAGTCATGGAAGAATCAAGGTAATCATCCTTAACAATGCTTGGTATTTGTAAAACCTTTGTTATTCTCTTGGTTGTGATTTTAACGTTACCTCTATTCACTATCGACTTGATCTTTGTTGAGTTTCAATCCAGTATTGCATTTGATAAGAACTCTGAAACTTCACGTTTCCGGATGTTCGTCGGTTCAGAGAGCAGATATTCTAATCCCTCTTCAATAATTAGGTCAATGACTTTTCTAATTTCTTCTTGCGCCATGACGAATCAGTTGCACACTAGTTCATAACCTTCAAAGATGTTGTCATCGTTCTTGAGAGCCATTAGAGTTGAGAGAAAGGATTAACGAGTGTTGACAAATCTGAAATCTATGTCTCAACACTCAGGGATCAAATGTTCAATAGATCAAGATAGTGCAATCAATTCCTACTCTCACATAGTTTTTATAGTCTAGCTTTCCTGAAGACGAAAGGGCACACTACATTTAGACTATTCTAAATATTTAGGTAAATACCTAGTGTCGACATAGGGAAAAGTTCTATCGAGGTGTGTCGACTTAAGTCGACACAAGGATTATGTTTCTCGACAGATACCTTAGGGTCTGTACACCCTTGTGTCTCGACACTTACTTTAGGGTTTTGACACCCTTGTGTCTTGAAACTTACTTTAGTGACTCGACACTTTGCAGCTATGTAGTTTCGACACACTTTATGGTGTCTCAACATATTACTATATAGAGTGTTGACACACTTTCTAGTGTCTCGACACTTTCTAAGATGTCTCGATAAATTCTCTGGTGCTTCGACATAAATTTTGACTTAGTCAAAATTTTGTTTTCTAAAATGTAGAAACTTGACATTTATGAGGTCTATCCTTGATATCTAAATGAGTAAACTTAATTACTGACTAATTATTTTATTGTCATTAAATATCAGTTTTTATATGTGCATTAATTACTCAAGATTCAATATTCCAAGTTCAAATTTAAAGAAATTAAATTTCTCTTCTTCTAGGGGCTTAGTAAAAGTATCAGCAATTTGTTTATTTTTTGGTACAAATTCTAAGCTAATATCTTCATTTTCTACATGCTGCCTAAAAAAGTGATATCTAATTTTAATATCCTTTGTTCTACAATGTGACATATGATTGTTTGCAATAGAAATAGCACTAGTAGAATCACAGAATAAAGGAATTTTACTTAGCTTTATATTGTAATCTTATAACTGGTGATTAATCCAAAGCAGTTGTGCACAACAACAGACCGCTGATATGTACTCAGATTCAGTTGTGAATATTGCTACACTTATTTGCTTTTTACCGCAAAATGACACCAGCCTCTTTCCAAGGAATTGATATGAGCCTGATGTTCTTTTCATATCTTCTTTACATCATATATAATATGCATCTGAAAAGCCTATCAGTTCAAAATCACTATTCCTGGGATACCATAGGCCAAAATTAGGAGTGCCCTTTAGATATCTTAATATTCTTTTAACTGTTGTATAGTGATATTCTTTAGGGCATGCTTGATATCTAGTACAGACATAAATGGTATATATTATGTCTGGTCTACTGGCTATAAGATAGAGCAGTGATCCAACTATGCCCCTATACATGGTGATATCAACAGGCTTGCCAGCATCATCCTTGTCTAAAGACATACTTGACCCCTAGGAGTTCTCATGGTAGTGGATATTTCAATGCCATACCTTTTGATTATCTCCTTGGTGAACTTAGATTGACTAATGAAAAGTCCATCTAAATTTTGCTTAACTTGGAGACCTAAGAAAAAATTGAGTTCACACATGCAACTCATCTCAAACTTACCTTGCATAAGTTTGGCAAACCTAGTGCAAAGTGACTCATCAGTGGAACCAAATATAATGTCATCAACATATATTTGTACTAAGATGGTCTTGCCTTTGACTTCCCCTAGTAATATTATTTTGTCTATTTTCCCTCTTGAGAATTTATTCTCCAGAAAAACTTAGATAGAGTCTAATACAAAGCCCTTAGGGCTTGTTTTAATCCATAGAGAGCTTTCAATAACAAATAAACATGAGTAGGTTTAGTAGAATCAACAAAACCTGAGGGTTGCTCAATATAGGCCCTTTCTTTAAGGTTTCCATTTAGGAAGGCTGACTTCACATCCATTTGGTAGACCTTGAATACTTTATAGGCTGCATATGCCAGGAAACGTCTTATAGCTTCTAATCTAGCCACTGGTGCAAAGGTTTGATCAAAGTCTATCCCCACTTCTTGTTAATAGCCCTCTGCAACTAGCCTTGCCTCATTTCTGACTATAACACCATTCTCATCCAATTTGTTCATGTATATCCATTTAGTTCCTATGATGTTATAGTCATCTGGTCTGAGAACCAGCTTCCAGATATTGCATCTTTTGAGCTTGTTCAATTATTCCTGCATTGCACTTATCCAAAATGGATCTACATTGGCTTCTTCAAATTTCTTTGGTTCTGTTTATGACAGAAAACTTAAGTACATCACAGTGTTTTGATATTTACTTCTTGTGGTCACACCCTGAGCTGCATCTCCAATGATCAATTCCCTTCGATGATCCCTAAGATGTCTAATAGCTACAAGTAATGTAACTTCTTCTCTTGGACCTGCTATAACTTGTTGTTGAGTTTCTTCTTCTTGATTTTCTTGTGCAAGCACTTCTTCAACAATGTTAACTCCATCATGTTTGTTTTGGCTTGCTGGAATTGAATCTTCTATAGATAGCTCCTTTAGCTTGAAGTCTACTTCTATTGTACTTGATGTACCTGACTTAACATTATAAAACATAGAACTTTCATCAAATACAACATGAATAGACTCCTCCAAAACTTGATTTTTCAAGTTGTAGACCCTATAGACCTTACTTGTGGTTACTATAACCAACAAATATGCCATCATAGGACTTTTCAGCAAACTTAGTTATGTATGTTTTCCCATTGTTTAGGACAAAATAACTACATCCAAAGATTCAGAATAGGCCAAGTTTGGTTTTTTGCCCTTCAATAGTTCATAAGGTGTCTTATTCAACCTTTTGTTGATTGTAGCTCTATTAAAAACATGACATACCGTGTGAATTGCTTCAGCCCAAAAATATTCTGGGTGTGAAGAATCACTCAGCATGGTTCTTCCAGCTTCAGTGAGAGTTCTATTCTTTCTCTCAGCAATTCCATTTTGTTGGGGTGTTCTTGGTGTGGAAAACTCTTGTTGAATCCCCAGTTCTTCACAAAACTCTGTCATACATTCAGATTAAAATTCAGTTCTAAGATCACTTCTTATTTTGACCACAGTACTGTTCAATTCATTCTGTATTTATTTGCCAAATGTCTTGAATACATCAGGGGTTTCAGACTTTTTTCTTAGAAAGAAAATCCAAGTAAATCTGGAATAATCACCTACAATCACAAAAGTGCAGACTTTCCTTACTAGACTATGAACTGGTATAGGACCAAACAAGTCCATATACAAGAGGTATAATATAATGTCCCTAGCCGATACAATGTGACCACATCACGGCTCCGCTCTAGACTACGCTACCGGGCAGCAGCCCAAGTACCCCAACCCCTCTCGAGCCCACTGGCGGGTTGTTGGTGGCCACAGCGTTGTGCAACCCCGTGTCGGGCGAATAAGGTCGCCAGGAACCAGACCGATCGGGTTGAAACTAATGGGCGTGCTCGGCAGTAGGGAAGTCGAGACTGAGGTTGGCATTCGTCGAATGGGAGAGCGGCACTCGTCGGCCGCGAGCTCGGCATTCGCCGAGCTAGTCCAAGAATTGTCGAACTAAGGTCGACTGATGGTGACCAATGGATGGGAGAGCTCGCCGCCCCAGCTCGCGCTCTCGTAAAGGAGATCGGCAACATCAGGCGAGCAGGATCCCCCGAGGTAGCCAGGCTCCCCATCTCGCCCAGATCTATGAGGTACTTTTTACTGTTTTGCACCCGCTCGTCTACCTATAACACTTCGAAACAGTGGAGTTTGGCTGTTGGCAGACCCAGCCAAGGGCTTTCTGGTAACTTCAGGTCAGTTCATTTTGGTTATTGGCAGTTCAGATTCTGAAAACTATAAATAGGACCAAAGGGGTACCCTAGAAAGCAGGCTTCCTGTGCTCTCCTGCTCCAGTTTTCAAGTGCTTTCTAAGGGTACCTTAGCACGACCTCTGGCTAAGGAGGGCCAGTGCTCTCAGATCTTCTGGGTGTGTGGTGGGTCCTCCCTGCCGAGCCCTTAGGTCAGTTCCCCATTTTTCTTTTGTTGTTTTGCTTGTAGGAGTGAAGTAGGCGCGCGATCACCCCTTCCCCAAGGGTGAACTCCACCGAAGACCATTTTTCAGTTTCAACATTTTGGTGCGGTGAGCGTGGAGCGTGGTCAGTGCAGAAAAGCTTCAGCGAGCCCGATGACAGGAGGAAAGGGATCTGAGAGGCTGGACTTCCCCCCCCCCCTCCCCCGCCTCTCGCCATGGTGGGGATGTTCGAGGATTTTAGGAACGAGGTGCTGAACCTTGTCAAGTTCGCACTCGGCACACGGGCCAAGTGCTCGACTCCAGCAGTTCAGATCGTGGCTGCTCCCTCTCTGTGCAAAGAAGCACCCGGCAGGAGAGCTGGGAAGGAAGTGGTCGAGGAGGGCCGGGGGCGCGAGCTCTTCCCTGGCTCGGCAGGCCGAGGTCGGTTCGGCGAGCTAGGCTCGCGAGACTCACCAGCTCGCAACGTAGGGGGAGGCAGCCCCTTCAGCGAGTTGGTCTCTTCAGCACCAGTTCCAGAGGGGTTCAGGGAACCCGAGATGTCCTACTACACCGGGAAGGGAGACCCGGTCCAACACGTTCAATGGTTCGAGGATGTAGTTTCAATTCGGCAGATGTCGGACGGGTTCAAGTGTCGACTATTCGCTATCACCCTCAAGGAGAAGGCAAGGGAGTGGTTTCACCAGCTACCGGCCAGCTCCATCTACTTCTACGAAGACCTGCGCCAGGGGTTCATGCTGAGGTTCACTACCTCAAAGACGAGGAAGAAGGAGTCGGAGTCCCTGTTCCACATCAAGAAGGTGGTGAATGAGACGCTGGGGAGCTACGTGGATCTGTTCTAGGAGGAAGTTACTCAGGTCCAGGAGTTTCCAGGCCATAGTTTGATGATGGCCTTCACCCTGGGCCTGCAGCAGGGATTCTTCAGGATGGAGCTGAAGAGAATTCCACCCCTCCTTCGAGGAGCTGATGGAGAGGGCTGCAAGAGATGTTGATGGGGAGGCGTCAAACCCAGAGTTTGCGCGGAAGCTGGCCAGGTGGGCCACGAAGGAGGAGAAGGAATCAAGGGGAGGAAGAGGACAGGAGGAGTGGAGAGGAGAGCCCCGGCAGAGGGAGCAGAGACAGCTCCAGGGGCAGCACTAGCTTAGGTGGGGGCGTCTGGAGCCCGACCGTCGGCTAGGATGGAGGCCTGAGTGGCAAGGGCAGTGGCCACAGAGAGGGTACCAAGGAAGGGATCGTCATCAAGGGGGGGCAAGATCAATTCCACCCCCCGGGCTGGATGCAGGCCTAGAGGCCCGGACGCTACGATCAAGAAGAGGCTATGGCCATATCCATGGGGGATAGGAGGAGAGTAGCAATGAGGAGGATGAGAGAAGTTAGGGTGGAGTTGCCCTATTGCGACTTTCATCAGGAGGAGGGGGAACGCCACGGCCACGTGGCCAGAGTTCCTTGAAATGAGAGGGAATAGGGAACAACAGCAGCAGTAGCGGGGGCGCCAGGAAGTGAGGAACGAGGTGGTCTTGCCTCGGGCAGAGGAGGACCGTTGCAAAGACCGGGTGGACATTGGGATCCGAGGAGGGATCGTAGTGATCCACGAGGGGGGAGGGGGTCGAGGCTTCCCGAAAGGCAAGCCTCCACACCATGTGTTGTCGGAGTGTTGCCTCCACATCCCAAACCCCACCCAAAGAAGAGAGGATCACCTTCTCCAGAAGCGACAAGCCGGATCACGAGGATCCATTCTATGATGCGCTGGTCATCAAGACACCCATCAAAAATTTTACCGTCTCTCGGATCCTCGTTGACAACAGAAGCTCCGTCAATGTCATCTTTAAGAAGGTGTTTGATGCGATGAAGGTGGAGGCGAAGAGGGTGCTGGCCTCGGATGGGCCCTTGTTCGAGTTTTCGGGGGAGAGGAAGGAAGTGGAGGGACGAGTTGGTCTCCATGTCCTCCTGGGGGGGGGGGGGGGCAGTCCAGTAACTGCAGGTTCGTCATCGTGGATGCCCCCAGCAGCTACAGCTCCATCTTCGGGAGGCCCCTTATCAGCGCATTTCGCTGCGTCCCCTCATCATTCCATTAGTGCTTGAAGTTCAATGTCGAGGGTATTCAGGTCAGGGTCAGGGGGGACCCCAAGGTGGCGTGGGAATGCTATGTCACCGTTGTGAACTCCATCTCTTGGCAGGAGGGAAAGCTCTCTACATCGAACCCAGGACCTTGATAAGGGAGCTTTAAAACAAAATAAAAAGTCCTTTGACTAAATTTCATCAATTTCCAGCAAGTACTTTCTTCCTAATAAATTTCTAAGTAATACAAATTACCAATTTCTTAATGAAGTATCCAAAGTAATATTCCTAAATTCATAATAAAATCTTCAGAGCTTGTACTAACCTCAAAAACTACTCAACCCAAATCTCATCACTTTTCAAAGAGTTTTTGTGTCATTTCCTATCCCTACAAGGTTTGTGCCCTAAGCTAGGGTTAGGGTTTTGAGGGGGTTTAAGGCTTCCAAATTCCCTAACATTTTAACCAGAGAACTATACTAATCCTATGGTCCTTTCCACAAATTTTCAAGTCAATCCAAGGTCATTTGACCCTATGTTCTTCAAACCCTAAAAATCCCCATTAAGGAACCTACCCTAGGGTTCTAGGGCTACCCTACCCTTAACCACCCCAAATTCCATTATAGGGTGAGTCATACTATAAAAAGTTAGTGGCCAAAATATCAGCCTCTGTTGAGGTGATTTGACCACTCAAAACACAAAGGGGGCGCTTGACCTAGTTAACCCTAAATGGTCAACCTAGGGTTGGATCAATACCTAACAAAAACATCTCCAAATGAGATGAAAATTTTATCAGAGCCCTAACATGCCCTCTAAGACCTCCCACCCAAATTTTGGGGGCTTTTGATGTGTTTAGGGCACCTAATTAATTTATTCATGGATTATTAAATTTTCCTAAAAACTATAGAAAACGTCTCTAAAAATTTTGACTTTTGGACAGGCCCAAGGTATAGCTAGAGTACACTCCCTGCCCAAATCTCAGGTCATTTTGACAAGGGATGGAGCGTGGGCATCCATTTGAATCTCAGGATAGCCCTAGGTATAGGGCCCACCGAAATGGGTGTTGTGGTCTAACCAAGACAGCAAATTGAGTGAAATCAATTTTATATTAAACTATACATCAAGGGCTTCATTTTCTATGTTGACCACTTGTTCTGTTCTAGCATCTATGTATTTGTAAAAATTAAAACCAATAAATACAAAATCTATGACATAATAAATAATCAGAAATTGATATACTATAGTTTAAAATCAAATATGGCACGAATCTTGGCGCAAGGTGGATGGGATCCATTCATCTTCTACCTTGAGCCGACGGCCAGGATTTATTTCTTCCTGGGACAGTTTCAAGCGGCTGGCGCGGCCATCCAGCCACCTCCCCGGCCGGCCACCACCATCATCACCTCTTTTGAGGTGGTGGCTGTCGCCAGGCGGCATCACGGCCGCCGGAGAGCCCTATTTCGGTGATCCCGATGGTTGCATTTTTGCGGAAAAACCAGGAAAATTTTCCTTTGGATCGGTATCAATCGATCCCGAACCATGGCCCTAAAGATTCCTAAGAACTACCCATGAAAGAAGGAGTGGAGGAGGACCTTGCCGGCGGCCTGAAGTCGAGAAGATCGCCGGGAAGACATTTTTGAAGGCGGCGGCGCTCGGTTTCTGCAACTACACAGTGGGGAGGCTCGGTTTATTCAGGTAAGGATTGGGAAATCCTCCACTCGGCCACCTGAAGGTGTTTAAAGCCTCGGATGAGGAGGGGAGAGGTCGGATCTTCAATGGCCATTAAGGCCATTAATGGCTACATTCGGCCATGGTAGAAGGGGCTGAACCAGGCCCTTGGTGGCCAGGGAAGCGGCTGGAAACTTCTCCCCTTCCCTAGGGGAGTTGAATTCAGCCATTAAAGGTGGCCTTTGGCCTTCCCTTGGTCGAGCCCCTTCCTTCCCCCTTCTTTCATTTTTCTCTCTCCTCCATAACCATGAAAATGAAGCTCACTCTCTCTCCTTGTCACCAAGTTGACTTGGTCAATCTGGAGGTCTATTGGCAGTCCATCCATACACATCATCTCCTAAAGAAGCCACATGAGGAGGCTTGAACTTGGGCTAGCCTATTTGGGCTTGGTTGACCCAAGGTAGGCTTGGGTTGACCTTGGTCTTTTTGACCTTTTTGGTTGCCCCTAAACAGTCCCTGGTTACCCATTGATCTTCCCTAAGGCCTAGGTAGGATTGGATAGGGCTGACTTGGTATCTTGGAGGTCACATGTCCCTTTGTAAGGGCACTTTGACCACTTTAGGGCTATAGTTGACTTGGGTCAACATGACCTCTAGGGCTGAACCCAATGTATCCTTAGTGACCCATTGACCTCACTTTAGCTCTAGGAAGACCTGGGCAAGGTCGATTGGGCACATTAGAGGCCAACTGCCCTTTATTAGGGCACTTTGCCCAATTTAGGCCTATGGTGGTCATAGGTCAAATTGGCCACTTTGGGTTGACTCCAATGGACCCTTAAGGCTCTAGTCGACCCTCTGATAGGTTAGTAATGTTGTGGTGGGGTCATGGAGTCATGGTGAAGCCCTAAGGTCAAACCCTAGGTTTTGTGATGAGGTTGTGCCATAGGCACACTAAGGTGATTCTCACCATGGCCTTCTATCAATTGGCCCTTTTTAGCTTCCTTGGGTTTTGTCATGACCTAGTCATGGCCAAAACCACTCTTAGGGGTCTAGTTGGAAATGGGATGTTACACTGGGTCTCCAATATGGTCATGGTCAAAAAGGGAGACGGTCGGTGGCGAATGTGTATCGATTTTTCTTTGCTTAACAAAGCTTATCCTAAGCACTGTTATCCCTTGCCTCAGATCGACGCGCTGGTTGACTCAGTCGTTGGTTTTTCTGTAATGAGTTTTCTAGATGCTTTTTCAGGTTATCATCAAATCAGGATGCACCCCCCGGACGTCAAGGATGTCTCCTTCATCACGGGGGATGGATGCTACTGTTATAAGATGATTCCCTTCGGGCTAAAGAAAGCATGGGCAACCTACCAGAATATGATGAATAGGGTCTTCAAAGAGCAAAAGGGGAGGAACCTGGAGGTGTACGTGGATGACCTCATGATCAAGAGTCAGGATGTGGACTCCCACCTCCAGTACCTAGAGGAGACCTTTGCTACCCTATGCAAGTATAAGATGCGATTGAACCCCCTGAAATGTGTCTTCAGGGCCAGCAAGGGGAGGTTTTTGGGGCATCTCCTCACCCCTATGGGGGTCGAGCCGAATCCTGATAAGGACCAGGCTATCATGGAGCTAGGGTTGCCACGGAATACTAAGGAGGTGCATCACTTGACAGGGAAACTAGCAGGGCTAAGTAGGTTCCTCTCTCGGGCTAGGGAAAAGTGCTCCCCCTTCTTCAAAACGCTAAGGGGTGGTCAATGGTTTGACTGGACCAAGGAGTGCGAGGAGGCATTCCAGGCCCTCAAGATGCAGTTGACCCAGGCTCCGCTACTCCAAGGGCCCAAGGAGGGGGAGGACCTGTTTTTGTATCTCGGGGTCGGGGCAGAGACCTTGAGCTCCATCCTAGTTCGGGTAGAGGGGAAGAAGGAGCTCCCTATTTACTATGTGAGTCGGGTCCTGAGGAAGGCCGAGCTCCGGTATCCAATTTTGGAGAAGCTGGCTTTCGCCCTAATCATCTCAGCCTGAATGTTGCGACCTTATTTCCAGGCACACTCAATCTGAGTGGTGACTTACCATCCTCTCCACAGCATCTTCGAGGGGGTGGAGCATTCTGGCAGGCTGACCAAGTGGTCGGTGGAGTTGAGTGAGTTTGACGTTTCCTTCGTTCCCCGCCTCTCGATCAAAGCTCAAGCAATGGCCGACTTCTTGGCCGATTATGTCATTGAGGTGGAAGAGGAAGAGCTCACTCGTCCGACTCCTTGGAAGGTGAAGGTGGATGGCGCCTCAGGGAGGCATTCCCTAGAAGTGGGGGTGATCTTGGAGAGCCCCCGGGAACTAGAATTGAGCAGACGGTGGTGGTGGACTTTCCCATCACCAACAATCAAGCCGAGTATGAGGCCATGATAGCAGGTCTGTGCCTGGCCAGGGAGCAGGGGGTGTTGGATGTGGAGGTCCTTACCGACTCCATGGTGGTAGCCTCCCAGATCAACGGGGAGTTTGAGGCAAGAGAGCCTACCCTGCGATTATACTTAGCGAAGGTAAAGGTGGTCATCGACACGTTCCAAACTTTTTCCATCCAGCACGTGCCCAGGGAGGAAAATGAGCAGGTCGACCATCTCGCAAAGTACAGTACTCGGGTGGGGGGGGGGGTACCATCAACGACCTATTCCTCCCCTCCATCAAAGAAGGAGAGCTTATGGAGATAGACCAGCGACCTTCATGGATGGTCCCAGTTGTAACTTTCCTTTCCACGGGAGAGTATCCGGAGGGGGCAGATAAGAAGAAGATCAGGCATAAGTCGGCGTACTACCTCCTCCAGGATGGGCAGCTGTACAGGAAGACACTCGCGGGGATGTTGGCTCATTGTCTGGCCGAGGGGGAGGTACAAATAATCTTAGATGAAGTCCACTCCGGAGAGTGTGGGAGTCACTGTGGGTGTCGGACCTTGGAAGGGAGGATTGTCAGGGAGGGGTACTTCTGGCCTACCCTATGCCATGATGCAACAGAGTTCGCAAGAAGGTGCCAGAAATGCCAGTTGTTTGCCCCCCTCCAGCTACAGCCGGCTCAGCAACGCAAAAGTAGCACAGCCCCCTCTGTCACAACCCGCATTTTCTCAACGATAAAATCGTATCAGAGCAAGAGAAAACACGTACCGTGATGCCACGTTGTGCAGGGGATAACTGCACACGCTCAGGCAAAACTCCAGACCTTGGATTTAAGGAAAATCGTTGATTAATTATGAAAGAAAAGCAGTTGGGTTGATTGGCCGTATCCCTCGGCACGGTGGATCAGCTAGTCCACAATTAAAAGTATAAGTATACGCAGCAGAAAATAGTTTGGTTCAATTAAGTTGACACCCTAGTGAGCATAATTGTCCCCGAGGGGCAACTCATGGTATGCACGACTCTAAAGTGAATATAATAGATATAAAATGGTAGCCTTTTTACGCTAAGGAAATATAGTGTCTTTGCTTTATAATTATGTTATGCATGATATACATATAATAATGCTTTTAGGGTTTAAAATATCTAACATGCACCCTAGCATAAATCCTTCCCAGAAGCAAGTAAACAACCACTAATAGGCAAAAATAGCAGTTTAAGTTCATACCCAGCATCGCAAGAAGCCACCAGTGGGCGCCAACAACCTGACACGAACCCACTGGTGAGTATGTATGTCTATACAGAAAAGTAAAGAGCTACCTCACAAAATCGGGATCAGCTGTCACAGCTACCCAAGAGGCCACAAACCAGCCCCACCAAAAGAACTAGCCGCTGAACCGGCTACAACCTGGACCTGAGGCATTCAAGAAAAGAACACCTCAGCAAGGAAAAAATCAAAAGAGTAAGTAAAACATTAGAATTAAGAGCAAAAAGAAGGGTTTACCAACCCAGCAACAAACTGCTATAAGCAAAAGAAAGGGCATGACAGTAAGAAAAGAGCACTGTCTAAAGCACAGCAAAGCACACCAAGTGCGAGCAATAAAAGCAACATGCTCAACGAAAGAGTCTAACATTCCTAATACGTGGGTAAGTGGCAGTGGTCAAAAACATGGATCTGAATACATAACCAAAATCAGATCCAACAAAAAGGGCTAAGGGGTCACCAGTGGCAGCTTTAGGGTCTCACACACCAACCCAAACCGGGGCAAAAAGGCGGTGGCCACAGCTCTCCACATCAAAATCCACCCCTCGAGAAGCCACTAAAACTCCACCACCTGCCACAACCCAAGAGTCGGCAAGCAAAAATTAGCCGAACACCCAATACCACCCCCTAAAGGAAGGGAAAAGTCACACTAACAATCCTAAGGTACACATGAACTCAAGACAGAAATGTCGAGCCCACTCGACGCAGCGTTGAGTAAGCTCCACTCACCTGACGCCTAAAAATACTTAGCCGCAAGTCCTACGCTGGGTGACGGCGTTGAGTGAGCTCGGCTCACTCGACGCTGTCAGCGCTTTCCACTTAGGGTAAACGTAAGTCTTGCTAAAATCGCAGCTTAAGCCCTCTCATGCGCGAAAACAGAGAGTTGGAGATTTAATCCCAACCCACGGTTCCGTCCTAACTACTCGGAGCTATCGCAACTAACCCTAAACTTTAACTAACAGCAACCTCACCCTAACTCTAGCTACCCACTGGACACTAAACCTCCGACAAAAAGAGAACATTGATTAAAATTTCAGAAAAAGAAATAAAGAATCAGCACTTGATTAAAAGCTTGATGTAATAACTCAACCTGCTGCCCTAGGGAGGAAAAAAGACAAAGAGAACAGAGCTTATGCACAAGAAATAAAAACAGATCATGGGTTAGAAACAAATTTGGCAAGGGCAAGGGGCCACTTGCCTCTACCTCTTCGGAAAAACAAACAACAGCCGCACCACAGCTTGGCTCCGGCGGCAAGATCGGCCACCTAGAAGACCAAAGCTGAAACTTGAGGAAAGAAAAGGAATCAGATGCTTAGAAATTCCTGGAATCTACCCTAAATCAAGAAAAGCTTACATGGAAGGGAAGATCTAGCCGAGAGCAAGCCGGATCCGCTATCAACGAGAAAAACGGGCTCTAACCCTCCCGAAATCGCCGGCCAAAACAACCACCGCCTCCTCTCAAAACCCCTTCCGCTGGAAGCTCTCCAGACTCGGGAACGATGAAAAATGAGGAGGAAAAACAGTTCACGGCAACAAAAGATGATTTCAGGAAAAAGTACGGAACACGCCCAAGACACGCCTGTGACACGGCCCGACACGCCCGTGTCACGGGGCGTGTACTCACACACTCGACGAACGTCGATCGCCGCTCGACGAAAACACGGGACACGCCCCCCAGACACGCCCGTGACACAGCCCGACACGCCCGTGTCACGGGGCGTGTACTCACGCACCTACCCACTCGACAAAAGTCGATCTCCGCTCGACGAAGCAAGGGACACGCCCTGTGACACGCCCGTGTCACAGGCCGTGTACCAACCCGAACACCGCCCGACGATCGTGGAGCGCCGATCGTCGAACAGGGAGACACGCCCCAGTGTCACGCCCGTGTTCGACACGACACGCCCGTGACATGGCCGTGTTCTCACTAAAACACCGCCTGACGACCATCGAGCGCAGCTCGACGAATCGAAGGGGGACACGCCCGTGACACGCCCGTGTCACGGCCGTGTTCCTACAAAAAAACCCCGTCGACCAAAAATTCGTCGACCGGAGAAACGGGAGCTCTACCCGAGCACGACACGCCCTGGGTCACAGGCGTGACCCAGGCCGTGTCACCCCAAACTTACACAGAAAAGAAACCTGCTAACACCTAGCAAACGAGAGACAAGGCACCAGCCTACAAGCTCAGACACAACAGACCACGCACAGCACAGCAAACATTACAAACATGCAGCTAACAAAACGACGCCGAAACGACGCGAAGGCAAACGATCTCGGATTTCGACCAAAACCGCACCGTAGCTAAACCACCAAGCCACAAAAACAACGGTGATGTCGAAAACAACATCCGACGATCGAACACTCGGGCTAACACCTCCCGAAGCCAAAACGCAAGCATTTCCCTAAGAGGCCCAACCGAGTCACCAAAACAGACTCCGGCTAGCTGGGGAAACTTGCCAACTGGCTGCAACCAGGCTACACAAGGAACCTACAGAGCTAGGACCGCGCTCTACAACGGCGAAGGGCCGGAAAATGCGTCATCGTAACGCCAATCCAATATCAAACAAAACAAAGAAAAACCGGGGGCGTTACAGCCACTCCCCCTAAAAGAAAGTTTCGCCTCGAAACTTTACTCACAACACTCCTATGAAGAAGGAGAGAGAAAGAGCCAGGAAAGGACTATATAAACATAAATAAAACAAAACATACCAGGCACAAGCTCAGGGAAACAGATGAGGGTGAGCCTCCCTCATAGCCGACTCCAACTCCCAAGTCGCGCTTTCTACATCCTGATTCCTCCATAAAACTTTAACCATCGAAATAGACTTCTTCCGCAGCGCACGAACCTGAGAATCCAGAATGCGGACAGGCACCTCCACATAAGAAAGATTCGGCTCCAACTGAGGCACAGAATCCAAAACCTGCCTGTCATTCGATACACATTTCCGCAGCTGGCTGACGTGGAAGACATTATGCACGCCAGGGAAATTTGCGGGCAAAGCCAGCCTATAAGCTGATATCCCAATCCGCTCAACAATCAGAAACGGCCCCACGAACCTCGGGTCCAACTTCCTGCTCTTGCCAAAACGCTTGACTCCGATCAACGGGGAGACCTTTAAGAACACTGAGTCCCCCACCAAAAATTCCAAATCCGATCTACGCCGATTGGCATTTTTCTCATATATCTCCTGGGCTATCCGAAGCTTTTCCCGAATAAGCTTCACAGCAGTTTCCATCTCCTCGAGTGCTTCTGGACCTAACAAAGGTCTCTCGCCAACCTCAGCCCAAAACAAGGGAGTCCTGCAGCGCCTCCCATACAAAGCTTCGAAAGGAGCCATTTGCAATCTTTCTTGATAACTGTTGTTATACGCAAATTCCATAAGCCGCAAGCGCTCATCCCACGCTCCTCCGTGGTCCAGAATATAGCATCGGATCATATCTTCCACAATCTGATTTACTCGCTCCGTCTGACCATTGGTCTGCGGATGATAAGCTGTGGAATATCTCAAATCTGTACCCAACCCTTCTTGAAGGCTCTTCCAAAAACGAGACGTAAACCTGGAGTCTCGATCTGATATGATACTCACGGGTACACCATGCAATCTAATAACCTCATCCAAATACAGCTCGGCTATCTTCCTCATCGGATAATCGATCTTAAATGGTACAAAGTGAGCACTCTTCGTCAATCTGTCTACGATCACCCAAACTGAATCATGTCCTTTAGGAGATCTCGGTAAGCCTGTAATGAAATCCATCGAGATACTCTCCCACTTCCACATCGGAATCTCTAAGGGAGTCAGCTTGCCACCCGGCCTCCCATGGTCGGCCTTCACACGCCTGCAAGTGAAGCACTCAGAAACAAATCTGGCTATGTCCTTCTTCATCCCATACCACCAGGCAATCTGCTTTAAATCATGGTAGATTTTGGTAGACCCTGGATGGTAGGCAACACTAGATCCATGGGCTTCTCTGCACACCACATCCCGGATATCTCCAACTGCGGGAATGCAAAACCTGCCACGATACTTCAAGGTACCCGCATCATATATAGACAAATCTGGTAATTCACCTTTTTCAGCTCGAAGGTACAAATGCAAAAGATCAGGATCATCCTTCTGATGCAGTCGCGAAAGCGCAATCCACGAAGGTTCTGCCACTGCCAAGCTACTCTGCGACTCGCAGCTTCCTACAGAAATGTCCATCAAAAGGAACTCTTCCACAAGACTCTCGGCGGAGAGATTGAAAATCTTTCCTGACTTCCGACTTAGGGCATCGGCCACCACATTCGCCTTACCCGGATGATACTGGATTTCAACATCATAGTCGGCCACGTACTCCAACCACCGCCGCTGGCGCAGATTCAACTCTTTCTGAGTGAAGACATACTTCAAACTCTTATGATCCGTGAAAATCTTGCACTGCGCGCCATACAGCAAATGCCTCCACAATTTCAACGCATAGATCACAGCTGCAAACTCCAGGTCATGCGTAGGGTAATTCCTCTCATGAGTCTTTAGCTGCCTCGACCCGTACGCAATCACCTTCCCGCCCTGCATCAAAACGCAGCCCAGTCCGACGTGCGACGCGTCCACATATATAACATACTCACTATCTTCAGTAGGCAAAGACAAAACTGGGGCTGAACATAACCTTCTTTTTAATTCCTCAAAATCCTCCTCACACTTGCTATCCCATGTGAAGGCTGCATTTTTCTGCGTCAACCTGGTCAACGGCGCAGACAAAGTAGAGAATCCCTCTACAAATCTTCTATAATATCCAGCCAAGCGCAAGAAGCTTCTGATCTCTTTGGGAGTAACAGGCCTCGCCCATTCCATAACAGCAGCGATCTTTTCTGGGTCCACCGATATTCCCTCCTTATTTACCACGTGGCCGAGAAAAGAAACTTGAGGCAACCAAAATTCGCACTTGTTCAGCTTGGCGTATAGCTTATGGTCTCTCAGAGTCGTCAAGACCAGTCGCAAATGCCGATCATGCTCCTCCGCATCTTTAGAATACACCAAAACATCGTCTATAAAGACAATCACAAACTTATCCAGGAAGTCCATGAAAACTCTGTTCATCAGATCCATAAAAGCTGAGGGCGCATTAGTCAAACCAAATGACATAACTAAAAACTCAAAATGCCCATGACGAGAGCGGAACGCCGTCCGCGGAACATCTGACTCCCGAATCCTCAACTGGTGATAGCCCGAATGAAGATCTATCTTGGAAAACACGGCACTACCACGCAGTTGGTCAAACAGATCGTCAATCCGAGGCAAAGGGTACCTGTTCTTAATAGTAACCTTGTTCAGTTCTCTATAGTCGATGCATAGCCTCATCGACCCATCCTTCTTTTTAACGAACAGCACTGGAGCACCCCATGGTGAAGAACTCGGCCTGATGAACCCTTTTGCCAACATCTCGTCCAGCTGAATTCGCAACTCTTCCAGCTCTCGCGGGGCCATCCGGTACGGCGCCTTGGCAATAGGACGCGTGCCTGGCTCCAAATCTATAGCAAACTCGACATCTCGATCAGGTGGAAGACCGGGAAGATCATCAGGAAACACATCAGAGAAGTCACACACCACAGGGATCTCTTGCAAACACGGCACTCTAACAACAGCCCCTACCAGAGAGACCACACAGGCAGAACAACCAGAATCAAGCAACTTCCGAGCACGCACCGCAGAAATTACTGGAGACTCCTGGAGAGAATTCCCATAAAGGCTCCCTGGCTGACCGTTGTCCTTGACGAAGTCCAAGCGCTTACCCTTGCACTGGATCACAGCATCGTACCTTGACAACCAGTCCATGCCCAAGATAACATCGAAGTCCTCCAGGTCAATCACCTTCAGATCTGCCTTGGCTAGAAAATCCCCCAACAAAATCGGACAATCAAGGACACCCAGGTCCATAACCACAGAGTCATCGGAGGGGAACTTAACGCAAAAGGCACCACCAACACGATCTAGGCCCAAACTGAACCGCTCCACGAAGGATCTAGCCACAAACGAGTGGGTAGCGCCTGAATCGAAGAGAACGCGCGCCCAGCGGTTCTTTACCTTAAATCGTCCTACAAATAGCGCACGCATCTAAGGAAACAAACGCAAAAAAATGAAAACTACAACCGTAAAGGGATCATAACGAAACGATTGAGGAGAAGTCAAACCTGAGATAACCTGGGTCGAAGTCTGCGCTTCGTCTGCCGAAAGCACATTCAGCTTCCCCTTTCCTCTATCCAATTGCTGAGGCGGTGGCAAAGCCTGGAGGGGTACTGGCTGCAGAATAGGCTGGGACTGTGGGCACTTTGTCTTGAGATGACCCTTCTGCCCACACTGAAAACAGACTTTATCTCTCGACCAGCAACGGGCCGCCTCATGCCCCTTCCTTCCACACAAGGCACACACCAAGTCTCCTCTGGGAGCACCCTGAATTGCGTGCACCTGTTCCTTCTTCTGCGCTCCAAATCTTTTGAAACACTTCTCAAAGGGGTGGCCTGGTCGGCCACAGAAACTACAAACCTCTTTGCTCTTCTTTCTCGAGACCGCATCGGGTTCCTGAGGGCTCTTCCCTCCACTGGACTTTCGCTTATCCTTCCACAACTGCTGACCTCTATTCTTGGCATTCTCAATGGCCTCAACCCTCAAGACAGCTTCGACCACGCTGGCATAACTGACTGCACCGTAGGCATTCGCTAACTGCTGAATGTCACTTCTCAGTCCACCCAGAAATCGCTTAACTCGGTCTGCTTCAACACTCACCAGACCAGGAGCAAACCGACTCAACTTACTAAACTCAATCTCATACTCACTGACCGTGAGTTTCCTCTGCTTCAAATGGAGAAAGTCATTCATCAGCCGGTCCCTCTCGACTGAAGGCAAAAACTTACTCAACAGCATCCCTTTAAATGACTCCCAAGAGCATCCTGCCACCAAGCTCTCTTTCTCCCTCAACCACCAATTCTTTGCTAAGCCCTTGAGCTGGTAGGCAGCGAGCATCACTCTCTGATCATCTGTAATCCCTGAATAAGAGAACATCTCCTCAATAGTAATCAGCCAGTCATCCAAAATCATGAAATCTGCTTGCCCATCATAAGTAGGGGGTCTCAGTCGCTGAAACTGGGATATAAACGCCATCTCCGGGGGCACCACAACCAAGGGCACGGGAGGAGCAGGAGGGGCAGGAACAGCTACCCCCTCAGCGGGGTCCGGAACTCTCGGGGCCTGTCCCGCCACCACTGCCACAAGGGACTGAATCTGAGCCTGCATAGCCACCACCTGCCTCGATAAGGTCTCATTACTCTGCCGCAGGTTTTCTACCAACGCCTCGCTCTGCACTCCTGACGTCTCACCCTCGGATTGGGGGGTCGACCTCGTTGCAGGACGTCTCGCCATCCTATAATCGCACAAGCTTTAGACGAAACTTAGCCCAACAGCTAGAACAAAACTACTCGGTACAGACAAACACACTTAAATATCAACTTCAACTGCAAAACTTGCTCTGGGAGTTGTTTTATCATGATGATGTTATGCTTAACCTAAGATGGTTCACCACCATCAAACTAACTCATGTGCCTAAACCATGAATGCATGTGTTTGTATTCTTTTTGACTCAAAACCATGTGTGTACATATGTCATCTTGCAAATCTTTAGCTTAACACGTTGTGCTTATGAAATGTTATGTTATGCATGATGTGCTATGCATTCTAAAAAAGCCTTAATGCATGCCATGGGCGGCGTACACATGAAAATGTTATGCATCTCATACTACATAACATTCCCATGCAACGAAAAAAAAGAAAACGTGCTAGCCGCATTCATGTGGTGAGGTTATGCATCCCATACTACATAACCCTCACATGTTGCCTCCTATGGTGGATCCATATACAAACACATATTATGCATCCCATACTACATAATATGCCCCGCATACTTCTTTATGCTCATGAGTATAGTGTTCGTGCTTTAGCCAAGACGTGCTGATGACATATCGGTGTGTGTATGGTATGACGCTAACCACTAATGCGAACAAGGGGAAAGGTTGCCCGACCATTTGTCAAGCAACCTCCCTCTGATACCAACTGTCACAACCCGCATTTTCTCAACGATAAAATCGTATCAGAGTAAGAGAAAACACGTGACGTGATGCCATGTTGTGCAGGGGATAACTGCACACGCTCAGGCAAAACTCCAGACCTTGGATTTAAGGAAAATCGTTGATTAATTATGAAAGAAAAGCAGTTGGGTTGATTGGCCGTATCCCTCGGCACGGTGGATCAGCTAGTCCACAATTAAAAGTATAAGTATACGCAGCAGAAAATAGTTTGGTTCAATTAAGTTGACACCCTAGTGAGCATAAGTGTCCCCGAGGGGCAACTCATGGTATGCACGACTCTAAAGTGAATATAATAGATATAAAATGGTAGCCTTTTTACGCTAAGGAAATATAGTGTCTTTGCTTTATAATTATGTTATGCATGATATACATATAATAATGCTTTTAGGGTTTAAAATATCTAACATGCACCCTATCATAAATCCTTCCCAGAAGCAAGTAAACAACCACTAATAGGCAAAAACAGCAGTTTAAGTTCATACCCAGCATCGCAAGAAGCCACCAGTGGGCGCCAACAACCTGACACGAACCCACTGGTGAGTATGTATGTCTATACAGAAAAGTAAAGAGCTACCTCACAAAATCGGGATCAGCTGTCTCAGCTACCCAAGAGGCCACAAACCAGCCCCACCAAAAGAACTAGCCGCTGAACCGGCTACAACCTGGACCTGAGGCATTCAAGAAAAGAACACCTCAGCAAGGAAAAAATCAAAAGAGTAAGTAAAACATTAGAATTAAGAGCAAAAAGAAGGGTTTACCAACCCGGCAACAAACTGCTATAAGCAAAAGAAAGGGCATGACAGTAAGAAAAGAGCACTGTCTAAAGTACAGCAAAGCACACCAAGTGCGAGCAATAAAAGCAACATGCTCAACGAAAGAGTCTAACATTCCTAATACGTGGGTAAGTGGCAGTGGTCAAAAACATGGATCTGAATACATAACCAAAATCAGATCCAACAAAAAGGGCTAAGGGGTCACCAGTGCCAGCTTTAGGGTCTCACACACCAACCCAAACCGGGGCAAAAAGGCGGTGGCCACAGCTCTCCACATCAAAATCCACCCCTCGAGAGGCCACTAAAACTCCACCACCTGCCACAACCCAAGAGTCGGCAAGCAAAAATTAGCCGAACACCCAATACCACCCCCTAAAGGAAGGGAAAAGTCACACTAACAATCCTAAGGTACACATGAACTCAAGACAGAAATGTCGAGCCCACTCGACGCAGCGTTGAGTAAGCTCCACTCACCTGACGCCTAAAAATACTTAGCCGCAAGTCCTACGCTGGGTGACAGCGTTGAGTGAGCTCAGCTCACTCGACGCTGTCAGCGCTTTCCACTTAGGGTAAACGTAAGTCTTGCTAAAATCGCAGCTTAAGCCCTCTCATGCGCGAAAACAGAGAGTTGGAGATTTAATCCCAACCCACGGTTCCGTCCTAACTACTCGGAGCTATCGCAACTAACCCTAAACTGTAACTAACAGCAACCTCACCCTAACTCTAGCTACCCACTAGACACTAAACCTCCGACAAAAAGAGAACATTGATTAAAATTCCAGAAAAAGAAATAAAGAATCAGCACTTGATTAAAAGCTTGATGTAATAACTCAACCTGCTGCCCTAGGGAGGAAAAAAGACAAAGAGAATAGAGCTTATGCACAAGAAATAAAAACAGATCATGGGTTAGAAACAAATTTGGCAAGGGCAAGGGGCCACTTGCCTCTACCTCTTCGGAAAAACAAACAACAGCCGCACCACAGCTTGGCTCCGGCGGCAAGATCGGCCACCTAGAAGACCAAAGCTGAAACTTGAGGAAAGAAAAGGAATCAAATGCTTAGAAATTCCTGGAATCTACCCTAAATCAAGAAAAGCTTACATGGAAGGGAAGATCTAGCCGAGAGCAAGCCGGATCCGCTATCACACGAGAAAAACGGGCTCTAACCCTCCCGAAATCGCCGGCCAAAACAACCACCGCCTCCTCTCAAAACCCCTTCCGCTGGAAGCTCTCCAGACTCGGGAACGATGAAAAATGAGGAGGAAAAACAGTTCACGGCAACAAAAGATGATTTCAGGAAAAAGTACGGAACACGCCCAAGACACGCCCGTGACACGGCCCGACACGCCCGTGTCACGGGCGTGTACTCACACACTCGACGAACGTCGATCGCCGCTCGACGAAAACACGGGACACGCCCCCCAGACACGCCCGTGACACAGCCCGACACGCCCGTGTCACGGGGCGTGTACTCACGCACCTACCCACTCGACAAAATTCGATCTCAGCTCGACGAAGCAAGGGACACGCCCTGTGACACGCCCGTGTCACAGGCCGTGTACCAACCCGAACACCGCCCGACGATCGTGGAGCGCCGATCGTCGAACAGGGAGACACGCCCCAGTGTCACGCCCGTGTTCGACACGACACGCCCGTGACATGGCCGTGTTCTCACTAAAACACCGCCTGACGACCATCGAGCGCAGCTCGACGAACCGAAGGGGAACACGCCCGTGACACGCCCGTGTCACGGCCGTGTTCCTACAAAAAAACCCCGTCGACCAAAAATTCGTCGACCGGAGAAACGGGAGCTCTACCCGAGCACGACACGCCCTGGGTCACGGGCGTGACCCAGGCCGTGTCACCCCAAACTTACACAGAAAAGAAACCTGCTAACACCTAGCAAACGAGAGACAAGGCACCAGCCTACAAGCTCAGCCACAACAGACCACGCACAGTACAGCAAACATTACAAACATGCAGCTAACAAAACGACGCCGAAACGACGCGAAGGCAAACGATCTCGGATTTCGACCAAAACCGCACCGTAGCTAAACCACCAAGCCACAAAAACAACGGTGAGGTCGAAAACAACATCCGACGATCGAACACTCGGGCTAACACCTCCCGAAGCCAAAACGCAAGCATTTCCCTAAGAGGCCCAACCGAGTCACCAAAACAGACTCCGGCTAGCTGGGGAAACTTGCCAACTGGCTGCAACCAGGCTACACAAGGAACCTACAGAGCTAGGACCGCGCTCTACAACGGCGAAGGGCCGGAAAATGAGTCATCATAACGCCAATCCAATATCAAACAAAACAAAGAAAACCGGGGGCGTTACACCCTGGACCTTTGCCATTTGGGGAATGAATTTGGTTGGACCGTTCCCCCAGGACAGTCGGCAGAGGAGATTCCTCCCAGTGATGATTGATTATTTCTCCAAGTGGTTGGAGGTAAAGGCGCTGGCCAAGCTGACCTCCCAGGTTATCAGAAACTTTGTTTGGGGGGAGATCATCTGCCGCCATGGGCTACCCCAGGCCATTGTCACGGACAATGGGCCCCAGTTCGCCAGTGCTGTGTTCACCAGTTTTTCCGAGCAGCTTGGAATCGACCTCAGGTTTGCCTCGGTCCATCACCCTATGAGCAACGGGTAGGTGGAGGCCGCGAACAAGATCATTGTCAACCACCTAAAAAAGAAGGTGGAAAATCTGAAGGGGAGCTGGATGGAGCAGCTTCCCGTGGTTCTCTGGGCCCTGAGAACCACCCCCAACATAGCTACTGGAGAGACCCCCTTCAAGCTCTCCTATGGGTGCGAGGCGGTGCTCCCCGTGGAATTTGAAGTTCAGACAACTCGAGTCATTGCGCCGGGGGAGGCAGGGAAGAATGGTAGGAGGAGAACGAGGAAGAGTTGCGGCTTTTCCTGACATGGTGGAAGAATTTCGGGACCTTTCCACCGTCTGACAAGAAGAGGTGAAGATGAGGATGTCTAAGTACTTTGACAAGCACGTCAGAGTCAAGCAGTTTACGGAAGGGGACTTGGTGCTAAAGAAAGTCGATGCAGCGGGAAGGTCGGCAACCGTGGGAAAACTCAACCCTAACTGGGAGGGACCTTTTATTGTAAAGGAAGCACTAAGGTCGGGAGGGTATCGACTCCAAAATGTAGAGGGCGAGGCTCTAAGTCTCACCTGGAGTTGTGACGACTTGAAATGATTTTTTCCTTAAAACATATAAGTGGTGCTCTGATTTTTAATAAGAGTTCTTTAAACACGCCAATACTATTACAGTGAGCTCGCATGAAGAAGTGAAGTGAATTTGGACCCCAAGCAGATCCCGCTATCAGTATCTCACCTAGCAGGCAGGGCTGGAGTCACTCGGTGTCATCCTTGGGCCTCAAGCAGATCCCGCTGTCAGGCTCTCACCTAGCTGACAGGGCTAGAAGTCACTCGATGGTGTTAGTAGTGGACCCCGAGCAGATCCCACTATCAGGCTCTCACCTATCTGGAAGGGCTGGAAGTCACTCGATGTCATTCTTGGGCCTCGAGCAGATCCTGCTGTCAGGCTCTCACCTAGCTGGCAGGGCTGGAAGTCACTCAATGGTGTTAGTAGTGGACCCCGAGCAGATCCCGCTGTCAGGCTCTCACCTAGCTGGCAGGGCTGGAAATCACTCGGTGTCATCCTTGGGCCTCGAGCAGATCTCGCTGTTAGGCTCTCACCTAGCTGGCAGGGTTGGAAGTCACTCGATGGTGTTAGTAGTGGACCCCGAGCAGATCCCGCTATCAGGCTCTCACCTAGCTGGCATGGCTGGAAGTCACTCGGTGTCTTCCTTGGGCCTCGAGCAGATCCCGCTGTCAGGCTCTCACCTAGATGGCAGGGCTGGAAGTCACTCAATGGTGTTAGTAGTGGACCCCAAGCAGATCCCGCTGTCAGACTCTCACCTAGCTGGCAGGGCTAGAAGTCACTCGGTGTCATCCTTAGGCCTCGAGCAGATCCCGCTGTCAGGCTCTCACCTAGCTGATGGTCTGAAGGTCACCCAGGGAAGTCTTCCCCCCCCCCAGGTAGTGCCTAACAAAATTGGCCCTTCCAGGAGAGGAGAGCTCAGCGTGGACGAGTTCGAGCTCGCTAATTTAGCTCGGACTCGGCAAAAGATCGGTAAGCTAGGGCCTTGGACCTTGGGCTGAAGGTCACCCAGGGAAGTCTCCCCCCCCAGGTAGTGCCTAATAAACATGGCCCTTCTAGGAGAGGAGAGCTCGGCATCCGCGACTTCGAGCTCGCTAATTCAGCTCGGACTCGGCAGAAGATCGGCAAGCTAGGGCCTTGGACCTCGCTAAGAGGAGGCGGGTCCCGCCGGGCCACCTTGTCCCCCCACTAGGTTTTACTCATGAAGATTTAGAGAATTTGGTCTCACATCGATAAGATGACGGACAGCTCGCGAGCAAGCTGTGGCGAATCCTGAGAATTGGCAAGCCAGGCCCTTGGACCTCGCCAAGGGGACGCGGATCCCGCCGAGACGCCCCGCCCCTGCTTTATTTTACTTGAACAAACTTAGTAAGTTCGATCTTTTGATTAACAAGGCCAAGGACAGCTCTCGAGCGGGCTACGGCGAGTCCAGGGAATTACAGAGCACTCAAGGTACCCTCTCGTGGCGAGCCCTAACGACTATCCTACTCGCAGTACCTGTCTATGCGAGGTTGCCTGGGGAAGGGCTCGTGGATATACAGAACACAGCAAAAAGAGATAAAAAAAATTACACGGATGTGATCAAAAATCTTTTTCATTAAATAATGATATTTACAGGTGGAGCCCGCCTCGGCGAGGAAACAAAAAGAAAAGCAGACACATTTAGGCCTCGCCCCCCCCCCCCCCCCCCGCCGGACTGATCCTCCCCTTCGCCCGACTGATCCTGGAAACCCTTCCTGAACATCGCGTCAAGTCTATCTTCCTTCTCGCTGGGAGGCGTCACCGGGAATAGGCTCTGTATCAGATCCCGGGCCGAAATCTCCCCGCATCCCTCCATCAGCACCCACGTGTCCTTCATCATTTAGAGGGTGCATTCGGCAGCTTGGATGGAGTTGATCCTTTGCCTCTCAGCAAGGTCGGCCTCGCCAAAGACTCGTGTCCTCTTATAGGGGAGGGTAGGGTCGACCTCACTGTCCAGGAAGAAGATCTTCGGCTGGCGGCGGGCCTCGCGGCTGATGTTCTGATTCTCCTCCTTCAGCCTCGCATTCGCCCACTCCAGCTCGGCAAGCCGGGCGCGCAACTGGCCGATCTCCTCCTCCTGCTCGGTATTACGAGCCCGCAGCTCCCCGACAGCCTTGGCATCCTGATGAAAGAGATAAATTTGTTAACAGCACAAAATATTTCAAGTACAAGAGGGAAGAAGCCTGATACTCACCAACCTGCCGGCGGCCTGGGCGAGGAGACCCTCGGCGATGCCGAGCTGCCTCGACTGATCGGCGACCTTGTCCTTGGCGACATCGCGAGCCTGCTCGGCTTTTTGGAGTTGGTTGCTGAGGCCGAAGCTACGGCGGGTCAGTATATGGTGGAGCTCAATGGCCCGCAGATGGGCATGTAGACCCTCATGGTCGATCTGTCGCAGGGTCTTGTTCTATTTGGCCTCGGCATCCTCTCGGCCATATAGGCCGAAGCTGAGGGCGTAAGCATGGCCAGTGGTGGGCTCGCAGTCATGCCAGGAAGGATGCAAGGTGGAGATGGAGACCTGGTGGTTAAAACTCCAAAATTATTTACGGTCACGCGGCGACCCGGCAGAAAACGGGGCGCGCGTATTTATTTATTTTGGATATAAAAAGGTTTAGATCGAGTTTTAACGAAAGCAGGCAAGTGCACCTATCGTGAGTAGTACACGATATTCCGGGTGGAATATCGAGGTCGTATTGTTCTCGGGTCTGGTTCGATTATTTCTACTCTTCCCTGGAGGGGACTATTATTTTACCGATAATTAACTTGTCGGGTTATATTTTATATATAATAAAAATGCAGAAAATGGCAGAAAGAAAATGAAAGCAATAAGGTGGTGCCGATGAAGAGCTTAGCTCGATGGCACCGAAAAAATAATTGAACTAAAATAGACTTTAAATAAAAAGAGCTCCTAAGTTTCTAATTAATTAAGGCGGAGACTTGGCCGTGGAGGTTCCACTAAAATGAGCTCACCTATCTCTAGGACTATCGCTCACCTGAACGCTAAGACTATTCGACCGAACGTTAGTCCGACGAAGGATTCCTCTTAACGCCCGCATTAGGCTAAGAACCCCGCTATTGGGTGGGGAACCCAATCCGGAAGAGTTGGCGCGCCTCCTCTCTCGAGGGTTAGTGCGGAACTCTCTTTGCCAAGGGGTGATCTGTCCATACGCACGGCCTCTCGGCGAGCGTATGGAAAACAGAAATAGGGCCCACACATCGATATGTGGTCCTACGCGTCGTTAACCCCGGGCAAACCTTAAGTACTTTTAATTAATTAGAAAAATTAGATCTTTAGTTATTTTAAGCTATTTTATCTGTCTCAATGTTCTTCGATGCCGAGGGCTAAGAACGATTAGCCACTCATCGGAATGGGGACGGCTTGCGGGAAAAGCAGAAAATAAAGCAGTAAAGGAAAGCAATAAATGAAAGCGATAAAATAAAGCAGTAAAGGAAAGCTGAAAATTGCAAGTCCTACCCAAACGAGTAGGACTGAAGAAAGCTGTAAATTGCGAGTCCCGGCGCAAATGCGTGGGCGGGAGAAAGAAAGCGGTAAAACACACACACGCAAGTCCTACTCAAATGAGTAGGAGAAAATAAATGCGTGTCCTACTCAACCGAGTAGGACAAAATAAATGCAACGCACGCACACACTCTCTCGACATAAATGAAAACACACACACACAAATCCTACTCAAATGAGTAGGGAAAATAAAGACCTTCCATTTAACTCGAATGAGTAGGCGAAAATAAAGAAAATTACAAACTCACGCACTCTACAGAAAGTAAAATAAGCAGGCGCCATTTAACTCTTAACGAGTAGGCGGAAATAAATGCGCATACATAAAAACTTTCAAAAAAAACTAAGTTAACGAAAAATTAAAACAACTGCATTTCTACCGCTAAAATGCGGTAGAAATGCATAAAAAGTGAAAATAAAAATTAAACGAGCGAAAAAGTTTTGCAAATAAACGAAAAATGAAAATGCTCTAAAAATTAAAACGAATACATTTCTACCGCTAGAATGCGGTAGAAATGCATAAAAAGAGAACGAAAAAATTAAACGGACAAAAGTTTTAAATGAAAATCAAAGTGCATGAAAAATAAAAACGACTATGTTATCATTCCTATAACTCCATAAAAATTGCTAAAAAAAGTGCAAATAAAGTAAAAAGGAAGAAAAGTTTTGCAACATAAAAGTTAAAATATAGCTTGAAGAAAAATGAAAAACACTTTTTTAAAAACATTTTTACGGGTTTATAGGAATGCAAATAAAAAGCTATGAAAATTTAATCTAGACGAAACTAAGTAAAATAAAGAAGACAACAAAGTAAAACTTACACTCATACACTCACACACCCATTTAAAAGAAGAAAAATAAAGCTAAGTTAAAACAAGAAAGAAAGATAAGATTTTATAGGGGAGGTTTGCATTAATTCATTCCAAAGTCATATTGAGAGAAGAAAATAAAAAACATTTTATTAACTAAAAACACGGGTTACAAAGACATGAAAATAAAAGCAAAGGAGAGGGGGAAAAATATCCCTTACATAGACTTTGGAAGCATTTCGGCAGCACAACCCTATACAAAATGGAACCGAAAAGGGGAACAGAAATCCTAAGCAGAACCTCTGAATTTATAGAAAAAATTTACATGGGTCACGCCCTTGGTCACGGGCGTGACAGGGGGCGTGACAGTACTATTTGAGAAGGCGGTCGTCGATTTGACGGGAAAGTGGACTTCGGGCTGGACACGTGTCGGTCTCGCAGTGGTCACGCCCCAGGTCACGGGCGTGACGCTGGGCGTGTCAGGTAGGTGGATCTGGGCGCGGTGCGCGCCGAAAGTCTTCGGGCAGGTCTTGTCGGGCCAGCTGGAAAGGTCACGCCCCAGGTCACGGGCGTGACGCTGGGCGTGTCGGCTAGTGTCGACACTCGACGAATGTCGAGCTGAAAGTGTCGAGTTGAAATCATCGAGCGGAAAGAGGTGTCACGCCCTAGGTCACGGGCGTGACTCTAGGCGTGTCGGCTAGTGTCGACACTCGACGATCGTCGAGATGAATTCGTCGAGTGGAGTGACACGGGCTTGGGTCACCCCCGTGTCGGGTGACACGAGCGTGACCCCGGGCGTGTCAGGCTTTGCACTTCAAAATTTGCTGATTGACTGGAATTTGACGTGGCACGCCCTTGTCACGGGCGTGACCAATATGTCACGGGCATGACATGTCAATTTTGGCAGATTTTCCAATTTTTCCTGAAAAATAAAATAAAATAAGTTAGTATAATATTTACAAAAATAGGAGCATTTTATAAATAGAAATGACAAAAATAAATGAAAATAACTAAGTTAATGTACAGAAAAATAGGTATATTTACAATTCATCAAATACCCCCATACTTAAGCTTTTGCTATTCTAGAGCAAAAGTTGGAGATGAACTTATAAGGAATAAAAGAAATCCTAAGTTTAGCTACCGCTTGAATTAATTAAAAGTAAGATCAAAATAAACATCCGGGGTTAAAGAATTAAATCCTAATTTATGAAATGTTATGAATAGAGGAAGAGTTTCAAAAAGACTTCTCGATAAAATAAAATAGAAAGCAAAAATTTATTTTTGTTAGTTTAACAAAGATGGATTGGATTTATATAAAAAACCTTAGCTTAAAAGAAGTTAAAGGAAATAATGCAATTTAAAAATTATGCTCTCAAAAAAAATTTTCAAATTAAGTCTAGAATCATTGAAATGAGATAAGTGGTTTGGTGGTTTATGAAGAAGGCTTGAATATTGAGGTGAGGTAATTTTTTCTCGAACCTCCAATTTTTTCTTTTTTGGATAGTTAGGAAAACGAAATCTTATTTTCCTAATATGATATTTGTTTTTCAACTTCATAAGAATAAAATTAACCCAATGTATATTTGTAGGAGTAATGAATTTTATCCTCTTACTTCATATATAATCTTTTTAAATTATTGGGTGCCTATGTTTACGGAACGAAATCTTATTCCCATTGACATAAGATCTTTTAAGGGGTAGGGTAATCATGTTAAGTAAGACATGAAAAAAAAGGAAGTGGGTTTAGTTTTTCAAAAGGAAAACTAGATTTTAATAAAAAAGTTTTGAGAGCAACCTTTTTAAAATGAACGTTCCAATGTTTCTAAAAGCATGAAGTAGAAATAATTGAAATCCATGGATGTTATTTTCTAACATAAAAAACGAGCTTCTATTTATAAAATTAGAAGTGGTGGTGAAAAACAAGTTTCCTATTATAAGGAAAAGACATAAAAAATTCTTTAAATCTTAACCCCAGACACTTAAATCTATCGAACTTTAATTAATAAACGAATAGTAAGCAAAGAATAACTAAAATTCGCATATAAATTAACTCGAAACTAGATTTTTGGAAAACAAAAAGGGTTAAGAAATGTTATATTCGATTTATTTTGTTACATAATTAATAAAACATTTTTTTTTTGATTTTTTAGAGTTTTAATCATTTTTTTTGTATATTTTTTTTTGTGATTATGATTTTTTTGTTGAATTTAAAGAAGATAGGGGGGAAAGAGAGATTTTTACAAAAAAAGGCAAAGTAAAAACTCGAATGCGGCCCCGCGAACAGACTCTTATTTGAATGGTTGGTTCGATGAGTCGAACGTCGCGGGCAGGCAGAACGCAAGTTTTTACAAAAAAGAGAAGAAGAGGGGGGAAGAGAGATTTTTTGTTTTAAACATATAAAATTTTTTTTAATTTTTTTGTTTTAATTAAAATTTTTTTTTCTAAAATTTTTTTTTGATTTTTTCATTTTTTTGTATTTTTTTTTAAGTACCGAATATAAAAAGTGCAGAATAGGAAAACACCCCCATACTTAAACTCAACATTGTCCTCAATGTTGCAATCTAAGTATGCGGAACAGATAATATACAAAATATAATAAGTACAAAAAGAAAAAGGCAGGGTAGGAGCTTCCCGTAGACGAGTCCGGGAGGCCCAGGTTGAAACTCCCATATTAAAAGTACTTAAGGTTTGTCCGGGGTTAACGACGCGTAGGACCACATATCGATGTGTGGGCCCTATTTCCGTTTTCCATACGCTCGCCGAGAGGCCGTGCGTATGTACAGATCACCCCTTGGCAAAGAGAGTTCCGCACTAACCCTCGAGAGAGGAGGCGCGCCAACTCTACCGGGTTGGGTTCCACACCCAATAGCGGGGTTCTTAGCGTAATGCGGGCGTTAAGAGGAATCCTTCGTCGGACTAACGTTCGGTCGAATAGTCTTAGCGTTCAGGTGAGCGATAGTCCTAGAGATAGGTGAGCTCATTTTAGTGGAACCTCCACGGCCAAGTCTCCGCCTTAATTAATTAGAAACTTAGGAGTTCTTTTTATTTACAGTCTCTTTTAGTTCAATTGTTTTTTCGGTGCCATCGAGCTAAGCTCTTCATCGGCACCACCTTATTGCTTTCATTTTCTTTCTGCCATTTTCTGCATTTTTATTATATATAAAATATAACCCGACAAGTTAATTATCGGTAAAATAATAGTCCCCTCCATCGAAGAGCATTGGGACAGATAAAATAGCTTAAAATAACTAAAGGTCTAATTTTTCTAATTAATTAAAAGTACTTAAGGTTTGCCCGGGGTTAACGATGTGTAGGACCACATATCGTTGTGTGGGCCCTATTTCCGTTTTCCATACGCTCGCCGAGAGGCCATGCGTATGGACAGATCACCCCTTGGCATCGAAGAGCATTGAGACCACATATCGTTGTGTGGGCCCTATTATCAGAAGAAGAAAGAAGAGCAACACAATAATAGAAAAAACAAAAAACGAAAAATTCGGCGAAAAGGTTGCGGGCGGTAGGGGGGCAAGTGCGTGGGTCACTCGGAAGGTAGCTAAGGCCTTAGCGACCATTGCGTGATAAAATGTGATCCCCGAGCGCGCACAAGAATGAAAGCGCGCCGAAGCAAAATGAAAGAAAAGAAAATAAAGTAAAACGAAAAGAAGTTAAATAAAACATAGATACATTTATTAAGAGCAAATGATATATATTTTTTTGGTGGTATAAAGTAGATTTTTTTGGTGGTATTAAGTAGATTTTTTTTTTATTTTTTAGTTGGTTTTTAGTTGTTAGTTTTTTGTTTTGAGTTTTTTAAGTGTTAAGTTTTCCTCTTTTTGTTTTTATGATGTTGTTCGATGCCAATGCTCTTCGATGCCGAGGGCTAAGAACGATTGGCCACTCATCGGAATGGGGACGGCTTGCGGGAAAAGCAGAAAATAAAGCAGTAAAGGAAAGCAATAAATGAAAGCGATAAAATAAAGCAGTAAAGGAAAGCTGAAAATTGCAAGTCCTACCCAAACGAGTAGGACTGAAGAAAGCTGTAAATTGTGAGTCCCGGCGCAAATGCGTGGGCGGGAGAAAGAAAGCGGTAAAACACACACACGCAAGTCCTACTCAAATGAGTAGGAGAAAATAAATGCGGGTCCTACTCAACCGAGTAGGACAAAATAAATGCAACGCACGCACACACTCTCTCGACATAAATGAAAACACACACACACAAATCTTACTCAAATGAGTAGGGAAAATAAAGACCTGCCATTTAACTCGAATGAGTAGGCGGAAATAAAGAAAATTACAAACTCACGCACTCTACAGAAAGTAAAATAAGCAGGCGTCATTTAACTCTTAACGAGTAGGCGGAAATAAATGCGCATACATAAAAAATTTCAAAAAAAACTAAGTTAACGAAAAATTAAAACAACTGCATTTCTACCGCTAAAATGCGGTAGAAATGCATAAAAAGTGAAAATAAAAATTAAACGAGCGAAAAAGTTTTGCAAATAAACGAAAAATGAAAATGCTCTAAAAATTAAAACGAATACATTTCTACCGCTAGAATACGGTAGAAATGCATAAAAAGAGAACGAAAAAATTAAACGGACAAAAGTTTTAAATGAAAATCAAAGTGCATGAAAAATAAAAACGACTATGTTATCATTCCTATAACTCCATAAAAATTGCTAAAAAAAGTGCAAATAAAGTAAAAAGGAAGAAAAGTTTTGCAACATAAAAGTTAAAATATAGCTTGAAGAAAAATGAAAAACACTTTTTTAAAAACATTTTTACGGGTTTATAGGAATGCAAATAAAAAGCTATGAAAACTTAATCTAGACGAAACTAAGTAAAATAAAGAAGACAACAAAGTAAAACTTACACTCATACACTCACACACCCATTTAAAAGAAGAAAAATAAAGCTAAGTTAAAACAAGAAAGAAAGATAAGATTGTATAGGGGAGGTTTGCATTAATTCATTCCAAAGTCATATTGAGAGAAGAAAATAAAACACATTTTATTAACTAAAAACACAGGTTACAAAGACATGAAAATAAAAGCTAAGGAGAGGGGGAAAAATATCCCTTACATAGACTTTGGAAGCATTTCGGCAGCACAACCCTATACAAAATGGAACCGAAAAGGGGAACAGAAATCCTAAGCAGAACCTCTGAATTTATAGAAAAAATTTACATGGGTCACGCCCTTGGTCACGGGCGTGACAGGGGGCGTGACAGTACTATTTGAGAAGGAGGCCGTCGATTTGACGGGAAAGTGGACTTCGGGCTGGACACGTGTCGGTCTCGCAGTGGTCACGCCCCAGGTCACGGGCGTGACATTGGGCGTGTCAGGTAGGTGGATCTGGGCGCGGTGCGCGCCGAAAGTCTTCGGGCAGGTCTTGTCGGGCCAGCTGGAAAGGTCACGCCCCAGGTCACGGGCGTGACGCTGGGCATGTCGGCTAGTGTCGACACTCGACGAATGTCGAGCTGAAAGTGTCGAGTTGAAATCGTCGAGCGGAAGGAGGTGTCACGCCCTAGGTCACGGGCGTGACTCTAGGCGTGTCGGCTAGTGTCGACACTCGATGATCGTCGAGATGAATTCGTCGAGTGGAGTGATACGGGCTTGGGTCACGCCCCGTGTCGGGTGACACGGGCGTGACCCCGGGCGTGTCAGGCTTTGCACTTCAAAATTTGCTGATTGACTGGAATTTGACGTGTCACGCCCTTGTCACGGGCGTGACCAATATGTCACGGGCGTGACATGTCAATTTTGGCAGATTTTCCAATTTTTCCTGAAAAATAAAATAAAATAAGTTAGTATAATATTTACAAAAATAGGAGCATTTTATAAATAAAAATGACAAAAATAAATGAAAATAACTAAGTTAATGTACAGAAAAATAGGTATATTTACAATTCATCAAGACCCGATGGACCAGCTCGTCCCACTGCAGCATGGGCTCGCCCGCCTAGTCCTTCCACCGCACCCGAAGCTGAAGAAGGGATGTTGTTTCGGTGCCCCGCGCTCACGAGTCGCCCTCTTCGCCGAAGGAGGTGTGGAGATCGCCGCTACGGGAGTAGGAGCCTCACCGCCCTTCCGCCCTTTACTGGTGATCTCCTTCAGCGGGCTCTCCGGTGACGCGTCGGGCCTGTTCTCAGACGAGCTTATGTATTTCGGGCTGGATTGATGTTGTTGATGTTGTTTTCCCCGCGGAGCGAGCACGGCTTTCTTCATCTTTTTGATAATGGATGGCGGTGTGGCGGGTTCGACCCCGCATCCTCAGGCCGCCCCTTGCTTGTAGAGGGTTGAGAGAAGGCCGCCTCATCTCGGCAGGTCGCCGCCGCTTCCTTCTCCTGAGCTAGGGGGTCCGGGTGCGACCCCGGGTCCGCAAACGGCGGCTTCGCGGGATTCAACCACTCTCCTACAGGAAAAACTTGGAAAGAGTTAGAGCACTTTCAACTGCAATATGGCGAGCTCGGCAATCGGTCGGTCTCGGCAATACGAGGAGAGCAATACCTTTGCCGGGTAGGACAGGGAGAAGCGCATCGAGGCCCCTTCGCAAGTAGGCGACCTCGAAATCCTTGTGGAGGAAGTATTTGTGGAGCTCGGCATCTATTCGGATACGGCCGGCGGGAAGTAGACCTCCTCGCCTTTTTGCTGCGGCGAGTACGGGATGTTGCCGAGATCGCCCTTGATAAAGGCGATCCTGGTCATCCAGTTATGGTGCTTGTTCGCGATCTCGTGAACTTTGATCAGCGAGCCGCCGAAGTAAGCGACCCCGACCGGCGTCGCCTTATAAGAGAAGAGTTTCCTGAATACTGTCAGGTTGAACTCTATCCTCTCTTGTCGGAGGTAGCTCGCAAACACCACCATCATGGCGATGGCGTTGGAGTTTAGCTGCGCAGGTACCGCGCCACAGTACTTCAAAATTTGCCAGATCTCTGGCCAGAGGGGGAGGCGCAACCCCACCTCAAAGTGAGAGATGGGGAAGGCGAGCTCATCGTCGTAGAAGGTATTGATGGCCTCCCCTTGCCTCGGTCGGCGTGCCTTGAAGCCCGACGGCACATATTCTGCCTCGAACTCCGCGAGCTCCTCCTCGCTGGTATGTTCCTCAAAGAAGCAGTAATCGGTGAAGTGTTGGGCACACTTGCTGCGGCCATCAGCATCGGGGTTGGTCCTTCCCATGGTCGCGAAAGAAGGCGGGGCGCGATTAAACAAGGAGAGAAGCACAGAAAGGAGAAAGCAATAAAACAGCAGTATGGGGGTTGGTGGGGGGGGGGGCTATTTATAGAAAACGAAATCTGGGGTCAGGCCATCCCATCGGCTCAGCTCGCCGCCCCAGCTCGCCCCCCTCAGCTCGCCACCCCCAACTCACCACCCCAGCTCGACGACTTCCAGCGCATCCCAACAAAAGCTAACTCAAACAGAGCAATATATTATTTGAATACCGCATGTCCAAGAATATTTTAAAGTTACTTATTACAGAGACCAAGTGCAGGAATAAAAAGCGGGGCGCGCGAGTAGGGGGAACACCAGGAGGCGAGTACCGGTCGGCTCGGCAATGGAGCCGCCCTCTTATCTACCCCGATCGCACGGCTCCCGCCCCCCAGACTGCCGCGCGTGGAGCAGCTCGCGGATCCTCCCTGAATTCCTCTGCTCAACTGAGAGGCCATCATCTATCTCGTCTAGAAGCCGGGAAGGGGACATCAGCTCGCCAGCCTGGCCACTTCGCACCTCGTCAGCGAGACGCGCGTAGTCGCATTTTAGCGTATCGTTGACCCCCTGCACCTCGTGCAGCCCGCACACCAGCTTCTTGAGAAGCTTAACCTCCCTCGTCGTCACCTCGCCTTGATCCACTTCGGGGCCCAGGTAAGAGTCCAGCGAGCTTGGGGAGGGGAGGGGAGAGTAGTGGGCTTCCTGTGAAGATTCCTCGGCAGCGGATTGGCTGGGGGGAACTGTGGAGACAAACATCAGCAAAAAGAGGAATGTAGGAAAAGCGCATGAGACAGGAATCCAAGCAAAGTTCACCTGACGAGCTCGGCAGCTCGAAGGAGATGCGGGAGGGATGAACCTCAGATACTTCCCGCGACCTGGGCAGCGAATACCTGGTGGGAGAAGCTCGAATCCCGAGGTAGGGATGGTTTCCAGAACCGCCCCCGCAGCCACAACAGCTTACCGAGGAGAGGGGTGCGCACCGGCGAGCTCGGCCTTTGCGAGCTCAACCCCAAGGTCCCAAATGGAGGGGACGGCTCCCGATGGCGGTTTTCCAGAGTCATGAACCGCGAGTCCCCAAGAGTGGACTCGGCTCGCAAGGTGGTGTCTCGCGGCGCGGCGTCTTCTACACTATCAGGGCGGCTGTCAGGGCCGTCGCAGATCTCGACAATATTAATCCCTTTTTCAGAGGCAGGCAGAGTGGAGGAGCTGGTCCCGGGCTCCAAGGCGGTACTCAGGTCGCCGTAGATGGGCTCGGCCACCTGAGGGAACAATTTCATCTTCTTGGAGCTAGGCTCGGTAGAGCCACCCTGTGGCACAGTGGCTGTGACCGCCATCAGGGAGGCCACGCAAGCTGCAGAGTCCTGGCGAGCTCGGTTAAGGCGCTTTTGGATCTCCTTGGGGATCGGCATATTGGCAGGGCCAGAGCAAAGGGAATGGCAAGAGTCAGGTAGGTACGTAGGTGCATATATATAGACGCAGGTGTACCCCACCCGAAGATTCCCTCCAGTCGACCCCGCGCTCGCCGAAAACTTAGGGTTGGATGTTTCTTTCCGAGCTTTGCCAAGATCAAAAAGAGCGGGGATTATGTACAACCCCATGTCCGGCGAATAAGGTCGCCAGGAACTATACCGATCGGGCTGAAACTAATGGGCGAGCTTGGTAGCAGGGAAGCCGAGCCCGAGCTCGGCATTCGTCGAACGGGAGAGCGGCATTCGTCGGCCGCGAGCTAGGCATTCGCCGAGCTTGTACAAGAATCGTTGAACTAAGGTCGACTTATGGTGACCAACGGATGGGCGAGATCGCCGCCCCAGCTCGCGCTCTCGCAAAGGAGCTCGGCAACAGCAGGCAAGCAGGATCCGCCGAGGTGGCCAGGCTCCCCAACTCGCCCAGATCTATGAGGTACTTTTTACTGTTTTGCCCCCGCTGGTCTGCCTATAACCCTTCGAAACAGCGAAGTTTGGCTGTTGGCAGACCCAGCTAAGGGCTTTCTGGAAACTTCAAGTCAATTCATTTTGGTTATTGGCAGTTTAGATTCTGAAAACTATAAATATGACCCAAGGGGTACCCCAGAAAGCAGGCTTCATGTGCTCTCCGACTCCAGTTTTCAAGTGCTTTCTGATGGTACCTTATCTCGGCCTCTGGCTAAGGAGGGGAAGTGCTCTCAGATCTTACGGGTGTGTGGTGGGTCCTCCATGCCAAGCCCTTGGGTCGGTTCCCCTTGTTGCTTTTGTTGTTTTGCTTGCAGGAGTGAAGTAGGCGCGCGATCACCCCTTCCCTGATCTGTAGTATCGCGATGAAGACATGTTGTAGAGGTAAAGAATATCTTGTCTACTCATGACACTTGAGCTTTCGCTCCGACCACTCAATGTATGACTTAGTAGATGATGGATGTAATGAAGAGTGTGAGAAAGCAACTAAGAGGCCTTAGGCCTTCTGGCCTCATATGTGGACAAATCGAAGGCAAGCCGAGACTAGATATTGGCGGTGTGGTCACGAGAGAGGAGATTAAGGTGAAGCTCGGAATATGCAGCACTATAGAGGAAAGAGTCCTCATACACTCCTAAATACTGTGTGAACTGGATACGAGAAAGAGTATATGTGGTGTCCACAACTCAAAACGAAATAATTCCTTCCTACGAGTTGGTCATCTCGGTGAAGGTCGGCTTGAGATTTAGGAAGAATGTTGATATAAACTCTAGTGTAAGTTCCTTAAACCCCAACTCATCAATATTAAAAAATTGTGCCCAACCCTCTACAGAAAATAACTCTCGTACTTTGTAAGCCAAATGGATCTCCTCTAAAATGCTCCAATCGATAGTACCAATATCTTAAAATTTCTTGGATTGGAGGAGACTAAAGCGATTAACTTGTGCCGGATCCATAAACTCCAGATGCGTAGCATCATCGCGCCCCTTGGTAGATAGTATGGTGAGATTTGGATGATGGTGGCGTCCCCCTTGCGATCGTCCTGTCGACACGATCTGTAGAGGAAGAATGAGAAAGAGAGAAATGAGAAGAGAATGAAGAAGAATGAGAAATGAATGAGAAAAATAGGAATTGAAAAACAAGAAAATGATATAAATTTTACCTAGGAGTGTCGATCGAGATTAGAGGAGACGGATCCGCGAAGTTTGGAGGCAAAACATTTCCCAACAGAGTTCGTGGCGTGAAGGAGTGCTGGAAGTTAGGGTTTTAACCAGGGATTGGAGAGGAGGAAGATGAGTACCGGTATCACACGGCCTTATATAGTATGTCGAACAAGGGTTGCGACATAGGTGTGTGTGTACCCATGTTCACTAAATAAAAAATTCTCAGTACACGGGTCTCGAGATGACGTGTGGTCAAGCTGATGGGAAAGCAGCGCGCCAGGCGAACACGATCAATAATACGGGTTTGTGTAGACCCGTAGGGTTAAACTCATGGGGAAATAGCGAGGCGAACACGGTCCACAACACGGGTGTGTGTGCACCCATGTCCTTCTCGGGAACCGCATCGTCGAACTCAGTACCCAACACACAACTGCGAACACGGCTGGGTATCTACCCATGTGGTTCTCGGGCAGCAACATCATCGAGCTCAAACACACGGCTGCACACACGGTTGTGTGTCCACCCATGTGTTGCTCGGGATCGGGCAAATGTGACACGGCTGCACACACGGTTGTGTGTCCACCTGTGTAGTTCTCGGGAAAAATAAATCCATTCCTCTTTGGTGTAATTATTTTTACTCTGGTTTTAACTTGAACATAGCTGGGTAAAAAAAATTCATGAACGCGGCTTAGCTGACGGGCGAGTGCAAGCTCGTGCGCTCCTCTGAAATGGAATTACTTCCTAAGTGATTTTATAATGTTTTTATACTAAAATTTAACTAAAATTTTACCAAGGAATAAAAAACTTAGAAAATTTATTAAATTACACTTAATCAATGTCAACTCGGAGGCATGATTCTTGGCGAGTGAAATCATAAGGAAACTCCCCATAATAAAGTTTTAATTGGTGCCCGTTGACTTTAAAATCTCCCTTCTCAGGGTGGGTTAGTTCAATGGTGCCATAGGGAAAAACCTCTTTGACTTGGAAAGGTCCGGACCACTTAGACCTTAACTTCCCTGGGAATAATCTAAGACGAGAATTGTAAAGGAGGACTTGGTCACCTTTTTGGAATGTCCTAGGTTTTTGAAGGTGACTGTCATGGAACAATTTAGTCTTCTCCTTATATATCCGAGAATTTTCATAAGCCTTTGTTCTCCACTCATCTAATTCGTTAACTTGAAGTTTTCATTTCTCCCCTATGGAATTGGTGTCAAAACTCAAAGAGTGTATTGTCCAATATGATTTATGCTCTAATTCTATAGGCATGTGACATGTTTTACCATAGATTAGTCTAAATGGAGTGGTCCCTATAGGTGTTTTGTAGGTGGTCATATATGCCCACAAACAATCGTTTAGCTTCTTAGACCATTGTTTCTTATTCCCTTCTATAGATTTTTTCTATGATTCTCTTAAGCTCTCTATTTGAAACTTCAACCTGACCACTAGTTTGCGGATGATAAGGAGTGGTTATCCTGTGTGTGATCCCATATTTTTAAGACATAATCTAGCTATAGATTACAAAAATGTGTACCCCTATCGCTAATAAGCACACGTGGTGGGCCAAATCGTGCGAATAAGGATTTCAGAAATTGAATTACTACCTACTATCATTAGTAGGAAAAGCTTGCGCCTCTACCCACTTCGATACATAATCTACAGCTACCACAATATATTTATTCCCATAAGAAAGTGGAAACGGTCTCATAAAGTCAATCCCCCACACATCAAGTACTTCACATTCAAGGATAAATTTTTGTTGCATTTCATGTAATTTAGAGATGTTACCTGATTTTTGACAAGAATCACATGAAAGTACATACCTTTGGGCATCCCTGAATAGAAGGGGCCAATAAAAACCAGAATCAACAACCATTTTAGCTGAGCAGTTTGCTCCAAAGTGACCACCTGTAGGCCTGAATGACACTGCTCCAAGTTTTTTCATCCCTCCTCTGCTGATACACATCTACATATAATGGAATCTGCACATATCCGAAAAAGATAGGGGTCCACCAAAAAGTAATATTTCAAGTCAGAGAAAAATTTCTTTTTCTGCTGATATGAAAAATCTTTTGGAAGGTCCTTAGACACAATATAGTTTGTATAGTTGGCAAACCACAGATGATCAGGATTTATATTTGTAGATAATGCAAACAGCGATTCCTCCAGAAATGTATCACTAATCTCAAACGCATCTAACATTGTTCGTAGTGGATTTTCTAAATGTGAGAGATGATTTTCCGCTAAGCTTTCTGCTCCTCGCTTATCCCTAATTTCAAAATAAAATTCTTGCAATAAAAGAACACAATAGATTAAACGAGGTTTTACTTCCGCTTTGGCAAGTAAATATCTTATGGCAGAGTGATCTGTGTATACTACCACCTTAGGCAGTGTTAAATAGGATCTAAATTTATCGAAGGCAAATACCGTTGCTAGGAGTTTTTTTTTCCGTAGTTGTATAGTTCTCCTGTGCGTTATTAGCATAATATATTGGGCAAAAGTGTTTGTTTTGGCGTTGTCCTAAAACAGCCCCTACCGCAAAATTGCAAGCGTCACAGATGATCTCGAAAGGTTGAGCAAAATCAGGTGCAATCATAATAGATGAATTAATTAATCTTTCTTTCAAGAATTCAAAGGCTTGCAGACACTCTTGATCAAAAATTAAAGGTGTGCCTTCTCTAAAAGCCTATTAAGTGGTTTAGTTATTTTAGTGAAGTCTTTAAGGAACCGGCGATAGAATCCGGCATGACCTAAAAAGCTTCTCACTGCCTTAACGGAGGTTGGTGGTGGCAACTTTTCTATGGTTTCAATCTTCGCTCTATCAACTTGAATTTCTTGGCTTGAGATCTTATGGCCAAGTACTAACCCTTCTTGCTCCATAAAATGGCACTTCTCCCAACTAAGTGCTAGATTTGTTTCCTCACACCTTCTCAGAACTTTTTCTAATTTCTTCAAACACAAATCAAAAAAATCACCCAACATAAAAAAATCATCCATAAATACTTCCATAATATCTTCAACATACTCATTAAATATAGCTAACATGCACCTTTGGAAAGTGGCGGGTGAATTACATAAACCAAATGGCATACGTCTATAGGAAAAGGTACCAAATGGGCAAGTGAATGTTGTCTTCTCCTAGTCTTCTGGTGCTATAGGGATTTGGAAATATCCAGAAAGTCCATCTAGAAAACAATAATAAGAATGACCTGATAATCGTTCTAATATTTGATCAATGAATAGTAGAGGGAAGTGGTCTTTCCCAGTAGCATCATTTAACTTCTGATAATCAATACAGACACGCCAACCTGTTTCTGTTCGCGTTGGAATCAATTCATTCTTATCATTTGCTACTACCATTAAACCACCCTTCTTAGGAACGACATGTACAGGACTAACCCATGAACTATCCAAAATAGGGTATATCATTCCAGCATCTAACAACTTAACAATCTTAGCTTTGACTACCACTTTGATATTTGGATTTAGCCTACGTTGTGGTTGAATAGAAGGCTTATAGTTTTCTTCCAAAAGGATATTGTGGGTGCAAAAACTAGGGTTGATACCTTTTATATCAGTTATTTATCATATTATAGCACCTTTATACTTCCTTAGCACATTTATTAACTTTTGTTTTTTAGTTTCAAAAAGATCAGAAGAAATAATAACTGGGTATGTAGAATTAGATTCTAAGAATGCATACTCAAGATGATCCGGTAATTTTTTAAGTTCTATTATCGGTGGATCCGTAGTATTATTCTTAAAAACTTCAAGATCTCCTTGTGTAATCAAACAATACTCAATCTTCCTATTCACCGAAACGGAGTTATCTAGATAATATAAATGTTCAACAATATCTTGTTTTTTGTCTTCTTCTAGATAATTTTTAGTGATGCAAATCTCTAAAGGATCCTTATAATATAAATCAGAATTCATAGAAGTCATAATATTATCAACAACATGGCAAAAGTAGCAACGATCATCATTATCCAGGGATTGCTTTATTGTATCGCAGATTTGAAAAGTAACTTCATCCTCCCCTACTCGCAAAACTAATTTACCATCAAAAACGTCAATAAGAGCTCTAGATGTGGCTAAGAACAGACGACCTAGTATGAGTGGCACTTCTATATTTTTCATCCATATCTAAAATAACAAAATCGGCGGGAAATATAAACTTATCTACCTTAACCAATACATCCTCTACTATTTGTACAACCTTGGGCTCGCGGGAGGCGGCTCAATCAGCCGACGAAGAATCTAGTGAGAGGAATGGAAGAGGCGTGTGGGACCATGTGGTCCACTCGCAGAAGGCGAGAAAGGGTTTGGCACTTTAGGCGAGACGTCCTCTAGGCCGCAGGCTGGCCCATGAGGACGAGACGGCTCCCATGAGGCGGGAAGCCAGCGAGACGAGCAGGTGGTATCGTCTCGCCTGCTGCTCATTTCCTAACTCGCCATATAGAAGGAAGGATGTTTTTACCTTCTTACCCCCAAGGGGGATTTTACTCTTCTACCCCGGGTAATTTTACCCTTTTACCCTCGGTGGTCTGCATATAACCTTTCAGAACAGCGGAGTTTGGCTGTTGGCAGACCCAACCCATGCTATTTTGGTTTTTTCAGGTCGGTTCAGTATTGTTATTTGCAGATCAGACTCAGAGGCCTATAAATAGACCGATAAGGTGCCTTGAACAGGTTTTTGAATCTTTCCATATTCTTCCTCAGATGCACCTAGCTCAGCATTGGCTAGGCAGGGGGAGAACTTCAGATTCTTCCGGGTAAGAGGTGGGACCTCCGAGCTGAGACCATCAGTCTATTTCTGGTCCTGTGACTCACAGCAGGAGGGCAGTTTGAGAAGAGTAAGTGTGTGCTACAACTTCAGGTCCAAAATCTAGGTGGAATCGGGTGACTGGTTTCAATATTTTCGATGTAGTGAGTGTGGACCGCGGCCCATACACAAGAATCTTGAGTTACCTCATGGTGGGAGGTCACAGAGAAGGAGACGGAGATTGGTCAGATAACCCGGGAGGATTCATTGGAAAGGAGGAGTTCTTGGCGTCAATCAAAGGCATTATGGACATGCTGTAGGGGATCTCGTGGCAGGGTGATTGTTCGACCCCGCTGCCTTAGGTGCCTGCTCTCGTGCCGCAGGAAGAGCTCGTCTAGGCAAGAGTAGGAGAAGATGCCCCAGGGAGGCGACCGTGGAAGGAAGTGATGGTGGAAGGAGGCGGGCGAGACATGGCGGGAAGGGAGTTTTTCCCGAGCCCTGCGAAGCGTCGTCTCGCTAGGGGATGTCATCGTGCGAGTGGGGGCGGCGAGACCAGGGTCGAGAGGGTCGTCATTCTGCGAGTTGATCCTATAAGCTCCCATCTCAGAAGGGTTAAGGGAGCCCGAGATGAACTATTATGTGGGGAAAAATGATCCCCTCCAGTACCTAAAATGGTTCGAGGATGCGGTTTCGATCAGGCCGATGACAGACGCGTTCAAGTGCCGTCTTTTTGTCATCACTTTGAAGGACAAGGCTAGGGACTAGTTTCATCACCTCCTGACAGGCTCGATATACAGCTTCGAAGACCTGATCCAAAGCTTTCAACTGTGTTTCTCGACTTCAAAAAAGAGGAAGAAGAACCCGGAGTCGATTTTTCTGATTAAGCAAAGGGCAGACGAGTCCCTAGCTCAGTATGTAGATAGATTCCAGGAGGCGATCTTGGATATTCAGGAGGTGCCTGGATTCGCCCTCCAGATGGCCTTTATTATGGGACTACGGGAGTGCTTCTTCAAGATAAGCCACACCCGGAAGGCGCCACTATCCTTTGAAGGGCTGATGGAGAAGGCTGCGAAGGAAATAGCAATGGAGGCGGCAAATCTAGCTTTTGCAAGAAAGCTAGCAAGGCTGACAGAGGTTGAAATAAGAGAATCAGGAGGAGGGAGACAGTAGGAAGGGCGGAGAAGAGAAGAGTCGAGGACACCGGCATAATAGGAGTTGGGATGGAGGCAGCATGGAGGCCCTGCCCAAGGGCAAGGGAGGGGATTTCCCCAGGGGGGGAAGGAACCAACCAGGAGGACCCGAAAGGTTTAACCAGCAGGGGTGGGGATACGGTCATAGACCACCCCTACCCTCTCCATAGCAAGCTATGGCCATAAGCTGAGGGAGAGGTAGAGGCCGAGAGAAAGGAAGAGCAGGAGCAAGAGCTGGAAGGAGGAGGAACCCTCAGGAGGGCAGACGAGGGGAAGAGGTAGTGTTGTCGTAATGTGACTTCCACGAGGAGGAGGGTCACGCAATGGCTACCTGCCCAGAATTTTTGGAAATGAGAAGATCTAGGGGAGCAGGAGAGCAGCAGAGGTCGGTGCGGATAGTGGAGTTGACCGGGACTGGATAGGAAGATTGATATGAGGATCGAGCGGATGTAGGGGACCGAGGGGGAATCGGGGTAATCCATGGGGGGTGGGGATAGAGGCTGCTCGAAAGGCGAGCCTTCATACCATGTATCATCGGAGCGTAGCTGCAACGTCACAAGCCCCTCCCCCAGATAAGAAGATCACCTTCTCTCGAAAAGATATGCCAGACCATGAAGACCCCTTCTGTGACGCACTGGTGATCCGGACTGCCATTGAAAACTTCACGGTATCGCGGATCCTGGTCGACAATGGAAGGTCAGTGAATGTTATCTTCAAGAAGGCATTTAACGAGATGAGGGTGGAGGCCTGAAGGGTGTTGGCATCAGATGGACCATTGTTTGGATTCTCTGGAGAGAGGAAGGAAGTTGAGGGGGGAGTGGAACTCCAGGTAAACCCTGGGGGGCTATCCAGGAACTGTCGTTTTGTCATAGTGGATGCCCCCAACGGTTACAATGCCATTTTTGGCGCCCCTTGATCAGTTCTTTTAGATATGTGCCATCCACTTTCCACCAATGCCTGAAGCTCAATGCCAGAGGTACTCAAATTAGAGTACGGGGAGACCCAAAGGCGGCCAGGGAATGCTACGTGATGGCGGTGAACACCATATCATGGCAGGGAGAGGCCGAGGAGATGGGGAAGAGGATGGAACAATGGCAGCAGGAGTTTGGTAGCGAAGCAGAGGAGAAGGAAGAAAAGGAGGACAGGGGAGAAAGAGAAGTGGATATGGTAGGAGGCATTGCGGTGGAGCCGGAAACGGCCGGAGAGAAGGATGGAGAGATGTGGATGGAAGACGAGAAGGAAGAAAAGGATGACAGAGGAGAAAGAGAAGTGGAGATGGTAGGAGGCATTGCGGTGGAGTTGGAAAAGGCAGGAGAGAAGGATGGAGAGATGGGGATGGAAGAGGAAAAGGAAGAAAAGGAGGACGAAGGAGAAAGAGAAGTGGAGAGGGTAGGAGGCATTGTAGTAGAGCCGAAAATGGTAGGAGAGAAGGATGGAGAGATAGAGGTGGAAGTGGAGAGGGGTCGAAGGAAGGTGAAGGGAGCAGGAATGAAAAGAGAAAGATGGAGGAAGCAGGAGGGTTGTCTGGGGGGAGGCCCGACTAGAAAAAAGAAGAATTTCACAACTGGAAGGAGGGAGCACTAGCTAGCTGGAGATGGAGAAGCTTTGGGAAGAAATGGTGGTAACTGTTACAGAGCACGAGGCAACGAACCAGGAAGCCAGAGACAGGGTATGCTGGGAGAGCAGGAGAAAGAAGAGGCTTCGTCAACGCTGAAGGCATCCATGGAGGTACTAGAGATGGAGATCCTCACTAGAGAGGGGAGAAAAGAGAAGATAAACGTCAGCGGCGAGCTCAGCCCAGAAGACCAGGAGGAGATCATGGCATGCGTGCAGAGAAATATTGACATCTTTGCTTGGAGCGTGTCTATCATGTCAGGGGTCGATGCAGATGTGGCCTACCACCATCTCAACCTCGACCCCAACATTCGCCCAGTATAACAGAAGAAGAGGGCCATTGCCACTAAGATGGTTGGGCCCATTAGAGAGGAGGTAGAAAACCTGCTTAAGGCAGGGTTTGTGTCTGCCTGTAAGTATATGGGGTGGGTAAGCAATGTTGTAATGGTTAAAAGGGGGGAGGGTAAGTGGAGAATGTATGTAGATTTCTCTTTATTGAATAAAGCATGCACTAAGGATTATTACCCTCTGCCTCGAATCGACGCGCTGGTTTACTCAGCCGTTGGTTTCTCACTAATGAGTTTTCTAGACGCGTTTTTAGGATACCACCAAATACGCATGCACCCTCCAGACGTCAAGGACGTCTCCTTCATCACGGAGTATGGATGTTCCTGTTTTAACATGATGCCTTTGGGTTAACAAATACGGGGGCAACTTATCAAAGAATGATGGATCGGATTTTCCGAGAGCAGAAGGGGCGGAACCTCGAAGTTTATGTGGATGACCTGATGATCAAAAGCAGGGACCTGAGATCTCATGTCTTGGATGTTGAGGAAACCTTTGGAACCTTAAGAAAATATAAAATGACGCTCAACCCCCTGAAATGTGTTTTTGGACCGAGTAGAGTAAAGTTCCTAGGACATCTCCTTACCACATCCGGAGTAGATCCCAATCCCGATATGGTAAAAGCAATCCTAGAACTGGAATCTCCCAGGAATACCAAGGAAGTTCAACGTCTCACCGGCATGCTGGCCGGACTAAGGAGGTTCCTCTCCCGAGCCGGAGAAAAATGCTCACCTTTCTTTCGGACATTGAGAGGGGGTAAGAAGTTCGAATGTGTAAGACCCCCTTTTTTGACCTGGGACTTAGGCCCAGAACTACCGCTTTGCGGTGACACCTTCACGCCCTGAAGGGTCATCACCGCAAATCGGTGATTTTGCCGGCCGATTCGATCATAGAAAAGCAATAAAAGTAGAGAAAACTCAAGTGAGGTAAAAACTCTAACCAAATGTCCACAATAATATCACATCACAGTAAATATATCTCCACGAATGGAGAGTCCACAGAATATAATGTACTGAAAATAAGGGCTTAAGACCGCTACATCAAATCCTCACTACATAGTCACTCAAGCGGAAGCAAAATAAAACACTACTAAGGTAAGGGGCTCAATCGTCTGAACTCCAGTGCTAGACTACCCCATCTCCAAGTGTGCTGACCTGCGGGGCTGCTCCTCCATGCTAGGCTCCACGATGCCCTAAATGATGTGGTTCGAAAACCGTTAGCCTAAAAGACTAAGTCCTATCATCCCCCACCCCTTCCCCCATGGCCCCTAGGCACCGAGCGGAGAGGAAGAAAGGGGAGGACTTGAAGGTGGAGAGTAATCAAGAAGCAGATGACAGCGGACCTATACTAACAAATTTTATAGTACATGTGGCAGTAAAGTAAAGTATGAAAAATAACCTTAACTTATACGGAAACATATAAGCAAGGGATCTTTTACAGGGCTCTCATCGTATAAAAAGTCTCATACCAATTTATACGTTGGGGTGACGGTTATCAACAATATATACATAAAGAAATTAACCTTAATTTATAAACTTGCACATACAAGCTTATAGACCAAGGGGTCGTTTTGCAGGGCCTATTATATAAGCGTCCAATACCACTTATATAATAGGTGACAGGGGTTTATGCTATGATTATGCTATGACACGCAAGTGGGTTATGATGCTATCATGCAAGTGCAACTCACCCACCCGACTCTGTGTACACAGACCATTAGTTCCCCCTTTCTGGAGCATCACCTCCCAGGATACCTCCGTAGTGGCAGACGGAAGTGGTAGGTTTGGCCTCGCCCACCTCTAAACCAGTAAAGCACTAACGTTCAGACCTATTGTACGCGTCAATGCTGGTGCACAAAGAGGACTCCTACGTACTCTTGTAGGCGGGCGCACCGGACTTCTGTTGGCGAAGTGCTAGCCACACTTGCTGAGTCAACGTATTGGCGTTGGTGCATCGACACTCCAATACCGAAGACCCACCACCTTTAATTTTATGCACATGCAACCTTATGTATCTATACCGAGCCAAAGCTCCCCAGACCATCCCGTCCGTTACAAATATTAACCGAGCCAAAGCTCGTCGGGCCATTCTGCCCCCTTTCCACAACCACCGAGCCTACCGCTCGGACATCCTAGTCAAACTAACTTCCCGAGACACTGGGGTGTGTGAAAGTGAAACCCTAATTATTCTAGTTGCTTTTTAAGATTTATCACTCCTACAGTTTACGTTAGCCTAGGACTGCCCAAGGTATACCCCGTGAAGGACTCTCGAGGGCACTAGGAACTACGATGGGATTACGCCCAAAGCTCCCTTTCGCAAGGAACTTAATATTATTGGTTGCTAGCCAATTTCCCAACCCTTAATTAATTTTACTGAATCTAGCCCTAGTGTATTAAACACTTCCTCCCTACGGGAAGGACGATCTTTCGCCGATCTCGAGCGCCACCTAAAACTAGTCAACCTCTCACTCTACAAATCCTGTCTTCCAATAATGAACTCCTTTATTTACCCAAACCAGCAACCTACCAAAGATTCGACTCTCCAAAGTTCACTACCCTCTTTATTTCAGTTTCCGCAGTTACTATATGCAGACCACCCTATACTATATGAGATGTATAAAGGAGGTACTCCGGATTGTCTTCAAAATCTCCTATAAAATTTACCAGAGGTCTATCATAATAAAATTTAGTCTAAAATCAGAGATCCATAGTTTTTTCTAATTAATTTGATATTTATTGAATTTTCCCGAATGTTTGGCCAAGGGCAAATTTGAACATGAACTATATGATCTACTCAAGTAATGGCCACCCAAAACTTTTGAACACTAAATAACAGAGATATATGTCTATATATTAATTTTCATAATTTTCCAGAGAATATTTGACCTCAAAATAATTTAACCAAAATATTTCCTTTAGTCATGTGTAAAGAAGGAAGTATCAATATTATTCATTAGAAAATTTCATAAAATTACAGAATATTAATATGCTTCAGAAAAGATCATTGTACTAACATCATAATTTTTAAGGCTTGCTAGGCTCCAAAATAAATTAAATTATACTTTCATGGGAAATCATACTTAATGAAGCAACCCTTAAACATATTCATCCAACAATTCTATAAAAATTCACAGAGCTTAAAAACATAATAAAAAGTGCTCTGGCTAAATTTCATCAATTTCTAGCAAGTAGTTATTTCATAATAAATTCCTAAGTAAATAATACAAAGTATCAAATTGTTAATGAAGTATCCAAAATATTAATTCTAAATTCATAATAAAATCTCCAGAGCTTGTTCTAACCTAAAAACTACTCAACCTAAATCTCATCACTTTTCAAAGAGTCTTCGTGACATTTTCTACCCTTACAAGGTTTGTTGCCTAAGCTAGGGTTAGGGTTTTGAGGGGGTTTAAGGCTTCCAAATTCCCTAAAATTTTAACCAAAGGACTAAACTAATCCTATGGTCCTCTCCACAAAGTTTCAAGTCAATCCAAGGTCATGTGACCCTATGTTTTCAAACCCTAAGAATCCCCATTAAGGGACTTGCCCTAGGGTTCTAGGGCTACCCTACACTTAACCTCCCCAAATTCCATGGGAGGGTAAGTCATATTATAAAAAGTCAGTGGCCAAAATATCAACCTCTGTTGAGGTGATTTGACTACTCAAAACCCAAAGGGGATGTTTGACCTATTTAACCCTAAACGGGTCAGCCTAGGGTTGGATCAATACCTAACAAAAACATCTCCAAATGAGATGACAATTTTACCAATGCCCTAACATGCCCTATAGGACCTCCCACCCAAATTTGGGGGGATGTTGAGGAGTTTAGGACACCTAATTATTTTATTCATGGATTATTAAATTTTCCTAAAAACTATAGAACAATATTCTCTAAAAATTCTGAATTTTGGAAAGACCCTAGGTATAGCTAGGGTAGGCTCCCTGCCAAAATTTCAATTAATTTGGACCAAGGATGAAGTGTGGGCACTCAGTTTAATGTTTGTCTAGCCCTAGGTGTAGGTCCCACCAAAATGAGTGCTTTGGTCAACCCAGGCACCCAAATTGGTTCAAATAAATTTTAAGATAACATAGACACCTAGGGATACAAGTTTCATGTTGGTGAATTTTTCAGTATAGGACCATAGGTATTTTTAAATATTAAAACCATTAAATACAAATATGTGTGACATAATTAAAATATCATGAAATATATCCTATAGTTTAATGTTTAGATGGAGCGCGAATCTTGGCGCGCGACGGACGGCATCCCGTCATCTTCTTCCTTGAGCTGACGGTCAGGATTCGTTATTCCTGGGCCGACTTCAAACGCTTGTCGCCGGCCATCCAGCCGCTCCCCCGGCCGGCCACCGCCACCATCACCTCCGTTGAGGTGGTGGCTACCGTCAGGCGGCGTCACAACCGCCGGAGAGCCCTATTCCGGCGATCCCGAGGGTTGCATTTTAGCGGAAAAATCAAGAAATCGTCTCTTTGGATCGGGCTCAATTGAGCCCGAACCTTAGTCTCTTTGATTGATCCCAATGGGTCCTTGTGGCTCTAATGGGCCTCCCAAAATGTTTGGGGGTATTGTGGTAGGGTCCTGGAGCCAAGGTGTAGCCCCATGGTCATCCTAAACTATTGTTTAGAACTCTACTATTTGCAGACCATGATGATTTCCAGCTTCATGCCTAAGCTCACTTGGTCTTCTTGAGCTTCCTAGGGTTTTATCATGACCTAGTCATGACCAAAAACACTCTGAGGGGTCTAGTTGGAAATGGGATGTTACAAATCCCAATAAATAAAATAAGATTTCGTCCACGAAATCAAGGTTAAGTCTACGGTCATTTCTATCGAAGAAAAAGGAAGCTTGTAACATCACATAAGAAGTGAATGATTACATCTCGACGTCATATTTGTTAAGTGGGGTTTAAAGGGAAACCTAAATCTATGACCAATTCACCCAATTGGCAAAGTCAAGATCCCAATAAATAAAAGATTAGCCTCTACTCTTCCTAGAGCAGCCCTACTAGTGTAAAACAGGAAGGTAAATTGAACATCTTGAGAGGTTGTGAGGTATACCTGACTGAACAGCTCTGGATACTTTTGTCGCATTAGGTCCTGCGGTTCCCAGGTATGCTCCTCCTGGACGTGGTTTCTCCACAGGACTTTGACTAATGGAAACTTTTTTCGACGCAAGATCCGCACTCCTCGGTCATCGATCCGAATCGGCTCCAAGTGAACTGATCGGTCTGAAGCTACCGGCCCATCTGTGGTCAAAATCGGCTACTCCGGGCGTAGTAGAGCCCTGCTAAGCGAATAAATATGGAACACGTCGTGTAAACCCGTCAGCTCCGGTGGCAACTCCAGCCTGTAAGCTAGGGGCACGATCCACTCCAGATCCTGTAAGGGCCCATATACCTAGGGCTGTGCTTCTTCTTCCGACCACGCACTCCTGAAACTCCATGCATGGGCCGAATATTCAAGAAAACCCGATCTCCCACCTGAAACTCTACCTTACGGTGTCGGGCGTCGTAGTACTTAGCCTATCGGCTCTGTGCTTCCAGCATACGGTCCTGTATAAGTCGCACCTGAGCTTCGGTGTCTTCGACAAAATCCGACCCCAACGCCTTTGGATCCTTGTCCTGAACCCATGAAAGTGGAGTCCTGCATCTCCTTCCGTACAAGGCTTCATAAGGAGCCATCACTATGCTGGACGTGTAGCTATTGTTATAGGAGAACTCGACTAGTGGTAAAAGCTTCTCCCAAGGTTCGTTTCGATCCAGGATGCATAGCCTTAGGAGTTCCTCCAGTGTTCGTTTGGTGCGCTCTGTCTGCCCATCCGTCTGGTGGTGAAATGTTGTGCTGAAGGTCAACCGCGTGCCTAAGTAAGCCTGCATGGATCTCCACTTCCTGGATGTGAACCGACCATCCCGATCTGACACGATCGTCTTGGGCACCCCATGGTAACGAATGAACTGCTCTACGAATCTCTGCACCAGTGCCCCAACCGAGTCATCTTTCCTGATTGGAATGAATCTGGACACCTTCATCAGCGGGTCGACGATGACCCAAATCAAATCATTTCCCATCCGTGATCGGGGAAGACCATGAATGAAGTCCATCGCAATGTCCTCAAATTTCCACTCCGGCACCGGAAGTGGCTGTAGCAATCCCGCGGGGTTTCTACACTCCGCCTTCACTAGCTGGCAAGCCTCACAATGTGTCATGAAGTATGTAATGTCCTTCTTCATCCCCGGCCAGAACATCGTCTTCTTCAAGTCTGTCGTCATCTTGGTGATACCCAGGTGTATAGAATATCTGCTATAATGTGCTTCTGCCATGATGTCCTCCTGAATCTGACCTCCTGCGGGTATATAGACCCTGCCTCTGAAATATACCAATCCATCTCTCAGTGAATAATCTCCCGTCAAACCCTCCTTCAAGGCTTGGAATATCAGCTCTGCCCATGCATCTGTCTTTTGTCCGTCCCGGATGCGGTCCCGAATATCATCTATGGAAACCATCGATGCTAGATACTTCATGTACAGCTCTGGATCATTCTCAGATACTAGGGATATCTGCATTTCTCTGAAAGACCGGACCAGCTCTATGGACATCAGCTGTGGTCCTTTCCCTGAGGTATCTCCTCTCCGGCTCAGAGCATCTGCCACCACGTTCTCCTTGTCGGGATGGTAGTGCATGGTGTACTGGTAATCTGACAGGAACTCCACCCAACATCTCTGTTTGATGTTGAGTTCCTTCTGTGTGTCCACATATCTCAAATTCTTGTGATCTGAGAAGATGTCACAGTGAACCCCATAAAGGTAGTGTCGCCAAATATTTAGAGCTAAGATTACTGCACCCATCTCCAGATCATGCACCGGATAGTTCTTCTCATGTATCTTCAGCTGTCGGGAGGCGTAGGCTTTTACGTGCCCGTTCTGCATCAGAGCGGCACCCATCCCCTGGTATGAGGCGTCTGTGTACACCTGGAATCCCTCCCTTCCCGACGGAAGAGCGAGAATGGGAGCCGAGGTAAGCCGACCTTTCAACTCCACAAAGGCCGCCTCGCACTGTGGCGTCCAAATGAACGGGGATTCCTTCTTTGTCAGGGATGTAAGAGGGAGTGCAATCCGGGAGAATCCTTCGACGAACTTCCGGTAATATCCGGTAAGTCCCAGGAAGCTCCGTACATCTGTAGCTGTCTTCAACGGTGGCCAATCCTGAACTGCCCGAATCTTGGCCGGGTCTACTGCCAACCCAGCACCGCTGATGATATGACCTAAGAAGGCCACCTCCTTTAGCCAAAACTGACATTTGCTGAACTTCGCATACAGTTGGTGTTCTCGTTGCCTCTGTAGAGTCAAAGTCAGGTGTCGTGTATGCTCTTCCTCCGTCCTTGAGTAGATGAGGATGTCGTCAATAAATACGATGATGAATACATCCAAATACTCCTCGAATACCCTGTTCATGAGGCTTTTAAATGCTGACGGCGCATTTGTGAGCCCGAATGGCATCACTGTAAACTCGAACAGTCCGTATCTACTACTGAAGGCGGTCTTTGGGATGTCCTCCTCTCGAATCCGTAGCTGGTAATAACCTGACCTCAAGTCAAGTTTTGAGAAGAAATGCGCTCCTTCCAGTTGATCGAACAACTCGTCAATCCGTGGTAGCGGGGAGGTGTTCCGGGCCGTCAGTCTGTTCAGCGCTCGATAATCAATACACAAGCGGAGACTTCCGTCCTTCTTCTTGACAAATAGTACCATGGCTCCCCACGGCGAAGAGCTTGGCCGGACAAACCACGCCTCTACTAGTTCGTGTAACTGACTTTGGAACTCTGTCAACTCTTTCGGGGCCATCCGGTAAGGGGCCCAAGATGCCGGCTTGTCCCCCGGCACAAGCTGTATCTGGAAGTCCTGCTCTCGGTGCGGAGGTAGTCCTGGCAGTTTCTATAGAAAGATGTCAGCAAACTCTCGCACCACCGGGATGTCTGCCACAGACCCCTTGGCCTCCTCCATCTCAAATAGAATCTGATAAACCTCCTCTCCCTGCAGATGGGCCTTAACAGCCTGTACTGAAGATAATAGTATAGAGAGGCAGGTCTTATACCTTCGATGATAATAACAAAGTCCTCGTGCCTCACGGTGATTCTCTTTGCTTGACAATCAATCTGGGCATGGTTCCAGTGTAACCAAGTCATGCCCAGGATCAGCTCGACGACTGGCATCCTTAGGATTGTTGCCGATACTTCGAATGACTTTCCTCCAATCTCCGCCTCCTTGTTGCAGTGGGCAGAGGTGAGTATCTCTGATCCGTCGGGTAGACGCACCGTCCTCATCAGGCCTGTGAACCGCTCCACTCCTTCCAGCCCTTCCAGAAAGGCCTCAGACACAAACGAGTGCAAGGCACCCGTGTCGAACAGAGTATAGGCGGGCTTGCCGCTGATGAAGACTATACCTGGGACGGTTAAATGTCTTAGTATTCTACAACGGGTTTTCTTTCCTATTTATTCTACCTAGTGCAGTTCTACAAATTCGACAACTGAGAAAGGGGGATTTTATTTAAACAATTAAGCATCTTGGCGTACCTACTATAACCTGCTCTGGGTTCCGAGGCTGCGCCAAGTCCAAAGCATACACCTGCTCCCTATCTTGTCTACGATCCCCTCCCTGGTATCCACATCCTCGGCCACGACCTTGGCCTCCAAAATATTGTGCTGGCTGAGCAGCCGGTGGTGCTGGAGCGGGTGACCCCCTCATGGGGCAGTTCCTCCTGATGTGCCCCACCTGATGGCAATTGAAGCATTCTGGCGGGGGATATGCCATTCCCCCAGGTCTCTGTCCCTGCCGTGTCTAAAGAGGTGGTGGAGCCACTACCACTGGATCCATTATCTCCTGTCTTACCTCCTGATGAGGCTGGTCCTCGACCCTCCTCCCTTCCGTCATACGGGCTCGTCTCTGATTGTTCCTTTCTCCTCGACCCTGATCCTCCGTTGGCCATTTCCGGCCCCGAGTAACTTGCCAATCAGCCTTTATCCTTTTTGCCATCTCCAGTATCCGAGAAATGGGCCCGTCGAATACAAACAGTAGAGTCTCCCTCAGCTCTTCTCGCAGACCCTTGTAGAACCTTTTGGTATATCCTGCCTCGTCTAGCTGATAAGAGTCCGCAAACCGGGCCAGATGGTTGAACTCTCGGTGGTACTCCACCACCGTCTTGTTCCCCTGTCTCAAATGCAAAAACCTATCCTCCAGCTCGTCGCTGGCTGACTATGGAACAAAGTGTTCCAAAAGCGCGCCCCTGAACTCCTCCCAAGAAATCTCTGCTACTTCCCTGTCCGTAAATGTCGTGTCTAGCGAGGTCTTCCACCATCTCTTTGCATGCGACTCCAGGCAGGAGATCACCAAGGGAACCCTCTCTTCCCAAGGGCACCGTATCCCGGTCAACATCTCGTACATAATATCCAGCCACTCCTCTGTCCGGACGGCCGACTCACTCCCCAAGTAGGATGGGGGAGCAAGTCCTCGAAAGATGCTCATCCAGTTGGCCCCCGGGTTTGGCTGCGGAGCCGGAACCTGCTGGGCCCTAAAGGCTTCCAAAATGGCTGTCAGAGTTTGTCCCATCTCAGACTGTAGGAATGGAGTGGGGACCGGGGGAGCTGGTACAATGTCCGGAGTCTGCTGAGCTCCGTCTTGTGGAGTGGGCTGAGCTGGGGGCTGCAAACCAAACTCCATTAGCAGATAATCGACTCAATACCTAAAAAAAGTGGACAATTTACATGTGATCCCTCATATGGGTACACCACTGCTTCCGCTGCTTAGTTTGTCCCCAAACTAAACTCGCGCGGGGGTGACCCAGGGGTTGTGGACTGTTACGTTTCCATCAAGGTTCGCTCTGATACCACTTGTAAGACCCCCTTTTTTTTGACCGGGGTCTTAGGCCCAGAACCGCCGCTTTGCGGTGACACCTTCACGCCCTGAAAGGTCATCACCGCAAATTGGCGATTCTGCCGGCCGATTCGATCACAGAAAAGTAACAAAAGTAGATTAAACTCAAGTGAGGTAAAAACTCTAACCAAATGTCCACAATAATATCACATTAGAGTAAATATATCTCCACGAAGGGAGAGTCCACGGAATATAATGTACTGAAAATAAGGGCTTAATCCTGCTACATCAAATCCTCACTACATAGTCACTCAAGCGGAAGCAAAATAAAACACTACTAAGGTAAGGGGCTCACAGTCCCTATCGTCTGAACTCCGGCGCTAGACTGCCCCATCTCCAAGCGTGCCGACCTGCGGGGCTGCTCCTCCATGCTGGGCTCCACGATACCCTAGATGATGTGGTTCAAAAACCGTTAGTCTAAAAGACTAAGTCCTATCATCCCCCACCCCTTCCCCCATGGCCCCTAGGCACCGAGCGGAGAGGAAGAAATGGGAGGACTTGAAGGTGGAGAGTAATCAAGAAGCAGATGGCAGCAGACCTATACTAACAATTTTTATAGTACATGTGGTAGTAAAGTAAAGTATGAAAAATAACCTTAACTTATACGGAAACATATAAGCAAGGGATCTTTTACAGGGCTCCCGTCATATAAAAAGTCTCATACCAATTTATACATTGGGGTGAAAGTTATCAACAATATATATATAAAGAAATTAACATTAATTTATAAACTTGCCCACACAAGCTTATAGACCAAGGGGTCGTTTTGCAGGGCCTATTGTATAAGCGTCCCATACCACTTATATAATAGGTGACAGGGGTTTATGCTATGATTATGCTATGACACGCAAGTGGGTTATGATGCTATCATGCAAGTGCAACTCACCCACCCGACTCTGTGTACACAGACCTTTAGTTCCCCCTTTCTGGAGCCTCACCTCCCAGGATACCTCCGTAGTGGCAGACGGAAGTGGTGGTTTGGGCCTCGCCCACCTCTAAACCAGTAAAGCACTACCGGTCAGACCTATCATACGCCTCAACGCTGGTGCACAAAGCGGACTCCTGCATACTCTTGCTGGCTGGCGCACCGGACGTCTATTGGCAAAGTGCTAGCCACACTTGCCGAGTCAACGTATTGGCGTCGGTGCATCGAAACTCCAATACTGAAGACCCACTACCTTTAATTTTATGCACATGAAACCTTATGTATCTGTACTGAGCCAAAGCTCCACGGACCATCCCGTCCGTCACAAATATCAACCGAGCCAAAGCTCGCCGGGCCATTCGGCCCCCTTTCCACAATCACCGAGCCTACTGCTCGGACATCCTTGTCAAACTAACTTCCCGAGACACCGGGGTGTGTGAAAGTGAACCCCTAATTATTCTAGTTGCTTTTTAAGATTTATCACTCCTACAGTTTACGTTAGCCCAGGACTGCCCAAGGTATACCCCGTGAAGGGCTCTCGAGGGCACTAGGAACTACGATGGGATTACGCCCAAAGCCCCCTTTCGCAAGGCACTTACTATTATTGGTTGCTACCCGATTTCCCAACCCTTAATTAATTTTACTGAATCTAGCCCTAGTGCATTAAACACTTCCTCCCTACGGGAAGGACGATCTTTCGCCGATCTCGAGCGCCACCTAACACTAGTCAACCTCTCAATCTACAAATCCTGTCTTCCAATAATGAACTCCTTTATTTACCCAAATCAGCAACCTACCGAGGATTCGACTCTCCAAAGTTCACTACCCTCTTTAGTTCAGTTTTCGCAGTTACTATATGCAGGCCACCTTATACTATATGAGATGTATAAAGGAGGTACTCCGGATTGTCTTCAAAATCTCCTATAAAATTTACCAGAGGTCTATCATAACAAAATTTAGTCTAAAATCTGAGATCCATAATTTGTTTCTAATTAATTTGATATTTATTGAATTTTCCCAAATGTTTGGCCATGGGCAAATTTGAACAAGAACTATATGATCTACTCAAGTAATGGTCACCCAATAATTTTGAACACTAAATAACAGAGATATATGTCCATATATTAATTTCCATAATTTTCCAGAGGATATTTGACCTCTAAATAATTTAACCAAAATATTTCCTTTAGTCATGTGTAAAGAAGGAAGTACCAATATTATTCATCAGAAAATTTCATAAAAATTACAGAATCTTAATATGGTTCAGAAAAGATCATTGTACTAAAATCATAATTTTTGAGACTTGCTAGACTCCAAAATAAATTAAATTATACTTTCATGGGAAATCATACTTAACGAAGCAACCCTTAAAAATATTCATCCAACAATTTTATAAAAATTCACAAAGCTTAAAAACATAATAAAAAGTCCTCTGGCTAAATTTCATCAATTTCCAGCAAGTAGTTATTTCATAATAAATTCTAAAGTAAATAATACACAGTATCAAATTGTTAATGAAGTATCCAAAATATTAATCCTAAATTCATAATGAAATCTTCAGAGCTTGTTCTAACCCTAAAAACTACTCAACCTAAATCTCATCACTTTTCAAAGAGTCTTGGTGACATTTTCTACCCTTAAAAGGTTTGTGCCCTAAGCTAGGGTTAGGGTTTTGAGGGGGTTTAAGGCTTCCAAATTCCCTAAAATTTTAACCAGAGCATTATACTAATCCTATGGTCCTCTCCACAAAGTTTCAAGTCAATCCAAGGTCATGTGACCCTATGTTCTTCAAACCCTAGGAATCCCCATTAAGGGACTTGCCCTAGGGTTCTATGGCTACCCTACACTTAACCTCCCCAAATTCCATGGGATGGTGAGTCATACTATAAAAAGTCAGTGGCCAAAATATCAACCTCTGTTGAGGTGATTTGACCACTAAAAACCCAAAGGGGATGTTTGACCTATTTAACCCTAAATGGGTCAGTCTAGGGTTGGATCAATACCTAACCAAAACATCTCCAAATGAGATGGCAATTTTACTAGTGCCCTAACATACCCTCTAGGACCTCCCACCCAAATTTGGGGGATGTTGAGGAGTTTAGGACACTTAATTAATTTATTCATTGATTATTAAATTTTCCTAAAACCTATAGAAAAATATTCTCTAAAAATTCTGAATTTTGGACAGACCCTAGGTATAGCTAGGGTAGGCTCCCTGCCAAAATTTTAATTAATTTGGACCAAGTATGAAGTGTGGGCACTCAGTTTAATGTCTGCCTAGCCATAGGTATAGGTCCCACCAAAATGAGTGCCCTGGTCAAACCAGGCACCCAAATTGGTTCAAATAAATTTTAAGATAAAATATACACTAGGGCTATAAGTTTTATGTTGGTGACTTTTTCAGTAGAGGAGCATATGTATTTTTAAATATTAAAACCATTAAATACAGATATGTGTGACATAATTAAAATATCATGAAATATATCCTATAGTTTAATGTTTAGATGGAGCGCGAATCTTGGCGCGCGACGGACGGCATCCCGTCATCTTCTTCCTTAAGCCGACGACCAGGATTCGTTTTTCCTGGGCAGACTTCAAACGCTTGCCGCCGTCCATCCAACCGCTCCCTCGGCCGGCCCCCGCCACCATCACCTCCGTTGAGGTGGTGGCTACCGTCAGGCGGCGTCACAACCGCCGGAGAGCCCTATTCCGGCGATCCCGAGGGTTGCATTTTAGCGGAAAAATCAGGAAATTGTCTCTTTGGATCGGGCTCAATTGAGCCCGAACCTTGGCCCTAACGATTCCTAAGATCTACCCATGAAGGAAGAAGTAGAGGAGGACCTTGTCGGCGGCCTGAAGTCGCAAAGATCGCCGGGAAGCCATTTTGAAGGCGGCGCCGCTCGGTTTCTGCAACAACATAATGGGGTGGCTCGGTTTCTTCAGGTAAGGCGTGGGAAATCCTCCTCTCAACCCACTGAAGGTGTTTAAAGACTCAATTGGGGAAGGGAGAGGCTGGATCATCAATGGCCATTAATGGCCTTGAAAGCCACCTCTCGGCCTTGGTGGTTCAATGCATCCAGCCAGTGGAAGGGCCTGGAAAGTCTCCTGATCTTCTCATGGCTGATAGGGGAGATGAATCAAGCAAAGAAGGATGGCCCTTGGCTTCCCCATGGCATGAATGGCCTTAACTCCATTTTCTCTCTCCTCCATTAAAAGGAATTTGGAGTTTTCTCTCTCCTGCCCCCTTCATGTGTAAGACCCCCCCTCCCGGATCCCAAAACACGGCACGAAGGGGGAAGTCTTATGCCCGGAACAGCCGCCTTGCGGTAGCATTAGCACACGGGCTAACCTGTACCACAAGACGCCTATTCCGCCGGCTACAACAATATCAATATATCATGCCAACCCAACCAAATAAATAAACAGAAGAAGTCAAAATCCACACTAAGTATATAAAGTCCAAAACATCAATAATGAGAAGCTAAACATGCTTCTACAAAATATCAGAGTACAGCTAATCATTGCCCAAACGGGCTACATCAGAGTAAGCAAAACACTAACATCAGTAACAGACGGTATCGACGGCACCGTCACATCAGGCCCTGTCGTCCTGGCCTGGCTGTCCTGCTGCGTAGTCTGCGGCTGCTCTACCTGCGGCGTGACCTCCTAAAAAGGAAGACGTAGCAACCGTTAGTCGAAACGACTAAGTGGTTTCACATCCGCTCCCCCGGCGACTCCTCGGCACCGGGCGGAGAAAAGGAACAAGAGTATAGTATATAATAAGTATGCAAGTAAAGGAAGTACCAGCAGGTGGCAAGGTAATGTAAGAGTAACAACATCATATTCAGCATTTAAGTAAGAGCTACACTAAACTAGCAAGTATAAGTAACAGCAGGAAGTAACTTAACTTATAAGAATGCTCATACAAACTTATAAGTTAAGGATCGGGTTACATAAAAGTAACTCATCGTATAAGAGTGCCCATACAAACTTATACGATGAGGATCTTGTTGTGCAATGATATGAAATGCTATGAATGCTATGCAATGACTCACCCATGCACACCCATGCAATTGCTATGTCGACACAGACTGTAGTTCCCACTTTTCGAGCAGGTAGCTAACCTCTCAGGCATCAGCCGTCGTGGCCAGGCGGTGACAGTAGAACGGGCACTTCTACTACTAGGCGGGTATCACACTACTTCACCTAGGCCTCCGTACGCCTCAACGCTAAGAACACAACAGCGGAGCCCCATGCGTACTATGGCCCAGCGGGGTCTTGGGTAGATGTGCACCAAGAACACAGCCCGAACTGGCCTTGCGTGACCCGGAAGGGGCCTCGGAAGAAAGCACGAGGACACAGCCCAACCGTTCACATGGCCGGAGGGGCCTCGGGACGTGAACACCGAGGACACAGCCCAAACCGACCAAGTCTAACTGCCAACTCCCGTCGGTGTGACGACTGGCGAGCCCGTAGACCTGCCACACTATCCTTAACCCGGGATTACGACACCACGTGTCGACTCACACCACATGCAAACACCATATCAACACAACATGGAAGGGGCCTCGGAAGTAAACACGAGGGTACAGCCCAACCATCCATCCGCACCCTATCTCAACACAACCAAAACAAGTGGCGGTCAACCCCGCACTTACATCCCTTCACAATACTACCCGTAGGGAGACAACGCTCTAAGTATTGGTCCACTAGACTCATTTCATTAATCAAACATATCCATGGCCATGATCTAATCATCTATATGACTTCCCAAATGATGACAATGTAAAATAACGTAATGCGCATATAAGATCTATCACATTTTCCTTTTTAGTAATATCATAACTTAAACATGAAGTGCACCATATTCAATCTTTCAATTCCTACCAGTTCAATTCTTTTAAACAAGTTTGTTTCACAATTTGGTAATATGAAATACGATTAATAAGATACTTCAATCACACAACAAATGATTAATCATAAGGGTTCATCCAAGGCAAGTATCTTGCATTAATAATTTCACCGAATCAAAATCCATTTTTCCATTAAGCCCAGAATTTAGGCGCAGGTTGAATCTGGTCAGCAACTTCGACCGGAGATTCCCGAGGCTGCAGGAATCCGGTGAAGTCGTGTAACCCCTCGATGGAAAGGTATTTCCATGGACTACATCTTTCATATTCAGAGCTCAACCCAGATTTGAAATTATCCTATTTGAAACCGGACTTGAAGTCCGCTGCGTACAGAACACAGTTTCTGCATGCAGGATTTATTAAACACCATTTTCGTTTGGATTTTCCCGTGGCTACAGACTTCACCGGAAGTCGTGCAACCACTCGTTGGAAAGGTATTTTCAAGGGCTTCAACTTTCGTGTTTAGTCAAAAGCCCAGGTTTGACCATAACACACTTAAAAATGGTCACGAAGTTCGCTGCGCGCAGAATACAGATTCTGCACGCATCTTAAGGCGGAATGAACGGCATCGGTTCATCTTCCTCCTCAAGGCGATCTTCTAAAATCATTCCAGAAAACCTCCTCCCTTATTCACCCTCAAGAGGCCAAAAACCTTCACGAAACCATCCCTTATCATCCATTGAAAAAGGGCGTGGTTGAAGAGATCTAAAACCTAAGACACAAGTCTTAGCATGACCTTTCCTAGAAAACTCCTCCTCACCATCAAGACTCTCTTGAGTCGATGTCTCTCCTAGGAAAATAACTATAGATCTAGCACCAAGGGAGAGGGTAGGAAACTCACATTGGCTCCAGCGGTACCACCATTTCTAGCCATGGATCTCGTAGTTCTCCTTGGCGGCATCTTCTCTTTCACGGCGATGGCGGATCTCCTTTGGTAAAACTTGCTTCTGCAGTTTTCCCTCTCACAGGAGTTCTCACAGGAATTAGGGGATGAAAAGAGCATGAAAACGGCTAGGGTTTTCTGTCCCCTATATATATAAAATGTGACACGGGTAGGGACACGGCCGTGTCCTTACCCGTGTCCTGCCTGGCGAAGCGGCAACGACAGTTTCCATGTCGGTTCAATACTTGACACGGGTTGGGACACGCCCGTGTCCCGACCCGTGTCCACATGACACGGCCGTGTGCATGGCCGTGTCCTTGGCCGTGTACTTCTCGGGTTGCCTCTCGACACTTCTCGTCGAGCTCAACTCGACGCACACGGGTAGGGACACGGCCGTGTCTCTACCCGTGTCACTTGGTGTCGACACAGCTCGACGATCTCGACACGGGTCGTCGAGCTCAACTCGACGCACACGGGTAGGCACACGGCCGTGTCCCTACCCGTGTCCCTTGGTGTCGACACAGCTCGACGATCTCGACACGGCTCGTCGAGCTCAACTCGACGCACACGGGTAGGCACACGGCCGTGTCCCTACCCGTGTCCCTTGGTGTCGACACAGCTCGACGATCTCGACACGGCTCGTCGAGCTCAACTCGACGCACACGGGTAGGCACACGGCCGTGTCCCTACCCGTGTCACTTGGTGTCGACACAGCTCGACGATCTCGACATGGCTCGTCGAGCTCAATTCGACGCACACGGGTAGGCACACGGCCGTGTCCCTACCCGTGTCACCTCCTTTTTACACTGATTCTCCATTTCTCCACAAGTGCAGTCCAATTCCCTGCACTCTCAGGACTCAAGTCAACCCTCCTGACTCAAAACACACACACTAGGGGCCTAGAGCGATTCGGGACGTTACAAATCCTATAAACAAAATAAAAGATTTCGTCCCCGAAATCAGGCTTAGGCTATGGGGAGAAGAGCATAACAGGAAATTTAACATATGCTTTTAAATAAGATTACCTTGAGCAAACAACTCCGGGTAGCGTTGCTGCATTAAATCCATTGGCTCCCACGTGTACTCTTCTTTCCCATGATTCGACCATAGTACCTTCACCAAGGGTACACTTTTGCGGCGCAAAGTCCTTGTCTCGCTGTCAACAATCCGCACCGGCTCTAGTCGCACAGACCTATCTGATGCCACTGCACCATCAGTAGTGGGAATATACTGGTCGGGCCGCAACAGTGCTTTTCGAAGCGACGACACATGGAACACGTCATGGAGATTTTCTAGTTCTGGTGGTAACTCCAACCGATAGGCCAACGGGCCAATTCTTTCCAATATAGTATAAGGCCCAACATACCTTGGGCTGAGCTTTTTCACTCCCCGCACCCGTGACACTCCATGCATCGGCCGAATCTTAAGGAACACTTTTTCGCCCACCTGGAACTCCACCATCCGGTGCTTTTTGTTGTAATATTTCGCCTGTCGACTTTGAGCCTCCAACATGCGATCCCGTATCAATCTGACCGCCGCATCAGTATCATCTATGTATTCGTTTCCCAATGCCTTCGGATCTTCATCTTGCACCCAAGACAAGGGAGTCCTGCACCTTCTTCCGTAAAGGGCTTCATGGGGCGCCATGCCGATGCTCGCCTGATGGCTATTATTATAGGAGAATTCCACCAGGGGCAAGAGCCTTTCCCATGGCTCTCCTCTGTCCAGCACGCATAACCTCAATAAATCTTCCAGTGTCCTGATGGTCCTTTCAGACTGCCCGTCAGTCTGTGGATGAAATGCGGTACTAAAGGTTAGGCGTGAGCCCAAATACGCCTGTACTGCCTTCCACTCATTGGATGTAAACCGACCATCCCTATCCGAAACAATTGTCTTGGGCACGCCATGATACCGTACAAATTGCTCCACAAAAAGGCGTACCAAAACACCCACGTGTGCTTCCTTCTTCATTGGAATGAACCGGGCCACCTTTGTTAGTCGATCCACAATAACCCACACCGAATCATTCCCGGAGCGGGAACGAGGTAACCCATGAACAAAGTCCATGGAGATATCCTCGAACTTCCATTCGGGGATGGGCAGCGACTGCAACAAACCACCGGGACTCCTGCATTCAGCCTTCACTCTTTGGCAAGCTTCGCAATGTGTAACATAGTAGCGAACATCCTTCTTCATTCCCGGCCAACACATGGTCTTCCGCAATCCGGCGTACATCTTAGCAATACCAGGGTGCACTGAATATTGAGAGGAATGTGCCTCTCTCAAGATATCCTCCCGAATTTTGCCGCCCTTTGGAATATAAAGTCGGCCACGAAAATAAACGAGGCCGTCTTTGAGTGTGTACTCATCGGTGGTCCTATCTTCAATTGCCTTGATTGCCGGGGCCAAGGACGCATCCATTCCTTGCTCCACCCAAATCCGGTCTCGGATATCACAAACTATGCTCATGTTGGCCAAATACTCCGCATACTCTGCCGAAGGATCCTTGAATACTAGAGTAATTTCCATCTCCTCGATCATCCGAGCCAACTCCATACTCATCAGCCGAGACTCTGGGCTAGAGCCTGGCACTTTTCTACTCAAGGCATCGGCTACCGAGTTCGCTTTCCCGGGGTGGTAGTTCATGGTGAACTCGTAGTCGCATAAAAATTCCAACCACCGCCGTTGTCTCAGGTTCAACTCCTTCTGAGTGTGAACATACTTCAAGTTTTTGTGATCGGAAAAGATCTCGCAGTGCACGCCATATAAATAATGCCTCCAGACTTTCAAAGCGAACACCACTGCTCCCAACTCCAAATCATGAATCGGGTAATTGATTTCATGTTTCTTTAACTGCCTTGAAGCATAAGCGATCACATGCCCGTGCTGCATCAGCACCGCTCCCATCCCTTGATATGATGCGTCCGTGTAAACTTGGAATCCTTCCTTCCCAGACGGAAGTGCAAGGATGGGGGCGGAGGTAAGCCTATCTTTCAATTCTTGAAATGCCTCTTCACATTGAGGTGTCCACTCAAATGGCACACCCTTCTTCGTCAAGGAGGTAAGAGGAAGGGCAATCTTGGAAAAACCTTTCACGAACTTGCGGTAGTAGCCAGCAAGTCCAAGAAAGCTTCGTACATCAGCCGCCGACTTCAAGGGCGACCACTCCTTCACGGCCCGCACCTTTGCTGGATCCACTGCTAACCCTGCTCCACTGATCACATGCCCCAAGAAGGCAACCTCCTTAAGCCAGAATTCACACTTGCTAAACTTGGCATACAAGGCATGCTCCTTCAATTTCTTCAAAACCAAGGTCAGGTGCTCGACATGCTCCTCCTCCGTCTTTGAGTAGACCAAGATGTCGTCGATGAAAACAATGACGAAGATGTCCAAATACGGTTCAAACACCTTGTTCATCAAACTCATGAAGGCCGAAGGGGCATTTGTGAGCCCAAACGGCATTACTGTGAACTCATACAAACCATATCTCGAACTGAATGCTGTTTTCTGAATGTCCCCCTCATGTATCCTCAACTGATAGTACCCGGAGCGCAAATCCAATTTAGAAAACCAATGTGCTCCCACTAGTTGATCGAACAACTCATCGATCCGCGGTAGTGGATAAGTGTTCCGCACCGTCAACCGATTGAGTTCCCGATAATCTATGCACAATCGCAGTGTTCCATCCTTCTTCTTCACGAACAGCACAGGGGCTCCCCATGGTGATGAACTGGGGCGAACGAACCCTGAATCCACCAGTTCTTGCAATTGAACTCTAAACTCCGCGAGTTCTTTCGGAGCCATTCTGTACGGAGCCTTGGATACAGGCTTGGCACCTGGTACTAGATTGATCTGGAAGTCAACCTCTCTATGCGGAGGTAATCCTGGTAGCTTCTCAGGAAATACCTCAGGAAAATCCCGCACTACCCATACATCCTTTAATTCCAACGCTGCTTCCTTCAACTCGAACCAGATCATGAAGACCTCATCCCCCTTCATATGAGCCTTTACAGCCTGAATAGAAGATAATATCATACGCGGCGCAAAGCCAATACCTTGGAAGATGACGTCAGCGTCTCCATGCCTCAAATAGATCCGTTTCTCCGCGCAGTCGATCCTCGCGAAGTGCCAGTCCAGCCATGCCATGCCCAAAATGATGTCAAACTCCGGCATTCTCAGAACCGTGGCTGGCGTATCAAAGGCCTTCCCATCAATAAATAACTCCAACTCGCACTTGGCGGTTGCGATCATCTCTGAGCCGTCCGGAAGGCGTACACGTCGGGCTATGCCAGTGAAGTACTGTACATCCCCCATGTCTTTTATGAAATCCTCGGACACAAAGGAGTGTGAGGCACCGGTATCGAACAGCGCATAGGCTGTCTTCCCGCCAATAATCACGGTGCCTAAGTACCAACAACCAAAACTTATTGCTAGTGGCTAGTAAGTTCTAATCAATTCAAGCTAGATCATGCAAATATGTAAATTAATTAAATCATACCTGCAATCACATCTTGTGGGTTCCTTTCCTGCGCCATGTCAAGCGCGTACACCTGATCCCGGACCGGTCCGGGGTTTCCTCTTGGCGGTCCTCGTCCTCGACCGCGCATATATCCCCGCCCTCGTGGAGCTGCTGGAGGGAGAGCAGGAGGGAGAGCAGGAGGGAGGGCAGGAGGGGCGTTCCCATATAGCTGCGGGCAAAAAATGCCGGATGTGGCCCGGCTGGTTGCATTCGAAGCACACCAGACCACGACGCCCTTCAGGTTGTTGAAATCGCTGATGCTGTGGGGGTGGACGCAACGCAGGCGGCTGCGGAACTGGATGCTCCACCCTATAGTTTCGGTGGACACGCCCGCCACCTCTTTGATAACCTCTTCCTCCTCTGAAGTCCCGTCTCCTTCTATTACTTGGGCCGGCTTCCATCACGTCCTCCGCAGGCCTCTTACTACAACCCAGGTGGTCCGCCTCCAATCTTTTCGCCATATCAATGATCTCTGCCAAGCTACCATCCGCTATAAACAAAAGGGACTGCCTTAGGGGATCTCGCAGCCCTTTATAGAAGCGCTTGGCATAACCTCTGTCATCCAACTCATAAGAGTCTGCAAACCTTGCGAGATGCTGGAATTCCCGCTGGTATTCTGTAACCGACTTTGATCCCTGCTTTAGTAGAAGGAACCTCTGCTCAAGCTCATCTCGGGCCGATGTAGGGATAAAGTGCTCCAAGAAAACACCCGAGAATTCACTCCAACTTATCTCTGTGTAGATCCGGCCTTGGAAGGTAGAGCCCATGAGGGACTTCCACCACCTCTTCGCATGTAAGTCCAAGACGGACACTGCCAATGTCACTGCCATGTTGGTCGGGCAACGGATACCAGCCAGCAACTCTTCTATCGTGTCTAGCCATTCCTCTGTACGTACGGCTGACTCCGTCCCAAGGTAGACGGGAGGGGAGAGAGCCCGGAAGGTGCTCAGCCAGTTGGAGCTCGGGGCTTGTTGTTGCACCGGAGCCTGCTGTGCCTTAAAAGCATCAAGAATGGCGGTAAGCGTTTGCCCCAACTCAGACTGTTGGAACTGAGTGGGTATGGGAGGGGTAGGAGTACCCCCCATCGGCTCAACATGCAGTGGAACCTACACATACACGACAAATTTGTGGTCAGGTTGGCTAAACTTAAGGTCAAAGTTGGACAAACTTAATGTGAATTACATATGGGCACACCACTGCTTCCGCTAAGTCAGTTTGTCCCCAAACTGACTAACCAAACGGGGGTGGCACCATTGTTGAATGACTTCTTAGTTGAGGATCGTGGCAAACTGATACCATTTGTAAGACCCCCCCTCCCGGATCCCAAAACACGGCACGAAGGGGGAAGTCTTATGCCCGGAACAGCCGCCTTGCGGTAGCATTAGCACACGGGCTAACCTGTACCACAAGACGCCTATTCCGCCGGCTACAACAATATCAATATATCATGCCAACCCAACCAAATAAATAAACAGAAGAAGTCAAAATCCACACTAAGTATATAAAGTCCAAAACATCAATAATGAGAAGCTAAACATGCTTCTACAAAATATCAGAGTACAGCTAATCATTGCCCAAACGGGCTACATCAGAGTAAGCAAAACACTAACATCAGTAACAGACGGTATCGACGGCACCGTCACATCAGGCCCTGTCGTCCTGGCCTGGCTGTCCTGCTGCGTAGTCTGCGGCTGCTCTACCTGCGGCGTGACCTCCTAAAAAGGAAGACGTAGCAACCGTTAGTCGAAACGACTAAGTGGTTTCACATTCGCTCCCCCGGCGACTCCTCGGCACCGGGCGGAGAAAAGGAACAAGAGTATAGTATATAATAAGTATGCAAGTAAAGGAAGTACCAGCAGGTGGCAAGGTAATGTAAGAGTAACAACATCATATTCAGCATTTAAGTAAGAGCTACACTAAACTAGCAAGTATAAGTAACAGCAGGAAGTAACTTAACTTATAAGAATGCCCATACAAACTTATAAGTTAAGGATCGGGTTACATAAAAGTAACTCATCGTATAAGAGTGCCCATACAAACTTATACGATGAGGATCTTGTTGTGCAATGATATGAAATGCTATGAATGCTATGCAATGACTCACCCATGCACACCCATGCAATTGCTATGTCGACACAGACTGTAGTTCCCACTTTTCGAGCAGGTAGCTAACCTCTCAGGCATCAGCCGCCGTGGCCAGGCGGTGACAGTAGAACGGGCACTTCTACTACTAGCCGGGTATCACACTACTTCACCTAGGCCTCCGTACGCCTCAACGCTAAGAACACAACAGCGGAGCCCCATGCGTACTATGGCCCAGCGGGGTCTTGGGTAGATGTGCACCAAGAACACAGCCCGAACTGGCCTTGCGTGACCCGGAAGGGGCCTCGGAAGAAAGCACGAGGACACAGCCCAACCGTTCACATGGCCGGAGGGGCCTCGGGACGTGAACACCGAGGACACAGCCCAAACCGACCAAGTCTAACTGCCAACTCCCGTCGGTGTGACGACTGGCGAGCCCGTAGACCTGCCACACTATCCTTAACCCGGGATTACGACACCGCGTGTCGACTCACACCACATGCAAACACCATATCAACACAACATGGAAGGGGCCTCGGAAGTAAACACGAGGGTACAACCCAACCATCCATCCGCACCCTATCTCAACACAACCAAAACAAGTGGCGGTCAACCCCGCACTTACATCCCTTCACAATACTACCCGTAGGGAGACAACGCTCTAAGTATTGGTCCACTAGACTCATTTCATTAATCAAACATATCCATGGCCATGATCTAATCATCTATATGACTTCCCAAATGATGACAATGTAAAATAACGTAATGCGCATATAAGATCTATCACATTTTCCTTTTTAGTAATATCATAACTTAAACATGAAGTGCACCATATTCAATCTTTCAATTCCTACCAGTTCAATTCTTTTAAACAAGTTTGTTTCACAATTTGGTAATATGAAATACGATTAATAAGATACTTCAATCACACAACAAATGATTAATCATAAGGGTTCATCCAAGGCAAGTATCTTGCATTAATAATTTCACCGAATCAAAATCCATTTTTCCATTAAGCCCAGAATTTAGGCGCAGGTTGAATCTGGTCAGCAACTTCGACCGGAGATTCCCGAGGCTGCAGGAATCCGGTGAAGTCGTGTAACCCCTCGATGGAAAGGTATTTCCATGGACTACATCTTTCATATTCAGAGCTCAACCCAGATTTGACATTATCCTATTTGAAACCGGACTTGAAGTCCGCTGCGTACAGAACACAGTTTCTGCATGCAGGATTTATTAAACACCATTTTCGTTTGGATTTTCCCGTGGCTACAGACTTCACCGGAAGTCGTGCAACCACTCGTTGGAAAGGTATTTTCAAGGGCTTCAACTTTCGTGTTTAGTCAAAAGCCCAGGTTTGAACATAACACACTTAAAAATGGTCACAAAGTTCGCTGCGCGCAGAATACAGATTCTGCACGCATCTTAAGGCGGAATGAACGGCATCGGTTCATCTTCCTCCTCAAGGCGATCTTCTAAAATCATTCCAGAAAACCTCCTCCCTTATTCACCCTCAAGAGGCCAAAAACCTTCACGAAACCATCCCTTATCATCCATTGAAAAAGGGCGTGGTTGAAGAGATCTAAAACCTAAGACACAAGTCTTAGCATGACCTTTCCTAGAAAACTCCTCCTCACCATCAAGACTCTCTTGAGTCGATGTCTCTCCTAGGAAAATAACTATAGATCTAGCACCAAGGGAGAGGGTAGGAAACTCACATTGGCTCCAGCGGTACCACCATTTCTAGCCATGGATCTCGTAGTTCTCCTTGGCGGCATCTTCTCTTTCACGGCGATGGCGGATCTCCTTTGGTAAAACTTGCTTCTGCAGTTTTCCCTCTCACAGGAGTTCTCACAGGAATTAGGGGATGAAAAGAGCATGAAAACGGCTAGGGTTTTCTGTCCCCTATATATATAAAATGTGACACGGGTAGGGACACGGCCGTGTCCTTACCCGTGTCCTGCCTGGCGAAGCGGCAACGACAGTTTCCATGTCGGTTCAATACTTGACACGGGTTGGGACACGCCCGTGTCCCGACCCGTGTCCACATGACACGGCCGTGTGCATGGCCGTGTCCTTGGCCGTGTACTTCTCGGGTTGCCTCTCGACACTTCTCGTCGAGCTCAACTCGACGCACACGGGTAGGGACACGGCCGTGTCTCTACCCGTGTCACTTGGTGTCGACACAGCTCGACGATCTCGACACGGGTCGTCGAGCTCAACTCGACGCACACGGGTAGGCACACGGCCGTGTCCCTACCCGTGTCCCTTGGTGTCGACACAGCTCGACGATCTCGACACGGCTCGTCGAGCTCAACTCGACGCACACGGGTAGGCACACGGCCGTGTCCCTACCCGTGTCCCTTGGTGTCGACACAGCTCGACGATCTCGACACGGCTCGTCGAGCTCAACTCGACGCACACGGGTAGGCACACGGCCGTGTCCCTACCCGTGTCACTTGGTGTCGACACAGCTCGACGATCTCGACACGGCTCGTCGAGCTCAATTCGACGCACACGGGTAGGCACACGGCCGTGTCCCTACCCGTGTCACCTCCTTTTTACACTGATTCTCCATTTCTCCACAAGTGCAGTCCAATTCCCTGCACTCTCAGGACTCAAGTCAACCCTCCTGACTCAAAACACACACACTAGGGGCCTAGAGCGATTCGGGACGTTACATCATGGCCGAATTTGTTCATCATTCTTAGCCTATTTGCAGCCCATGAAATCATTATGATTAATTAGAATAAGTTAGCCCAAGTGGGGGAAGTGGGCTTGAGCTCGGGTTAGCCATTGGCTAAGTTGACTTAACCTTAAGGTGGAGTTGTCCTTGGTCAACATGGCCATTTGGGTTGACCCCAATGGGTCCCTGGTGACCAATTGGCCTCCCCTAAGTTCTAATAAGGCTTGGGTAGGGTTGGTTGGGCACCTTGGTGGTCACTTGACCCTTAGTTAAGCTACTTTGACCTTTTTAGGGCAAGGGTTGACTTTGGTCAACTTAGTCTCTTTGATTGACCCCAAGGGGTCCTTGGTGACCACATGGTTTTCCCTGAGGTCTAGGAAGGGTTATGTAGGGTTAGCTTGCACTTTGGAGTTCACCTACCCTTAGTAAGGGTACTTTGACCAGATTAGGGGCTTGAGTTGACTTGGGTCAACTTGGCCTCTAGGACTGAACCCAATGTGTCCTTAGTGACCCATTGACCTCACTTTAGGTCTAGGAAGGCATGGGTGGGGTCCACTTGGCTAGGGGAAGGTCAATTGACCCTAAGTAGACTAGTTTGACCCATTTAGGGTTAGGGTTGACTTGGGTCAACTTAGTCTCTTTGATTGATCCCAATGGGTCCTTGTGGCTCTAATGGGCCTCCCAAAATGTTTGGGGGTATTGTGGTAGGGTCCTGGGGTCAAGGTGTAGCCACATGGTCATCCTAAACTATTGTTTAGAACTCTACTATTAGCAGACCATGATGATTTCCAACTTCATGTCTAAGCTCACTTGGTCCTCTTGAGCTTCCTAGGGTTTTGTCATGACCTAGTCATGACCAAAAACACTCTCAGGGGCCTATTTGGAAATGGGATGTTACAGAATGGACTCGAGACTGCGAGGAGGCTTTTCAGGTTCTAAAGCAGCAACTCACCTGGGCACCTCTACTCCAGGGACCGAGAGAAGGGGAGGTCTTGTTCTTATACCTAAGAGCAGTGATCGAGGCCGTGAGTTCGATTCTCGAACGAGAGGAAAGAAAAAAGCAATTCCCAATCTATTATATGAGCAGGGTCCTAAAGGAGGCGGAATTCGGGTACCCCATCCTCAAAAAGCTAGCATTTGCTCTCGTCATATCGGCCAGGAAGCTTAGGCCATATTTTCGGGCCCATTTGATTCAGGTGGTGACGGATCAGCCCCTCCATCGCATCTTGGAGGGGCTGGAGCACTCTGGGAGGTTAGCCAAATGGTCAATATAACTCAGTGAACTTGACCTCACTTTTACTCCTCGGCTTGCCATCAAGGCACAAGCGATGGCTGACTTCCTAGCAGACTACGTAGTGGAGATCCAAGAGGCTGAAGCACCCCCTCGAGCGTCTTGGAAGATGCTTGTAGATGGGGCGTCGGGAAAAAATTCTTGTGGAGGGGGAATGATCTTGGTAAGTCCAGAAGGGACCATAATCGAGCAGGCTTTGAAGATTCACTTCGCAATCACCAACAACCAAGTGGAATATGAGGCGATCATCGTAGGGATCAGGTTCGCTTGGGAGTTGAGAGCATACAATACATTAGGGTCTCCACGGACTCTATGGTGGTGGTGAGCCGGATTAAAGGGGAGTTCAAATTGAGGGAGCACACCCTGCAGCTGTACCTGGGGAAGGTCAAAGACATCATTGAGCAGTTCCGCAGTTTTTTGATTCAACGTGTCCCGAGGGATGAAAGCACTCAGGCTGACCAACTCGCCAAATATGGCCCTCGAGCAGGAGGAATGGTGATGGAGCTTTTCCGGCCGTCCATAGAAGAGGGAGAACTCATGCACATAAACCAGAAAGGGTCTTGGATGGACCCCTTCATCACTTTCTTGACCTCGGGACAACTTCCTGAGAGTGATCTTGATAAGAAGCGGGTCAGGTATAAATCAGCGTACTACTTGTTGAAAGATGGAGAACTATACCGCAAGATGTTGTCGGGTCTGCTGGCTCGATGCGTATCTGAGGAGGAGGTTCCAAGGGTCCTAGAAGAAATTCACTAAGGAGAATGTGGGAGCCACTCAGGGAGTCAGACTTTAGAGGGGAGAGTGTTGAGGCAGGGATATTTCTGGCCTAGCCTCAGAAAAGATGCAGAAGAGTTCGCAAAAAGATGTCAAAAGTGTCAGGATTTTGCCCCCCTCCAACTCCTTCCCACCCAGATGCTACATACAATCACGGATCCCTGGCCCTTCGCAATATGGGGACTAGACCTGGTGGGTCCTTTTCCCCAGGGTAGTGGTTAGAGGATGTTTTTGTTGGTCATGGTGGATTACTTTTCAAAATGGCTAGAGGTGAAGGGGTTGGCTAAGGTGACATCACAGGTGGTCAAAAATTTCGTATGGGGAGAGATCATCTGCAGGCATGGGCTACCGTTGGCCATTGTGACTGATAACAGGACACAATTTGCTAGTAGGGAATTCGTTGATTTCTGCATCCGTCTGGGCATAGACCTCCGTTTTGCCTCGATTCACCATCCACGGAGCAATAGACAGGTGGAAGCAGCAAATAAGATCAACATCAATCTTTTAAAGAAGAATGTAGAGAACCTAAGGGGGAGCTGGGTGGAATAGCTCCCTTCAGTTCTCTGTGCCTTGAGGACCACACCAAACACTGCCACGGGAGAGAGCCCATTTAAGCTCTCTCATGGCTCAGAGGCTGTCATTCCAATAGAGTCCAGGTCACATCCCCATGAGTAGCTGTTGCAAGGGAGGGAGATGAATGATGGATGGCAGAGAACATGGAAGAGCAAAAACTCTCTCTTGATCTTGTGGAAGAACTCCGGGACTTGGCGCTTATCCGGCAGGAGGAAGTCAAGGGCCGGATGGAGAAGTACTTTGATAAGCATATAAGGATCAAGCAGTTCCAGAAGGGGGACTTGGTCCTCAAGAAGGTGGACGGAGCAGGTAGAGGGGTATCAGTAGGAGAGCTCAATCCCAACTGGGAAGGTCCCTTTGTAGTAAAAGAGGTCTTGAAGTCGGGAGGGTACCACCTCTAGGATATGGATGGGGTACCCCTCGATCGTGCCCGAAGTGGCGATGACTTAAAGAGATTTTATCCATAACACTTTTTGTTCATTGCATTTTTCGTCTTTCAATACTTGTAATCTTGATGTGTCCTTCTGATATGATGAAATCGCAGGTATCCTTTTTCATGGAATTAAGAGTGAAGTGGGTGCAAGGAGACCCCGAGCAGAACCGCTGACCAGGCTCTCATCTAGATGGCAGGATTGTAGGCTCACTTGGTGGTTGGAGATGATTTGGAGTGGAGACCCCGTGCAGACCCACTGACCAGGCTCTCATCTAACTGGCAGGACTGTATGCTCACTCGATGGTTGGAGATGATTTGGAGTGGAGACCCCAAGTAGACCCGCTGACCAGGCTCTCATCTAGCTGGCATGACTGTAGGCTCACTCGGTGGTTGGAGATGATTTGGAGTGGAGACCCCGAGCAGACCCACTAACCAAGCTCTCATCTAGATGGCAGGACGGTAGGCTCACTCGTTGGGTGGAGATGATTTGGAGTGGAGACCCTGAGCAGACCTGCTGACCAGGCTCTCATCTAGCTGGCAGGACTGTAGGCACACTCGGTGGTTGGAGATTGTTTGGATTGGAGAACCCAAGCAGACCCGCTGACCAGGCTCTCATCTAGCTGGAAGGACTATAGGCTCACTCGGTGGTTGGAGATGATTTGGAGTGGAGACCCCGAGCATACCTACTGACCAGGCTCTCATTTAGCTGGCAGGACTGTAGGATCACTCGGTGGTTGGAGATGGTTTGGAGAGGAGACCCCGATGGTGTAGCGTATGTCGCTAACGGAAAATCTACACGAGAGAAGGCTCTATTTCGCCAACAACGCACTCTAGCTCCGCCGCATCTACACAAGCATTTATTGCCCTTAATATGTGATCGTTTTGCGCACAAAACATAAACACATTCGGAGAATGATCGACTCTAAAACAGCGATGAAAAATGAGTCAGATCGTTCCCAACGTTAACGCAAAGGTTGTCAATCCTTTTGAGAGAAAGATCAAGGCTATAGGCCTAGCTCCGCTCAAACAAAATGGACCTACCCGGTCCGGAAAATAAGAAACACGAACAATAACGATTTCAATTCAAATATTTGAAAGCGATTGAATTTTAAAAGCCGCGGAGAACACGATGGTTCACCTTCTTCAAATCTAAGAGAGGAAACACAAAGAGAGGGGAAGAGTTTACCCAACCCGGATTCACCATGCTCACAAGATATGGTGGGAGAATCACTCTCTCCACGGATCCACCGACGTCACACCGAATTGGGCTGCAACCTTCTTCCTTGGAGTCGCACCGAAGGAATCCACGCCGGAGTCGCACCGAAGAGGGATGGAGGAAGCAAGGGGGCGGTTTCACAACACAAGGGAGGCGGCGGCTTGGAGATCTCCTCTTGGCCGAATTCTCCTAGGGAGTTTCTTTTCGATTCAAATTCTTCTTCTTGTCTATTAATTATCATAAAGAGGTCTCCTTATATATGAGTTACAAACACATAGGAGTTACAAACACATAGGAGTTACAAACACATTTTTAACCGTCCAAAATGGAGATGACATCTCATCCATCCGGGTGGTTAATTACACACCACATGTTTTAAATGCAGGAAATAAACAAATAAGTTCACTCATGAATATAAAATTATTACCCAAGTATGGAATAATTTTATATTCTCAAATTTAAAATATAAATAAAAATAACGTAACTAAGAGCATGATTTTAAAATGAATCTTCAAGTGGGCTTAGCACGCCGCGGACGGAGGTTGTAATGTTGTCTTTCGTTAGCGTAATCATGGCTCCTAATATCTTTATGTTGTAGCGCCTCAGCAATCGGATCATCATTAAGTAGTGGCGGCGATATCGCGGCATCAATCCTCCCCCGCTCAAAATCACGTATCTCCGATGCGTGGTCCAAGAGATAGCGGCGGAGAAGAGCGGCATCTAATTGTTGAAGCTCTGGCTCGAGTACCCAAGAGTCATCGGAAGGAGGGCGGTCACGCCAATGGATGAGAAAGCATCGGGTAGCACCATCGGTGGTTGTAAGCAGCTCAGCATCAAGTATCCTGTCTGGTATAATAAAGGTTTTTGGAAACCTTGGAAACATGTCAGCAGTGGGAATAAAAAAGGCAACTTACCATCCGATGTTAAACTTGTGGAGACCAGGGGAGAGAGATCATCCGTTCTACCACTCCCAAAACCCCAAGAATTTTCAGTGGAAGGAGAAGACGACAAAGAAGTCAACTCTTGTGGATGTGAAACAAACATCGTCAAATCCGAGACATTAAAAATGGGTGAAACACCCCAATCAACCGGCAAATCTAAGATAAAAGCATTATCACCGAGTTTCTTTATAATATGGAAGGGGCCGACACGCTTTGGAGCTAACTTTCTAACGGTGCCAGTTGGCAGTCGCTCGGGAACTAAGCGGACTAAGACTTGATCGCCCACTTTAAAGTGTGACACTCTCCTATGTTGATTAGCTTGTGTTTGATAGGATTCATATTGGGAGGCTAAGGTAGCCCGGATATGTGCGTGCAAGACATGATTGTGTTGGGCGAAGGATTGTGCGAATTGACTTGCTTTATATGTAGGTGGTAACTGAACCAAGTCAAGTTGCACAGGAGCCTTATACCCGTGAACAATCTCGTTAGGGGACATACCCGTGGATCGATTCTTAGAGTTATTGTAAGCCAATTGTTCATGTGGAAGAAGTAGATCCCCAGTTCCCTTGTAATCACTCACAAGACACCTTAGAAGATTCCCCAAACTCTGATTGACTACTTCCGTCTGACCATCAGTTTGCGGATGATAGGCAGCAGAAAATAATAATTTGGACCCCATTAGAATCCATAAAGTTTTCCAAAAATAGCTTGTGAATTTCACATCCCTATCCGAGACAATTGTCTTCGGCACTCCGCGATGACTAACGACCTCTCGAAAATATAACTTAGCTACGTGAGATGCGTGATTGGTCCTACTACATGGGATAAAGTATGCCATTTTTGAAAACTGTCCACAACTACAAAAATGGAGTCATGTCGACGTAAAGTGGTGGGGAGGCCTAATACGAAATCCATGCTCACGTATTCCAATGGCATGGAAGGAATTGGTAAAGGAGTATATAACCCAACATTGGTTTTAGAGCCCTTAGATACTTGACATGTTTGGCAACTACTCACTAATCCCCCAACCATCGCCTTAAGCTTAGGCCAGTAAAATTTCTCCTCAACGAGTGCAATGGTCTTATCCCTTCCAAAGTGTCCACTCAAACCTCCGCTATGTAATTCCCAAATAATGTGGTGTCGTAAGGAGGATCGAGGAATACACAACTTCCCGTGCCTAAAAAGATGACCATCCTTAAGAACAAATGCAGATATGGTCGTGGGAGAGCTATCTTGGGCAGAGAAATACATCTCGTGGAAATCTGGGCAAGTGGCGTATTTGTCCTTAACTCGTTCGAATCCTACGACATTAACTTGCATGGTAGATAGTAGAAGGGTAAGGCGGCTAAGTGCATCGGCAACTCGATTGTCAGATCCCTTAAGGTGCTTAGGACAAAAAGTGTACCCTTTTAAGAAAGCTACCCACTTAGCGTGGCACGGGCTGATTTTATGCTGACCATTTATGAAACGTAACGCATCATGATCGTAGAGGATCACAAACTCCTTGGAGAGGAGATAATGCCTCCAATGATGCAAACACCTAACAACAGCATAAAACTCTCAGTTGTGGTTCGAATAATTCAACTTAGAAAATATAATGGCGCCAGATAATACATCCAAGAGGTCATCTAAATGTGGGATAGGGAGCCTATACTTGACGGTAATCTTGTTGATAGCCCGACTATCAACACACATTCACCATGAGCCATCCTTCTTGGCGGCAAGCAAAGCTGGAACAGCACATGGACTCATACTAGTCCTAATAAACCCCTTCTTCAACAAGCCCTCTATCTGAACCTGCAACTCCTTATGGGCAGCAGGATGGAGTCGGTAATGGGGCTGGTTGGGCAAGGAAGACCCCGGGATGAGATCTATCGCATGCTAAATATCTCTAAGTGGAGGTAATGTCGGTGGCAACTCATCCGGGTACGTATCCCTATACTCTTCCAACAATACCCATAGCTCACTGGGCAGTTCATCAAATACTCCAGAATCCGTCTTCGCACTCAGAAGAACTAGCGCATACATAACTCCGTCAAGAAACGGGTCCTTAATAAATTCTTTTCTTCCGACTAGGTTCAAGGACTTCCTCTCAACTGGGATCGTGGTGTCCTTAACAGGTCCTACCGATTCCTTCAGGATAGTCGGCCTCAATGTAATGGTTTTTCCATTGAACTTGAATTCATACGTGTTGGCTCTACCAAAATGCGTCGCATCACGATCATAGAGCCAAGGGAGGCCTAGTAACACGTGACAAGAATCCATCGGGAGGACATCACACCATACCTCATCAGTATATGATTTGAATGAGAGGGGGACCAGGCATCGCTTGGTAACCGTGACGGTGATCTTGTTTATCCAAGCTACCTGATATGGGGTCGGGTGTAGTTGCGTGGTCAGGGCCATACGCGTGACGGCGTTCTCAGAAATAACATTCACACAGCTACGACTATCGATAATTAACTTGCACAGCTTCTCATTATTCTTAAAAATCAGGGAAAATATGCTCGTCCTCGTCCAATCTTCTAATGAACGAGGGGTGGTCAAGATACAACGCATCACCATAAGGTGGTGATCTTCCTCTAAATCACTTGGGACACCATCTAGGTCATCCTCTTCAGTAGCTTGATATACTAGATCATCGGGAGTCGAGTCTAATAGGGCGATGGACTTAAGTTTCGTCATCTCAGTTCGTAGTCCCTCAATAGCCTCGGCATTTGCACCCTCGTGTTCATTTGCAGCCATTGTAGACGAAGACGGTGTAGCGTACTCCGTTCCTAGCCTAGTGCGCATATAGGGTTACCCAAAATTTTGAAAGACGAATTTTCCTAGGGCTGACCCTATACTGAAACCAAATTATTTTTATAATTTCCCGAAGTGATAGAAACAAGGAACGTTAAAAAAATGTTTTATATATTTTTGCAGCAAAATAAGGATTTTAGACTGCTATTGGCAGACCAGAAAAAAAAATTTGGTTTTTTTTATTAACTCGTACCAACGAAAAAGAGCGAGGACGTTTGCAACATAGAAATTGAAACAACCTGCTTTGATACCAAATTAGTGTAGCGTATGTCGCTAATGGAAAATCTACACGAGAGAAGGCTCGAGTTCGCCAACAACGCACTCTAGATTCACCGCTCCTACACGAGCATCTATTGCCCTTAATATGTGATCGTTTCGCGGACAAAACATAAACACATTCGGAGAATGATCGACTCTAAAATAGCGATGAAAAAATAGTCAGATCGTTCCCAAAGTTAACGCAAATGTGGTCAATTCTTTTGAGAGAAAGATCAAGGTTATAGGCCTAGATCTGCTCAAGCAAAATGGACCTACCCGCTCCGGAAAATAGGAAACACGAACAATAACGATTTCAATTCAAAGATTTGAAAGCGATTGAATTTTAAAAGCCGCGGAGAACACAATCGTTCACCTTCCACAAATTTAAGAGAGGAAACACAAAGAGAGGGGAAGAGTTTACCAAACACGGATTCACCGTGCTCACAAGATATGGCGGGATAATCACTCTCTCCACGGATCCACCGGCGTCACACCGAATGGGGCTGCAACCTTCTTCCTTGGAGTCGCACCGAAGGAATCCATGCCGGAGTCGCACCGAAGAGGGATGGAGGGAGCAAGGGGGGTGGTTTCACACCACAAGGGGGCGGCGGCTTGGAGATCTCCTCTTGGCCGAATTCTCCTAGGGAGCTTATTTTGGATTCAAATTCTTCTTCTTGTCTATTAATTCTCATAAAGAGGTCTCCTTATATAGGAGTTACAAACACATAGGAGTTACAAACACATAAGAGTTACAAACACATTTTTAACCGTCCAAAATGGAGATGACATCCCATCCATCTGGGTGGTTAATTACACACCACATGTTTTAAATGCAGGAAATAAACAAACAAGTTCACACATGAATATAAAATTATTACCCAAGTATGGAATAATTTTATATTCTCAAATATAAAATATATATAAAAATAACGTAACTAAGAGCATGATTTTAAAATGAATCTTGAAGTGGGCTTAGCACGCCGCGGACGGAGGTTGTAACGTTGCCTTCCGTTATCATCATCATGGCTCGTAACGTCTTTATGTTGTAGCGTCTCGGCAACTGGATCATCATTAAGTAGTGGCGGCGATGCCGCGGCATCACCCGAGTATACTTGCTGACCAGGCTCTCATCTAGCAGGCAGGACTGTAGGCTCACTCGGTGGTTGGAGATAGTTCGAAGAGGACACCCCGAGCAGACCCGCTGACCAGGCTCTCATCTCGCGCCAGGACTGTACGCTCACTCAGTGGTTGGAGATGATTTGGAGTGGAGACCCCAAGCAGACCCGCTAACCAGGCTCTCATCTAGCTGGCAGGACTATAGGCTTACTCGGTGGTTTGAGATGATTTGGAGTGGAGACCCCGAGCAGACCTACTGACCGGGCTCTCATCTAGCTGACAGGACTGTAGGCTCACTCGGTGGTTGGAGATGATTTGCAGTGGAGACCACGAGCAGACCTGCTGATCAGGCTCTCATCTAGCTGGCAGGACTGTAGGCTCACTCGGTGGTTGGAGATGGTTTGGAGAGGGGACCCCGAGCAGACCCGCTGACCAGGCTCTCATCTAGCTAGCAGGGCTATAGGCTCACTCGGAGGCAAGTCATGTGGTAAGAGCTCACGAAGAAAGGTGCATATACTTATCAAGAAATTGACGGAAGATCCCAATAAGAAGGAGGGGTTGGGGCAATACAAGTGAAGATGAGTGTTTCCGACTGGCGCTCGGCGAGGGTGGTCTCGCCCACAACGAGCGGGTATTCATTGTCAATGGCACAGGTCTCGCATAAAAAGGGGGACTTATCATGAAGAGCGGTTTGATCTCAAAGGCTCTACCCGCATAGGGTTCGTCTCGTGGCGAGACGAGAGTAAAAGGCCAAACTGTCTCGCGCTCGGCAGGGGTGAGGAGAAGTCCAACGGCCAGCACTCTGAGTTAACTTTCAAACGAGACAGCAATAGATGAATCACAATGAAATAAAAAGAGCAAAAGGTATAATAATAATATTCCTGAAAGATTATAATAGCAATCCCCTTGTTCATTACAAAAAGAAGAAACATTTCAATATCAGAGAAATATACAAGTACAAGAGACAAAAAAGCGGGGGGAGAGTCCCAAGACACGTTGACACCCCTTCACTCATCGTCACTGGAGGTAGAGCTGTCATCCATCTCACCATATAGTTGGGGGACCAAGTCGCAGACTGTGACCGTCTCGGCATCGTCCCTGACAACCCCCAGCTCCATCATCATCTTCAGGACGAGCTTGGTTGTCTTGATATTAGCGTCTCGACAAATGGCGTCGACCTCGTCCAGATAGTAATGGGTTGGCGGGGGAGCTTGGAACGGATCTGGTTGATAGTGAAGCAAGGTGATGTCCTGAAGGCGGGTGTTCTCAGCCTTCAATTTCTTGTTCTCCCACTCCAAAGCTGCAATGCACGAGAACATTCGGTCGGCCGTCTCGGCATCCTGCGAGAAGGCTATCAGTCAACAAAAGTTCACGCAGAGCTAGCAACTGAAACAAGCGAGTAGCAGTTAAAAAGTTTACCATACCGCCTTGGCTTCGGGCAAGAAGGTTGTCGGCGAGCGCCAACCTCTTTTCCAGGTCATTCGACTTCTCGCGTTCTTCAGCAAGGCCGCTCTCGGCCTCCTTCCATTTCTTGTTATTGAAGACAAGGCAACGCGAGATTCTATGCGAGATCTCCATGGAGCAGAATTGGGCGTAAGCAGTCGTCAAGACAAGGTCTCGCGATGGCTCGTTGTTGAAGGGCTCAGCCCCAAGACCACCATAGAGCCCGTACCCGAGGGAGAAGGCATGACTGGTGGGCTGGTCTTGCTCCTTCTAGGAGAGAAGGAGAGTGGACACCGACACACGATTGGATCCAGTCTGCCACAAAAGTACCGGCTCGCCGGCAGTGTCGTTCACCACGGGCCCCATACTATATTTCGGATGCGAGGCGGGGGCCGGGTGCTGGAAGAGCCAGCTTCGCGAGCGGGAATCTTGGTGGGCTGGATAGAGGTAGTAGCAGTTTGGTCAGGTGGGGCTGTCTCGCGGGAAGGCGAGATGGCTTGCTGGTGAGGTGAGGGAGATCTTTCCACAGAAATGGGGGTCAGGGACCCCGACATTTCCTTCATTTCCTTGGGGTCAGCGTTTCCTTTGCCGCCTCCTCCACCAAGCTAGCAAGGGCGAGACCCTTATTGCCCTGGTAATGGGGATGGATGGGGATAGTCCTCTCTCCTGAGCAAGAAAATGGTCAGAATGAAACAGGAAGATGGTAAGCCTAATATTAAGAGAGCGCAAGTATACCTTCATCGGGGAGGATGGGAAGGAGCGAGTCAAGGTCTCATCGAAGGTAGTTGACCTCAAAATATTTCCCTGTGAAGAACTCGCAGAGATCCTTCTCGGCACCCCCAACCTTGGGGGTCTCGTTGTATACCTCGGCAAGAGACATCGGGGCGAGAGGGATGCCTCCCACATTCCCGCGGATGAAGACAAAGCGGGTGAGCCAGTGGTGGCTCTTGTTAGGCGTCTCGCACACCTTCAGACCCTGACCGATGAAGTAGGAGACGTCATCGTCTTTGGCATGGTAGACGAACAACTTGCGGAAGACGGTGAGACTAAATTCGATGTGCTCGCGGCGCAGATAGCTGGCGAAGGAAACCAACATTGAGATGGCATTTGGGTTGAACTGCGCTGGAACAATGCCAAAATATTTCAAAGCCTGTTTTAAGTCATGGTTGAAAAATTACCTTCCGCAACGGCTGCGGCACTCGCCTTCTTCTGCTCTCTTCTTTCCCATCGAGAGCGCGATGACAGAAACTTAAGGAGGTAGAAAAGAGTGAGGCGAAAGTGGGATGCGAGAAGAGTTAGGCGAGGAGGAGCATGCGAGAACTTCGGATTTTAGCAGCAACAGGAAGCGATAGCGCAAGTTAGGACATCTGGATCCGGGGGTATTTATAGCAGATAGAGAGAGGAGAAAAATGGGCGTGAAAGTGAGAAGGCGGAAGCCGAAGGGGTAACCTGACGGTTCATCTTCTCTCTCTCTCCTGACCCTGAGGCACGAAACACCACGGCGACTTTTACGATCAGCCAAAAACAAAAATAAAAAAAGAGGTGGATTAATTAACACAGCCATAATGAAATCCCAACATGAAAGAGGTTGACAAAATATCATAATAAATTATTTTGTTCCGCAAGAGGCGGGAATCTCGTCCAGGAGGGATCTAAAATAACAAATTAATAATTAAACAGGCAGATGACCGATTAATAAACACAAGGTTACAAGGGATAATTAAACGGGGGAGATGTTTTAGCGGGCGAGACGAAGCCAAGGTCCCTCAATTCTTGTGCCACTTCCAATGGCCACCGCGAGATCCCGCGCATGGAGGGCGACCAGGAAGATGAAAGGCGAGGATGATGTCTAGACCACGGCATGCGAGACGGAGATGTTGGTCAGTCTCGCTTATGATGGCCTGGGGGTATGTCCCATCTATTTCGACATCGGCATCGACCTCGGCAGAGAGGCGAACGCACTCAGTTTCCAGCTAGTCAATGGGTCGATCGGTAGCATGCTTCTCCCGTTCCATCTCGCGGATGACGTGGGTATATTTTCGAAACATCATGGCCATCTGGCGCTTCATCTCCAGAGGGTCCATAGGATCGCCCAGCTAGTCTTCGATCTCATCCGGGCGAGGAAGAGGCGAGAGGGGAGACGGCGTGGGGAATCGTCAGTACCCGAGTCAAGCTGAATACCTGCGCAACTAAAATGGAAGGTCATAATGAAGGGTGGTCTCGCAAGAAGGCTAGCCCACTGGTCTCGAATGTACCTGATAGGGGAATAAAAATCTGTATGAAGCGAAAGTACAGGATGAGTTTACTCACTTGGGATGCGAGAGTTCCCCAAAATCCACAAGAGGTCTTCTTTCCTCCTGATAGGGGGGAGGATTCCTGAGGCTAGTTGGAGCATTGATAATGTTGGTCGGTAACGTCAGGAGGATTCACAGGCATGGGGGAATCAGCGAGGTTTCCCTGAAAGAGCATGGTCAACAAGCGAGATGATAAAAGAAAAGAGAGGCGAGAGGAGGAGTCAAGAATCACATGTCTGTCTCCAGAGGACACGGGAGGAAGTGTATCGGCTGTCGAGGGTACCGAAGTGGTCGCGCCGGCCGTGAATGGAGGGCTTGCAGTTTTTTTCTTCTTTGGGCGAGATGAGGAAGGAGCTGAAGCGAGGGTACAGACCAAAGATGAGATCAGGGCAGCCACATTGGCTTTGTTTTGCTTCTGGACCATCGCTAGATGTTCACGAAAGCTCTGTCTATGGGACATTTTGAGGGTAGAAGAGAGGTGGAAATGAGAGAGGGGGCACTCCATGATGAGGTGAGGTCTCATATTTATAGACTCCAGGGGGAGGGCCAGCAAAAGATTCTCATAAATGAATCACAACGACCACAAGCCTCGATTCGACTTTCTTTTTGAGCTTGAGGCAACCTCAAAAAGAGCGGGGATTGTGTACAACTTTGGACTCGCGGGAGGCGGCCCAAGCAGCCAGGCGGAGAAGCTGGCGAGAGGAATGGAAGAGGTGAGTGCGACCATATGGTCCACTCACAGAAGGCGAAACGGGGCTTGGCACTGTAGGTGAGACGTACTCTAGGCTGCGGGCTGACCCTTAAGGGCGAGACGGCTCCGATGAGGCGGGAAGCCAATGAGACGAGCAGGTGGGATCGTCTCGCCCGCTGATCATTTCATCACTCGCCATATAGAAGGAAGGATGTTTTTACCTTCTTACCCCCAAGGGGGATTTTACTCTTCTACCCCGGGTAATTTTACCCTTTTACCCACGGTGGTCTGCATATAACCTTTTAGAATAGAGGATTTTGGCTATTGGCAGACCCAACCTAGGGTATTTTGGTATTTTCAGGTTGGTTCAGTATGGTTATTTGCAGATCAGACTCAGAGGCCTATAAATAGACCGATAAGGTGCCTTGAATAGGTTGTTGAACCTTTCCATATTCTTCCTCAGAGGCACCTAGCTCGGCATTGTCTAGGGAGGGGGAGAACTTCAGATTCTTTCGGGTAAGAGTGGGACCTCCGAGCTGAGACCATCTGTCTGTTTCTGGTCCTGTGACTCACGTCGGGAGGGTGGTTCGAGAAGTGTAAGTGTGTGCTGCAACTTCAGGTCTGAACTCTAGGTGGAACCGGGTGACTGGTTTCAACACTATTCCTCTGGGATACTTAACCGAACGATCTGTTAATCGAATACTCATTCTAGTAAGGCTAAGTTCTCCTAGACCTAGTTTCAAATATAGTTTATAAGGCATTAAGTTTATACTAGCTCCTAAGTCCGCTAAATCTTTATTCACTTGTAAATCACCGATTAAACATGGAATTTAAAATGAACCAAGATCCCTAAGTTTTTATGGTAATTTGTTCTGTAAAATACCAAAACATTCTTCACTAAGTGTTACCAAAGATAATTCTTCTATTTTCTTTTTATTTTAAATTAAGTCCTTCAGAAATTTAGCATACTTCGGCATTTGAATGACTACAGAAAAAGGTAAATTAACATGTAATTGTTTAAACATAGATAAGAACTTACCATATTGCACATTCATGCGCTCCTTGTTCAGCTTCGCTGGGTATGGTATTGCTGGTTGATACTCCTTTGATTTTGAATTCATCTCATTCTGTCCTTCGCCACTACACTCCTCTTGGGGTGCTTCCTTTGTAATCCTTTTGTCTTATAATTCATTTCCTCATCAATTGGATTGTTTTTGCAAGCTCCATCGGGTTTGTTTCAGTATTACCAGAAGTGTTCCTTGTTGCCTTTTTGATACCATCCTTGCGTGCTGACCTATCTGATTCTTCAAATTCTGAATAGATCCCTCTTGATTCCAGAATACTACAACATTTGTTTGCATGAACTTGGTTAGTACATCTTCTAATGATGGCTTCCTTTGCTCTGGTTGTTGTGGTTGTCCAAACACAGGTTGCCTGCCTTGATTTCCTTATCCTCCCCGAGAGAAATTGGGGTGGTTCCTCCATCCTGGATTGTATGTAGAACTATATGGGTTGTTTTCATGGTTGAAGGGAGGTCTGGTAATATTGCCCATATAGTCAACATGTTCATGCACTTGAGGTTCATGATGGGTAAAAATTAGGATTAGTAATATCTCCAAATTCTACGAACTATAGGCAAGAGCACTTATCGCTCATAGTATATGATATTTTAAGAATATCAAGTATCATATTCTTCATGGTCTGTTGAGTACTCCTACTCACGCAAATTAATATCATTTTATTGG